>CM056576.1:58987875-59587875 GCA_029721435.1 Gymnothorax reevesii | reverse complement strand
TTCCAAAGATTTGGCATCTCGCAGAAACTCGTGATCACACGAGAGTTCTGAAAAGACATGGAGGCTGGCTGTCATCACCGGTCTGTTCTGTTCAGTGTTGTCTGTTCGGTTGTGGTATTTCTTCTACGAGGCATTAAATAAACTCTCATAATATTGTCTCAATTCCACGAGCTTGTCTGCTTTTTTTTTACTGTCAAACTGGCTTGGGAGACAAAAATTCTAATGTTAATCGCGCCATTGGCAGCGTGTTTGTGTTCTGTGCGAGTACACAACATCCGGCTTGAGACGCTTCCAGGTCAGCTTGCTCACCCTCATTGGTTTTTGTGGGTTTCTGCTCAATACTATATTGCTGTTCGTTTCACCCGAAGGATTCCAAGTTGTAGATCTCAATATTGATATTTTTGTTTGAAAATTGGGGAGAATCTGATCCAGGAGGTTACATTAGGTATCTGGCGTGTGTAAATCCCTCACATTTCAGGATCAGGTGTTCAGACAAGCCTCTTAACGGGATCACCCCTTTGACTGTCAGGAGAGGTGTTTTTGCTGTACTGTCCTCTAGGTTGGGGCCTGCATTATGTGAAAATGTGGCCAAGATTCTGTATCTTTAAAGACAGAATGAGACAGGGACCTCATAGTCATTTTCTCACGTTGTAGATTTATTATCATTGGGCCTGTTTTTTTTTATCCACAATTTTAACTCTAAAATTTTTTTTTTTTTACTGGAATCTGCAGGGATGGGTGAGTATGTGGTCTTTCTACTATATTTGAAGGTTAAAATGTGTTGTAAATTAACTCATTCCCTATGGCAAGCCGCTGACCAACGGCGTGGCGAATTCGACCATTCCTTACGGTAAGCCGGTGCCAGCGGCGTGGATTATCATTCCCAGTCTGATGAAAACACAAAATCAGTCGATGATCGCGGTCATGGACCACTTGTTCTTCAATACTTCATATTGTGTAATATTCAGGAAAAGTTCCGTACAAACGTGACAATTTTATATAAAAGTATTCCGTAGGGAATGAGTTAAGATGTACGAAACTTTGTTCCAAATTGTCTGAGTGTTTTAATTTGTCAGAGACTTCTAATAAAGCAAATATTCAAAATGGAAGGAAAAGAAATTTGAAGATTGACCTGTGTATATTTGAATGAGGAGTAGGTATTTGCTTGACAAAATCAGAGGAGCCTAAAATGAAAGACTCTTGCGTCTTTGAGTGTCTCTGCAATGGAGCCCTGTAACTCAATGGAAATTTCTCCTCAAGGATGTAAGAATATGTGCATGTCCTGTGGCAGGTGATCATGATTTGCCTCACATTCAATCTTTCCTTTTATCTTGTTTAGGTCTCCAACTAAGGTAAGCGCAAATTTTAAACTGTGGAAGTTAAATTTTCCATTTTTTTATTGCTCTTTTTTATATTTAAGAATATTTATTCAAGTAGGCAAAAGAACACATATATGCTCACAGAAATGCATCACACACTTGGGTTCACCACAATGAGGCACATCCCAACTCGAAGATAAATGCGCACAAATTGAAACACACATACAGGTTTTGTTTATCACAGTAGCCTGTTATTCTTCCAGGGGTCCCCAACCAATGGATCTCCAAGTTCCACGCCTGCTAAAGCAGCAGATGGCACAGCCCCTGTGGAGGCCCTGCCAGGCCCACCATCTGCTGGAGCCACTAGGTGAGTCCCCATAATGCACTAACACCACATTTACCTGGATGCCGCCCTGTACTTCTCTCTTCTGTCCTCCCCTTCGCCTGCTCATTCAAAATCTCGCTTCAAAGTCATGTCAGTTTGTGAAACAAGATTGCCCTCTCTCTCCCTTCCCTGGCTCTGTGTAGTGCTGTGTCAAATGACTTGCTGGATCTGGATCTCTCCTGTCCTCCGGAGCCCACTGAAGCAGCAGCTGCTGCACCCACGTCTTCCTGGGGAGGTAAAATCTGCCACCATTCATGTTGCTTTAGAGTTTGAGGCTATGATATCAGACATTGCCTAAGGTTTAATTAAAAATAAAACATTTTGGTCCTTCACTCCTTAAGCCTTGAGCAGTTTTTTTTTTAATGTGAATTAGTGTGATTTATTGTTTGTACCCCTCTCCAGATTACCAACATAGTTTAATTTTCAACCAACTTGTGTCCTGAGTGGCAAAAATATATAACTAATGCTTAACGGAGCAATGTTAAAATGGGTCAGTTCTGCAGAAACAAGACCTCAGCGCTAAAAGTCACAAAATGACTTCGTGAAAATCGTGGCCATTAGCTTAGGTAACTGTAAAAGACCCATCCTTACCTCACAGTGGCCCTCATTTATCAAATTTGCGTAAGATCTGGTGTAGATTCTGGTGTAAATATCAGCGTTCGTCAGGTGTCACGTCTGATTTACTAAAAGTGTGTACATCACTGATTTCAATGTAAAATTTGCGTGACGTTGATAAATCTGGCGGCAGAAACCATCGTAATTTACATGACACGCCCACTTATTTTAAGTGTGTCCAAAGCTAAAATGTTTTTCTCGGCCAAACTTATTTTAAGCGGTACTTTCTAAGCAGCACTGGAATAATCATCAACTGATGCACTTGTAAGTGTGGCCAAGAAAAAAAATCAGCATTATCATGATATCACTGAGGGGAGGGGCTGAAGCGGACTTTTTGAAGTGGAATGGGGAATATGAGAGGCGATACGCTTGACAGACAGGAAGATTGATTCTATGTACTGCTGTAGCAAAATAATGCTCTTCGCCAAATTTTTTGTTACCTTCAGGTTTTTAGTCGCCAGATTGGAGCAACGTTCGCCAATGGCGATTTGGAGAGCGGACCGCAAAATAAAGATGTTAAGAATTGCTGATTTGTATTTTGTTTTTAGTATGTTTTAGTATGTTTTTATTGCTATTTAATTATTTATCATATTTATTTGTTTAGAGTATGTATGTTTCTGTTACGATTGCGCTGTCTTTAGTCTTGAACGTTTTCCTTTCGTTTCCGTCTTGTGGCATCTTGTCAGTCTTCACACTCTCTTCCCTATACTTCGGTGAGGTAATTCCACTTCCTTCTCTCTGGCTGTTCTCATTGGCTATCTGCACGAAGAATAGTTAGCGAGGCACGGGTGATTAGTTAGATCAGAGTTAGGACTCCACCTGCTTCTTCTCGCTTTCCTATCACCGTCCTTGCTTTTCTAGTTCCGCCTTCCTCGACAGCTGTTCTGCATTCTAGCTGGGATCTCACCTGATTTGTGTGTGTTTAAAAAGACACATTTTTTCGGCAGCTCCTTGTCGACTCGTTTCTTCCCATAGCTCGTCTTGGTTAAGTCTCGTTTCTGCGCTTTTCTGGTTTCGATTGTTGATTGCTCGTTTCTTGTTATATCTCCCGTAAGTCTTGTTATTGATTGTTTGTATTACGTTGTTTGATTGCTGCTGATTGATTAGTACTCTGTTCTCCCTTATTCCCATTTTGTACCCAACTGTTTAGTTTCTCCTTTGTTCTCCCTTATCCCATCCAACTCCCTTTTTCCTTCCCCTTCCATTCCCTTAGCTCAGCCCCTTTGTTACTGTCTTTGTGCTGATTGATTTATTGGCTACCGAATATTCTGCTTGTCCCCTGACTCTGATTCTGACTATTCTGCATTACCCTGTTTGCCTGGCTATCGATCTGTTTTTGTTTGACCATGAGCTTTGGTAATCCCATCAAATGCCCTGCCGATGCCGAACTGCACTTGGAGTCTAAGCCCGTTCCTTTCAAAAGAAAAGTTTGATGAAACGAGTGTAAATGTGCACACGCTAGTAATAAATTTCATTTTCTAAAATAATTACGCGCAAATCCATTTGCCAGTCTGCCTTTAATTAGTTTAACTTGCGTTTATTTTGTTGTTCAGTATAAATCTGCGTGGGTGAGCATCTGACATACCATACTGCATATCTGCAAAGCCGCACATTGCGCTTCATCAAATTGATTGTAGTTGTCTGGCCTGACAAGCAGGTTGCCTCAAAATATAAGTTTAATTAATTTCACAACACAGGTTTCTTATTTATTTATCTATTTTTTTATTTATTCATTCATTTATTCATTTATCTATTCAGCCTGTTTATTCATTTTACTAATAAGAACAACAACAGCGTGACGTCCGCATCACTGCATATAGTTTATTACTCATTTTGACTGCTGCACTCATTCCAGCATGTTTTTTGCTGGTTTCAAATCTGCGTACACCTGGTCAGACCTGGCGCGAAATTTTTTAGGACCGTTCGCTCACGTTCAGATTGATAAATGCCGAATCTTGCGGGAGATTTGGCGTACACCCATTTTTTTGGTGTACACACGTTTGATAAATGAGGGCCTATGTGTGTAAAATGTGAAGTGAGCAGTTCTTGCATTAGGCTCTTCAATTGCTCCGAGGTCAATAAGGAAATGCAGGCTTTGCATTTTTTCCTTATTATTACCTTGTATTCTTCGACAAAAACTCTTATATTGTGGAAATTCAGTGTATTAGTCAGCAGAAATCTGAAAAACGCCTTTGTGGAAACTCTGGTGTATGTGATTCTCATGCTTTTATCTCTGTTTCATCTGCTCGTGCTCATCATCACGTGCCATGGAATGATGCCACTGTCCAGATCTGCTTGGTGAGGGTGAGTAAGATGAAAACACTCCTATGCGATCCTCGCGGTATCTACTGACATGAAGGCAAACGCTGGACTGTTTCTCACTTGCTCTGCTGTCTGGAAGTAGAAACTTGTCTCTTTTCCTCTCTCTCTGCTTTGCCTTTGTGTCTGTGGGCATGATGGCCTGTAGACTCCTTGGCAGCTCCTGTTAGCTCCTCCGAAGCTCTTCTGTCTGAACCCACCCTTACTGTAGGCTCCACCCCCACTCCCACCACTGCTGTCACGCCTACTGCCGCTGCTCCTGAGGTGACCTCAGCTGCCACTCTGGCCCCTCCCCCTTCTGCCGCTGCTCCCTCGAGCCCTGCAGATGTGGACCTCTTTGGAGGTCAGTTTATATTACTCGGACGAGTGGAATTAGGGACTGGACATTTTGCTCCCCTTCATATTTTGTGTACTCAAAACCTGTGTTTTCCTACCCTGCTCCCTGAATACCTCTGCTTTATACAGTTTAGACATCTCCCTGAGCTGACATGCTTAATTCAGCTCAAGAACTTTACTAAAGAGCTGATCACCTAAATCAGATATGTTAAAATCAGGCAGACAACTGAAATTTGCAAGTTCAGGAGGACAGTTAGGAAACACTGGTTTTCACTTCGCTATCAAGTGGCTAAAGGTGAGACATACTGGGGTCAGAAAGTGAAGATCCTGTCATTCCGCCCATGGACTTTGCTGCTAATTTAATGACCTAGTCCTACCATTTGGCTGAATAGTTGTGCCAATCAGCTTGCATAGTCGAAAGAAACATAATAATTGGGGGGAGTTTGACTTTCTGAACCTCGATTTTCCACCACTTCAAATGGCCGTTCGTGAGAAAAATGGTATTGTTACAATTAGAGTTTTATAGAAAACTATCAATTTGCCCGTGGGGATCCACGGGTTCTAGATTTAACCCACATAGGGCCCAATTTTCAGCCCAAGTTTACGTTTTATTGTTTTATGTAACTTCGCTTTTATATTAGGGGTCCACCAAGGCAATGTTGACATGGAGATTAAAAACATTTTTGAAGTATGTATTATGATTGGTCATTATAAGTGGAAAACTCATTGTAAAATATTGTTAAACTGTAAAAATGTAAATAATTATTTATATGTGTATAATATATTGAAATGAATACATTGAAACTAATTAATACTATTGTTGTCATTCCGTGGCAATTTGCCTCTTGTAATTCCGTGACATTGACTTTTTGAAATTTCTTGCCCATAATGCAGGGTTAAAGTCAATATTTGTTTCTATAACTTACAGTTTTAACAAAAAACACCTTAAATATGAACTTACTGAAGTTTCATAACTTAACTATGATACGAACATCACTTTCTGGATAGTTAAACACAACATTAAAAAAACTCACGTCAATTTTGTGTAATTCCGTGACGGAGTAGTTTTTGCTTGTTCCTTCAATGAAAATTTATTTAAAAATGTATTTTCACTTAATAATATTAAAGAACAAGTTAATACCTTCAATATGACATATCATAATTCATTTTATCTTATTTAGTTGTAGAGTTACAACTCAAAATGTAATGGGACTGTAATTCCGTGACAGCTTGGCGGCCCCCATTATAGAGAACGATGCACCATTATGATGTCAACACATGCACCTCTATGATGTCATCACGTTGCTATGGTGTTTCCATAAACATCAAGGTGGCTGTCACCTCACCAATGTTTTCATAGTAACTAAAACTAACTTTCAAGGAGAATACGGTGCGCTGACATATCGCGCTCAGTGGAACATGAAGACGCCTGCAGGATGGAGCAAAATGGTGTCGCTCACGTTATGCTGCAAATACGCGCCCGGTGGAATCTAGCATTGATTGGCCGGACACACACACACACACACACACACACACACACACACTGAGTCCACTCGGCTATTATAATATAGATTGATTTTTTTTTCCCTTTAGGAACACAGGAAGATATTTTGCCTCTCGCTGTGATTGAATTAATGACTGAATTAATTTCTTAAAGAAGGGGTAAATTCACTGCCAGGCTAAAAAAAAGTCCCAGTTTTGATTTAACCCATTAAGACCTATTGTGACCTCCAAAAAAGTATTATAAAATCTAAGGCATTCTTTTAAAACAACTGGTTAACACCTGGCTAACAGTCTGAAAAACTTGATGGGATTGTGAGCAATCACTAAAAACTTTATTTCTCAGCCTCTGTAGTGGAGAGAAACATGAAATAAAAACCATCTGAGAGCGTTGGCTTTCATTGAAAATTATTGCCTTTACCCTAACATCATTACCATTTTGTAAAAAAAAAAAAAAAAAAAATCAATGAACATTTATTTATTTCCAATTGCCAGTGTACAAAACAAAGCAGCACTGTTGTAAAAAATCAATGTCGCTCACTCACTCAAGTCATCAGCCAATATCACTGTCTGAAGAAATGCTTGGGAAACTTTTTTTGTAAAACTACAACTCCCATGCATTTTTCCTTACCTACTTATATTTTTGCAAATCAAGATGCATTTCATTGGTCATGTTTTTTGAAAATGATGGCATCATCTAAAATGCACTCATGTTGCATCTGGTCTCGAGGGAGAAGCACGCTGATGTTACATCCAGTCTCAAGCAGTTAAATTAATGAAGAGCCTATGATTGAATCGTGACCGCTCTGTTTCAGCTGGCAACAATTATTTTAACCCTGCCTGGTGCTTCTCATTTCTTAAACAACCACGCTGGAAAACATATCCCATGGTTTTCGAAAGGATGTTCCTTAATTTCTGGAGAGGCAAATTATTTGCCTGCATCAAACAGGGAAACCTGAGCTAAGGAGTTAGCTGATGTCACAGGATTTGGATCAAGAACTGTCCAACAGATGTTTAAAACCTGGAAACTTGGTGAAGTCTCATTGTAAAAAATTGACATTTGGACTCATGGCTGTGTTTCATCGTGAAAGTAAGAGCATTTCTACACGCACAATGCTACAAGAACTTGCAAGACTGGGACTTAACAGCTCTCTTTCCACAAGAAAGCCTCTTGTGAATTTGGCAAATTGGGAAGGAATGACTTCAGTTTGCTTGGGAGCATAAAGAATTGACTGAAGGGCAATGAAAAAAGGAGAAGTGGTTTGATGAGTCTACACCCTATTCCAGAGTGGTAGGTGCGTCAGGGTCAGAAAAGAGGCACATGAAGCAATGCACCCCTCATGCAAGCCACTCTGGGGGCAGTGTTATGATCTGGGATTACTACAGTTAGTCAGGTCTAGGCTCCACAACATTATGTAGCAGTAAAATAAAATCAAAATAAAGTTGGCAGACAACCTGAATGTACTAAATGGCCAGGATATACCATCAATGGATTTTTCAATACTTGATGGAATGGGTATACTTTAGGACAGGGCTTAAAGTTCTCCGTCCTAGGGACGGATTTCCGTCCTGGAGATTCCCTAGGGGCTATTTATGAGATCGGTGCAGATTTGCAAAAAAAAAAAAAAAAGTTATTTTGGGGGGGGTCTAGCCATGGCCGCGATGTCAATGAAAAAAATGTTAAAATGCTGCATATACTTGCTAGTGAGGTGATTTCCAAACTGCGATGCATCCCTCCCCACGGAAATAATGTAAATTTAAACATCTATGAAGATACGCAGCTCCGAGTGCACTCAGTAGGGTGCCGCTGGCTGCTGAGCTCTGATGTAACCTGACACCAAGCATTACCGTATTGACCCGAATATAAGACGACCCTGAATATAAGACGACTCCTCTTTTCAAGACCCTTATTTGGAAAAATACTTTTTATTTGAACAAAATTTCAAAAAACATTTCATTGTTTTTCTCGCACATTTCAACATCTTTGGTGTTTATCATGGGGGAGAAAATCATAAAATCATCCATAGCCCTGCAAATAGGAAAAGCGCAGAATGCACTTCACGGTTATATGCCATGAAAACAGTGCAATAAAACGGGCTTAGGCCTACTGGCCTAACTTGTGCAATAAACGGCGCTCATTCGCTTGACAAACACTGTCAGAAAAGTCTGCAAAATGTAAGAGCATTAACATCCAAAAACACTATGAACAGTTTTTTTCCAAATTCATTCTGAATGACGTTGATTTAAATACAGCAAATACGCGTCCAGATGAATGATTGTTGTCCCACAACAACAAGAACAAGGAACACCTGTTAACTGTGGAGTGCTCTCGGAGGGAACCTTCTGTTAATTATGAAAATGAGTGAGAACAGGTCAGGACTAATAATTGTTTTAAACGGAGGTTTTGTACAGGGGCGAAGCTAGAACCGGGAATTGGGGTGGCACAGACACGTCCCTTTATGACAATTAGGATAGTCCTGGCTAGTTCTCAATTATTTTTCTTTATTGACGCGTTTTCCAATTAACGTAATAGGCAACTGAAGACACGGTTTCTCATGCGATCTAACAGCGATGAAGTCATGGGGTAAATTCCGTAAAACAGAATTGGGGTGGACGTAACATCTGTTTTAAAGAATTATTAGTCTTGACCTGTTCGCAGTCATTTTCATGATTAACAAAATGTTCACTCCGAGAGCGCTCCGCACTTAACAGGTGCTGCTTGTTCTCCCCGATTCGGTAAGACGACAATCATTCATCTGGAAACGTTTGCTTAATTTTTCGGTTGCCAATTACGATAATAACGTTGCACTCTGTCATACATCTTTTTCCTGCCCTCACGTTGTTCGTTCTCCCAGCTTCGTTTACAACCGTAAGTTTAAATTTCACATCATAACTTCTCCTCTAATTTTTATTCACCTTACCGATTTTGGAAGCACTTTTTTCAAGTGGATCTTTGTGCCTTGGTTGCATCTTTCAGTCATTAAGTAGCTCATGCAAATGTAAGCTAACACACCCACTCCAGCCGACTTGTTTACACGATCACGCTAGGGTCACACTGCTCTAAACACTGACAGAGAGAAAAGCGCTCATATGGCACCACATATTGTTTTACATGGGTAACTCCTTAGACCCCGAATATAAGACGAGGTGTCATTTTCAGGCATTTTTCAAGGAAAAAAATATCGTCTTATATTCGGATCAATACGGTATTTTAGCGTCAACCAGCTAGCGTTTGTTGTGTCGAGTTGGAGCAACTTAAATGGCAGATCAGCAATGTGACTTCATGATTCATAGTGCTGCGGATTTTAACGGTGAAGTTATGAAATTCGCTCAGTATGGATGACAGTGTCCAAAAGATGAAATCACTAGGAATAATGGCAGTCAGTGGATTTTTTCCAAAACATCGAAAGTGGATTACACCATGTGAACATCAGGTGTGATCTAAATATATAACGTTAGCCTATATTTACTGGGAAGGTAGCAGTGGCCAAATCCCAGTGACGGTCCGTTGGCAGAAACACAGGGCCAGCAATAACCTCACCTTTCACTTCTAAATGACAGACACCTCTCGCAGTTTCCCTCCCCGATTAGAAACAGTTGCTCAGACTGATTGGAAGACGAGAATCTAATTTATTTTTGAAAGCCTTGTTATACATTGCGTTACGAAATTATACGTCGTTTACTTCCGCACACCAATGGCTACGGAAAATATCAATAGCCTAAGTCTTTATAATTTCTGGATTTGCGTAAATTAGTTCGCGAGGTTCATTGAGCAATAAGCCATGAGAATCCGTTCTATAGTCTGAATGTAGTGACAGCTATAGAGCGTTGTTAGGTACGATGCACAGCTGAGTGATAACGAAAATAATTGCTGCCGAGTCCGCGAAAGTTTCGGATTTTTTCAGATTGTCATCCTTGCGGAATCACATCAACTACCGGTATATCAACAAAGCCAATCGCTTTGTCATTAACATTTCTTAATCATTACTTGTCACGCATTGGTGGTGGCTGTTCTGTTAACTGTTTGATTGTTAATCAGGCAAACCTGATCGCAAACAGTTTAAGAGCAATTATCCGGGAAAGGTAATGTTACTGAAGGCCTTCCTGACATCTGACGGTACGCCACTGCCAAATCCTCATCATCCTCAACGTTCAGCACACGGTCCATGTTTGTATTGGGGGCCTCGTCAGCATTTAGAGAAAAATAAATCATGTTCAACTTGTCTGATAACTGCTTTTTTTATCTGAGTGGAAATTCCATGGATGTACTCATATGACGCCTGTGTGTTTTAGTTTTAGTAGACCATGCACTAGTGAACTGTACCGTTATGAAACTGTATGAAACAGCGAACTTCTAATAAAGTCATCAATCAATGACTGTGCAACTGTGAACGAAAGGTCGTGCTCTGCAATAAATGTGCAGATACGCACTTTATGATTGCACACACGATCGGTCATTGATTTTGCTAGACTAGTGTTAACTAAGTCTGAGCAGGTGCAGTTAGTATATTAAAGATTTGTCAATATTGCCAATGCAACATTACAGCCTGGTAATACTACTTTTTCTCTGGACTGGCATTTTTATTTAAAAGGTTGTAACAGCTTGCCTCCATTTAGTGTAAGTCAACATACAATTTGCTCCCACCCAAAAAGGCGTGTGGGGACTGGGGACCCCCCTAAATACACGCGGTCTGTGAGCATTTCATGCGGGAAAACCACAAAATTTGCGCCGTGGGCCCTGCGGGTGCTTCGCGCCTGCGCATGTGTACTCAAAAAAAATTGCCAAGGTTGGCAGGTCTGCTGCTACGCACTTTTGCTTTAAAGTCCTACAGTAATTTTAATATTTGAAATAGACCAGACTAGCAATAGACAGGCTACAACTTCAGCAGGTGTTTATGTTAAAATGAAGCACGAATTGAACACATTCACAATTAAGGCATTTGAGAACTGTGAAGTAGCATATCACCCAATTAATTGGTGTTTTCTGGGCGCACAATGTTGTTTATATTTCTCTTATATTGCCATTGTCTAGGACAGGGGCCAGGGCTAGACCGTTGCAAGCTAAGAGCCCCTTTCAGAATGTCTTATCCCACGTCTGAAATTTTCAGTCCTGGAATTTTTTTTTTGCTTTAAGCCCTGTTTAGGATGATAATGCTTAAATTCATTGATGAAATTGTGTGAGAGTGGTTCAGCGACTATGAGGAATCATTTTGTGTTGGAATTGGCAACCTCAGAGCCCTGACCTATACCAATTGAAAAATTTTGGTCCGTGCAGGAGAAGGCTTTAGGGTGGTTTGACTCCCTCGGTTGTCAATACAATATCTCGGCCAAAAATTAATGCAACTCTGGTCAGTTATAAAATTTTGTAACATTGCATAAGATGGTCAAAACAATGCCACGACGAATGCACGCTGTGATCAAAGCTAAAGGTAGTCCAAACAATATATACTGCTCAAAAAAATTAAGGGAGCACTTAACCATCATAACATAGTCAATGAAACTTTCGGGATATCAGTCTGTCCAATTAGGAAGCAGAAGTGATTAATTTCACCTGCTTTGGTGCAAATGAGATTGAAAACAGGTACAAAGGAGAGGCAAAAGCAAGACAGCCCCCAAAAAGGGAATGATTGTGCATGTGGTGGCACAGATAATTGCTCTCTCCTTATCCTTCCTGACAGATTTTTCTCTTGCTTTGAATCCTTATAATGTCCTTGTCACAACTGGTAGCATGAGGCAGTACATCCAGCCCAACCAGGTTATACAGGTAGTCCTGCCTGGCCGTTACACGAGGAGAGCTGGACAGGGCCGTAGATGGGCATCAACCTAGCAGCAGGACGACACCTGCTCCTTAGTGTGAGAAGGAATAGGAGGAGCACTGCCAGAGCCCAACAAAATGACCTCCAGCAGGCTAGTGGTGCGCATGTTTGTGATCAAAGCTTTCAGGAACGGACTCTGTGGGGAGAGCATGATGGCCCAACATCCTCCATTGGGACCTGTGCTCACAGCACAGCATCATGCAACTCCATTGACATTTGCCAGAGAACAGCAGAATTGGCAGGTCCGCCGTCTCTTCACAGGTGAGAGTAGGTGCACACTGAGCACGCGTGACAGGTATGAAAGAGTCTGGAGATGCTGTGGTGAATGTTATGATGCCTGGAACATCATCCAGCATAAACGATTTGGCGGAGGATCAGTGATGGTCCGGGCAGGAATATCCTTGGAGGGTCTCACAAAAGCATGTCATTGACTGACCCACTCGTTCCCCTGACCTAAATCCAACTGAGCACCTACGGGATGTTATGTGTCGGTGCATTGGATGTTACCAAGTACCGCCACAAACTGCGCAGGAACTCACTGATGACCTGGTCCATGAAATTTACCCCAATAGGATAAGCCTGCGATTTAAATTTTTTACTTTCGTTTTCAAGGTAATTTTGAATCCAGCCCTCATAGGGTTGATGATTTTGGTTTCCATTGACTGTTCTTGCATCCTTTTGTTCTTAACAAAATTTAGAATGAACATCAGTAAAGATTTTCAACTTGAATGATTCGTTCATCAGGATCAGTACTGTGATTTAAGTCTTCCCTTAATTTTTTTTGAGCAGTTTATTAGTGTGAGACATTTTTTGACTGAATAGTGTATTTGAGTAACAAGCTGGGGCTGATCCTATCCTCCAGTGGCACCAATTTACGCTCTCTTGGGTTGGTCACTCCCACTAGGCTTACCTCACCCCCTCTCAGCTATAGTGTTGGCAAAAATTTTCCTCTTAAAATAGTTTAAGACTGATTGCTAACTCTCTTGACTCTAGTGAGGGCTGATCTCTCAATCTCTTGACTATAGTTTTGGGCTGAGCCCTCCCACTATGGGCTGTAGTCCTTAAGTAGAATCTGACTGTATCTAAATTATGACTGTAGTCATGTGATGAAATCAATGACATCACTGCTTTTGGTGACTATATTATGGAATATCTTTATGGCACAAATAAACTGATGTCACCGGGAGTTAGGGTAATGCACTGTTATTTATTTCCAACCAATAATATCGTAACTGAAGAAACCCCCCCCCCCCAACTACACACACCAAAGTCCTATATTACAGTAGTGTAAATAGCCATTATAGGTGGGTGGGTCAGCCATTGTAAATGTGTATTAAAACAGCTGGATGTCTCCTAATTTGAGTTATATTGTAAGCAAGATTGAAATGGAATGAAAATATGCTGTGTTCTGGCTTTTTATTTGCTCATAAACCCTTTTAGTGGAAAGAACGTGAGCCATTCTGGGGTGAAAGAGTGTTTTCTCTGTCATTCATTTCTCTGTCTTCTTTGACTTGTATTGCCCGCCTTGTTTTCTTCCCTTCATCCTCATTCCTGTTCCTGTTTCTTTTCCTTCTCGGTTTTCTGGTTTTCTTCCACTGCCTTCCACTTCAGACTCCTTTTCTGCACCTACTGGCCAATCCCCGGCTCCCACAGATGGTGCAGCCCGCGTGGCCACTCCCACTCCATCCGATACGGTCACGGTTCCGGCCTCCGGTGGGTGATAAGACAGCCTATTTGCCATTGGGAGGGTGGGTGGGAAGGGCCACGTGCATTGGCGTGAGCATGTACCTGTCCGTCTTGAAGGTTGATCCCATTGCTGTGGTATAGTGCAAATGTCTTAGAAGCAGTCAGTATACATTGGACCATGATCTCCTTTGGGCCTAGTGCAGGGTCTCAAGCTCAGATCCCGAAGAGCTACTGTATCTGCTGCTTTTTGGTTTGTATCTGATCTTTCATGCTTAATTTAAGCCATTGATTGGCTAAGGAGTCTGAATACCTTGTTTATGAGGCCTCACTTGGCTGCTCACTGAATGGAAATCCCAAAATCCTGTGGACACTTTGGCCCATGAGGACTGGAGTTTCAGACCTCTGGCCTAGTGCCTTCACCTTCTCTCAGCTCTTTCCTTATCTGTGCTTTGTTTTTATCATGCAACACCCCCGGTAAGTATTCAGAGGGAGCACTGGCAGTCAGTTTCTCTCATCTGTTCCATATTTTTTCCCTTCATTCACTGTTCCATTTTTATGTGTTTTTTACTAGATAATAAGCACTAAGTACATGAGCATTATTTTGTTTCACGCTGAAATTTGAAAAAGCACATTGATAAATATGCAGGTAGCTCCATTTGAAGACAGGAAACAGATCATTGAGTATCAAAATAATAACTGAATGCCTGTTTAGAAAAAATGTGGATCATATAAAGGCACTGCATTGCTTTAGTTCATGATGAGAACATAATCATTTTCTGTTTCATCATATTTCTGTTTACTTTTTGTTTGTGTACCTTTGAATTTATTATGCATCATTACAGGTATAATCTTGGAGGCTAATTGTAAAATTACTCATCAGATGGTAATGTATGGGGTAAATCTGCATTATTATTGCGTGGAGGCCTCCTCTCCTCCTTATGGCCTCTCTTGACTGTCTTTAAGACCCATTTGCCCCGACTGAGGGTAGTGCAGAAGTTGCTCCTGGGCTGGACCTGTTTACAGTGAAGCCTGCGGAGACCAGCGCTGCCGGAGTAACCCTTCCCTCTAGCGCCATGCTGTCTATTGCCCCTGCCACCCAAACCCCTGTCCCAACCACTTCATCTGTGGCCCCCGCGCTAGATCCGTTTGGTGGGAATTTATCATCATTGTGTTTCTCTGCCCCTGTTAGTCAAGCTTCTCTCCCTGGTATCTCTGTCTGACCTGTTGAAAACCAAATTAAGCTAAATTTTATATCTTCCTCAGTCATATGCATCTGCCTGCCATGCACACATGCACTCATACTCACATACAGTTGTGCTCAAAAGATTGCATACCCTAGCTGAATTAGTGAAATGTTGCCATTTATTTTGACAATATGACTGATTGGGCAAAAAAACTTGTCTTTTAGTTAAAAATAGTGACTATACAAAGTCATTTATCATGACATAGATGTGTGGCTCTTTTCTAAATCTTAATGATTACTGAAATCACCCAAACGGCTCTGATCATAATTTCCATACCCTTAAATGTTTGACCTTGTTATACAGACACAAGCTGACACACTCAGGTTTAGATGGCTTTGAAGGGTTCCACAACTGTGGCTTTTAAAATTGTAACTATTTTGTTAGCTCCGAGTGGATGCATTGAACTGGCTTGACAGTGAGCCCTGGGCAGCGGAAAAGAGCTGTCTTAGAACCTTTGTAACAAGGTAGTTCAACTTTTTAGAGATGGGATAGGATATGAAAAGATATCCAAAGACGTGAAAATGTCAGTAAGTACTGCTCAGTTAGTGATCAAGATGTGGAAAATTAGGGGATATGTTCATACCAAGCCAATGTCTAGTCGGGCAAGAAAGATTTCAGCCCCAACTGCAATTGTTCAGGACACAATAAAAAATCCACCTGAAGAGAAATACAGGATGCTCGGTAGAAGATGGTGTGGTCGCTTCAAGGAGCACAATATGGAGGTACTTAACCCCTCTTTGCAGATGTAGACTCCAGCGGACATGGGGCTGCTCTATTTAAGCACGCCGTTACACCATGGGTGTAGGAACAGGGGGGATAGGGGAGACGTGTCCCCTCCAATATTGGAGACAGGTGCATTTGTCCCATTTGATTTTGACATTTTTAACTTACTAACTTTTATTTTGAAAGCGCAACACAGCATTATGTCACTGGCCTTCCCCCTCTCTCACCGGCTCTGAGAGTGTTTGGGAGGCGGGAGACAGCAGGGGGTCTGATGACAGAAACTCTCTTCATTATTTCCACAGTACTATTAGGGTCAACGAATGTTAATTAAACATGTTAGTTTTAACTTGCAAAATAAACCTGGTTTCTGTCACATTTTGGTTAGTAATCGGGTTGCTAACAGTAGTAGCTAAATGTAAGCCAAGTGGATATGTCAAATTATGAGGTGAATTTCAGTGGAGAAATCGTGCAAAGGTGCCATTATTAATTACTTATTTTGTATGCAGGAACCACAGCAGTAACAGGGCAAGCTGTTGGGGCTTCAGGTGAGGTCATAATTATGACTTGCTCTGTGGAAGTTAGTCTCATGATGTTCAGCAAATATAACCTTTAAAAGTCAAAATATCCCAACCAACTTTGGCTCAGTCGAGGAAATGAAAGCAACACGTAATCGTAAATTTAACACGATCCAGTCTGATTAACGCTCGGTTTGCGTCTTGTCCAATTCATAGTCGGTGGTCCATTTTGAGGTGTTTATCGAGGCTGCAATCGCGTTACTGCATATTAAGATGCTTAATAGAGAGGATTGCGAGCTGGCTTGCTAACGTAGTTTTATATCCACTCACTTGGTATCAATGTCCAGGTCACTAGATCTGAGCGGGTTTCATGAGTGCGCTGAGATGGTTTGCAGCTTAAGGTTGTGGCAAGTTTATGTATGTGGCATCTTTGTATGAAAATTTTGGAGGCATCTTATGTGGCCTAATTTAAAAAACTGAGAACCACTCATTCGGATAATCTCTGTATACAGTAAAGGCAGTATCTGCACTCAGATTTACAAAAAGTTTCCAGCACGCTCGCATCACATACGTGTCCCTACCAATTCTCACATTAAACCTACGGCCTTGGTCCTCCCCAATGTTAAACTCATTCCTACGCCCTTGCATTACTCTATTCTATCACTGGATTGTATACCTGGATCAGTTATTGAATATTTAACAGCAAGCGGAGCTCGAACACCGTCTAGAATATGGACAAGTTAAGTCCCATCCCTGTTTTCCAGGAGTTGCATAAATTAAACCCCTCATCTTAGCCTGATGAGCAAACTGCTCAATATACTTGCCCATAGTATCTATCTAGCAGTTTAAAAAAATGAACTCTTTCAACAGAAAAAATCTTTGTCCTTTTTAGTACCCATTTCAGCTATAGTGAGCTAATGGTGTCCCAAATACGTAATTGAAAAAAAAAACCTGTTTTCTGAAGCAAACATTTGCTAGAACATTGACACTATGTCAGTCTCCTATCAATTATAGTCATCACATATTAAAGACACATCATTTTCTACCATGGATTTATGCGTAGATCTGTCTATTGAAGAATTTAGCTGTCTTTTAGAGCATCATACAATCCCTCACGAAAATGCAGTCACTGCAATGATCACTGAGACTTATCTGCATAAAACACAGCTGTAATTCACGTCCACATGAAACTCTACCGGAAATTACCTATTGATTGACACGTTTTTAATCCAATTCCAGACAGTATACGCTTTCTTCAGTAATCGAAAGACATTGATTGGACCCTCAGAAAGATATACAACCTTCATCCTACCAGCCAATTTCACATACAAAAACTACCAGGCGGGGTCCGTATGGACCCCAGGGGGGAATACCTTGAAATCAATGCAGTAAGCAGAAATTCAATGCAGCAAACACACACAACTTTATTGAAGAACAAAATCCACTTCTGCTGAATATCAATGATGTATTATAAATGCAATATCATTACAATAATATTGCAATAAGTAGCATACACTTAGCAAATTATAGCACCACAAAAGAAATTTTGGCATTATATACATGATTTTTGAAGCTCATGCAGCTGTAAAACATTCTGGATTACAATTTCTGTGTTCTCTTATAGAATTTAAAACAAAAAAGTAATTGTAAAATAATTTAGGGCTTTTGTTTTGTAGTGTAGGTCTTAAGGCCTCTGCTGCTGTGTATCTAGCTTGTCTTTGTATGTTGGCCATTATGAATCTGAAACAACCAAAAAAGTTAACTTTCAGTGTGCTATTGGATTATAGACAGAAAGGTTGGACCCCAGCAACAAATTAATTATACCTTCACAATGCAAAAAGCTGATCTTCCGGTGCTTTAGTGTTTTAATTAAGACATAAATTCTGACAAATTCATAAAACGGTGAGGCAGTATGTCACATATTTTCAAAACGGCGAATGAATATATAGGTGCAGGATCCAGATGGACCCCACTTGGTGGGATGAAGGTTAAACACTTGCATAATAACAGTTAGGTTGTATTCTCTCAATTTTGTGCAGCTGAGAAGGACGTGATTGCAACCCAGAACCAACCCTGGTGTGCTAAGCTTATATTTGCGGGATGGAAATATGATTTGGAGATGGAAAATGGGTCATTCCATGCCAACTGTCCCAATGGCTCCCACTTGACCATCTCAGATTTGGCTGGAAAAATTCCAGCGGGTGCATTTACCTCCTAGTAGGAGAAATTCAAAGCTCTCAACTCCTTTTAGCTCTCAACTCCTAATAGTTTAGTCTATAATTTTTGCAAGTAAGCTCCGGCCCTTTTTGAACAGCGATTTCTGAGGAGCCACTTTCACATGGCTATATCTAGAAAAGTATTTCAGCAAAGTCCTTCAAATTTTCAGGGGTGAAAATCTGCTACTATAACTTGAGGACTATGGACTAATAAAGGTGTCCCTCCAGTTTATCATATATTTTTGGGTGCCTTATTTGCTCGAAAAGTTTACTCTGCACTCTGCGATAGCATATTTGAAGGACTGTTAAAAAGCCTAATTTCAAAGACGTGGATTTGGTATTGCACATACAGCTTCCCATATATGTTGTGTATTTTGTATTTATAATTCTGCCCTTCTCAGGAATAATCTAGAAAATATAAAGTCTTGAAAATGAAAAAAAAGTGCTATTTTTATAGTTTTTTTATTGTTGAGTTTGAGCTTTCTATCATTAACTAGGTGCATTTTATGAAAATAATGTTTGAATATGCTTTCGATGCCATTAAATGCTGTGTGTCCAGAAAAATACCAAATTTTCAAAAATCTATTTTGAGAAAATAAAGCAGAAAACCATCACAAATTTTGGATATGTTAAACACAGACATGTTATCTTTTTTAAAACAGTCAATTTGATGTTGGTGGATGGTGTTATTTGTTTGGTATAAAATGTTAAAAATAGCACATTTTTTTTTTTCTTCATGCCTTAATATTTTCTAGATTATTCATAAGAAAACGCTAGAATTAGAATACAAAATACTCAACATATATGGGAGGCTGTATGTGTAATACCAAATCCCACTTCCTGCCTTTGAAATTAGGCTTTTTACAGTCCTTCAAATATGCTACCGCAGAGCGCAGAGTAAAATTTTTGAGCAAATTTAAGCACCCAGGAATGTGAGATTAAAGGCATCCCTTTACTTATGAGACCATATTCCTGAAGTTATAGTTGCAGATTTTCACCCCTGAAAATTTGAAGGACTTAGTGGCTCCTCAGAAATCGCTATTCAAAAACGGCCGGAAATTACTTGCAAAAATATTTGACAAAACTATAAGGAATTGAAAGCTAAAATTCTGGATTTATCCTATTAGGAGGTGTATTCACCCGCTGGAATTATTTCAGCCAAATCTTAGATGGTCAAGTGGAAAGTTTCTCTGAAATTCGGACATTTGACATGGAATGGCCCAAAGGGAAGTTATTCTGAATAGAATAGACTGGAGGGCTGATAGCATTGATTCTTAGGAGGAGAAATTCAATGGAGAGTTTTTCCTCCTTCAATGTGAATAGAACTGTCTTTGTATGGGGTAGCTCCATCTTACTTCTACTTACCTAGCTAACCAGCCAGCTATTTCATATTTCGGTTTACCACCGTCATCACAGGGCTAGTTTTCCACATTGGTTAACAAGAGTAGCTGACTGCCTTTGCTAATAATGCTGCGTGTGCTGCAATCTGTTGTACAATTTATACCACATTCAACAAAACAGAATTTGGATTTTCACTGGTTTAAAATGCGAACAGCTCAAAGACTTCAGTAAAGCGTTTCACTTTGATGATCGGAATTGTAAAAAGCATGACTGTAAAATAAGCAGTTCCTTTAATGAGTTCTTGTGCTTGCTGATGCGGCTTTGTAGAAGAATGTACAAAACTCTGAACTTTATCATGGAGAGAAGCATGCTTTTGGATTGGCAAAGTTACTGCTGAATTCCTTAAGAAAATCATTGACTCATATTGAAGTTAATGTGTGAAAATTAGATTTGTATTAAACATATGATTATTTTATGATTTGACAGTGTGCTATTTTGA
This sequence comes from Gymnothorax reevesii, assembly GCA_029721435.1. Classification (NCBI taxonomy): domain Eukaryota; kingdom Metazoa; phylum Chordata; class Actinopteri; order Anguilliformes; family Muraenidae; genus Gymnothorax; species Gymnothorax reevesii. Next base: position 59,567,361 of record CM056576.1, on the reverse strand, counting down.
GGGCTCTGACTGCATGGAAAACCACTTGGAGAGCTGTCTTATTTTGCTCATAGAGAGTAGATAATTTTGAAAGGCACTGTCAGATGATGTACACTTGTGGTTAAGGAGCTTATGATCCCAGAAATGTATTGTTTTTACTCCCAGCCGTTTTTCAATTCTCAGTATAATTTTTGAGCTTAGCAGCCCTATGGCCGATAAGCAATTTTCATGGTTTGGCATCCGTCGTCCGGAACATTTTTTATCTGATTTTTGGCCGATGAATTTTTTGTAAATTTACTATAACATACTACTAGACCATATCTCAAGACATTGTCCATTTTATGGGCCCTTCAAACTTTGGCCCCAATGTTAATGATAGGACTTAGAAATTTTAAAGATCCCCTCCAGACATTTTTTGAAGCAGAGTCGTGTGGTCAGGAGAGGCAGTGACTTCACCTTTTATCGCTGTATTTTTGGATATTACTCCAGTAAGAAATGAAAGAAATGTGCTTTGCAAACTTTTGAGCACAACTGTATTTCAACACATACATATGCAAATATCTGCAAGTGTACACAAACACTCACACCCTTATGCTCTTAATAATAAAGCAGGCAAGACCCCCTGTATCTAAGGTGCTTTGCAAAAAGCATCTGTCTCACCAAGTAATTTAATCCTATTACAAGAAACAACTGCTTATTTTCTGTTTTGCAAGTTCAAAATGTTGGTTTATTTTAAAGGGGTATGGACACGTCTTGAGATTTATGCCTGTAGCAATAATTAGGCAGTAAAACATAAGTTTTGGGTTTTTTTGGGGTTTTTTTTTTTATCCTTCTTGATTGGTAAAAGAATAATGAGCTTTTCAAAATACCTGCCATTGGTGCATCACAAAATTTCTCACACAGTGTCGTAAACCAGTGATCTTCAACGTCGTTCCTGGGGACCCACTGTGTATGCTGGTTTTTGTTCCAACCACAATTGTAATCACAGGATAACTAGCTCTTAATGTCTTAACTAGGTGTTTTTCATATTTAGAGTTGTTAATTACTCTCTTTAGCCAAATGTTACATAGAAACATCCATGCGTGCTATGAAGAAGAAAATACCCAAATGCGTTTATTTCTATACTGCAACAAATTTCAAGTAATGTAATATTTATTTATATATATATAATTTTATTTTTTTTTGTGATCAAATTTTTATTCATTTTCAATGAACACTTGCAGACATACTGTATATACAGCCAACTACGACAGCATAACATGGTCACATGAGAGAAATACTTAGACATAGGAATATAGGATGATATGCATACAAAAAAAATTATACCATTCAGATACAGTATGAACAAAGACATATGGCAATAATAATCTCTGCAGATGTGTAAAGTACGAAATTATGAATGTGTGAATGTCTCCATGACCTACAATTATACATGGACCTCTATACACAGGGAATCATATGCAGACGTGTAGTGAATTTCAGAGTTTCAGAACAGTAATTTGCTGCTATCATCATATATCTCAATTCAGCTGTGGCAGCACGATGACACACGTCTGCATTAAAAACAAAAGAACTAATGAGAAAACAAAAAGAAAAAAAGATATATATATATATATATATATATATTCATCCACCCATCCTTCCCAAGGACCAAGAGAAAAATAAAGACCCTTAAGGTCTTCTATTGCTTGAGTCCAAAACATAATGGTTCATCCCTTTGCTCCATGGATGCGTGCTGTAGACCGCTCAAGATATAGTGCATCCAAAAATGTTAGTACCCACTGTCGCAGGGTTAATGTATGTGGCAGTTTCCATCTGGGAGCCACCATTTTCTTTGCTGCAGTAAAGCCAAATAAAAACATACGTTCCTGAGGTTTTTGCAAGTTAAGTTCAGACAGCTCATTTAAAATCCGCAACGACGGGGTCACGGGCACAGTTACCTGCAACATGGTGGACAGCTTATCTGCCACCAGCTCCCAGAACCACGCCACCTGTGGGCTTTCCCAAATCATGTGGTAAAAGGTACCGATTGCGCCCAAAGGGCATAGTGTGCATTGTGGATTAGACTTGACCTTCATAATATGAAGGTTTCGTGGAGTCATATAAGTCCTATGGATGAAATTGAAATGTATTTGTTCATGATCAGGACACCTGGATGATTGTCTTACATTGGCCCAGGCTCATTCCAATCAAAATCTGGTTCCAGATCAGGAATATCAGCCCGCCACGTAGAATCTACCAACGAGGGCAGATACGCATTCTCTAGAGTGTGAGAATGAACTCTCCTTACTACTCCCCTTGTCCCCCCCGGCACTACAGAATATTTTGAGCAATGGTTGTTCCTTTAAAGGAGCACTCCATGGATCCCCATAAGTTTTCATTGCAGTCCTCAACTGAAGATAAAAATAAAAAATGGATCACTGCAAATTAAAACTGAAGCACAAATCTTCAAAAGAATGTAGGCTGGTGTCTCCAAATATATGTTTAAATTTGTAAATCCCGCTGTCGCACCACTGACGGCATCAAATAAATTTAATGGGTTGCTTCCCAATCAGCAACCCATCATTATTGAAAATAGGAGAATGTGGGTTCCAGTTAGATGTCACACCGCGGACTATCATTGCCACCCTCCAAAACAAACTTACCTGCGATATGATTAGACCAAAGCGAATTTTACATTGGTTTGCGGTTTTGTTAGAGCACAAAACCAAATGATCCTCGAGGGCACGCCATGACACCTCAATTGTGTTATTATACGAGTTGACCAAGGGACGGACTGTGAAGGCCCTGTAATACTATTTGAGATTTGGTTGGGAAAGCCCTCCTGCCAGTCTACTTCGATGTGTTGTAGATAATTTGAGGTGAGGTCACTTTCCATTCCAGACAAACTTTGTAATTGCAGACTGAAAACTGTCCCAGAAACGCAGTGGGGGTGGCAGTGGTACTACTGAGTTAACATAATTGATACGGGGAAGTATGTTCATTTTAATTGTTGAAAAACCAGATCATAGAGAGTTCGGCAACACAACCCATCTGTCCAAATCTTGGGAGACTTTAGTAAGAGTGCCCTCAAAATTAATTTTAGCAATAGTCTGCAGTGATGAGCAAATATCAATACCCAAGTATTTAAAGTGATTAACCACTGGTATCCCTGAGGGCAGAGTCAAGCATCTCATGGGTTCATTTAGAGGCAGGAGTGCAGAATTAACCCAATTAATCTTATACCCTGACAGTTTTTTTTTTTTTTTTTTTGGCATCTCCAATCCCACCCGAATCTGGAATGCCCAATTGGTGAACTATGTACAAAGCTTGCTCGTATGCGACCCCTTGCTGCCAACTCAGGATAATGAGACAGTTCACGGCTCTCCTCCGAAGTACGTGCCTGTCTGCCACTGATTCTTATACACTCATTGGTTGAATCTTCGCAAGTTCAAAACTAGGGCGGAGGATAACCGGACATGAACCAACCCGGAGTCTTCCTGACGTGCGCCCGTCTGGCCAACAGGAGGTGCTGGAGCAACGAACAAAGCTGTTATTGTATGCCCAAATCCGGCAGTCCCTTCCCAATTTGAAACCCTGTAGCGCGATAGCCAATTGTGCGCTACTCTGAAAAAGCTGCCGACCCCTGCCGGTGGGTACGCCGGGGCTCGAACCCACGACGTGGTGATCACCTCTGCACTGCCTTAACCGTGTGAGCCACCTGGCAGCTCTATAGCCTGACAGTCCACTGACCTTTCCAAAGACCGATGACACGGCAGGAATTGACTGTTGGGCATTGTCTACATAAAGCAGAACATCGTCTGCATTCAAGGATATGTAATGTTGAGTCCCAGATATAGTGATAGGCGTGATTGTTTTATTTAAATGTACTGACTGGGCTAGGGGTTCTAAAGATAATATAAAGAGCAGTGGACTCAATGGACAGCCCTGTCTAGAACCTCTTGCTACAATAAAAAAAGAGGAGTAAGTCCTGCCCGTCAGGATCATTGCCGTTGGGTTTGAATATAATAACCTAACCATTTTTATGAAAGTGGAACTGAGGCCCATAGCCTCCAGCACTGACCAAAGGCTGCCACAGAAGGTGGTCAAACATCTTCATGGCATCCAACGAAAGCTCTGCTGCCAGAGAGAGATTATATGCAATAACCTCCTGACATTATCAGATGCCAGTCTGGATCTGACTAAGCCAGTTGGGTTGCAGTGTACGAGGCTAGTCATTAAAGGTTGGAGTCGTAGTACGAGAGCCTTGACATAAATTTTAATGTCACCGTTCAAGAGAGAGTTTTGAGAGTATAATTTGCACATTCTGTCTTTTCTTTGTCCTTTTTATGCAAGAGGGAAATAATGGCAATATTCACATTTCCTGAAAATAATCCCTTTTCGATAGAAAATGTAATCATGTCCAACAATAGCAGACCCAGACTGTCCCAGAAAGTCATGTAAACTTCCGGAGGAATATCGTACACTCCGGGTGATTTACCTCCAGGCATACTCTGTGCAGCCTTCCCAAGCTCCACAATAGTGATAGGAGAGCTCAGAAAAAAACGAATCTTCCTCTGACAGCTTTGGCAAATAAGTGTTGCTTAAAAAGTAATCGCATGCACTCCTATCGTGAATGACCTCAGAGCTATACAAGTCAGCATAAAAATCGCGAAATGTTGCGTTCACTTGCGTTGGATCAGAAAGAATACAACCACTGCTGTCTCTAATAGCAGTAATGTCTGATAAATGCTCATCCGCTCTCAATCTCAATCTCAATGCTATCAAGTGGCTGGGTCTGGCCCCATTAAAATACTAATTTTGACGTGCCCTATGTATTAGAATTTCTAGCCTGGGTATTATGTTGTCTAAAACGGCAGGCCATGCCATAACCATAGCTAGTACAGTAAGGTAAGATAATATTGAAAAACATATTGATAACAATACTGCAGAATAACACAGGAAAAGGCATATAACTTATTGCGTTCCAGTTCAGGAAAACAAGCTCGCTGGTATGCTCACTCACCCAGAGTCCAGCATACACAGCTGTATCAGCGGTTCTCTGCTAAAAAAGCCTTAGCCACCGCTGCGGATCTGAATGCTTTCTGCTCACCATTCAACTTTGAAAGATAAGACGGCCAGGAAAGCCATTTGAAAGCGAATATTCCGCTGGATAAGTTCCGCGCAGATTGGGTTGAAGGCTCTTCGAGCCATCCTGGCAGCCAGTGGAAGGTCGGGGGTAATGCGGATTGATTGTCCTTCGTATTGGAATTTCCCTTCCCGTCTCGCAGTTGCCAAAATCAGGGCGACATTCCTAGAGCGGTGAATCTTGGCAATGACTGGGCGAGGTCGACCAGGCAGCGGCACTCCGAGACTGCGGTGTACCCGGTCAATTGAAATGGGTGTCACTTAAAGTCCTAACAGCTTGGGATAAATTCTTCGAAAAACTGCAAGGGATTGCCTCCCTCCGATGATTCTTTAAGATTAAGAATCCTTATGTTGTCCCGCCTGGAACGTCCTTCTAAATCCATAATCTTGTCGGTCAGTTCCATGATAAGTTTCCTCATGCCCTCTAGTTTCTCTTGGAGGACGACTTCTCCCCCATCAAAGGCCGAGACACGAGTCTCCACGCCGGTCTGATGTTCAGCCAGGACATCAGTAGCCGCGGCAACCTCCTCCACTCGTTTGATTATGCTGTCCACTTTCTCGTCCGATTTCTTCTCAAATTTGGCGAATGTTTTATTGAATGTTTCTTGCATTTGTTGTCCTTGCTCGGCGACAACTGATGCAATGTGTTTAAGTAATGCTGCTGAGGAAAGTTGTTGCGTAGAAGGCGAGCAGTTGCCATGTTCTTTTTCAATGTCTGTACCAAAGTTAGAGGCCCCATCATTCGAGTCCCCCGTACCCTCGCGTAGCCGTTCAGGTTTCGACTTTGGCGCTTTCAGCATTTTCTCGGTTATGTTCTCAAACAGTTCCAGTAGATTTAGTAGGCTGGGGTCTCCAGATTAAATTCAAAATTACAGTTTACGCGAGGAGAGACACAAGCACACAGCCGCTCACTCTAACGCCATCCGGAAGTCCCCCTTATATAGATATATTTCTAATATATTACATTTTGTGATGCACCAAACTAAAAATAGCTCTGGACATGGACACATTTAACAGAAATTTCAAATAACCTACGACTGCAACTGACTAGTTGGCTACAGTCACAAGTCATTGTGACCGTCACCGATTCTTCGCAAACTATTGAATTACACTGCAAAAAATGAAAGCTGAAAATACAAGGTAAGGTGAATTTACTTATTTTAAGACTTAAAACACTTTCTATCACCGTTTTTCTTAGGAGGACACAAAATTTGTCCTGATTTGAGGTAGTTTTGACTAGCTAGCTGATGGAATAAGAATATTTTCACTTGCAAGCAAACTTTTTTGCCTTAAAATAAGTAAATTCATCTCTTCTAGTACAGTCAGCTTTCAATTTTTGCAGTGTAGCGACTGCAACCAATATTTTGCCCGTGTATGTTGGCTTATACTCCACTTGCACACTAATAAGCATTTCACAACCACCCCCCATTTCTCTCTCTCCTACTGTACAGGTTCTGTTGAAATGTTTTATTTGTTCTGAAATTTCTACCATGAAATGTTAGTGTAGCTTTGCTTCCTAGTTTGAAGATTTTCCAGTTGTTTGCTTATCTTCAGTTGTCTATGCATGCCTGATTCACCTCTCATTGTTCTTAGAACTTAGGCCCATTCATTTATGTTTTCCTGTATTTCCTTTTATTAACCCATTTATTTGTTTAATGTGTGCCCCTGCCCATAGATTTATTCGATTCCCAGCCTGATCAAAGCACCTCTGTAGCTCCCAAAGTCGATGTGACACCTAGCCTAGACTTGTTCACTGCAGGTACAATATCAGCTTGAGTTCTTTTTCCATGTTATTCAGCATTGTGTCCTGTGTTGTGGGCGATTTATGTCCACACCCCTCTGTTTTCCGACTCAGTGTGTTTTTGTACCCTTTTGTGTGGATTGCGGTAAGGCCCCACAGTGGTGCCCTTCTTCTCTCTCTGACCTCCTATCTCTTCTCACTCCCGGAAGCTGCCCCAGTGACCTCACGTGGGCCGTCACCCTTACCCGATGCCAACCTGACTGCTGACCTCCTGTCCGGTAAGTCTCCAGGCTTTTCCTTCCTGTGTCTCGCTTCCTGTTTGAATGCTGTCACAGTACAGTGCAGACTTTGGGTCTGCAGGGTCAGTTGGGCTTGATAGCCGTCTTGGAAAACATCCTTTGATTCCATTACCAAATACATCCTTGTGTCTTTAGTTAAGGATATAAAATCTTTTATTATATTAAACCAGCCAAAACCATGTTTTTAATATTTCTACCTGGATTTGGCTGGTTGATTAGCATTGCATCAACTGAGCGTCCCACAGTCATGGAGTCCACCAGTTTGGTGACCATCTTTACTCTTTCAGGAAAGCAAACTTTAACCAGCTAGGATAAAAGTAAAGCTCGCAAGATATTTTGAAAACATGGCTTAACTCTGCTTATAACCTCATTTCCCGAACAGTTGTAATGCTGCATTAAATGTAAATAAGAACAAAATTCAATGATATGCTTATCATTTAAACCCTATATTTCATTGAACTTAGTACAAAGTCAATATATCAAACATTGAAACTGAGAATTTTTTTAAAATTTTTGATAAATATCTGCTCATATTGAATTTTATGTCAGCATCACTTTTCAAAAAGTTGACTCCAGGCATCAAAAGACTTGAAAAATTGTATGATATTAATAAAAGTTGCATTAAGTAACGACAGATAAGGCGACGGGTCCTGATGGCTTATACCCAATAGCGCTCAGGGAAGTTAGTGAGATCATCTCCAAACCGCTCTCAGCTATCTTTAGACGGTCTTAAGAAATGGGAGAAGAACATAATGATTGGAAGCAGAACAATATAATACCAATTTACCTGAGACGGGACCGTACTGAGCCAGGAAATTACAGGCCAGTCAGTTTAACTTGCATAGCATGCAAAATACTGGAATTTATCATAAAATACAAGCTGGAATTATTCCTTGCACGTAATAATATCATAAGGGCTAGCCAACATGATTTCCATAAGTGAAGTTCATGCCTAACAAACCTTCTGGAATTCTTTGAAGAGGCTAATGAGACTTATGATCAGAGCAGAGCTTATGACATCGTATACTTGGATTTTAAGAAAGCATTTGATACAGTACCGTATGAGAGACTCCGTTGGAGTTTCAGGAAGTATTCTGAAGTGGATTAGAAACTGGTTTCAGGACAGTACATAAAGAGTGGTGGTCAGTGGAATCTCATCTGAGGTAGGTATTGTGGTTAGTGGAATCCCTCAGGGATCGGTGTTGGGGACCCTGCTGTTCCTCGTCTACATTAATGACCTTGACAGAAATATTGAAAGAAAATTAGTTAAATTTGCTGATGATACTAAATTGGGAGGTTTGGCAAACAGTTTATTGTGTGCTTGCGGAGGCAAGCAACACATAGGGCCCAATCTTACGCCAGAGTCCTTAAACCCATTGTTTGGGGATTTAGCATTGCGTAAGAGGCATTCCCTCGCAAAAGTTGCTATCTTGCACACCTGCCTTTATCCCTAAAACACCTGCGCTACCCGTTATATTATGCATAGGCGTGGTTTGGGCGTTACGCAGTTAAACCAATCAGTGTGCCAGGCGCTATTGCCTTTAGGAGCACAGGCTGCGCTATCCCAAATCCTCAAACCGAAACCCGTCATGGAGAGAGGAAGGGTCACCATGTTTCTCTGAAGACGAGGTAAAATTGCTCGTGCATGAGGTCAAATCCAGACAGGGGAGGATCTGTTTTTGTTAAGCTAATCATGAATTGTATTATTTTATTATAATTTTTTTGACATTGACATATTGTTTGTTTGGTATGCAATTAAAAAAACATCAAGCCTACCTCTTTTGTGATGGAAACTTCAAAAAAAAAAAGAAAAGAAAAAAATTCATTTTGCCACGATTGGGTCATGCCTCCAGTTGAAGTGAGTGGGTATTGGAATGACCCACTACCATAGAAAAATAGTGCCAGAGTAACCCTAACAGCAACGGGCAAGGCATACAGACAGCTGGCAGCGGTGTCTACATCATCTGCAACCAAGTGACATAACTCTGTCACTGCGTGACGGGAGAGTCACGCATTCTTGGTCTGTGGGAAATAATACTCAGGGCCGGTGCTAGACCTAAAAATTTTGGAGAAAATATCCATCCCTTTATTGACTACAATTAGTCCTGGCTAATTCTAGATGGTTTTCCCTTATTAACACGTTTTCCAATTCAAGAATAATCAAGTGGCAATTGAAGACACAGCCTCTCTGCCCCATGCGATCTAACAGCGACAAAATAATGGGCTATTATTATAATTCAGTGCAGAAAAATAATCTAATTATAAATAGGTCTATTCACTGGCAGTCAGCAACGTTTTTTTCTAGCGAGAGTGGCATTTCGGAGCTCTTTTGGGAATGAAGGCAATTTCGGCGATAAGTACGCACACCTGTTTTTGCAGCACGATCATGCTTATATAGATTCTGGGGAAGCGCCGCCCCAGCTCAATCACCCAGCTGGTCAAAGAATCCGATAGCCCAGGAAACGATATCGTCCCGGGACGAGAGCCACAAAGAAAAGTCAAAAACACTCACACAAACATCCAGAACCATGACACTTCAGAACGAAGTGGGAACGCTATTATTGTACAAGGAACATGATAGCATCGTGGTGAGATCTCTGTGGTCGTAATAAAAACGCAGCATAGTTCTCGTTGGAGTACAGCCAGCTAAATCAAATCAGCATCAGGTCCGTTCATCTTTAAAGTTGGGGAAGGTACCTTGAGGTAGTTTCCAGCCGCCTCGAATAGGAAGGTTAGGGGAACAGATTGCAATCTATTCGTTCGTGCTCGTCAATCGACTTATCATAACTTTCAAGATGGAGGCGACTGGAAACTACAAAGGTACTGTTTGCATAAATAGTCTTTTTTAATAAACTACCTGTGCATTTTCAAAGTTTTCAGTGCCTCGTTTTAAATGTCAGCCCTCAGAATTCTACCGATGAAGTGTAGAGCTACTTTGAGCCTTGTAAATGATGAAAAAAATAGCGATTTCTTTGCATGGCAATGCTATGCCTGATTTGCTACCATTGTAAGCCTGTTGGAAGCTTCGGCTAAAAAGCCATTTATTTTGAAATGTTGCGTGCATACGGAGGTGAGGTATTCGACAAAAGTTAGTACTCATTATCATGTATCAATACACCGCAAGTTAATTTCACACCGGAATTCTCCTTTCAGGGATAAATTGGATCTCAAATAGGTGCCCAAGATATCACATTTATGAGACTCGAGTTGTGATTTTTATTTCTTTCTCATTGATGGGCTCATTTTACTGTTAATAAATATGCTAATAATTGAAAAGAAATGCAGTTAAAAACCCAAATTAAATCGTAAATGGAATGTTATCTTTTTTAAACGGAAATGGCAATTTTAATAAACTTTGATTTATTGTTTATACGTTACGGAGTGGAGTAAAACTTTCATGCATTTTGATTTTATAATCAAACTAGTTTACTCTCACTTAAGAGTGGTTGATACAAAAAAGTGTTCAGTCATAGACTGACATTTGAGTTTATTTTTAGTTAATAGTATGGTCCTGAGTAAATTGGTCATCTGTTAATATGAATATTGTGGTGTTTTTCAACTCAGAAAAGGAAACTTATAAGTTTAGCACTGCCAACAAAGTCGGGCCAGCCCCATAGACTGTATAAAAAGATGGACGCAGCACCCTGGTCTGAAAAATGAAGTCCATGCACAATTACCATAAAATGGCATTCTATTTAATGGCCAGCAGATGGCAACGTTAGAGGTTGCAGAAAGAAGTTCAATGCTATGGAGCTCTATGAGAAAATGACCCTTCTTTCCAACCTGATTTTTCATTTAAATAATGATTTTTCACATCATTTCATGTCAGCTACAGCAGGTTTCAAGTCTCCTTCGATATATCATGATGTTCATTTTTGTAGATTATGGTCTCATATAGACTAGAATAAAGGATAAAGCCAGAATATGCTTTTAGGTCCTCGTCCGATACAGTCAGATCCAGTGCCATGGTCCTCCCGGGATCTTCAATACACGCTCCCGTTCAATAGAAATCACCTCCAGTTTCAAAATAACAACATGGCGCAATTCAAATTACCAAAATCGAGGCTTCCTTTATGGTATGCGGAAACCAATGGGTGACGTCCCGGTAGCTTCGTCCATCATTTTTTACCGTCTATGGCCAGCCCTGACAAAATAAGTACTGCAGGCTGGAGTGCGATCATTAGGGACAAAGTTCTTCCGATTTATAGCTCGAATCCACGCCTTTCGTTGTCTCTTGCCAGGGGAACACAAAAAGACCTTGGGCTCTAATTTTGTAGACCGGGCGCAGGCGCGGTGCACCCCCCATTCGCCGCGCCTGCGCCTGGTCTACAAAATTAGAGCCCAAGGTCTTTTTGTGTTCCCCTGGCAAGAGACAACGAACGGGGCGTGTCCAGGCGTATGTTGCAATTTCGTGCCCGGCGTTGCCTGGCGCAAGTACTCCTCTGTCCCGCCTCTGTCCCTCCTTCCAGCGCAAGTTGGCAAAGAAGGCGTGTTTGGGTATAACACAGCCGAGTCAAATATTGCCCATTGGCAAGAGAAACGATGGATAGCGTGTTCCTATTATTACAGCTTGTTGCTACTTAAAATTTTGGGATTAACATACATGGACAACAATGCGAGATACGTTACACATTTATTTTCAATATGTGATCTTAACTCAGTACAAGATCATAGCAATCAGGCTGTATTCCTTTCCCCCAGTAAAAATGATAAAACCTGAGTGCCAATAATAGTAGCCTATAGCCTAGTATTAAGCCGCTTGCACACTGGACGCGAAATGAATTTTTCGCTCGACAGATTGCGTTGAAAGCTGTGTCTTGAGTCCGAAAGTCTGACAGGGTTTTAATATATCTCCGTGTCCTACAGTCTATTATTGTTTTTAATTTCTTCAAATCTACTGACTCTTTTAGATATTAAACGTGAATGTTTTGATGAGAGGGCTCAGTTCTTCAAGCCGAGTACCGAGAATTTCAATCAATGTTTCTGTTTAAGCTCTGCTCGATAAAATGAGTCGACATTGACGCGAGACAATGTACAATTTCTCCGTGTCTGACAGCCAAAAAAAAAAAAAATAGGACTATTAGAACAGATTGATAACGAAATAAAGAATAAAAAGGAACATTTTAACTACAGAACATCCAACGAACACTGCGATTCATTTATTATCCACTTTTTTGGATGTTCTGTTGGTTGGTGATGTATATGTATTTCTATTCTTTATTCCGTTATAAATCTGTTCTCATATCAATACTTGTATTTTTTGCTGGGTGCCGGACATGGAGTATTTTGCATTTCGTGTCGGACAGTCTTGATCGTGCATACGATAATTTATTCACGCTGTCAATGGTCATGGAATTCATTTGCTCTCTGATTGCAAGCACTAATTTATCTCTGGTGTGGAAATAAAGCGTGAATCTGTTCGATCCCTCTGATTAATTTTCAAAAGAAAGACCGAATAAAGACTTGTCTATCTTCAAAGGAAGAAAACAGACGAATAAAAAGACCAAGAAAAGTCGATAGCTCTGTGCATTGACTTTGACTGTAATTAGTCGTGCGAAAAATTTGTCTCGCGTCCAGTGTGCAAGCGGCCTTACCGAGCATAGAACGCTAGCATTATATACACACTGCCTGATGCCGAGGCAGTTTGTGGTTGGCTGAGAAAGATGTGAAGTCGTTAATTTGCATCATTGATTCAGTTGCGTTGATTAAGTCAGGTCGAGTTTCCATCACGCGTGCCAACCGCCTTTGATCTGACATCAGGACAATCGATATAGATACTATAATTAATGTGCTGATTCAGATAGTTACATTAAACAGTGGTTGCTGTAATTATTTACTGTATTGAAATGTGCCTGACATTCTGGAAACCTGCCTGTGAGGTTTCGGTAACGTGTGCGCACAGTGTGCCGGTCAGCCAAATTACCACTGCACAGAAAGTGAACCAGGTTGGAGCCGGCGAGCTTTCTGCGCAACTGCAGCGAAGACTTTTCTACGAAATTGTCACTGCGTCTTGATGAGTAAGTGACACCTCCCCTACTACGCTGCCACACCCATCTCGGCGTACGTTCGTCTGCGCACGGTTTTGCACCTCATGAGATTACCACCGGGGGCTGCGCCGGACGAAATTACCACTGCGTGGGCTGCACCACGCTACGCCACCTGCACTGTGCCAGGAAATTAGAGCCCATGAATAGTACTTGGTTTCTGTTTAGACAGTTTGGTGCTAAGGCAGATTGGTCACTACATCCATGCATCAACTATAGGGGACAAAATGTAATTGATATTAAGAGTCGTTATCTTTTTCCTTTAATGGATTCAGCACTTTCCAATCTTCAGGGCAGCTGGGTAGTTACGAAGCTGGATTTGCACAACGCTTACCATCTGATGCGTATACGGGAAGGAGATAAATGGAAGACAGAATTTAACACCCCCTAAGGTTCTATAAATAACTGGTGATGCCGTTCAGGCTCACTAATGTCCCCGCTGTATTCTAGAACCTCATAAATGAACCTCTCCATCAGACCCTCCTCCAAATCGACTCTTCATCCTTGAGTGAGTGAGAGGCAAGGTCCGAACCTGGGACGACGCCTCTCAGCTGGTATGCTATCCCAGACTCTCTCGCACCCTTTGCCTAGTTTGTGGGTGCTTCTGGTGGCCTTCCATCATCCAGGATACCTGGTCATTTGCCACAGCCTGTACGATGTGCGCCCATTCCAAATCAGGCAACCAATGACCCTGCAGTCTGCTGGGGCCTTGAAAGGTCCCAACTGATCCTTGGCACGCATTGTCATGGATTTTGTCACTGGGCTACCTCCATTATATGGGAAGACAGTCATTCTTCCCATTTTTGAACATTTCTCAAAATCAGCCTACTTTGTGCCATTGGCCAAGCTGCCCATTGCCAGGGAGACAGCTGACCTACTTTTTCAACACGTTGCTCGCTTGCATATTTTTAAAAATCCTCACCTAAAAATTTACATGATCATATGCGCTTAAATGTGTATATCATGGCAAAAAGATTCTGCGTGAGGAAAATATGTGTTTCTTGGGATAGTCGCTGATTGGTTAGTTATGGTCATATAATATTTCACTATGCCTCACTAATGGATCTGACTGACTTTTCCATACTAACACCTGGACGTCACTCATTCTTCCATAGGGCTTGCTTTTCACTTCGGTCTCTGAAGAGTGACTACAATTGTTTTTACACACCACCATTACCTCAGTAGGTACTTAAGTAGACAAGCAATGCAGCAAGGGATAATTCAGTCTAATCTCGAAATTTGACTACTGGTTCCCCACAATTGAGCTTATCTGTTCAGCAGATTTTTACTGGCTTGCCTGAAACACTTTTTAAGGTTGTCTTCAGAAGTGATCTTAATCATTCTTAAAGAATTTTGTTGTGTGCGTGTGTGTTTGTGTGTGTGCTTGTGTGTAGTCACTGTTGTACTGGCTGATCTGTGCTTGGTTTCCTGCAGATGCGTTTTCAGCCCCTACTGCCCCCATCGCTTCTGCAGTTTCTCCTGCCAAAGTGGATGCTGGTGGGATGCTGGACCTGTTTGGGGGTGCGTAATTCCTTTGAGTTGAAGAGGTACTCCACTCTTACTACCGCAGAGCAGCAACTTGCGTGACCTACGAGGGTACCTTATGAAATGAAGCTTTTGTCTCCCTGCAGCAGGGACTGTGAAAGACATTGCTGCATCTTAATCAAACTTAATGTTAATGTGAGGTTACTGTGAAAGAGAGTGTTGCATCTAAATTAATCTGATTTAGAAAATTGGATTCAGCTTGGAAGTCACTGTGAAAGAGTGTACTGTACTTGAGTAGGTCTTCTACCCAGCATCAAGTTTGCTTGAATTAATCTCCGCGAAAGCCATCTACTTTCATACCTTTAATGCTCTGAGATTTTCACAGTAGGGGTGCAAAGATAGTGCAGCCTGATTGAGATTGAGCCACTGAAACCCTACAGCTAAAATCGTCACAGTATCAATATATGTACATACTGTTGTGATTTTGAATGACTGTATGGTTATTTAAAGATCAAAAGTTAATGTAGCTCTATGAATCACTGTACCATTTCTGTCCTCAGATGAGGCTCAGGGCAGCTGGTGGCCTCTGAGCCAACAGCAATTATCAGACATTTAGCTGTTATATGCTGAGCTGATGTTTGCTTGAGTATGTACTTTGTCACAGAAATATCCCTGAAGTTCTTGGTCTTTTCTGGAGTTTTTCAGGTTACTCCTACATCGAAGCTGCAGCGGTCCAAGCGTTGTAAATGCTGGTTAAAAATATAGCCCTGCCTTTTACATGTACACTCTGAAATACAGATTGTGCTCAAAGGATGACCGGTATTAGATGCAGATTTTGAAAGTAGCCCATAGTGGTTGTAGAAGTAGATATCCAAGGTAGCAGTGGGTGTGATTGGTCAGAGACATAGATGTCAGTGTTGTTCTGAGTGTGATTTGTCATAGACGTAGAATGCCACAGCAAATTGGGATCAAATAGGCGACATGTTGAAGTTAATACGAATGTACCACTTCCTCTGTATATGTGCATATGAGTGCGTATACGGGTATGTGTGTGAGTGTGTGTCTACATGATACACTGTATTCGTTTATGAATGTGTCTATGAATGTGTGCAAAAAACATGCATATGTGTGCCAAGCACAATTCCTTGCTCTTGTGTACCCTGTATCCTCCTGGTAAGGGTGGTGCACCTAACCCTTCTCTGTCCTCATGCTGCGTTGCGGACGGGCTGATTTGCCATGGTTTGGAACAGCAGATTCTTTTGGAGGCTCCGGTGGTGAGTCACAGCCTGCCGCCCCAGGAGCCCCTAATGTGGATTTACTAGCTGGTAAACCGCCCCTCCCCCATGACTCCCCGCATCCACTCGCTCTGACCTCTTCCGTGGCGGCAGTGAGGATATGTGCCATGCTCATTTTGAGACTGCACTGCATCCAATTGCCACACTAAATTCCTTTCTGCGGCCGCACCCTCTTGACTGAGCTTTCAACTGCCGAAGTGTGCCTGTCTGTGCTACAAATATGAGCCTCAGCTATGTGCATACATCATGAAATGAATTGTGTAAAAATCCTGTTTTTGTCATAACCATGCTGAAGAGTTTGTCAAAAGAGTGGATGATCTTGGATTCATGCGGAACAGATTATGACCATTTTAATTGGCAGCTTTCCTGTCCAGTAAGGTCCATATGGTGCTGACACGATGGAGCTATCTGTTGCTTGTATTAGCTGATACAGAATGGCTTCAACGCATGCTACATGTTTTATGCCGAAACTCTTGATTTTATTTTAATTCAATACCCCAGTTGTCTCCCCAAATCATGGCAGTTCTGTGATAGGACATTCTTTTTTTTTGTTTGTTTGAAGAATACAACCCGTATGGTTTGTAGAAAATCTGGAGAAGAGCTATGTTTTAATGGGTACAGCTCAAGTGTTAGGATTCAAGTGAAGATCAACTCATGTTTGCTGCCTACAGCTTCAAAAATCACATGCATTTCAACTTTCTGCCATGTGCATTCTGCTGCTTTGCTTATTGGCTCAAACACCATTGCCTCCTCCCCTGCGACCGTGCCCTTTTAACTTTTAGCCTTGCCCATTCCGTGTCAGAGCACACACTTTCTGTCTTTAACCGTTCATTCCAAAACATGGGGTAAAATAAAGCATCCAAACAAGGCGGCAGCAGGGGCGAGTGCAGTTGGAAGGTACCAACCCTATCAGTACATTGTGAGCAACAGTGAGTAGAAATGAATTGTTGTAGTATTGAATGAACTTTTCTCTGTGGACTGCCCGCAGTTGTGCAACAAATGTTATAAACTTGGCTTGCATTTTATACACTATTGTGTAACAAACAACTCACCTCCACCTTTTGCGCTTTTGAAATGCTGTAAAGGACTCTGAGGCTCTATAGAGGTCATTTTTCCATATGCATCATGTCTGACGATATGCACAAAGACAGATTGCTACACATATTCCTATTTTCCTCCAGCCACAAGAACTAACTGATCTTTTTCCTATATGGCTACTCATTACTGGGCAGAAAGTTAATAACAAGGGCAGGGTAATATTGCAGAGGGTGATTTCCGTGTATAAGGTAGAGGACACCAGTGGCAGTGTTATTTTAATGGGGCATGCAAGGCCATTTTCTGGTATCTTGCTGAAACATAAAGCAGACTATATATGCTGAAACATAAAGCAGACTATGTATGACTATGCATTCCAGGAGGAATGAGTGCCGAAACAAGGTATGAAATGGGCCTCAGGGATAAATTATTCAAGACTGTAGTATTGATGAGCTCTGACTGTTTAAAAATTGCAAAAAGAACCAAAAAGAGTACGACTAATGTACTGGATGTATAATCTGTATAATTAAAATCCTAAGGATACCCATCTGTCCTTTCCAGAACTCACTTAAGTGCAACCTATTTCTCATTTTGCCAGATGGTGCCAACAAGCAGAATGATCTGTCTATTTAACAGTAGTAATATAAATTAAGAGTTTGTTTCCATTATTTCCATTGCAAAATGCAATAATTGCCAAAATTAGAAAAATTGAGATAGTACCATAGAACTACAGAGCTGTACCCTTACTTTTTAAAGTTGTAGCACAGGGGCTAGCAAGCTAAAAAATTCAGTTGCAGAAAACTAAAGACTGTAGCACACATAGGAGCACTGAAAAAATGTGTTTTATTTAGAAACTTACCGCTCTAAACAGAAACTCACCCACTTCTTTTGCACAAATAACATTTTAAGTAAATACCATTGTTGGGTAGAATAACGAACACAGACCACATTTGAAACATAACAGTAACTGTGTTATCAATTTCATTTTAAAAGCAACCGTAAGCCTCCGATCATAGACTGTATAAAAAGATGGACGTAGCAACCGTGACATCACCCAGCATACAATTTAGCAAGCCTCAATTTTGGCAATTTGAACAGCACCATTTTGCCATTTTGAAACTGAATGTGATCTCTATCGGACGAGGGTGTGAATGGAAGATCCAGGGAGGAGCGAGGGGTGGATCTACATTTGGATCTGACCGTATCTGACGAGGACCAGAGGATAGCCGCGCCCCATTCAAGCATATCTGGCTTTATCCTTTATTCTAGTCTATTTGGGACCATAATTTACAAAAATGAACATCATGATATATCGAAGGAGACTTAACATTTGCGAGAAGTACCATAAAATAATGCAGAAAATCATTCTTGAAATCATAAATCAGCTGGTAAAGTAGGGTCATTTTTTCAGAGACTTCTGTAGCATTGAATTTCTTTCTGCAACCACCAACTTCGCCATCTGCTGGAGATTAAATATAATGCAAATTTCAGAGATTTCCTCATGGGCTTCACTTTTCAGACCCGGGTGCTTCGTCCATCTTTTTATATGCCGGGGGGATATAGCGATCAGTGTGTCCGTCCGTCTGTAATAAAATCGTTGCCGGACCAGAACTCAAAAACTATACCATTTACAAACACCAAATTTGGTATGGACCTTTTCCTTATGGTCTAGTTGTGCCTTTTGGGGGTAGTATCCCTTAGGTGCCAAAATGGCTCTCTAGCGCCACCAAGACACATTTTACTGGCACTTAGACGGCCACCACGACCGTTAGGAAAGTCGTAGAGAGATGGAACCAACACTATATTGTTCAACTCATCAAGGCCTAAAAATAAACAATCAACAGCCACTCTCTAAATCGAACAGGAAGTGCGCAATTTGCATATCAAAATTTCCTTTTTTCCCTAAATTTGGCCAAAATTTGCCTTCGAACAAACGCAAACTCCTTTGGGGCCGTTCATCATATCGACCCCAAATGCTAATACATGACAAAGCACACTCTGTCGATGAAAATTACTGTAAAACTTTTTCGAAAGTCGAACGGTTTGGATTTTTTGCGGCGTCAAAGATGGGGTCCCCAGCTACTTTCACTGCCTTCTTTCGATGCGTACACAATTCCCAACCTTAATTTGACCCTTTAAACATGCTCAAAAACAAACCAAATTTTATAGTTAATTCATAATGGATTTCAACATTTTTAAATGTCTAAAATCTTCACCAAACAGACAACATGGCTCTCTAGCGCCACCTAAATACACCAAAATGGGACTTTTGCTTTGACCAAGGCCTGTCGCAATGTCATAAAATTCTGAAAAAAAACACACATCATTGCTGTACCATGCCCTGTACTGTGACCTAATTTCGTGAAAATCCATTTGATAATTTTTTAAATAAAAAATATTATGTTCATAATAAGCTGTACAGTATTATATAATTTGTTACTGTGGACAAACCGTTTATCCTATCAAAATGTCCTTTGGTATATTGTATAAGCTCCATGTGTACTAACAAACTGCCGAGCATGGTACCATTTCAAATAATATTTGTTGAGATATTAACATGTTATGAATATTCATTTTTTGAAAAATATAGAGCGACGCACTTCTGAATTCACCATAAGTTGCAGTGTATAAAACTTTTGTCTTTCTTCATTGAACATGCTCCAGAAATTTCAGCTTTCTAGGATTTACCTGGAAGAAGCATTTATTAATTTCTTGATTTTTATTGATTTTCAGTATTTTATTATCCCCCCGGCATATAATGCGGGGAGATATAGCGATCAGTGTGTTCGTCCGTCCGTCCGTCTGTAATATAATCCTTTCCGGACCAGAACTCGAAAACTATCACTTACAAACACTAAATTTGGTATGGAGCTTCTCCTTATGGTCTAGTTGTGCCTTTTGGGGGTTTCGGTCCGTCCGTCTGTCCACACAACCTGTAGGTTACTAAACCTACAGCCGGGGGGATCCGCCATTGCCAGATGGCTCTTGATATACAGTCTGCCTCCGACAGATCCGAATCCGTTTGCTCAATATTAGATTGTGGCAAGGAGACTTCCAAATGCGGTATTTTTCCCGAACAATGCTGGCTGCTTGTTGATGTAGTAACAACTGAAAAATAACGCTTCATTTTCGCATGAGATTCAAATGGTTGTTACTTACTTTCATCTGTCAAACTGACTTTTTCAGATCTAAGCAATATTAAAATTTGGGTTTAGGTTAAGTTTAGGGCTTGAGTTAGGGTTAGGGGTTGGGTGTTGGTATAGGGTTGGGGAAATAAGTGACAACCGGCGAAAACTGAAGCCGTTTACTGGAGCTAAATTAAGGTGATGTCAGTTTTGTGGATGAACGAGCGATTCAAATCTCCCTCGTCCGTCTTTGATGGTGCGGTGCGCTCTTGTCGGGGAAATGTAGTTTTTATTAGTGGTAGAATTTAAATGGTCGGTGGATACTCCAAAATACATTTCCCTTCATACATCGCTCCTTCATATCTTAAAGATGATACACACACACTCTCTTTAGTGGTAGACAAAGTTGGGGCAGATCAACAGGTATTATGCAACCTTTCACACGTGTACAAGTGTTTTCAAATTTATCTTCGCACAAAATTTTTTTTTTATCGCAAATGCGAGCAAAACTGTCACTCTGTGCAGCCCTGAACTATAGCCCTGTGCTTCTTACACCTGTTGCAAAAATTGTTTTTAGAAATTCATGCGATTAGGTGTATTTTTTCATGGTCAAAGTTTGTTTTTCTATAAATTGCAATAAGCACCAGCATAGAATCGCAGTTAAAATATTGTTAACTCCTTGATAAGCTGTTTGTGAATTAGGGACCAGTCATCCATTCCAAGATCATATTTATCTTACTGCCCGAGCTAGTGGCAAATTGTTTGATTTTTTTTAACCCTTCTTTAAACAGGGAAGTCCTGTTCAGATTGAAATCTCTTTTTCAAGGGAGCGATGAAGGAGAGGACAATTTGCACAGCCAATTAGATCAGGGGATGATTAGGTGGCAGGTCAGCAGAGCCAGGTTGGGACGTTAGCCATGACACCAGGGAACCAGGGGATGAGTGTCATTGAATCTTTAATTACCACAATGAGTCAGGACCTCTGAGTAAAGTATCATCCGAAAGATGGCGTCTCCTTCAGTACAGTGTCCACCATCACTGCTCTAAGGCATTCCACCAGAGGGAAGATCGTAACTGGCCCACCAACACCTCTTCCAGTTTGGTTTTCCTTGGTAGTCTCCCATCCAAGTACTAACCAAGCCCACACCTGCTTAGCTTCAGCCATGCGGCTAGAGCAGATTGAATGTGACGCTGTGACGCTGTGACGCTCTAGTCTCATCACAACACTCCCTCCCAAGCTTTGCTTATCCACGAGTAAAAAAATGAGATAAATGGATATATTGTGTTTGGAAACAAACTCGTCAAATAATGTGTCATGTTTGTACTGTGTTTAATTATACCACCAATTTGCATTACTTGCTGGCAGGCTACATTTGGAATTGATAATAATGTAACTTAACTGTGGAGCCTGTTTGCTATTTTTCACTGCAAACTTCATCCTACTGCTGGTTTGTAAAAGGGCATGATGAAATGGAAATTCTGAATGACATCAGTTGTCACGCGTGAGAATCAAAAATTCTGTTTACTTGATTTTATGTGTTCTACCCACTCAAATTGGAACAATAATTTTTGGTTGGAATTACTTGTGCTGTAGCCTCTTGACACTGTAGAATAAGCTACATAATTGCCTGACGACAGACGCAAATTCAGTCAGGGTTCTAACCTAAGCTGCGGAGTGCTTTAGACATGCATCACTGAAGGTTGTGGAAATCTGTCATCCAAGAGATCCAAATGCCCTCCCCTGTCCAGTCAAAATAAAAACTATCCTTGCTTTGTATGCCAATTTTTAATTCATTCTGTCATTACAAATTCCGGATATTCATTTTGGACAGAAGTTACTCTAGACGCAACATAGCCTAAACAACTGCTAGTTCACAGTCTCTTCAATCAAGAAAACAACTGTGTTGGAATAAAAATGATTTTATTGGGATTTAAAAAAATCTCTCTGTTTTCATGTCAAGTGAATTCTCCATGCCAATAAAGTGTTCACTTACCACTGTACACATATTCATTCACCAAAAATCAAGCTAATTTTTGTAATGGGAAGGTGATCGGACGCCGCGACCAGCGAGAGAAAGGGCAAAGAGCAGCCCAGTTTGTGAGACGAACACAAAAGAGGTAATAACCGCCGATAAAGCTTGCGCTTCCAAGGACAAATAAAAGTCCGCAACACGAAAGCAGTGCGAGAGAAAATAAACAACAAGAGAGAAAATTTCTAAAAGAGGCAATTCCTAACAATAAAGGGAAAATAACAAATCACTTGGAATATTTAACTAGAGATTTTCTCCGGCCGAAGTTCTAGAAACAAACACTCTAGCAATAGGCGTGGCGAACCCCCGGTCATATATATCGAGTCTGCAAAACTCCGCCCCAGCTCAATCAGCCAGCTGGGCCAGGAATTCGATGGACAAGAACTCCGATATCGTCCCAGACGATAGACCAAAGAAAGGTCCAACAAACAAAAGCACGCCTAAATCATGACAATTTTGGATTATTTTGCATCCATTGACATAATTGTGGACATATCTAGCAAAAATAATAAATAGCATACAGGGCAGAACTGGTAGAAATGCAATACGGGACAAAAGTAAAAAGTCTGATGTATTTCAGTGCGTCAGCACACATAGCTGGAAACACTTATCAGGCCCACAAAAATTCATTTGGGTGCATCATCTTTCAAGCAGTTTCAACCAAGAAGCTGGTAAGTACATTGACTCAGGGGTTTTTTGTTTTTTGTTTTTTTTTTTAATGATGCGTTTTGATTTTTTTGTTTCATGCATCATATTCATGATCATTTTACTGATTATTTGGTGCTTAAACATATCCTGAAGTTAGCCATGTCACAGTTTATGATAATGGAAGCAAGTGAGTTTTAACTGGCAAGAGCCTTGTCGGGACAAAAATACCAGATGGGTATTTCCATGCTAAGCAGAAAAATGGTGTAACTTTTTTATTTATTGAATTTCCATCAATTAATTTTTAGTAACTTTTTGACTTGAAGTATGTTGCATTTTCAGGAAAACAGCTAGTCTCAACAGCTAAACACTGGATTCACGGATATACCGCCTCTTGAAGTTGTTACATAAAAAAGCTCTTATTTCCTTAATCCAGATAGCACCTTTTTCTGGTGTCAATATTTAGCAACCCTACGTTCAAATATCTTTACTATTGATATAATTTCATTTTGCCAAATTCACAATATTTTGTTCATAAAACTTTGCTGTCTAATCTAATTTTTTCTCCATAACCCAGCATTAAAAATCCTGTGATGTGAGTCGCAAAAACTGCAAATTTTCTTGGTACAGAGGCCCCCAGTAAATTTAAAATGTCAATGATATTTCTGCGCCCTTACTTAAGAAAAGGACACAAAAGAGCTGCCCTCTCTGTCACTGGTATTATATTCGGCATAGCGTTTCTGTAACACGAGTCTTGCTGATCATGCACAATTGTGCCCATATTTGAAAAAAAAATTCCTTAATTTTCTGTTGTCTGATATCTCATTTAGTTAATTAAAGACACTAATTCATTCCTGTCATTTATGGTTTGAGTAGGTTTTTGTGTTTTCCGTCTTGTGCAATGCGTGTCACGCGATAATTAGACGCAATTAAAAGACTAACTATGGAATCATGTGAGTTTCTGTTGATATCATTGAATACGTTGTGCAAATTGGATGCTGAATGCAACAGTAGGAATCTATTGGCTGCTTGCTGGTATTCTTCCCGCGCGTAATTGTGGTTATCACTAATCGCATGCAGATGTTTAAATATACTCAGGGTGAAGCCACATTTGCACTCCATTCATTGTTTGTGGTGTGCAAGCCTTTGGTTGTGCTATACATTCTGGGATACTTTCTGATGCAAGCTGGCCTAGAGTGCGGCAAAGTGGGAGGGACAAATGTTTAAAATTGTGAACTTCATCCGAATGAATGGGGTACCTGCTTGGCTCAAGAACTAAGAGGGAGTAGGAGTTTTTCATATAGTTTGAAGACGCAAAGTCAGTCTACAATTCGATACAACCACAAGCGAGCAACGGCTGAGTACCATACTGCTGACTCCTAGATTTTTCTTGTGTCGTGGGGATTTAACATCAGAACAACCACTTCCATTGGTAGTTGACTGATTCAATAGCGATGGTCTTTGTGTATAAGTATGTGAAGAGTTTGATGAAACCGTCTGAATTGGATTTTTATTGCTGAGGGCATATTGTAACCCTTCCTCTCTTCTTTATAGGGCTCATGACTCCTACCCCTGCTGCAGCACCTCCAACTTCCCAAGCTCAAAACAATCTCATCCAGCCAGGGTTCAATTCGGGCCTCGGATCTGCCCCCGGCGCAGCGCCCCCTGGTGGTGCAGAGGCTTCAGGTAAGACACTAGCTGAATTGTATTGATTATTTTTGACTCAGAGTATGAAGTTTTTCCGAAATTGTCTGTGTAAACCAAGGATCCTTGAGTTTTTACTGCTTTATTCAAACCGAGGAATGTAAGTGGCCATTTGCATCGAATGTGACTTGCACCTGACCTTTACAAAAATGATGGCATCCTCCTCTTCAGAAACTATGAGGTGATGCTTTCATTGCATCAGTAATTAGAAAGTAGTGCCCTGCACTCATGATACTGGGTACACCTCTCAGCACTTCAGGGTACTGATAACGGTGTGTGGTCAAGCAAGTGTACATGTTTGTGAGTGAGAAGGCCTTGTCTCTGCTAAAGAAAGATGTGGAGTGATCACCTCAATTGCACTCCTTTTTTGTAGTCATTGCCATGGGAATGCAACTGATTCTACTGCTCAACTTCTCAAATTTCTCTTTCTCTTTCCCCCTTTCCCTTCCTCCTCTTTGCTTGCATGGTGGCTAATCCTTCTCTCCCTGTTGCTCTGTATTATCTATATCGTCTCTGTATGTGTGTTTGCACCTTGTGCGTGCATGTGTGTTATTATATATGTGATGTTGGTGTCTGTGTTTATGCTTATTTGTGTGTGTATCTGTATGCGTATCTGCTTGTACATTTGCATGGCTGCATGGGGATGCATGTGTTTTTGCACATATTTTTGCCTGCATTCACGCACATTCGCCTGTGTGTATCTCTCTGTCCATCCATTTTTCTCCTGGTACACTGCTTCTGCTTTGACTGGTGAGTCCTGGCCTCTTAACCCTCTGCTATCATTATGCTTTGTGACAAATCTTTGGTGTATTTCCTGGAAATATTCATGGAGCACTGAACCATAGTGTGGATCAAAAATGAATTCTGTCATAGAGCTGCCAGATAGCTCACTTGGTTAAGGTACTGCGTTGCAGTGCAGAAGTGACCATCGCATTGCGGGATCGAGCCCAGGTTGTACCAACTGGCAGTGGTAGGCAACTTTTTCAGAGTAGCGCACAATTGGCCATCGCGCTTTCAAATTGGGAAGGGACTGCCGGGTAAGGGAAATAAATTTACAGCTTTGTTCGTTGCTCAAGCGCCTCCTGTTGGCCAGACGGGCGCTCGTCAGGAAGATCCTAAAGATCTTAAGTCTGTTCATTTCTGTATCCTCCGCCTCGTTCTGAACTTGCGAAGATTCAACCAATGAGTGTATAAGAATCAGTGGCTGACAGGCACGTACTTCGGAGGGGAGCCGCGAACTGTCTTCACTATCCTGAGTTGGCAGCAAGGGGTCACATACGAGCAAGCTTTGTACGTAGTTCACCAATTGGGCATTCCAGATTCGGGTGGGATTGGAGATGCCAAATTTAATTTTTTTAAAAATTAAATTCTGTCCAAATGTACACAGTGTAATTGTTTACTTTTACTGCATCTTTATGCTCAGTATTTGGCTCTGAATAGAGTAGTGTGGTCTCATGAAGGGTATATAGAAGTTTTCTTTGTTATAATTCACTTGTCAAGCCCTGTATTAGAAACACCCGTAAACCTGCTTATTAATCCTTTTTCAAAATGATGTTGCAGAGCTGTAGTGCCCAAGATCATGCACTTGCATGTCAGTGGTTTTAGTCAGTGTTCACATCAAACATCAGAATGGGGTAAAATGTGATCTAATTGTCTTAGACTGTGGTATGGTTGTTAGTGCCAAACAGGTTAACCTGAACATTTTTTAATTTGAAAGCCATACCACACCATAACATACCACTCTATTTATATAGCACATAAAAAAACTACAAAGTTGGACCAAAGTGCTGTACAGGTCAAAAGAAAAAACAAGCAAATTACACGTAAAAACAGAAAACATACATGTTGTCACATGAGCAGTCACTCAGGCTATGTTTTAAAAGCCAAGGAATGAAAATGTGTCTTTAAGTGTGATTTAAACACCTGCAGAGTGGGGGCTTGCCTAACATTCAGAGGCAGCTCGTTCCACAGCCTTGGGAATGAACTATGAAAGCCCGGTCTCCCCTGAGCTTCAACCTGGATTTAGGGATGGCCAGGAGAAAGCACTGATTGCCTTAGATTTTCATTCAATCTCATTCAAGGAAGAACCAGAGACAGGCAGTTATGTAGCCGGAAATTCTTTGATGATGAGTGTTTAGATGAGAATTGTCGGACTGGTTTTGGCTGACAGAAAGGCATCTATCTTCGATTACCGCTCTCCTCAACTATGATGGGCTGAGAGGTATCTTGGAGGGCACAACATGTCAAACCTTAAGGCTACAACAGCAAAAAACCAAGTCAGGTTCCACTGTCAGTCAAGAACAGATATCTGAGACTGCAATGGGCACAGCCTTACCAAAACTAGAAAATTGAAGATCGGAGAAACATAGCCTAGTCTGATGATCTTAATTTATGCTGTAAAATATGTATACTAGGGTCAGAATTTATTATCAAAAGCATGAACAGACGGACACAACTTGCATTGTGTATGCAGATCGGGTTGATAGTGACGTAGAGGTGTGGAGAATGTTTTCATGGCACTTCTTAGCCCATTATTACCAATCAATCACGTTTGAATGGCACTGCCCCTCCAGGAATTGTTACTCATAATGTGCATCTTTCTGTGGCTACAATTTACCCTTCTTGTAACCACTACTTTCAGTATAAGAGTGCTCTGTGGCACCTAGTGAAATTAATCTAAATGTGGTTTCTTGGCCATGACCGTGAGGTCAGTGCACTTCCGCAGTCCCTAGATCTTAAATTCATTAGAGCTGCTTTTTTGATCTGGTAGAATGGCAGATTTCCGCAAGAATGTGCATTGATGAATCTGCAGAATATACGTGGGGAGATTGTGACAATATGGACCAGAATCTCAAAGTAATGTTTTCAATATGTTTTGGAATCTATGCAATGAAGAATTCAGGCTGTTCTGAGAGCAAAGGGAGGCCCTAATCCAGTGTTAGTTTGATGTTCTGAATAAAGTGCTTGGTGAGTGTATAATTTTAGTGTAAAACATTAGGGTAAACATTAATTATGCATGGGTCAGAAGTTCAACTTGGCCTTGACATGAAACCATACCATATGTTGGCCCTGCAATAAATAATTTAGTGCCACATAAATGTTCAGTATCTTTTCATGGCAGTGCCATATGCTGAATGTTAGTTCTTGTTCTCTTGCTAATTGTCTTGCGTGGTCACAGTAGCTGTATTGTGTAGCAGGAGTCCTCACCTGAATGATGAGAGAGGACTGTGCTGGCTGTAATCTGCACTGCAGTGTGGTAACTTGCCTCTGATCTGCCCACCCCTGCTGTAAAGGATTTGATGGATTTGGTGAACTGCTCGCACCTGCTGTGACACCTCAAGGTGCTGCCACCTCACCTGGGAAAGCTATTGGAAGCAACCTGGACTCATCCCTGGTCAACTTGGTTGGGAGTATGTATTAAACAGATCACATGTATCTTTTACATAAAGATGAAACTTCTTAAGCCTTGAAGCAAAGCCAGTAATTTATTGAATTTGGTTTTTAATTCAGTTGTGGTGGGCTCCAAAATTACTGGCAACCCTGACTGGAAATGCGTGAACAATGCAAAAAGAAAAAAGAACATTACAATTACAGAGAAACAGAATATACCGACGTGTGAAATACTTTTTTTAATTAATGTTTTAATGGAAACAGCCAAAGTCACAACAACCATTTAATTCAAAATAAATTTCAACAGAATCAAGATTTCATAATTATTGGCACCATTCATGTAGTACTTGCACCCACCTCTAGCAAGGACAGCATCATGGAGTCTTTTCCTGTAATAAAAAGAATTTAGGCACACATTCGGGGGGAAAGCTGTTTAAAAATATGTGTTTACACTTTATTTATAATTTTACTAATGACAAAATAGTTATATTTATAAAAAAACCTAAAGAGGTTGGCATTTATACTATTATGCCTTATTTCATATTCTTAAAATGTAAAACGTGTTTTTGTTCAATGGACATACAATCTGTGGATGGTATAAATGGGATTTTTTTTCGCTTATTTTGGTAAGAATACTCTCAACCACCATTAAAATTTCTCTTACCTAAGAGCAAACATAAGGAAACATTGGTAAATTCCAGAAATCAATGAGCACAAAAAAAGAGAAAATCGTGGATTCAAACAAAAATAAGAGAAAATTTGTTGATATATTGCTTCTTGCATTTGGCCCATTGATACGCATGTCACGAGCATACCTACTAAAATTATGGCTATGCACTATAATACCTAGTAACTGTCTGCATTCAGCAGGCCCAGGTCTTGGCATGAGGTATTTCGCTTGCCCCACCAAACTGTAACAGCTGTAGAGCAACAGATGGCAAGCACCAATGGATATAGCTCCCCACTGTGCGATCTAGCTAGCAAATTAACTGGCTGCACAGACCAACCAAGTTTTACTTTTTAAATAGGAATGGGTCAAAAAATGCAAAATCTTGGTTTTTCTTCGAAAAATTCTGTGTCCATACAGTTGTTTTCGTGAGAATTATGTGAGATGCGAGCTAACTACCAAGCAAGAGACAAGCATTTCTTTGTCTGTGATTTGTGCAGCCGTTGCTTTGTCGCTGGTGACAGTTCTACAGACCATAGATCATTAGCTAGCTATGTACTAGGGATGGGGCGATTTTCGATCAGATTTCATATCGGCGATCGAAGGGATGATTGTGATTGGTTTTTTCCATAAAGCGATATTTTAAACCTGACACGCAGACACCCTCTAACTTGCCACGCAGTTTCACGTCTCTGAGCTTAACCTTCTTTTATAGCTGAAACAGTTAACCGATTAACCGTATCTGTTCATTTGATTCTGGGTATTCGGATAGTAAATATATAGTATATATCTATATATATATAGATAGTAAACTATTCGAATATTCGTATGGCCCCTAACCTATTTCAAGCACGTGATCAGCAGCGTGCTGTAGCGCAGATGAAACGGGGAAACTCAAGAAAGTTTGTTCAGGTGCCAGGCAGCCTTCAACTGCCAACTGAACAATTATCCACGCCACAGCGGGAATAACCAGAAACAAGCAAAACAAGCAATCACGTTGATTTTTTTTCATTTGCATAAACGCAATTTATATTTGAAGGATCAAGCATAAATTCGGATACAAAAAGATCTTATCATGCTTTCTAAAATAAAAATAGAGTAACAGAAAAAAACAGTACGCGTTTAAACTGTGCGTCTTTTTTCTGAACTGTATGCTAGAATGGATAACAATGAACATGAAGCTCAAAAAAAAAAAAACAAATCTTTACTCTAGTAGCAATTCAAGTAACCTTTATCACTTTCGGTCACGCAATTCAAACAGAAAATAAGACACTGATGCAACTGAAGAATAACAAAAACAAATCAACCCCGATGCGTAAACATCCATATTCCAGAATGCAAAAAGAGAGAATAAAGCAATGAAATGAAATATGACAAATTAAGGCAGAGTAAGGCAGTTCATACTATTTTGTTTTGGATTTCAATCTTGATACAGGTAATTCGGGAATTTATGGGGCAGGCAAAGCAAGTGCGAAAAGCTTGTTTTAAAATGAAATCTTGGGCTTCTACAGACCTTATCACAGTCCTCATTCACTCAGTCCACTGAAAAGTATACTCTCCAAACCGTGAAGGATGTACCGGAGTCTTTAAAGTGTTAAAAAAATCCTGCCCAGGCTGATTCCAATGGATCATCAAAGGACTTTTTTAATTTTCTTCTCCTGTACTACCTAGTAGTATTTTTTTTTTTACTTGCCAGTTTCCGACTGCTTTTTTGAATACTCGCGCCAAGCAAATCATTGCTCTCCTCACACCCCACACAATGCACTTCCCATGAGAACACAGCAGCCCATCTTTCCCCGACCTGCCATCAGGTTCACGTCAGCTCATTAGAGAGAGAAAAAATCATACCCCGTTTCAATATTCATTTTATTATTATTATTATTATTATTATTATTATCAAGTGTACTGAAACAATAAAAAAATCAAAACACAATGAGGGAAGGATTTTTTTTTCATCATGAAATATGTAGCTGGACTGGTACGCTACAGCGCGCAATAGCTTGTCTGCTCGGCGCTAATTGTCCCCTGCCGTGAGAATGCGCGAAGCGGCGGGACATAGTATTCACGACCGCACGTCTGTACCAGGGACTGTATAAAAGATGGACGACGCGTCTCCATTCACTCCCATTCAACAAAAATGGAGCCAAAATATCCTTGATATGGCCGCTGCCATGTTGCACATCTGGAGCCTGAGTCGGCGCAGTAGTGATCGGGGGGTAGAGCCGCGCTATCGAATCCCACCCACACACCATCCGACCAGCCCCCTGAACTTTTCACCTGGTCTGGCAGCTGCGCTATTAACGTAAGTGCCCGTAATGGCCAGCCCAGCTCTCACACGGAGACGGTGCAGGAAAGTGAAAGGACCCAACGACTGCCGGCAGCATAAATATTCGCGGGCTCGTTCAAAAAGTTAATGGCCTCATTGGCAAAACATTCCCCACCTCACAGTCATCTGTTACGAAATTATTTGAAGTACCTAACTGGCTATCTATGATATCTTAGAACTGAATCTTGTTTGACTAGCTAGGTATGCAGCTAATTACATTAAGTAATGTAAGCCAATGTTCTCCATCGTCACTTACCCAACGTTGCGAGTGGCGAGCATATTAACGCCGACTTTCGTTGTATTTTCTAATTGACGTTCCACCGGGAAAGTTCCATTTCGTATGCGCATGTACTAGCTGAGTAATGGGTCGAACTTTTAATTAACACGTTAGAACGCTAAATCGAGTTTTGAATTAAAATACACTGTCCTTCGAACCAAAGTTAGCTTGCTGTGTTTAAGTAGTCGCATATCTTACCGCTAGCTAATGTTGTATTTGTTAAAAATGTTTGCAGTTGAAGATAACCATCCTGACCAGGCTTGGAGGACCGGCAATTCATTCTCTGTGATAGTTAACTTAGCAATGCAACCCCCCTCCACGTTCTTTTTTGTGGACTCGATGTATTTGAATGCATAGTAATTGTTCAATTTTTGTTATCCTAATTTTCAGACGACGAAATGGAGTCAGCATCCTCCACAGTGGCCAAGAGTATGTATAAATCTCATGGGAATATGTAAAAAAAACCGACGCTTGTGGTTATTAACGCACAAAACTTTTCACGGGAGAATGCCATAAAAACTAATTTATGACATTAAATCACATCCATTTCATGCATAAAAAGCACAAAACCACCAGATAAAATATGGAGAAATAGAATAGAAATATTAAATGTGCTAAATTCCATAAAAAGCCAGCAGAAGTGTATCATTTAAAGGTGACATTTGCACTTAACCAACAGGGCCAAAAGTTTATATCATAGGGGACAACTACATCTGCTGTGGGGAAAACCGCACAAGGGAGACCATTGAGACCAACCTTGGTTTGAATGCCCAAGTCCAGTGGTTTGGCTTGGGTGGCGTGGTTTGAGGATACCTCCTCCCCTTTATCCACCAGTACCTGAGAGGAAGAGCTGTGCAGGAGGTCCTGCTGGTCCACTGTGGCGGAAATGACCTCGGAAAAATTAAGAGTGTGAAGCTTGTCGCAGGGATCAAGCAGGACTTGGAAGATGTTCATAGGCAGTTCCCTTGGATGAAGATTATCTTCTTTGCCATCACCAAGCGATGCCGGTGGAGGTCTTCCCATCAAAAGAGGATTGAAAAAGCCTGGCGATATATCAACTGTGTGATGGCTACCTTTGTTTCGCATATTGGTGGAGAGATTTTGTATCATCATCAGATAAAGCAGAGATCCTGGCCAATTTTTGCATGACAGAGTTCATTTCACCCCTATGGGAAATGATATTTTTAAATAACATTGCCCTGCATCTGAAAGACCAAATCCAGAAGGGTGATGCTGGATTTGGATTTTCAACATCAGTTATGGGCGCAAAAAAAGGTCATAGTTTGTTTGCTATATGTGATGTTTGATGTATTTTTTATTCATTTATTTTTTACTAGCCATCATACCTATCGTTTTCCCAGGTCTTCCTCTCCATCCACCTTCCTTTCTCCAAACCATTTGCTTTCCCCCAGCCTTTCCACCTGATGGGGCCTCCTTCATGTTTCCCCACGGCGAATGTAGCCAGTAGGTTGTTGATGGACCACAGACAACTACATGAAGTGTGATTTTTGTTTAAATACATTTTTTTATTTAACACCCATTTGCATGCCTGATTTACTGCAGCAGAGGACATGTATGTGAAAGAATTCCAGAGTGAAGTCTTTGCTCAATGTAAATGTAAAGACCTTTATTGTACATAACAGGTTTAATTTACCACCATAACAGGAAATGTGCATTCAATTACATAACATTTCCCAAGTGCTCCCAGTCCAAGGACAGATGACTCGAGTCTTTGTTGGAATACTGAAGGCTCAGTAGTGAAGATGAACAGCTTCTGAATGCATTATTTAAAAAGACAGTTTATGCCAATTTTTGAAGACGATGACATATAAGGAAGGTGACACAGACGGAACAAGCATACATAGGAGAAACCAGTTAGAAGTCCATTATTACTCTGTCAACATGGACTTACCTACTTCCTTGTAAATTATGGTCAAACAGAACCATTGCAGGTTTCTGTGACAATGCATAGTTGAGCAGTTTTGACAAGCATTTTATCAGGTTTTCATTTACAAATTACTTCAGAAGTATCTTCCAGCAATACAACAAAATAATTGCTTGTGGCATGCTCCAAGTCTTCACTGGGTAATGCTGAAGTCTGAATTTGAGGGCGGCTTCTGTAATCACCTGAAAAAAAAAAAACACATTGAATTATTTGTGAAGCTTTTGTCTGAAACCTAAAGTGCAGTCTGCCCTACCATGACAGCAGTAAAGTAGAATTCCAACCCATACATCTGCCAATTTTTCTTATGGCAGGTTTTACATACATAAAAAAATAGAATGGAGTGATATGCAGCTTTAAATACTTAGAAACTAAATTCTTCCTGCTACCAATTTACATTCCTTTTTATGTGGGGTAACATGGTACAGCAAGTCTGATACAGAAATACTCCACCAGTCAAAAAACAGCTGCACACTCAAACATTTAAATGAAACCATGGTAGCTTGAATTACAGCACAAATTCTTTGTGTTATTCTCTTGACAACTGTATGCAAGGTCAGAACATTTACTTTCAATCGGAATTGCATTAACTATGGCTGAGATCTCGTATTGACAACCAGATAGTTTAATGAATTTGAGAAATACATGCACCTATTCGGACTTGAAACGTGTCTCAAACATAGTTTGTATATGAAGAGACATCACATTTCAAAAGAACTCACTCTGTTTTTCGAGAAATTATAAAGCTGATCATGGAAAATATTATCTTGTCATTGTGGAACGCCCAAACTCAGCTCTGACTGTCGAAATTAAGATACTGAAAGCACTACTTTAACAAATGTGTTTCATTGGCTGAATTAATTGATCATAAATTGCCGTGTGCAAGGTCAGTTAACGTTAACTGAAGTCAGCTAGCTCGCTAGTTAACGTGACTCCATTGCAAACGCAGCAATAATTAATGTATAATTTAATAGCGCAACATCCATTACACTACAAACAATTTCTAAATGTTATTATTCCCACTTTACACCACTCCCTCATTTACAGTTTGTGCCCCTTCTCTTTCCAGGCCAAACTCGAAATGTCAGCTTTTCTCGATAACGTTACTTCGTCCGATCAATCTTTTAAGAGTTATCCCGTTAACTAGCCAATTCCACTGAAGTAGATGCATTGATTCCATCCGTAATTTCATCCGAAACCTGCCGAATTCACATTGAAAGTATGAATGAATTGAATCCGCTTTCGGCATGTCTCATTTTTGTCATACTGTCGTTGGTAAAATAATCTGTACCATTGATCCAATTAGTTTTCCTTGCAGTTTTAGCCGCTGTCCGTAGGATTACAAAATAAGGTTGAACTTAAGTTGTATTGACGTTACCCACTGAAAAACGAGAAGTTGGCTTGCTGATGCTTACGAAAACACTCGAACCTAGGGCTCGTCTGTTGAAAGGTAGATTAGCTCGCTCCAGCCTTTACCCTTTATTAGCCTAAGCGACATCAAGCAGAATTCCTACCGGGCCGAGACACTCGCAGTCTCTGTTCGTTCTACAATTCCGAGATACCGACGGCAGAACTGGAAGCTAAAGGCTGAACCTACTGCGGCACTGGCTCAAAATTTCAAGTTCAAGTACAGAAGAACGACATTATATGACACAGAGCTGTTGACTTCATTCAAAAGCTTACCTTAATAGGTATTCTCTAAAATTAAAAATGTATATTTTGCCAGTTACGAATGGCTACCGATAACCATTTTCTCCATATTCATCGTAAACGTCTGCTACTCTACTTGCTGTCTTAACGTAGCCAAGGTAGCTAGCTTACTTGGTAATAACTTCACTGACCGTACAACTTCAACAAACAAAAAATAAAATTAACTTACCAAAAAAACTGCAAAGATCCTTTCCATCAGTCCGGACGGTTAACTTGTTTGTGAAATTCACAGCAGAGCAACTCATTTCGTCGTTTTTGGTTGCAGTCTGCCCTGCTTGAAGCTCAATCGCTGTTAGCTGTGAAGAATGTCAGATAGCGTCAAGCCTCCTGTCGACGTTCCCGCTCCAGCTCTACGCGAAATTACTATTCACAAAACGAAGTACGCAGGGGGCAGGCGCTATCGGGCCTTAGTCCACGCGCTCTGCGGTTGTCAATCACTGTGTTTATTATGACTACACGCCCCTTTCGCATAATATCAAATAAAAGGTTTACAGAAAACTGATCAGAAAAATTGACGCTGCAATATATATCAGTATGGTAAGAACTTCCTAAAAATGAAGAAACCATCTTCAGAAATAAATTATTTTTCATGTACACAATTTTTCCTGTCTCGCATTTCTCCCCTTCACTAACATGGAGGGGGCGGGCCTATAATTTTTACTGCAGCCTGCCAGTAGTTGGCGATCGAGACGCTTTTGCTTCACTTTTCAGGAGACGTTCGGCCGTCCATCTTTTATACAGTCCTTGGTCTGTACGTACGTACGTACGTCCCGAATCCTTGTCAGCGAGATATCTCAAGAACGAATTGACGGATTTACTTCAAATTTCATGTCAACATGTATTAGGGTGGTGCCCCGGTGACAGTCGATTTTGGTGACCTTCACTCTCAAGGTTACACCGAGACACTGTTCATTTTGACTCGATTTGCCATTTCCTGGTGGGGGACTAAGATACGTTAGTGGCAAATACTTGTTTTCAGTCAGTCTAAACAACGGACAAGCGGCGATCTAAAGTGTGGCAACAGTTCAATCTGGTCAATGACAGTAAGAACGCGCAGTGTAAACTTCAAATCAGTGACTCGGAAATTTTGCCGGTTAAGCGAATACTATTCGAATGTAGCAAAAGGTTATTCGAATACTAAAAATCACTAACTGTTTCAGCGCTACCTTCTTTACGATGGTGCGTGTTCATATTTCGGTCTACATTCATTTTCAATGGTAGAAAAGATGTTCCTAAACCATAACAACCAAACTATCTGGTGTTTATCTACCGAAGGAAAACTAAAAGCCAATTGAAACGAGTCTTTTGCAGAAACGAACTGCCGGCATTTCTTTGTTAAAAAATATAAACGTAGTGTCAATAAATTCATTAATTAACATCACTATGATGTTATAAATACATGTTTGAACACTATATTTCGAAACCCCTCAATGTAACCCATCATTTACACCAATAACCTCACATCTCATGTGTCTACTTGACAGTCTTTATATCAAAATGAGATCGCGCGGGTTTTCACCGGCGGGATCACGTTACCTGAAAGCGAAAGTAATCCGTATTCATGTAGGCAAACATGTACAGTAGTCGGCCATGCTGACAAGTAACTATACAGCTGTGCATACAGTGATGGAACTCCCCCCACCCCCTCTGGCGATCTCCAGTGACCACGATTGGACGATATGAAAATAGAGACGATTGCCCAACCCTATAAAGAACCCCATCCCTACTGTGAAGTATGGTGATAGATCTTTGATGTTTTGATGTTCACCCCTGAACAGGAAGCCCCATTCCTGGAGGTATCTGATTAAGTAGGTTTTCACTCCAGCGCTAATTTGACAAACCAGATAATTAGCAGCTTAACGTGAGGTGTGATTTGTTATAGTCGGAGTGGAACGGGATTGGTCACCAATAGGCATGTCTGGAGCAAACAGTCCAGGATACTCCCAAGAGGAACTGCCCACTGGGAAACTCCATGCAAGAACTATATTTCTTCACAGGTTTTTTTAACTGTTTCCATTTGCTCTACCTGTTGGAACGCAGAATAAGATGGCTGGCGTACGGTATAGCAATGTCACTGTTACCTTTATTTTTTTTTTTTAAATTGGCATTCTCTTTATTTACTGTTTAACCTGTATTTACTTTATTTACATGGTTTAAAATCTTGCAATTAGCTTCTTAATGGACTGATGTTGGTTGGGAGCAAGAGCTTGCAAATGTTAGAGTAAACAACCCACTCTGTGCTCTTTTAACGTACATGACATTGCATTATCGGATGGAATTTTCTATGCTAAATATAGCAGGAGCTGCAGACCCGCAGCAGTGACTTTCACCTGCAGACTGTAGCTCCCGGTTGTAAGGTGACAAGTAGAGATTTTTTAATATTTTGCTTTCACGGGTCAAAATTGTGTTTTATTTTCCGTCGCATATACGCTTGGAAGTCTGAACTTCACTGAACCTTCGTTAATTTTGGCATGTTTTCTTCAATTTTTTTTCCCCATTACGAACTGTTTGGGTTTTTTTACAGTATCCTTGCATCAGTCCAGGCTCCACCCATACCTTGAGAAAACTTACTCTGAAGAGGGAGCTGAAAAGGTCCCACTGCAGTGGTGTTCTACAATTGCCAAGGACAATTGACAATTGAACTACAATTGAAGAATTTGTTTCCAAAAAGGAATATATCCATTTTACTCATTTTGAGTAAATCTGTGACACTCAGGCAAAAAGGACCAGATGCGAGCCGAGGAAAAAGCAAAATTGTTGTCTTGATTCAGGGAGGGTCAGAACCGAGAGATCACAAGGTGGCTAATCCAGAC
Organism: Gymnothorax reevesii; assembly: GCA_029721435.1. Lineage (NCBI taxonomy): Eukaryota > Metazoa > Chordata > Actinopteri > Anguilliformes > Muraenidae > Gymnothorax > Gymnothorax reevesii. The sequence continues at coordinate 59,529,727 of CM056576.1, read as the reverse complement.
AGTACGCAAAAATTCAATAGTCAAAAAACAAGCAGATATCAAAACCAGGAAATCAGATGGGCAGACAAATCTAAAAGGGCAAACAAGAATCCAAGTCAAACAGAAAGTGTTGCAGAATCACTATTAACTAAACAGGCATACTTAGAGCTGAGCACTGAATGAAATTGATCAACGTTCTGACAAGGAACAGACAGTGGGACTATATATATACAGGTTAGGTAAAAATTTAGGTGGGGTAACAGGTGTGTGAGATGAGCTAGACATTAACTAAAAGAGGAGACACAAGAGGTAATAACAATCACTGACTGGGAAAGTCAAAGACTCGGACTGGATTCACAAGACAATCTAAAAATAACACCTCCAGTTACGGAGTGGCTGAGTGGGAAAGGCGAAAGAAGCAGATTAGATTAAGAAACAACTACATAGAGTTTGCAGTCATTAAGGCTAGGATCAAGCAGTGATACAGATCAGCGGGGAAAGTAAAGAGATTCAGTCAGTAACGTTAGAACTTTGTGAAATATCATATCTACCCAAATGTTGCACATTAGTTTGTTAGTTATTTACAAGGTAAGTGTATTAGTGAGGATTATTAAATTTACTGGACAAAACATACAGTGTTAGTGGGTGTTAGTCCTAATTAGTAAGAAGTAGGAAGTTTGTGAAACGAGACGTGAAGAAAGTTTGTGAAACACTGGAAAACTTCTTAAATCACCTGAAATGTGACAGCTCGCAGACAGGGGAGTCCACTGGCATAAATACTCAGATGACGCAGTACAAAACAGGGGAAGACAGTGATGCAAGAAACTGGCAATGATCATGAAAATAAATAAAACAAAATGAACAGTAAAACTGACAGAAAATGTGAACCAAACAGAAAACCAGATCATAACAAAATATGCAGATTTCTTTAGAAAAACACAAACTTTGACCAAATACACCATATAGTATGAATTCCTAAAAATGGATTTTTGCACCATGTGTTTGAAACACAGGGCTGTCGCTCTATGGTATTATCTAAATTTTTATCTTACTGGCCCTATGGCCCGATAAGCTATTGTCGTGGTGTGGCATCCGTCGTCCGTCATCTGTTGTCCAGGAAAATTTTACCTTACCGTTGCTATGGGCCAATAAGCTATTGTCGTGGTGTGGCGTCCGTCATCTGTCGTCTGGAACATTTTTGATCTTTTTTTTGGCCTGATGAATTTTTTTGTAAATTTGCCATAACATACTGTACTATGAGACCAGATCTCCAGACGTTTTTTCAGATTTTTGACTGAATCATTTTTGTCTGTTTTATGGGCCCCTGGAATTTTGGCCCCAGTGTTAAAGATAGGACTGAGAAATAAAAAAATATATATTTCCCAAAAACTGCGTGATAAATGATTTTCTTAATCAGGCAATCAACTTTCCATGGTGCCATCAATGTACAGTGTGAGCGCCATTTTGATTGAATCAACAGAAGTGGGTGTAGTGGGGGCGCTGTACTCTGTGGACAGCCTGTGGAGGCCAATTAGTTGCAGATAGAGATTTAGTGTGTATTATCGACATATTGGAAGTCATATATGACTTGTATTTTGGCTGTGTTAAAGTTGACCTCAAATGACCTTGAAAGGTCAAATTTGAAGTCAAGAATAATGTTACAATTTTCAGAGGCTTCTAGGTTTGAAAATATTGAAGATTCTGAACCTAAGTGTATTGAACACTGATGGGAAGTCATATATGAACTTTTATTTGGTGGCCTTGAACTTGACCTTTGGTGACCTTCGAAGGTCAAACTTCACATCGTAAAATTTCAATGACTTCTATCACCAAAACTATAAAAGATAGAGCTTAGGTTTGTATTGTGGACATATCGGAGGTCATGAATGAAGTTTCTTTTGGTGACCTTCACATTGACCTTTAACGATTCAAAGGTCAACTTCACATGAAATTTCCAAAACTTGTATAATCACTATAACATTGCTTGCCGGTATGCTACAGTACCCTTGGTCCTATTATTGTGATTTTGGCACCTATTGCACTTTGGAAACAAACTCTTCAATTGTTCCCAGCTCCCGCAGTGCAGACACAAAAAAATGGGGCGGGAGGGGGGGGTTGATCTAAGATATATTTTCTTAGAACAATGAAAAACTTCCTCTGGTCCAGAAATGCCAAGAATTGTAGCCTATAGGCCAGGATTAGGGAACACTGCTCCTGGAGACCCATCGCCCTGTATGTTGCAGATGTCTCTTTGACAGACTTGATTCAAATGATTATAGCTTGTCAATGGCTTGATAGTGGAATTGATGTTTGATAACAAGGCGATAGTTTGAATTACATGTGTCTGGGAAGACAGGCATCAACAGTGTTGAGGACTATGGCTCAGTCGAATTCAAGGTTCCCTTCCCCTGCTATTGGCTATATGATGCATTTACCTCTTATATCATATCGCTTAATGAGTATTTATCTTTAAATGATGTCTTGTTGAGAAATGTACATTTTATTGATTCATCTGTGAATCATCATGCATGCCCAATACAGACAGGCCACCACTAAACTGACCCTTTTTTCCTTACAGATCTAGGAGTGGGGAATCAAAATAAGTAAGAGCACATCCTTTCCTTTTCTCTCTTGGCATGCTTCTATTACAAATTGAGATGAAAGAACAAATTACAGTCAAATAGTAGTAAACTGTGTCAACAAAAAAAGCCTATAATACACATCCTGGTTATACAGAGTTATAGAGTCACAGTGCGACATAAACTTGTATACGACTAATATACAAGTTCAGCAAGATAATGACCCTAAACACTTCTAAGTTGTGCCAGAATTATCTCAGTCAGAAAGAAACATCTGGTGACATCAAAGTTGTGACCTAACCTGCTCAAAGGCCAGAACTTGTTCAAATTGAGCAAATCTGTTGTAACATTGAAAGAATGTCTTTGAAATGAACTTCAAACCATATGGAATGGTTTACATGAAAAAAAATAATGTGAAAACTATGCCTGAAAGATTAAACGCTGTAATCACAGCAAAGGGTGGCCACACTAGATATTGACTTTTTTCTCTCAAAAAGACATAATTAGTTTTGCTTTTACAATGTATTTTTATCTGTTTGCTTATTTTCATTGACAACACCAATTCCAAAAAAGTTGAGATGTTATGGATCAATATAGACAAACATCTGATGTTGAAAGAGAGACATTTTACCATTTCATGAAAAATATTAGCTCATTTTGAATTTGACTTCAGCAACACATTTCAAAAAAGTTGGGAGGGGGCAACAAAAGGCTGGAAAAGTAAGTGGTACTAATTAAAAAAAAACTGCTGGAGAAGCATTTTGCAACCAATTAGGTTAATTGGCAGCAGATCAATAACATGACTGGGTATAAAAAGAGCATTTTAGAGAGGCAGAGTCTCTAAAGTAAAGATGGACGGAGATTAACCAATTTGCAAAAAACTGCATCTAGAAATTGTGGAACAGTTTCAGAAAAATATTCCTCAAAGTAAAATTGTGAATTAGTCAGGGGTTGAAACTACAGTGGCCGTGAAGGGTCACAACACATGCAAACGCCACAACACCTGCAAACTCAGAAAACATCTGCAGATTCAGAAAACACTTTCATCGATTTCACAACACATGAACTGCAAATGCCAAAACAGCTGCATATTCAGAAAACGCATTCAAACTCACAAAACACATGCAATGTCACAAAACACATGCAAACTCACAAAACACACGAAATGTCACAAAACACATGCGAACTCACAGAACACATGCAAACTCTGTAATGACAACGGAAGTGTTTCCCGGGGGGACCATAATGACTGACGGACCCACATCCGGTTTCCGGTCCGAAACGATCCATGAGAAGCGCACCGCACCTTCTTCTTGGGCACCATTATTTTGTTATCACTGTCACATAGTATGTATGTCAACTCTGATTTCATAGTGTAATTTTGTGCAGATATGAACACTTTGCCCATTCTTTAGCGCTATTCCCTCTCCTGCTACGGACCCCACTACCATTTTTTTAAATCGCTCATGTATCAGCTACATTCAGTTTGGACAGAAAGTCGGGATTTCGGAGCTCCCAGTCAGAAATTTCAATTCAAACGCCCCCTTAAGATGGATTTTCAACTCGGAAAGTTGGAAATGAAGCTCTGAAGTGATACTTTGACAATGGTGAAGTATATATTCCACTGAACTTTGACAATGCAAGCCTCCCTGTATACATCATTTATGTAAATGACAACATAGACATAAATGAAGTGACCCTAGATGGAAAAGGAACCTTTCATGCCTCCCAGAGTGCCGCTTTCAGACAAAGTAAACCTGAAGTCAAAAGCCCAAAAATAAAGCTGAAATATCAAAGACCAAAGTCATTCTCAGTTCCACCAGGATTGTTTGAGCTCAAGGATGCTAATATGGAATCACAGAAGCCCCCTCCAATATTTAATGGATCTGTTACACCAGAAATGTATGATGTCGACACACAACTAATTCAACAATCAAAGAACCAAGATGTTGCCTGGATTATATGCAGAATGCAGAATACACACGATCAGGTTGTTCCATCTTGGAGTGGCTTCAACCACCTTATGTCAAAATCAGATCACCCAGAAGCAGTTGCTGGAATGATCCCTATCATGAATTCTCCTACACTTGACTATGACACAAATTGGACAGTATTACCAACTCACAAAATGGCAACAAAACTGGGCCAAAAGTACACAGTCATAACCTTTGATGAGCAGCTCTACTGCAAGGAAAAAATGCCTTAGTGGCACCACCAAAAAGAGTGCAAGGATATAATTATAATCTTTGGTGGCTTTCATGTGCAGATGAACTTTTCAAAGGTTGGTCAGCATCTTGCTGATTCTGGGCTAAGGGACATTTTTGAAGAAAGTGGTGTGTTTGGAAAGAAAGGGAAAGGGATGGAATCGTGTTGCCCGTGTACACAAACTTGCCTTGAGGCACTTTGGAGAATTTTGTGGCCCACGTTTCTGCAATGGGTTGATGAAAATTGAGAACAGTTGCTTTGAGTTTGCAGAAGCAATCTCAAAAGACATAGAATGTGGGGAAATTGAAGCCGCTGCAGCATCCTATGAAGATCTTGTGCTGAAAGTTGAAGAGGTGCAGGAACTCATCACAGAGTTTAACAAGGCTAATGAGAATAAACCAAACTTTGCCTTTTGGCAGCAGTACATGGACCTTATGTCTATTCTCCTGGCATTCAGACAAACACTGAGATGTGGAGACTGGAAGCTGTACATGTCAGCATTCAAAAGCATGATGCCTGGGTTTGCTGCATATGATCCACTTTGGTGAGGATGAGGTACCCAGTCCATCTACTCTGTCCTTGGCAAAGCATTTTGTATGCAAATTGTATGATTCAAAATCAACCAGCAACTCAATCTATGAATGTTGTGCCTTGTTTTTGAAGGTGAAAGCCAATGTGGATACTTGACCACCATCAAAGGATGCCTCGTTTCTGCACCTCAGGAGGACCCACTATCAAACAAGGGTTTGGAAACAGTCACTAGTGACCCATCCACAGTTACTATCACCAACCAGTTGTGGTTGGCACATGAAGGATGGCATACTGGTCCCTCAGCTTTTAACTGAAGCGCCTGTGCAGGCCAGATGCTTGGAGCTGACTATCTGTGGGTGCAAAGAAAATGGTAGCCAGCGCATTAGCAGGAAGTGTCAATATCGAAAAAGTGGAATATTTTGCAGTGGGGCTTGTGGGTGTGCCTGTGCTGCTTGGTGCTAGAATACGCAGGTACCCACATCATTATTATTGAGCGTTGCCTACAAAATTCTATTCTTTCAGTATATTTCGCGTAGTATTTTTCAGAATGCTCATATTTTTACCTGTCGTATAGATTAGGTTATGTTGTAGGCTTTGGTGTGACAGGATTTGTAGTTTGAAAGTAAATGCATACTCAAATCAACTCTTTTGCCGTGTCCCTGACCAGGACTCGGACTAAGCACCTGGGCCTGGTCCCTGGTACCTTCTAATGGCTGCCTCCTCTGCCTCTGAAGTGTGGCAGCTTGGATGGAGAAAAAGCAAAATCTACCAACACTGCTAAAAATGTTTTTGTGTTTGGAGATTGTAAATTACCATGTGGAAAGTGATTAATCAAGATCCTGTAGCCATGTCATCAGTATTAGACAACACAATAGAATTTAACACCAATTACTAATTTCCGTCTGGACATTAAAGTATTTCAGCTTGTACAGTTTTGCATTATCTCACACTACAAGTTTAGAACTTGGCATGACTCATTCCCCTAGATTAGGGTACTGATTGATAGAGTATTTGGCCTGCTATCTAGTGTTTCCAAGCTGATATTCACTTTAAAAAGTGGTACTTTTTTTGGCGGAGATTGATTTTTCAAATGTTCTAGCTGTAATCCCTTCTAGTCTGTAAGGCCCACATTCATTCTGACACTTCTAAAGACTGTCCATGAGTGTATAGTTTCATTTAATACCAGTTGTATATCTGTTGCCCTTGTGGGTGGCAAGATATTTAACATCTAGTGTGACCATGTCATGTTGGACAGGAATCTTAAAAATTAAGGCCCATAAAGGTCACAAAAAGATTTTTTACTCTTGACAACCACCCTAGAATTTTACCTATGCGTCCTTTCTAACAGAAAAAAATAGGTTATCCAGCTTGTACCCAAACATGTGCACAAAAGTCTCAACGGAAGCAGAATTGGCGCCCTGACTAAATCTACAGAACATATTATCATCAAAAGATTCTGAAAATCTGCAGAAATCTTTGCACTAAGGACAGGTTCAAAGGTCAATTTTGGATGCTCGTGATCTTCAGGCCCCCAGGGGGCATTGCGTTAAAAACAGGCATTATTCTGCACTGGAATTCACTGCATGGGCTCAGGAACACTTCCAGAAATCCTTGTCCGTGAATACAGTTTGTCCTGCAATGTACATGTGCAAGGTAAAGCTGTATCATGCAAAGAAGAAGCCATATGTGAACATGATTCAGAAACGCTGCTGTCTTCTCTGGGCCAAAGTTCATTTAAAATGGACTGGGGCAGATTGGAAAACTGTTCAGTGGTCAGATTAATCAAAATTTGAAATTCTTTTTGGAAACCGCTGACGCTGTTTTCTGCAGTCTAAAGGGGAGAGGGACCATCCAGCTTGTTATCAGGACACAGCGCAGAAGCCTTCATCTCTGATGGTATCAGGTTGCATTCCTGCCTATGGCGTGGGGAGCTGACTTATCTGGAACGGCATTATCAATGCTGAAAAATATATACTGTAGAGGTTTCACAACAACATATGCTCCTATCCAGACAACGTCTCTTTCAGTGAAGGCCTTGCAAATTTCACCAAAACAATGCCTATTCACATACTGCATCCATCAATACAGCATGGCTTCGCAGGGGAAGAGTTTGAGTGATGAACTGGCCTACCTGCAGTCCAAAACATTCACTAGTAGAAAACATGGGACATAAAATGAAAAATCCGGCAAAGAAGATCCAGGACCTTTGAGCAGCTAGAATCCTATATCTCATTATTCACCTCCGCCAAGGCGTTGGTTGGTTTGTTTGTTTGTCTGTAAGCAGGATAGATCAATTACGGCCGCATAGATTTTAATCAAACTTTGCAGGATGTTTGAGTTGCACAAGAGGAAAAAGTGATTAAATGGAATACCTTGGCCAAAGTACAGCTGGGATTTACGCAGAAGTTCAATATTTCAAGTCTTTCCAATGGGCCGGATTTCCAATTGCCGTGCTTTTGGGTGTAGCTGCCACCTGGCAGAAAAAATGCAATAATACCCTACATCAGCCTGCAAAAACACATGCACCCTTGCGGAGATGCTGCGCTGTCTGAGTGCTCTTGTTTTTTTTATTTTTTAAACAGCTGTCTGTGACCCAGTCAGAACGGGTCCGCGACCCGCTTTTGGGTCGCGACCCACCAGTTGAGAACCACTGCATTAATGCATATGGTGTGGGACACTTGCATGTTTTAAAAGGCACCATGAATGCCACCATGAAAGGCATATAAAGGTTTTAGAGCAACATATGCTCCCCTCCAGATGACATCTATTCCAAGAAGGGCCTTGTATTTCAGCAGGACAATGCAAAACCACATACTACTGGTATTACAACAGAATGGCTTCGTAGTACAAGTCTGTGTGCTGAACTTGCCTGCCTGCAGTCCTGATCTTTCACCGATTGAGAACATTTGATGCATAATTAAATTAAAAGTACTTCGAAGGAGACCCAAAACTCTCCAGAAGCTGCAAGCCTGTATTAAACAAGAGTGGGATCAAATTTCAATGGCTAAATTCAAGAAACTTGTCACCTCAATGCCCAGACGCCTCCACTCTGTGTTAAAAAGAAGAGGGGATGCTACACCATGGTAAATAAGTCCCTGTCCCAACTTTTTTGAGACCTGTAGCAGCCATCAAATTTGAAATGAGCTCATTTTGAGGATAACATTGTAAAATTTCACAGTTTCAACATTTGGTATGTCACCTCTGTTCTATTGTGAATAAAATACTGGCTGGTGTGATTTGAAAGTCATTGCGTTTTGATTTAATTCAAAATTTACAGTTTGTCCCAACTATTTTGGAACTGGGGTTGTAAATTCTAAGGAAAAAAAAGGTTTCTTTTACTGATAGGGTTTGAAGGGTGATTATGAACAGTTGTTAACTTTGGTGTTGATTGATTGTTTGACTGACCAGCCTGTCTGTCTTGTAGGGACTGGAATGAAAAGAAGATGACAGGAGGAGCCGGCTGGCAGCCTCAGGTAGCTCCCACTGGCTGGGCTCCTCAGATGGTAAATGTCATGTGATGTGCTGTGTTGGTGGAAGCCAAAGGAGAGGTGTTCAGGGAGGTGGCTTTATTCTGTCTATTAATGTGTCTACGATTATGCAATTCTGGACTGTTTTATTTTGTTTTCACAAACCCTCTATCCAGATTTTCCAGATTGATTTTTTTTCAAAATTCACTGTGACAGTACTCCATGGCTTTCAGCAGGCTAGTGATTGCTTCATCAGCATCAGAAAGATGAGTTTGGAATTCGATGTAATTGACATTGCTGCATTCAAACAGATCAATAATGAGGAGTTCTGCTACAGAAATATGGCAAATATGGAAGTTCCTGAAATGGAATTTTTATTTTTTGTTGAGATATTTGGTGAGGAAAATCATATAAATTATTTAGGAATAAAATAGTTTGCCAGGACATATAGTTAACCCCTCTGTGCCTTCAATGCTGAATCCTCATTAAGATTTTTTTTTATTTTTGCAGCCTTTCTCTACAAAATTATGAAAAAAAACTGAAATACAATTCGATTCCAAATGCTACAAGTGCCTTGCCTCAGATTTGTCTTCTTTGCGAAGGGGTTAAGGCCAGGACCCTTGGGGACAATAAATACCAACCTTAATCAGGGTTTTCCCTGCTCAGAATGAGCTGGTGGTGCTCATTCACAGGCTCCCGTGCAAACTCAAAATGTTGTTTTGTTGAGTCGGTGGGTGTGGAGGGGGGTGGGGGGTGGGATAAATACTTCTCATTCTGCTTTTTATTTTCTTGAGCGAGGGTGGGGGGGTAATGATTCTCATTTTATTGAACGGGAGTGGGGAAATTACGTACTCCTTATTTTATTTAGCGCGAGGGAGGCTTGCAAAAAAAAGGCTTCTTTTTTTGGATTGACAGCGGGAGCATGGCACTAATAGCCGCGTTTTCTTTTTTTCTTTCGCGCACGCAAATGAGAATGCGATACAGAAATTGGTGTTGGGTGCTCATGGCAGTAAGACATTAGCCGTTGGCGGCCGCCACCAAATTCCCTATGCAGGAAAAACCCTGACTTTAACACAGTTCTTGATACTATTAGTAAGTAAATAATGAATCTGTATGCCCTAGATGGTCCTGAGGATATCCATTCTCTATACAAAGAGCATTCAGTTGTTCCTTTGTGTATCTGTGGAAACAATACATTAACTGTCCAGACTTGTAAAGATCAGGGGCCTCATTTATAAACGGTGCGTAGGCACAAAAAAGATACGTACGTCACTTTCTTTGCAGCTTACTGATTTATAAAAACAAACTTGACATTAAAAAAAGGGAAATTATTAAGATTATGCACAATGTCATTAAATTCCAAGTCCATCCTGGTTAAATAAATGAAAATTCCATGCAGTTTATGTTACCCTTAGGTTTATAAATTAGGTGATTTTTCACAATTTTTTATTTTTTTTTTTTTTTTGTGCGTATGTATTATTCAGGTATGAAATCCACGCAAATTTTTATAAATAAGGCCCCAGGTTTGTGAACCTGTGACATTATGGACATGGTCTGATGTCCACACTGTCATTCATTTTCTCCCTTGTTGTTCCATGTAGTTTTGTGCCCGTATCTGAACAGTTTTGCATAACTCATGGAAGTGTGGATTGATAATTGTATGCTGAAATGATTCCATATACAAAACCAGGGGTACACTGAAGGCTTCTTTTTTTAAAAGTGGATATGACACAAGTTCTTTTTCCTGTTTTTGGTTGTTTTAAATATGTAATTAGCAAAAATTGTTTTAGAAATAGAAAAAAAAAACATTTTTGTTACGTTCTGCCTCTCAAAATACACAGATTTTCCCTATAATTGTTCTGGAGACTGGGTCTGAGACAGCCTAACTCAGGGATACTCACTCTTTTCCAGATTGAGCCGCTGTGGGTGCAGGCTTTCATTCTAACCATGCAGTCTCACACCTGATTCTACTAATCAATCCTTGAGGCTTTTGCCATAGACCCTTGATAAGTGGAATCAGGTGTGAGACTGCATGGTTAGAATGAAAGCCTGCACCCACTGCGTCTCAACCTGGAAAAGAGTGAGTATCCCTGGCCTAACTCATGACATCAGTGTAATTGGTTGCAGTCTGTGTTGTTCAGATTTGAGTCATTTCACTTATATTTGCTCGCAGAAATGAGCGCAGTGCCACTGCCTGAATTTGTCCCATTTTGCCCTCAAAGTCGGAACTGAGGGAAGCACTTGCTTCAATATGCCTGGTGTGTAAAACGTACAATTCTGGTTGTTTGGTGCTCCAGCCACACAATATCGGCCTCTTTTCTTCACTCCCTTCCTCTTGCTTTCTGCCGTGTTTTATTGCGAGTCAAATCAACTGACCTAACAAGAGTGAATAACATGACGTGTCTCCTATAAAAAATTTCAAGTCAAAATAGCTTTCTTGTCTGAACGCAAGAAACGGGCTTGATTAATTGTGCGCTTGCCTCAGGGAAGCAACACACTCTATTCTCTTACTTCTTATTATTCTTTTTCTTCCTCCGCCTAAATTTGGCCGACTATACCATTTATGCTCTTGATTCCATTCAAACTCTGAAAATTCAGATTGTTCTGAATCATGTGGCATCAGTGCAGATTTTTTGACTTTCTTTTTAGTTTTTGTGCCATTTCAGCAGATTCAGCTATTTTCTGCCATTTTTTCACTCCGTCGTACTTTTGGCGAGAAATTTCATTCAAACTGCAAAATGTTAAGTTAAGCTTGTATAATTTCTCCACTTTTCGAATTTTCCGTAACTCCTATAATTTTTTTATTCTAATTTTTAAAATAATTCTTGTTACAATAAATTCTGTGAACTTACAGTGTGGTGACATCACTGTTAGAGTGGCAAACTGCTGTAAAATCATCAAGAAGTCTTCTCTTAAACTTGCTCTTACTCCCACAGTTTTCACTCTTCATAAATCTCCTCATAAATATTTTATATTCAAGTTGTAGCAAAGGTTGTGCTGGTCACAAAAATGTAACTATGCAAGCAATCGGACCGACATTTTTGGCAGAATGAGCCGAAAAGCGATGGGAGCACTAACCGAAACTCCATTAACCCCTATATTAAATGAGACGTGAAAATTCTGGTTAAGAAGCTGAAAAGCACAGTTTTATAATTTGCTTGTGTTCCCACATTTTTGGCTCTACACACACTACATATTGTGCTCAGCAGACTCTCTTCTTCAGTATGGTTCCCCCATTTTGTGGATTGGACCTACTATCTTTGAGGTAGAGGCAGAAGTATGCAAGAGAAGCCTTAGCTAAAATCTTCGCTGGACCAAATGCTTTAAGCCATTAACTCAAATGGCTCAGAGTGACTCAGCGAAATTGTGGCATAGCGGTATTTCAGTTCAATTCTGCCCTCTGCTGGACTTTTTCTAGGCCTCAGCATCATTGTTCGGATTAACGTTGATACGACTGTTAGACAAATCTCATTCTTCCGCATCAAACTCAATTCCTTAAACAATTACTTTCAGCTTTAAAGTCTTGTGTTGACATTTCAGCAGTGAATCAACATTTCTTCAGCAATTTCCTTTACCTCTCATTTACCAAGCACATAAGCCAACCTCTTCAACTTTTCCTGCTGAGGCAAGCACTCAAATTTTCCTCAGTTAGCCTTTTCTAGTTGTTAGTAGTGTTTTAATGTCAGAATGCTTTTTAATCATTTCAAAGAATCAAAGACAGAAAAGTAAAAAAAATTGTGTCATACACTTTAAAAGATAGTACGGTGATGATGTATTTTGCAGAGACAGTAGAGACAGCAAAAAATCCCATCAGTCACAGTACTATTGTTCATATTCTGCGTGCGAATCCCTTGATAGAGCATTTCATGGACTTTTTGGATCTCAGATATACTCTTTCACTCTTGCTCATTTAAAATGCAAGGAATTGTACTTGTATTAAGTTATATTTCAATATAAATTATAATTTACAGTCAGTGTTAAAGTTGTACCTAAAATCCTCAGTAGGAAATAAATGATGCAATTTTAGAGTGTATTAATTTAATCAATACAATATTCCTGTAAAAAACGACCGTGAGAAGGTATCAAACATGTCATATTTAATATCGAAAATACTACAGACTGGGGCTAAAAATGTGTTAATTGTTCACATTATCAAGGAAGAGAAAATATACAGACCGGTGACAAATAAATGAAAAAATCGACATGAACAGTCTAGTTGGGCTTCCACAAGCAGTCGGATCAGGTTCAACATGCCTTGGCATAGAGTCTATGAGTTTAAAAACCTATTAGAGGGATGGAGTACCTTTCTTCCAAGAGATCTTACCTAATTTTGTGTCTTGATTATGATTCTGATCCCAAAATCTCCCATATGAGTTTAGTTGATTTTAGATCTGACGACTGAAGGTGTTGGCATATGTGTAGGATCAAACTCATGAAGCCATTCAATGACCCCTTGTGCCCTGTGAGGCTGGTGCCATTGTCATCCTGAAAAAGAACACACCTATGGTGGGTGGAATACTATATTATGGGATATAAAAGTGATCACACGGAATAACACTACACTGATTTGCAGTGACCCTTCTGCTTTTAAGGTGAAAACTGGACCCAAGCCATGCCAGGAAAATGAATGGAACCATCTGTATTCGTTATGTATGTCCACACATTTATCGAGGTTTTTGCCTTCCATTTGTCACCTGTCTGTATGTGCAATGTCTAATCTGCAGTGTACCCATCGTCAGCCAGGTTAGTGTGTTTGTGCAGAGTAGAGTGTTCACATGCGTGTTGTACAGTCTAGTACAGTAATGTCCATATCCCCACCCCCGCCCATAGCCTGGCCCCTCCTCCGGGCCTGTTGCAGGAGGTATGGTTCCTCTCATGGGGGTGCAGCCTGGATTCAGCATGGTAAGACAGCTGGGAGAGTGCTCCAGAATTTTAGACTCTGTCAGAGGGATCTATGCGTTACTTCCTCCTTCTCTCCCTGTAGCCTGCAGCTGGTGGTGCTGGAGCCCCCATGATGCCTCAGATGTACTCTCAGACTGCGAGGCCACAGTTTTCTGCAGCAGGAGCGCCAGGAGCACCGGTAAGGTCACACATGCACATGTGCTCTTGCTGGGTCATCACTTTGCCACACACACTACCTTACATTCACTTCCTGCTTTTTCTCTAATGTCTCTTAGATGTCCCCAGCAGCTCAGAGCCCCAGAAAGCCACCTCCGCCAAAAGATCCCCTGGCTGACCTCAATATCAAAGACTTCTTATAGACTGCCCTGGTGAGTCTATAAACCCATATTCTAGGAGCTCGAAACTATCAATTCTGAAACCATCCCAATACCTGCTTTCAACCGCCCAATACCTGATCCCTACCCCAGAAAGTATGTATTTATTTAAAGGCGTACTGAGTAGGATGTGTGTGTTGCTGTTTTTTAACACAATATTCAAAGTTGGTTCCTCCTCCTAAGCTCAGCCTCTCCAGAGCCACGTGCCAATCGACTATACTTCACGCTGTGATTCGAGCTAGATACACACTGTATTTCAGTACAAACATTAGGTTGCTAGCGCATATGTAATTTTGTCTAGTTGCCTCAAAATTACTCTGTATTGTTTCTAGACCAATGCTTCATATGACAGTGTAGTCATTCTAGTTTTGCAACGTTATTAAAAAACACAGAGAGCCAACAGTAGTTTCGGCGATACTCACCTGGCCTATATACCCCCTGCTTATCACAGACACTAGCCCTGAGCCTCAACTTACTTGCTATATTGCATTGGGATTTCCACGATCAGTGTGGCTTGGGCGTTTGACAGAAAATGATTCTGAGGTCAAACTAAGCAGCGCATTCCTCAAGGGTTGTTTGATCTAAATGTGAAGTTATTTGCATTGGTTGATAGTCAGAATTAGGTGTGTACATATGCACCTTACATGTAGAGTCACTCAGCTACTAACCATTTTTGGAATGTTATATTTGTCTTAATGGGAATACAGGTACTTTATCAAGCCAACAAATCTTAACGCCAGCAGCCTGGCTCTTACCTGTCCAGCAAAAAAATGTCCAACTGCACGTTGCTCTCCTTTGGTGCTTGCCAGCAGATGACCGGCAAACCGAGATTTATTGTTGTTCGTGTGCATGGTTTCTCCGCTAGGTGTTTTGCCTCATTCTATTTCTTATTTTTTCTGTGCTGTGTCAGTTACTTTTGCAGCTTTATTTAGCGAAGCTGGGTTGCAAGCTTTTACAGAGACCCACCCTCACACACTGAGAATTGTTATCAGCTGTGGACAACCCACCACTACCTAAATGCTTGATGACCAGGACCGTCCTGTACGAAGTAAATTAAGAAAATAATGCTGGACGGCAGGGTCCATGGAGATGCAGGCACCGCCACACACTTCTTGGTCATATGTGATGATTGCGAGGGATTATTTTTTATGAGTATATATAGACTTTTTTTTTTTTTGGAAAATCCCACCTCATGTACCTGTTATTACACTATCCAGACTGCCACTGATCCATGGTGATTCTGACACTAAAGAAGGCTAGAAGTATTTTAATGTAAACATAACTTACTCTAAGTGCAGTGTTTCCACTACCATTGTTTTGGAGAGGTGCCCCCCCAAACAGACACCCCCCAGCCTCCGCCCCCTGAACAGAACTCCCCCATCCTGGAATTAAATTTTTTGAACTATTATTTTATAAAGTTTTAAGTACAAACACCCTAGTGACTGCCAAAATCACCCTAGCAATCACTCTTTAAACCTTAGCAATCGTTTGGAACACTGCAAAGCAACCACCCTGCACATCCTAGCAACCACCTAAAACACCCTGGTAAATATTCTTTACGCCCTTGCAACCATTTAGAAACATTCTTGCAACCATGATCAACATGCTAGCAAAACGTTAAATACACCCTGGCAACCACTCTATAAACTCTAGCATCTATGGAGACACCCAAACAACCATCCAGAAACACACCAGCCAACATAGTGCAACCCTAGCAACCACTTGAAGGAAGAGACCGCTCCTCGGCAAAGTATGTTTCAGCGGAAAGTAGAATTCTTGAAGTGTCTAAAACGCATAGTTTTAAAAATTTTGATTTGTTAATGATCCAGTGCGACACATTTTCAAATCGGCATCAATATCGGAGGGCAGACATTTTTACTTGAGGAATATAAGGCTGTGTTCGGAATGCACACTTGTCCACTCGCTCAAACACTCTCTATATATTGTTTTCAATGTAGAACATTCACTACATAGTGCCCTATATAGTGGATGAGTGTACATTTCGAACACAGCCAAAAAACTTAATCCAATCAAACAGCAGTGTAAACCATTGCAACCACTTAAAAGCCTACAACCAACCACCCTGTAAACCCTACAAAACTTTTTGAAACACCTAAGTTACTACCCTGCACCCTAGCAACCACCTAAAAACACCCTGGGAAACACTCTGTACAACCATGCAACCACCCTGTACATCCTAACTAACACTTAAAAACACCCTGGCAACTATTATATATACTTAGGCCGGGTTCACACTACAGGATTTTTTAAATCATAGCTGATTTTGAAATCGGGTTGCATTACACACATTAGGAGAATCTTCTCAGATAATCTGTGGTCTGATCTTAAACATGTACACACTACAGGTTTGAAAATTATGGTGCATTTCACCCAACAGGATATTATTAAGATTATCGTGCCAGAGGGAGCAGCGCTCCACCCGACGTGATCTCACGCGATCTCATGGGGAAGCTAGGAGATTTAAAAATTAAAAACGGAGAGTCACGTGAAGCACATACTTGCTATTATAATCACTTGCAGTGAGAAGAGAAAATAAAAAATAAAATGGGTCTGGGTGAGAAAATGGTTGGGGAGACATGGTCAGTACGGATAGTCAGTTCTTCAGTGAGAACTGGAGGTGAGTTTTTTAACGTTCAGTTTTCTTTTTTACTATTTGTCAAAAGTAGCATTCTAGATAAGTCTCAATGGCTATAAATGTTTACCGTTACTCGGTTAACTGGCCAGGACCTAACGTTAGGTTGTAACGGTAACGTTTAGCAAGCTAGTTCAAAAGCGACATTGTCCACAGTTGAAATGTAGAATTAAGTTGGTGTAATGAAAATAAACCATTGACGCTATTATTTTTTTTATAGTTTGTCAGCTCCATCAGCTTGAGTCTTGTCTCTCATTGGCTATTGTGGTTCCGTTTGGAAAATAATGATGTAATCATGCAGATTTTCACCCCAAAATATTGAACATGTTTGAAAATTATGGGGGCGGCCCCAATCTGTCTGCAAGCAAATCGAGAGGGTTAAGATAGTATCAGTAAACCCTCACATTACCAGATAATCTGGACCGAACATCGGTACTGACTGAGGAGTGAATTTTGGATAAATTGGCCTGAAAATCCTGTAGTCTGAACCTGGCCATAAGCAGCTATTTAGAAACACCCTTTTATCCACCCTGAAACACCAGTGCAGCCACTCTGCACACCCGACTAACCACCCAAAATACAATAGCAACCACGTTGTAAACCCTATTAACCATTTTTTACACCTTAGCAAACATTTACAAACACTATAGTATTCATCCTGCACACCCTAATAACCATCCTGTAAACCCTAGCATCCATTTATCAACATGCTTAGAAACTCCCTATACAGTACATCCTAGTAACCAGCCTGTACACCCAAGCAACCACTTCGACACATCTTAGCAACCACACAGAAGCACCATAGTAACCCTCTGTACACCCTAGCAATCGCCTAGAAACATCCAACCAACTACCTTTTAGACTTTATTCACCATTTCGAAACACCTAGGCTACCACCTAAAACACCCTAGTAAACACTCTGTACACCGTAGCAACCATTTAGAAACACGCCAGCAACCACCCACAAACGTCTTACCATCCACATTGCCTACCCTAGCAACCACCCTGCACACCCTAGCGACCATTAACAAACACCTTTGCAACCACCCAGTGCACCCTAACAACTGCCCACCCTGGTGACCACTTCCAAACACCATAGCAACCATTCTTTACTCCTAAGTGACCTCGTAAACAAACCTTTTCACCCAACTGGAAACACCCTAGCAATCCAACTTAGTGTCGGCCTTTCAACAGGCAGCAATATAGTTTAGCTTGGAGCTTACATTTTATTTGCATTCTTTATCCCTTTCCCACCTTCGTAACTCTACCTACATGCATTCATGGTGACATTCAACTTTTGAATCCTGTTAAAAATACTTAAAATTCATCCACTTCTATTCAAATTTAGGCCAGCACTGCAGTGTATTTTCAGTCATCAATGAACTAACAGCATTCTTGAATTCTTCCTCCCATTCCCAATTTTTAACCCATTCAAAAGCCAACAACACAGTTCAGCATCAGCTTTTCAACAGCCAGCATTCTCAGGATAGTTTCTTCAGAAATTGCATCCTCTTGTTTAAATTATCACTGGACAAAGGTTCTGTTGTCAGATGAGACCAAAATGGACTGTTTTGGTCGTGTACTGCATCTCATATTTGGTGTTGAAACAGAGATGATTAAAGTCAAAGCTCCTCAGAAACACAGTCAGTACGTTTACATTCACAATTAAGTCTAGCAACGCTTATAGCTCAGTTAGGCCATTTAATCAGACTACTGTCCTTGTCTCAGTATACATGATAAATAAGGACCATCTCCGCTAGGTAGCGATATGCCCAGAATCAGCTTGTTCCTCTTGGACATTTTCCTAGTTGACCTATTTCATCAAAGTTCAAAAAATCAGTAAGCAAGTTAGCTGGAGGCCAACTGGTAGCATATTGAGTGGCGAAAACCTGGGCAACTTTACAGGACTGTACATTTTGTACGTGCTGCATGCTTTGTCTTTCGTACAGTTGAGATTCATGCCATCCCTGGTGGTAATGGTACTAGTTTAAGGCAGGCGCCAGCGCCATATGCTCCTGTGCTCCAACAGTGCAACCTCCGCTGTGCTCCACACCCTCTCTACTACCCGGTGTACGTATCCCAAAAGCGTAGTTTGTGCACTCACAGCAAGTGGGACCAACTATGTAAGTTAGCATCTGAGCTTTCGGTAAACGCACCCCCGGGTTTCCTATGTACGTTGGATGTGGGTCAGGAGCAAAGACTGGTGAGAGAGAGTCATTGCGAAAGAGGTTTCCAATGGCAAAATGTTCGAATGACGTGCAGGTTATTCGATAAATTATGCAAATTAATGGAAGAAGTTATGTGCTCCCAAGACGTGGCTGTTTGAGCACCAATTCAATTGCGGAGGAGGATTGCTGCTATTCCATACAAACTTGCTAGTTGTGCAGAGCACAGAGCTGTTGCTAATCAGTTTGGTGTTCACAAGTCCTCAAGACTTGCGTGTCAAAGCCCTGTACAATGAATTACCATGCGCAGAGCGCATAGTCCAGTTCAGTTCAATTCCAGCATATTCATGGAGAAGTAATCTGACCAGTAACCACGATATCTTGAGAAATAACTTTGAGAAATTCGATTTAGTACAATTCCAGTCGGAATAACATGTTTACATGTATTTTAGAAGTCCGGTTTTAGTCGAACTAACTGTGCAAATCAATTATATCTTATGTCATATTGTGTTGGATCAGTGATGTTTTTGAGGCTCTTAATTTCAGTTGCACTGGGTACCATCAGCAGACTTATGGATTCTACTAAGTATCAGGCTACTTTGGCTGACAACCTGGTTGCCTCTGCCTGAGGTCTAAGGGGCCTTTTTTGACAATCTAAGAGCATGGTCCAAAGCGCATGGTGCAAGTGCATTTAGGGAGTGTCCAAATCCAATTTTGGTAGTTTCAACGGTGGATAATCTGAGTGCAAAGTAAGGTGTATGGTTCAAGGGGGGTTATATTTCATCTCTTAATTATTCATTGGCCTGTTTTGGTCCTAACATTAAATAAATCAATCAGATTGTCATCTCCCATTCCCTTTAAAGGATCCATTACCTGGAAAATACATTTTTTCCAGTTATTGTATCTATACATTAGTCATCTCTCACTCTGACAAAATCTGGAATGTTTTGGAGTCAAAGCAGCTTCCTTCCTCTCATTTTTCCTCATCTGGAGACTTTTTACTCTGGAGCCTTGAAATTTGGGGATTTCAGTTTGGGCACCCTGATGACGTGTACCTGCGCGGAAGAGGAGTCGAGGTGTGGCTTGGGAGTAGCAAACCGCGCCCACTGTTTTCCGCAAACACGCTCAAGACAAATATAGGAGACAAGAGCCACAGGTTCTGGTTCACACGAATGCTCTAATGTTGGCTACCAGAATCCACTTAAAAACGTTTTTAACATTCCATCGAGTGATGAATCGCAGAGGAACAAGTGGATTGCGTTTACTTTTGCTGATAATGTTCCTGCAGCCCCCGCCACAAACCTATTCCTGTGTGCTCATTTCATTTGCCGCGCCTCCAGCAAGGTATTGTTCCAACACTACGGAACCCGCCAGTTTAATATTGTCTGTAAATGTCAACTTTCACATTAGCTGACAACTCTGTTCCCCCAAAGTCAGTGTTATCATTACTATTGGATGAAGTGTGGTGCAGTTCAAAAGAAACTTTGCTGTATACCTAATAACCTCACAGCCCGAGGGTTCTCCTGACGTGCCGCATTTCCATAGCTGTAGCGGGCTCACTTTCAGCTACAGTGAAGATACACACATCATATGAAACTAGACAACCTAACCCAGACAGCAAAAGACATTAATTCAATGTTGGATTTTGGTCAGATTGGTTATTTTTGGTTGAGGTTGAAAAATCTATGTTGATTCAATGTTAAATTACAGTTACCATTTCAAAGTTTGAAAAACTGTTGTTGAATCAATGTAGTATAGATAATGATTTTTCAATGTTGAAATGCCCTACAATGCATTGATATCGTTTCAATGGTGCTGATGGGGGACGGGGTGTGGGGTGTTCATAGATATTATATAGACGGATCCGAAGTTTGTAAACACCCCGACTCGCGCATGTGCATGGAGCGTAAGGCAAGAACTCTTTCCACTCAGCGCTGCACCAGCAATAATAACGTGGCTTTGAGTGCTCGCGTGTATCCAAAAAGGTAACTTGCATTTGCATCTAATTATTATTGTTCAACTTTATACATGTTGGTTAGTTAATAGAAATCTTTACTGATCGATTTTTCATCGTATTTACGTGTGCTGATATATAATTGATGTGACTCCGCAAGGATGATATTCTGAAAAAAAATCAGAAACATTTGCGGACTTCGCAGCAATTATATTCGCCATCACTCAGCTGAGCATCGTACCAAACAACGCACTTTAGCTGTCACTACATTCAGACTATAGAACGCATTCTAATGGCTAATTGGTCAATGAGCCTCACAAACTAATATACGTAAATCTGTGCAGTGCCGTATAATTTCTTAGTGCAATGCATGACAAGGCTTTCAAAAATAAATTAGACTTAAGTCGGCTACACCTACACTACCTGACAAAAGTATTAGGACGATCCTCATTCTCACTCAACCTTTGATGTACGTGCTACAATACACATGTGAGCGTTGCAGGAATTTAATGGTGTCCTAAAATGTACATGTAAACATCACAGAACATTATTTGAACATTTGGGGATGCTACAGATATACAAATTGGCATATTTTTTCTCTGCATAAAAAACTCTCACTTTGGGTCTGTAATAAATAAGAGATATTATAATAAATAGTGCTTGCAAGATGGTAATCTTCAAATTAACAAGTTTGGAATTGTGTTTTTGTTATAATGGAAGACCACGGCTACTATTAGTTCAATCAATATGATCAGGTGTGGCACATGGGGTGATTTTGATTCTCTATAAAAGGAGGGTCAAGACTTAAAATAATTCAGTTTGGTGTATCCAAAATGGGGTCTGTATTTTTATTTGAATAAACAACTATTTCCAAATATGATACATTCACTATTTTCAACTGCACTGTAAGAAAATCACACACATAAATGGTGACGTCCTAATACTTTGGTCAGGTAGTGTATCTGTCTGAGCAACTGTTGCTAATTGGGAGAGGTAAACTGCACGAGGTGTGGGTCATTAAGATAATTCTCTAAGGTGCTTCCTCCACCTAAGCCAGGCAGGAAACCTTAAAAGATCCATAGAAAAGGTGTGTGCTAAAATGTACAAAAGAAGAACAAAAGTGTAATTTCTTTTGAATCAACAGGCAAAAGGCAATGAAAATTCCTTTCAATTATCCAATTACTGATTCCAGCCTCTGCTCTGCCTGCACTCTCACCATTATACTGACTACCACACCTCATCTGTTTCTTCCCCAGTATAACCTTGCTTTGTCATGAGCCAGTTTGTTGTAGATTCTCTTTAAAGAAAGTCTTGGTGTATTCAGCTCCTTAACCTTGGCTAAGTTTGTTTCTGCTCAGCTCGCTAGCTGAGCGGGTTTCTGCTCAGCTTCCGGTGTGTTTCTTTCACACCGGGATTCTCCTCTAAGTCAAAGACTCTCGGTCTCACGTAAGCACCACGGATATTATAATAACCTCTGATAACCATGCTGAGAGCATTCTGAAGGCAATATCCCATTGGTGTTCACATACCCTGAATAAACATGCAGCTTTTTGTCTCAACTAAGGAAAATGCCAAAGATGATTTCGGAATGAAATATTCATGTATGTGTGGTTGTTAGAAAAATTTATTCACGAATTTAACAAAGCCCCGTCTCTGGATGTAGCCTATATCAGTTTCACGTGTAGTGATTATGGGCTCTAATTTCTTGGCGCAGCGCAGGGTGGCGCAGCATGTTGCAGCCCGCGCAGTGGTAATTTCCTGCGGTGCAACACGGTGCACAGCCACTTTAGCAGTTTGGTAGACGGACGTTCGCTGAGATGGGTGTGGCGGCATAGTAGGGGAAGGTGTCACATATTCATTATGACGCAGTGACAATTTTGTGGATAAACGCTCCGCGGAAAGTGCGCAGAGAGCTCGCCAGCTCCAACCTGGTTTACTTTCTGTGCAGTGGTAATTTGGCTAATTTGACTGGTGCACAGTGCGCACATGTCACCGAAACCTCACAGGCAGGTTTCCAGACACGTCAGGCACATTTCAATACAGTAAATAATTACAGCAACCACTGTGTAATGGAACTATCTGAATCTTATTTCAGTAATTTACCCGTTTTTTTGAGTACAGAAACTATCGTGAATCCAGCTGAATGGCCAGTAAATCATGTATGCCAGCATTTAGCTGTGAGAGCACAGAAACATTTCACATATTTATAAGGACAACAACACAACTGATAAGACTGCCAGGTCACTTCATAAAGATATTTTCTGCTGCTCTCTAATTAAACAACGCCAGTAATGTTAGCCCTAGCACTAATAGCTAGCACTATCAAGGTCACACAAAATGTCAAAAAGACATAAGTGGCCATAGCTTCGGTTCTAGTCTCGGTGTAGAGACTTCAAACCAAGTGCATAATTTGTTGAAAAACTCAAGGCCTGTTTACCTGACCTAAGCACTGAATTATTTTGGTAAATCTAGGTCAAAGGTCAAAGTCACCTAAGCAGCGCTCTATTTTCATTTATTTGTTTGTTTATTTGTATATATCATATGTCTGTCTGTTTTTGTGCACTCTACAGGCCACAATTTTCACATTTTCTTTTCCAAACTTGGTGACAAGATTCAAAAAACCGAAGCACTCAAGAAGTATCTCATGCACCTCATGTTGTATTGGTGACAACATTGACTAGCCCTATGGCTACAAACCGGTCTCTTTTCAAAGTCAAAGATCAAGGTCACAGGGCTCCAGACTGCCCGTAAATGGTGGCATTTTGCCCCAAAAATTTGAGACAGTGCAAGTAAATTTTTCATCTGCTCGTGCATGTGCGACCAGTAAATTTGCCGATTTTTTTATTGTAATTAAATATTTTTTGTTGCTGACAAACGTCTGCTCCTTATTTCAGCCCAGTTGTTGGCGATAATGCACAAATGAGTTGGTAATAGCCGACGAACACCAAAGAAAAAGAATGTGGGCCAATGTGTGTGAGATTGGGGTGTGTGTGAGTGGGGAGCGAATGACCACTGTTATTGGCTAATATGTGAAAAGAGGCGGGTCTTTGAGTTATCTACAAGTATAAAATACCCTTGGTTTCACATAACTCCTATGAACAACGGCGAAGAGGACTATCAGTGCTTACTTTTTCTCCAGTTAACCTAGTGTGCCTTTTCGAAGACAGCCTTTTTTGCACATTACACACAGGGCTTAGAGCTCGAAAAATTGCCATGCCGGAAAAATGAAATTATCGAATGAATGAAATCCAAATAAATAAATCAATTAGTTGCGTCCTTACGAACTTTGTGATGGTCAGAGGTGTATAGTAACGAACAGTATCCTACTTAGGTAGTTTTATTTATTTTTTTGAGGATTTGTACTATACTTGAGTTTTGACTTTTACTTTTACTCTACTGCGTTTAAAAGATAAAATGTATACTTTCACTTTGTTACGTTGACATTGGCCACTTCGTTACTCTTCACAAATTAAAATATGAGTGTAACTCATCATAAGGATTGTCTGGATTTGGCGTGTTCAAGAACAGGGTCGGCCTATCTTTGAACAGATGTTGATGCCAGCGGATATGAAGCTGCAAATTTATGCACGCAGTTACAAAATTCTATCACTAGATAGCACACCAGGATCAGTTATTGAACATTCGCAAGCCAAGCTGAAACACGGTTTTAAGGATGAGTTCACTCCTAATTTAAATGCAGGATTTACTTTTAAAGCATTTACATTGTCGTATTGACACTTTTAGTTAAGTTAATCCTTAAAACATTGCAGTTTTTGCATTTATTGCCAAAATATTTATCAGTAATACTGTGAAAATGAGAGGAAATGTGAATTATTGTTTTTCAAGTCAATTTACACTGTGCGCCCGTAAATTTTCTGCTTGTGCCCCTAAAATTTTAAGTTAGGGGCCACTGTGCTCCTGGAAAAAAAAATTTAGTCTGGAGCCCTGGGGCACCAGAAAGGTCAAAAACACATTTTGGTTCATAATTTTGCTACTATTACAGCTAAAGACTTCAAACCAACTCCATTCCATTCATTGTGTTTCTGAGATCTGTGCATGATTCCGGTAAGTCGTCATTCTATGAATGACTTTTTATTTGTTTGTTTGTAACCTTCATTTGTACAGGTAGTCTCATTGAGACGCGAGGTTTCATTCTCAAGAGAGACTTGTTTCAGACGAACATGCATGGAACAAACAAAAAGTAGTTTCAGACAGACAGAAATACAGTATCGGTACAATACATACAGTTTGTAGTTTTTGTAAAAATGACATCATCAAGATAACACAGAAAATATGTGTCGTAGAAAGTTCTGATTGGGTATGCTGATGTATCTTAACCTAAGGCAGGTCGCTTTTGAAAATGAGCACGCTGTGTCAAAATCCAAGATGGGCACCGCCGTTTTTGTAAAAACGATGTTATTGAGATAACGCAAAAAAAATAAGTTTTGTAGGAAGTTCTAATTTGGTATGCTGATGTATCTGGACCTTTGGCAGGTCGCTATTGAAAATGGGCATGTTGCGTCAAAATCCAAGAAGGGCGCTGCCGTTTTTTTGTAAAAATGACATTATCGAGGTAACACAAAAAATAAGTGTCATAGGACGTTATAAACTGGTATGCTGATGTGTCTTGACTTAAGGCAGTTTGCTTTTGAAAATGGGTGTGCTGCATCAAAATCCTAGATGGCCACCACCATGGGTCTGCCAGCACAGCGTCATCGCAATAACTCCAAAAATAAGTGGCCTAGGAACTTTTAATTTGGTATGGTGGTGCATCTTGACCTATTGCATGTTCTTATAGAAAATGAAATCACAACATCAAAATCGAAGATGGCCACCAAATTGAGATAACTTGCAAAATAAGTGGCTGACAGTGGTCATAAGTGGTCATTATTGAAGTTGAGTGTGCTACGCCAAAATACTTTCCTGTTAATCTTTTCCATGTGGCTGCATCCATCATCATCATCGTCGTCGTCATCATCATCATGACAATTCACCATCACTCAAACAATGCAAATTTTATTTACCAAAGTATGCTTCTACATAACACCCGCACAGCGACGCAGGTTCAGTGACTTCGCACTTGTTTGGGTTGGAAGCACCAGTGCGCCTAAGTGAAAAAGTTAGTCTGGAGCCTTGATTTAAATCAGCGTTTTTCAGAATGGCACACAGACATTTTTTTTTTAAACAAAATGATCATGAAGCACAAGTTAAATCACTTGACGTGTAGAAAAGGTAGCAGAGACGTTTCAGAGAAGTTTGTCTTTCATAAAGCATTGGCCTATTTTTGAGTAGCCAAAATAATTTTTCTGATCTGAATTTAGCCCATTATTTAGTTGTCAATAGATCGCATGGAGAGAAAAACCGTAACTTTGATCGCCAGAGGATTATTGTCATAATTGGAAAACGTCTTAATAACAGAAAATAACAAGTACAAGCCAAACTTAGATGGGAACTTAGATGTTAAAACATTAGGTTGTATCCAAAACGTAAACATTTCCTTCACAGCCCGAGGGCTTGCCTGACATGCCGTATTTCCTTAGCTGTAGCAGGCTCACTTTCAGCTAAAGTGAAGATACACATCATATGAAACAAGACAAACTGAGGAATCTATAGATGCCAAAAACACTATGCTCTGATGTCGTTAAGCGGGTAAACTAACGCTTCAAACATACACTAAATTTCCGCTAGCAAAAAGCAAATGTTAGCTAGCTCAGTTAATTTAGGCCAGCAATAACCTTGCACATTCTGTTAAATTGCTGATGGATAGCTGAATATTATTGCCTTTTTATGCTGTCCAAACACAGTTTGTTACTCTTTCGTTATGCAGTATGATCAGGGAACTTAGATGTACTAATGTTAGCGTGCATATAACATTTATATTCCCCCTGTTTTTTGGCTACTTCGCTAGTACGTCTCACACGGGGCCCAATGCATCACACTCAGATGGCAGGAGCACATCAAAGCCACCCAGAATGGTCGATGGATTCAGCCATGATCAGGTCACACATTGTGTTACTCTGCACACGTTGCTATGGCTGTGCTTTGAAACCACTCCTCCCTCATCCCACCCTCTTCCCTTGCACCACCCTCTCTGCCCAGCCATGCCTCTATCCTCTGGCCGAGTCAAAATCTCAAAATTTTCTTGCGAGAGCAAGATTGGCTTGATAAAAAGGGCAAAATAAATACACGTTGCATGCACGTTTACACGTTTTTGCAAATTTCCGCAAAATGTTACATTTTAGACCGAAATCACTTATTTTTAATGGGTGTAAATACCAGGTAATGGATCCTATAAGAGTCAGATGCACTCACTCTGTGGCTAATTGCTACCATAATTGTGGATTTGCCATGTAGCAGGAAAAACTCTTATCTGCAGAGGAAAGTGAAGGCACGCAAGCCTTTGCTGTAGGTATGGAAGCGTGATGGAAGCCAGAAATGTGTACACCCTCCCCATTTCCTCCAGAGCAGGTGCATTTATAGCCTCAATAAATGCTACATGGCTTGGGAATCGCCGTCTTGAAATTGTGCCTGGCTGGAACTTTTGACAGGTCTCGGAGAAAACATTGCTAATCTTCTTTGAACTACTAAGTCTACATCAGAGAAACAATCACATGGGGAAGAGAGCCCGTGTCTTCAATTGTCACTTGATTATTACTATAATAATAATAACCTAAAATCAAACACAATGGACTCACCCACCAAATGCGACAAATGTCTTCGCCTGTCCTAGAAAGTTGCCGTGCTATATATATATATATGCTATATAGAGGATATCCACTCTTTATAGTATCCAAGAGGATGAATGTCCATTGGACTCCGTATTTGAAGCTTCAAAACTCCTCCAGAACGATCCGGTCAACTCTAAGTCCCCCAAGAATCCAACACCCGAGGCTCCAGCCCAGGTGACTCGGCTCCCTTCGGCTCCATCCTCCCTGTTGCCCCTGCGGTTGCTAACTCTACTGACTGAGGTTTTTGTAGGCCCTGCTGCAGCTACTTCAGCTCTGGAGGTTCTGGAGGATACAGTTCCGTGGGAGCTGAATGACAAACACTGGATCAGGAAGGGAACTAAACCTAAGCAGCCCTCCTCAAGCTCCACTCCGGGGCCATGGTCTCTGGTAGATCGACACAAACGTGGAGGAAAACCTATCTCACATATAGGCCAACATCAGTCTACTGCTCCCCGAGCTGTTAACAATCCCTTCGCTGTCCTGGGTGAAGACTTCTCTTGTCTCCCGGGCAGCAAAGAGGTCTCTGCGTGTCCACAGTCCTCCTTAATGCCCACCTCAGCTTCTGCCCCGTTTCCATCAAGCAAAAGTAACGAGCGATGCCAGCGAATAAGATCTGTAGTTAATAGGCATTCTGATTGCCCCCCTTTCCCCAAAACAATTGAAGAGGTCTCTCAGTCAGTTTTGCCGCGTCCTGCCGGACCTCCTGAGCCTCGCTGCTCTGATGTCATTCTTCATAATGCCTGGCCAGTAGGATCAAAACAACTGACCCCTTCTCCACCATCGACAATCATCCTGGATGACTTGATTGTTAGAAACGTGTCCATCTACAATGCCCTGGTGCCACTGTGGTGGACATCACCAATAAAATCCAGGAAGTTGTGATGTCCTTCCCCACGGCTTACTCACTCGTACTGCACGATGGGACGGATGACGTTGGTAAACGGCAGTCTGAGTTGTTAAAGAGTGACTTTATCCAACTGCTCGATGTGCTGAAACACCTTCACTACAAGGTCAGTATCTCTGGCCCCATCCCCACGGCTGGTCGGGGAGGTTGGCCGCTTTTCCAGATGGTTAAGTCAGAACACCTGGCTCCAGTCTGCATACCTCGCGCACAACGTACATTTTATTGACAATTTTAATCTTTTTTGGCAACGAAATGATCTTTTTGCTGTCAACAGACTTCATTTAAACTTTGCAGGCGCCCGTGTCCTCTCCTCCAACCTCGCTTACTGTATCCATCATCAATGTTGTTTTATCAGTGTGCCCCAGCAGACTCATACCATCGCGGCTGCCTGTACGTCACTGTGAACCCAGACTGAAACTGAAACATTCCCCGCCCATGTTTCCCTCAGGCCTGATCGGTCCCTCAAACTTTGATGTTCCCCTGGTCCTAGTCCCTGTGATAATGGTTCCACTCACTCTTACAGTCTCCCCCTGGCTAGGATCGTCTTATGTCAATAAATTTCGTAGTTTCAACTTCTAACTTAATTACAATATTCAGCCAATTCAGCCAAGTCCTACTAACAGGCCTAGTGTATCTGTTACCTCTATTCCTCTCCTTACTCCTTTGAGTTTGAAAAAAACGCAAGGGTCTTGGTATAATCCACCTGAACATTAGAAGCTTAGTTAAGAACTTCGACCATTTAACTATTCTAGTTGAACAGACTACCCATGATATTCTTGCGTTCGGTGTAACCTGGCTTGGGAAGAATATTGATAACTCAGATGTGGCTCTTTATAATTAAGAGCTTTATAGAATTGATAGGTTAAGTAGGGGCGATGGAGTTGGAATATATGTCAAGTCTCTCAGTGTCAATTTTGCTGTCTCTCTTAGTCTCTTCCTAATTGCTTTGAATTTCTAGCTCTAAAGGTCCATCATGGTTTGGACCTACTGACCATGGTCGGAGTATACCGACCTCTCTAAGCTGAATCACATGCTATTGACACCCTAGTGAATATGCTGTCTAAATTTTCTGTTGCTGATATACTTGTGTTAGTTGACCTGAATCAGAATGAGCTGAGTGATGCTTCTGTGCAGTTTAAAAATCTCATGTGCAGTCTAAACTTATCACAACTAATTACAGAGCCAACTGACCAAACCCTAAAGACTACTCCAAATCTACACTCTTGGACCTAATTTTCACCAACAAGGCTGGCAAAAATTCTACTAGTGGTAACTTTGTAGACAAGCATACCCCATGTAAACGGACTAGGAGTAAAGATAGGGTAGTGCCAAGGGTTACTCATGAGCTGTCTACCCTCTTCAATTATAGGAATAGTGCTTGGTCTCGTGCCAGACGCACTGGTGACCTCCAGCATTGGATGTCCTCAAGACAACTTAGAAATAATTGTACTTCAGCTGTAAGGAAGGCTAAATCCGAATACTTCTTAAATCTAGTCACCACCTCTTATTCTAATCCCGCTAAATTCTGGGATGCAATCAATATGACTAAAAGTTGGCCCTCTAGTGCCCTGGCCCTCAGTGTTAAAGTAAATGATTGTGTGATCTCTGATCCAAATGATATTAGCCTTGCCTATGATAAGCATTTCGTTAAAGCTGGTCATTTATTTGATAAGTTGTTTCCTGGTCCCCTTCCATCGGAGGTCTCTGATGGTAGTCCCTCCCTGGATCGGGTCTTACATTCCTCCTTTCAGCCATTTACAACTTCTGAGGTCCTCAGAATTTTACAATCTATGGACCCTAAGTCATCTACTGATGAGGATCATTTAGACTCATTTTTTATAAAACTGGCTGCTCCAGCTATTGGTGAGCCATTGTCTTACACTTTTAATCTTTACATCTCTTTTGGCTTATTTCCGCTGGTCTGGAAATCTGCACGTGTCATTCCATTGCACAAGGGGGTGATAGGGATAATCTGGATAACTATCGTCCAATCTCTACACTTCCAAGCCTCGCCAAAGTATTAGAGACCTTAGTCAACTCCCAATTAAAGTGTTTTCTGTCAAGCCACTCTATTCTTAGTCCTCACCAATCAGGTTTCAGACCTAACCATAGTACCATCGCTGCCATCACACTTGCAGCTAACAACATAGTCTCAGTCTTGAACATGAGTAAGCACTGAGCGGCTCTCTTTGTCGACCTCTCAAAGGCTTTTGACACGGTTGATCGCCATTTGCTTTTGAAAAAACTGTCTGACATCAGCATGGACACGGGTGCTTGTGCTTGGTTCCATGACTACCTACTTTCCAGGTGCCAATGTGTGAAATTGTCATTTGGCAATTCGGAATTTCTAGCCATAACAAAAGGTGTCCCTCAAGGCTCTGTATTGGGTCCTGTCCTAATTACTATTCATATTAATGAGCTAGTCTCTTCTTTAACTGGTTGCTTCGTCCATTTGTATGCAGATGATGCTATTCTCTACTGTACTGCAAATACCCCCCAGGCGGCTATGAACAACTTGCAGCTTTCTTTTAACTAACTTCAGGATACTCTCTCTGACCTTAAACTACTTCTTGACGCGCAAAAAAGTAAATTTATGTTATTTTTAAGAGCTCAAGATATGGATTTTATTCAACTTCATATTTTAACTGTTGAGGGTACTCCTATAAAGATAGTTACTGATTATAAATATCTCGGGCTGAGGCTCGATGAGAATCTGTCATTTAAGACACACATTGACTGCCTCACCTCCAAGCTCGGGCAGAAGGTGGGCTTTCTATACAGAAATATATATAGCTTTCCCTTGTTTAGTAGGAAGAGAGTTATAGAGGCAGTATTTTTATGATTTTCTATGGTGATGTAATCTGTAGGTATGCAGCTGCATCTACATTGAAACAATTTGACTCTGTTTATCATTCCGCACTAAGATTTATCACCGGTGACAGTTATTTTACACACCACTGCACTCTCTATAGTAAGGTTGGCTGGTGCTCTCTTTCTTTGAGGCACCGATACCACTGGCACTTGTTTTTTTTAAAGCCATTAGTGGTAAACTTCCTCCTTATCTCCCCTCCCTACTACATTGGAATCTTGGTTCCTATCAAACCAGATACAACAATTGGCTCACTCTTAGGGTTCCTTGCGCGCATATGGATCTTGGAAAAAAGGCCTTTTTCATTGATGCCCCTAGTAAATGGCACACTCTGAAACAAACTCTAATGTTAGAGGTACTTCCCTCTGCTACTGTTTTTAAATATTTGGTGTTTGATCTCAGTTCATCAAGTTGCGATTGTTTTTAGCTTCATTTATTTTTTCTTCATGTTTATTTGTTAGTGCTGTTGTTGTGTGCATGTCACTTGTTGCAAACGCGACAACATTGTAAATGAGGTAAACCTCAATGCCTTACGAGTATAAATAAAGGTTTAAATTGAACTGAATTGAATGTAAGGGTTGTGCTCTGAGCACTGGTGATGTGCATGGAGGACAGGACTGGATTCAGGTGCAAAGATGGACTTGGTTGCATTTATTATGCCTTCCACACATCAAGAGGGCTAGGCAGGATAGAATACGAAAGGAATGCCACCACACAGTGGAAATAAAACATAGATGCAGGCTATGATTACGGAAGTGAGGAATGCAGTCTGGGTCGTAATAAATTGGTGAGTTGGAGTGCTGGAGGCGTGGTTTTACAGTACCCCCTCTTTGAAGCAGGACTCCCGGCGTGCCTGATCTTCGGCCAGTAGGCCACCCCCTGGGGCGCGGAGCGGGCCAGTCCGGATGGGCCTGGTGGAACTTGGCCAGAAGCTGTGGTCCACCCAGCTTCTCTCCTCCGAACTGTAGCCCTCCCAGTCCACCAGGTTCTGCAACCTGCTACCAATATGTTTGGAACTAAGCAGGCTGTGTATCCAGTAGGCTGCATCTCCATCAACCTCCAGGATGGGGTGGGTTTTGTGGGAGGGGAATAGTCTCTGCCAGGGGTCCAGCTACTGTATCATCGGTCTAAGCAGAGAAACATGGAAAATGTTGTTGATGTGGTAGTGAGACGGCAATTGGAGTGAGTAAGTTGTTTCATTGACCTTCTTGAGGACACAGAATGGGCCACTGAACCATGGTGTGGGCAGAGTTTCCTACCGGGCAGGCAGAGGCGCAGGCCCCGCATGGAGAGTACTTGGAGGCGTCCCAACATCTTGGAATAGATGTCGTCTGGAGGGGAGCATATGTGTGCAGGACTCGGAAAAGGTCACTTGGGATTTTTTTCCATTCTGAGATTAACGGGGTTTCTAATTGATATCCCAGTGATAGTGATATCCCAGCTACTATTGTACTGTCAATTTACAACGCTTTGCTGTGCACAAATTCACCCATTTTTTTTCACAAAATGAAAAACTTGGATCACTCTTTGATTTTGTTGAAAAATCTCAGTTTTCATAAAATGACCCAAGAGACCCCTTTCCCTAGTCCTGCACACATATGTTGCTCTAAAACATTTATATACCTTTCATCATTCATGGTGCTTTTTAAAACTTGCAAGTCTCCCACATCATATGCAGTAATGCATCCCCATACCATCAGAGATGCTGGCTTTAGAACTGAACGCTGATAACAGGGGGGGTGGTCTTTCTCCTCTTCAGCCCGGACACGACACCATTGGTTTCCTACAAGAATGTTAAATCGGGACTTGGTGGCGTTTCTAGATCATGCTCAACAATGGCTTCTTTTTTGCATGATCAAGATTTAGGTGGCATCTGTGGATGGCACGACAGACTGTGTTTACAGACAGTGGCCTCTTGAAGTATTCCTGGGCCCATTTAGTGATGTCAATGACAGAATCATGCCGGTGAGTGATGTAGTGGCGTCTGAGGGCCCGAAGATCAAGGGCATCCAGTAAAGGTCTGAGGCCTAGTCCCTTACACACAGAGATTTTTTGCAGTGTCTCTGAATCTTTTGATGATGTTATGCACTGTCTATGATGAGACCTTCAAAGCCTTTGCAATTTGACGTTCAGGAACATTGTTTTTAAAGTATTCCACAATTTTTTTACGCAAGCCTTCAGATTGGAGAGCCTCTGGTCATCTTTACTTCTGAGAGTCTTAGCCTCTCTAAGACATCCCTTTTATAGCCAATCACATTGCACACCTGATGCCAGTTAACTGAATTACTTGCTAAATGTTCTTTCAGCTGATTCTCTTATATATTCTTTGCTTTTTCAGCCCTTTTTTTGCCTGTGTCCCATCTTTTTTGAAATAAGCTCATTTTGTGGATAAAAATGTGAAATGTTTCAGTTTCACATTTGAAATGTTCTCTATGTTCAGTTGTAAATAATATATTGGCTCATGTGATCTGAAATTCATTGCATTTTGATTTTATTCACAATTCACACTTTGTCCCAAATATTTTGGAATTGGGGTTGTATTAGTAATACAAACACTAGACTTTTACTGCCATACAATGTGTTACAATGAGAAAAGAACAAGGAATCGAGGTTCCTGTATAATAATAATATAGTGCTGAAATTAACAATAAACAGCACTATGTTCAAGAGCTATAATACACAGGGTGTATCAGAAAAAAGTAGACTCTCAGAAGAAAAAAACAATAAAACTAAAATGTGATGATGTTTAGAAAATCCAGTTATTCGTGTTGATAGATCATGTAATTCCCCCTTGATTGATTCCAGTGTCGTGGTTCCGTTTTCCCACTTCAGTGAACAAGGCTAATTTGAATTTAGCTAAAGATAAAAGTCTGTTGCACATGGAAGTACAAGGGCTGGTATGAGATCTGTCGCCATGGATGACAAGATCTATCGGTGTTTTACTTGCATGTATAAAACAGGAGAAAAATAATTACATGCTAACCCCCTACCCTGGATACAAAGATTTCACTTGTCAATGAGAAACTGAAAACTAATAGCAGTGACTCAAGATTGGGATAGTTTTACTTCAGGGTTTTAACTGAAAGGCAGACAATTCAAATGTCAAAGGATCCAAGCACGTTTAGTCCTCAACATGGGCCTCATTCCTTGCCACACAAATTTTTGCCCTCCTCAACATATCCTCGATGGCACACCTAACCATGGCTCTGTTTGGCCTCAGGAGTTCAACTTCTGCTGTGACTTTCCTCTCCAGGTCATCAAGATCAGTAGGTGGAGTGACTTAAAGCTCGGACTTAAATAGCAAACACTACCACGCAGTGGAAATATGTCTCAGATGCAGGCAGTGATTATGGAACTCAGGGATGTGGTCCGGGTCTTAATGGACCAGTGAGTTGGAGCGCTGGAGGTGTGGCCTTCCACCTGATCACAGTAAACTCCAAAAATGTTAATCATGTGTATTTTTGAAATTTGGTTTACCCCCGAAAGGATAATCGACTTGATTAGTTTATTAATTAGTACTTTATTTAGTGCTTATTCATCCAAAAATAAAATTGGGACCACAGAATTTTTGATATAAGTACATCCTTTGTGCCCTGGTCATTTCAAATTGTAATCAGTCATTACAATTTTATTTGCATTTTAATCACTGCAAATTGAGATCATCTCAAAGAATTTATCTTCGGCTATCTTCAGTAATGAAATTACGGGAGGAACCCGTAATTTGATGTGGGACAGGTTGCAAGTATTGCATTCCAGACGTCTCAAGCGCATTCAAATAATTCAAACATTCTTCCAATAGAGTATGTGCTTTCAGGTGTTTTGGATTGAATGAAAATTCACGTGGTTTTAGATAAAAAGAAATTTCAGGCACTGGGGATCCCTTATATCTCTTTTCCACCAAGGCCATGCTGGTGCCGGTGCCGGTGCTGGTGCTGGTGTTGAATGAGCCCAGGTGCAGTGCTTTTCAGCACTAGCCTGTGTTTCCATAGCTTGCAGCCCCAAATGAGTGTCATAGAATGTTTTACATGTTACTATAGTTACAATGTAAATTGTTCATGAGCAACCTTAATCACGCAAATAACAATGGCTGGCATAAGGAAGTTACTGCTTTTCGTACTCTTAGTTGGTACTTTACAAGTTTTTTTTTTTTTTTTTAATTATCCCCCCGGCATATAATGCGGGGGGGTATAGCGATAGCCATGTCTGTCAGTCTGTCCCTCCGTACGTACGTCCGTAATAATTTCGTTTCCGGGGCAGAACTCAAAACTGTTCAATATTTCCTCACAAAATTTGATGTGTAGATCTGATATATCATGTAGATGTGCCTTTTGGTATTTTGGAATTTCTTGAGCAGTTAATCCATGAATGTGGGGGGCTGGGGGGATACGCCATTGCCAGATGGCTCTTGTTATTAATGAAAATGGCATTTTACAGAAAAAGACACAGACACACAACGTTTTGCACAGGGGTTCAGTAAGTTACACTGGCATTGCAAGGATTTATAAGCAGGTACAGGAAAAAAGAAAAGAGGAAAAATAAAGTCACAATTTTTTTTTTTTTTTTTTACACTAAAGAGTCGCTCTTTTGGCTTTAGAATTGTTAAAATATTCTATTGGCTCAAAGTAATTCTGGAGTTCAATTAGGAATGCTGGGAAGTAGGGTTTAGTTGATTTCACTTCAGTTTGAATGCTTGCATCCTGTATTGAACATTAACAGCATACAGAACATGACAGATAGGCTCCAAACGAAGGGTGCGTATGTGAAGTCAGTCAGCGATAGGCGAATGTCAGTTAACGATAGGACAATGTCAGCATTGCGTTAGCTGTCTCTGATAAGATAATACAATCTTTATTTACATCGCGGCTGCCTGTCTGTTCTTCTAATAGTCTCAAAAGGGTTAAGCCCAACGCCCACTGGCCATGAAGCGTCGCGTCTGACACCGAAAGTTTGTAAAGGCCGACTGGAAGGGTCAGTAGCTTCAATATGGACGGATGAAAACAGGACTGAGAAGCAAGTCATGGGTGTGACTCTCAAAATATTCAACTAGACAAAGTTTAATTTTGAAAAGACCCATCGATAAGCTTATTTTAAGTGTTGGCAAAGTGCAATTTTCAGGTTACTGTGCAATATACGTTATCTATAGGCATAATTTCCCTCCTGAATTTTGCCGTTTAGTAAATTGCGATTATGATTCACATCACTTCACCCAGCAGGGAATTAGCTGGCTAGATAACTTAGCAGTGTTAAGTTCTTACAAGTGTACCTTGAGTTAGGTACTGTCTAAATGTAGATCGCTTGATAATGTAAATGCCCGCCAAATAACGGATTTCCTTTCAAAACTGCGACTTGGTTAGAAAGCAGTTATATCAGTATCGACAACTGCCTGTCAGGTTACCGCTAAAGGTGTGCCACTAACCACGACAAGGTGAAATGGTTAAATAATCTAAAAGACAAACGCGTTTTTATTGTGTTGACAATAAATTAAGAAATTGAGCAGTGGCAAAAAATCAAAATCTGACGCCGCCAGTGGGCATTGCTCCATTGAAATTAATGGATCCTATTTTTTGACTCGGCTGTCTGTTGTTGAAGATGTAGCCCCGCCCATACCCTTTATGAAGCAGCAGTGCCGGCTCTGGGCCCAGCAACTTCAGGGAGCCGGCTTGGTGCTTGTTTTGTGCCGACAGAGCTCTTGTGGAAAAGCGCAGCACTTGTTCAAGTTCAGACACCGGCCCAATGTCAATCGAAAAGGCCTATTAGAGGACTTCAGGAATGACAGTTATTCTGGCTTTATCCAGAATAATTTTTGAGTTATCTCCATGTCGTCACTTGAGTAACGCAAGGTTGCAAGTGACATTCCTGCTGAAACCTGTTTTTCGTCCTGTGAATTAAGGGGGTACCACTGGACTACCTCATGTTGGGTAAAAAAACAGCTTTCTCCAGGAATGTCACTTGCAACCTTTTTTTACTCATGTGACAATTGTGTTACCTTGCACGTTGAATTGCAACTCACCTGGGTGTCGATGGAATAGGTTTTCTTACGAGATGTGGCACATTGCTGCAGCGAAGTGCAATCGATTAATCTTTTCATTTTTAATTGTTTGCATGTGTGCGCACTGCTGCTCATCCCTGTGTATGTAACACAGAGTACACGTGTTTGTACAGGCACCTAAGAAGGCACATAATACTGTAGTCTTAATAATGTGCCCTTAAAATAGCTGTCAAATACAGACAGAATCATTTCAGACCTGGTTTTTGTCAGTCAATTGCACAATCATAGACTCGCGAAGACACTTGCATTGCGCTTGGCGCCGCTCTGAGCCAGGTGTAAGATAGAGCCTAAAGACTTGGCCGTAGGTGGACTCTGCAGCAAAATGGCCCAAAGGAAACTTCAAAATCCACACAGAAATGGTTCCAGCACTGCAAAATCAATGCTATGCATTGACCTCCTCAGTCACCTGACCTAAGTCCAGTCAAAAACCTACAGGCTGAACTTAAGCAGGCAGCTGTTAAGCGCAAGGCTATGAATGTGACTGATCTTGACAGTATCTTCATTGAGCTGTGCTGCCCAATCCTGTGCCATAGAGGGCCAAACGTAAGCAGGTTTTCATTCCAAGCAATGATTATACTATACAAATTTGTTCCCTCCTCTCTGCCTGATGGTGTGCTGATCAGTGAAATCAGTAGGTCTAGCGATTGCTTGAAATGAAAACTGTATCCTTAAAATTGAAGCACTGATTACTAAAACCCCACAAGTCAAGTCAAGTCAAGTGCGACTTATGGGGTTTTAGTAATAGGTGCTTCAATTGTTAACATCAAAAAACTGTGTGTTGTGTTTTATCTAGTAGATTCCTGTTTGAAATGTTTTTCAGCAATAATACACTACATATTACAACACAAATGATGTTTTTGATTATGTTCTCAGAATCAGAATTTTTCTATTGAAATATAAGGGATGGTTTTCTTGACCACTCTGTGCTGTTCTTCAGGTGCTGTGATTCTTGGACTCCTGTGGATATATCAGCAGAAGTGTTCAACATGTTCCAGAACACTGTTCCTTTTTCTCACTGTCACTCAGTATCTGTACCATAAACTGTAAAAGTGAATTGTACGATCTCCGTGCTTGTCTCAGTGTTATCATTTAACTAAAACCAATAAGGGAAAAGTTGTGAACTTTGACTCTCTTTTTTTTTTTCGTGTTTGAGGAGTTGAAAAGCGGAGGTCTGTATGGCAATGCCTGCTCCCTCATGCCTACCGCAGTAACTTATTGTCAGGGATGGCTATTACATATATAATTCATGTCAATTCAGCACATTGATCTCTATAGCTGCACGCACAGTGAAGACAATACTCCTGTGACTGATATGAACTCAAAGGTTACATGAC
Organism: Gymnothorax reevesii; assembly: GCA_029721435.1. Classification (NCBI taxonomy): domain Eukaryota; kingdom Metazoa; phylum Chordata; class Actinopteri; order Anguilliformes; family Muraenidae; genus Gymnothorax; species Gymnothorax reevesii. Next base: position 59,491,034 of record CM056576.1, on the reverse strand, counting down.
CCCAGTCATTCATATGAATGCAGCTTTACTTTGGTTCAAATATAAACATAGAGTGTTATTAGAATATAATGACATGGTATATTAACATGTCACAGCTTGTGCACCATCACTATTTAACCCTCCAATGTATCTGTATGAGTTTTCTTCTATTGTTCCTTGTATTTTGTGCTTCATGCGGAGTGTTAAGACTTAAATATGTTGCTAAATTCAGTATGTTTAACTACATAATTCAGTATGTGCAAAACATAGTGTTGACTGATTCAGTTTTTCTCCAGCTTGGAAGACAGAATGTCAGGTTTGAAATTTTTTTTTCAAAATGCAAAGGACTCATTCTTTATTTGCATTAATTGCTAGTGTTTTGGCATCCTGACTTATGAATGAACTAATTGAAGGTGATTATGAAGTGTTGTGCATACGGTGGGGTAGGTATTTCTTGTGTTATCCCAGCATAAATGTTGTCTGTATCTATTACCTTTGCAGTTTGTCAAGCAGTCCTACTCGACATTCGAAATGACTCTTGTAATGAATCTGGTTCAAACATTATTTTTATATTTCTGTATGTGAAAAACAACCTGCCACAAGTTTGGTTCACTGGAAAGAATTCTGACCTCTGTCAAAGTGCACATTTTGGTACGCTGTGTATCCCCTGGTGAAAATTTGTATGGCAGGTACAGTTTGGTGTGTGACCGGAAGGAATGCGTGTTGATTAGTGTTAACTCTGTGTCCTAATGAGATCTGTTGATCCGCTTTAAGATTCATTACTGTAGACTCTGTTGCAACTTGTGCTGGATGCTTCGTGAATTGTATCGTTCTAAGTGACTTTGAACACGGCTGTTGTATGGAAATAATGCCCAGAAAATAATAACGTACATTTGATTTTTGATTCTAGTTCTGTTTGCTTTTACACCTGCTATCTGGTATATGTGATCATTTTATAATGCAGGAAAATAACTGCTCTGAAGAAATATTTATTCAGATACCAAATTCAACTTTCATTGAAAGTTACATATTTAATCTAAAATTATACTGGACATTATTTCCAAATGCAAATTTATGCTGAAGTTATTGCTCTGAAATGCAATGTATGAATGATGTGTAATATCCTTAGAATTTTCCCTGTCAAAATTCATGGGCAATGTGAGGAAAAATTGAAAAACAGTATTTCTTACAGAATTTCGGATGAAGTAAGTTCCTCAGTCCATGGAGGTAATCAGTGGATGCATTGCACATTTTTCAAAACTTTTTGTTTCTTGCAGTGTTTTTTATTTGATATTCAATGACTTTACTCTGTTACACATGCCTGCATGTTTAGAATAGTATATCAGTTTGTGCAAAATGTATTTGCATGAATCCTCATCTCTTGTTATTTCAATTATGCAATGACATCATGAGCTAAATAAAATTTGTAGACCTGTCATCTTAATTATGGATTTTTATTGCCCAGTATTTTCAGTCTTTATTTTAAAAATTTGTACCTGATAGCCAGTTCTTCAATCACAGTAAGCAAGACATTCTATGTTCCTTTTAAATTAGCACCAACACACCTGAGATCATGCAGGTATGCTGACCATACGCACAGATGTATACAATTTGTATTTATCAAAATAACTTTGGTCATGTGGAAAGAGTATGACTACAGGACAGGATATGTTGAAAATCTGCATTGATAATTCCGTCAAGTATAAAAAATTTACAGTTTGTAAAATATCAGCCATTAACCTTTTTGTTCCAACTTCATTCTGAGCCCGAGGTTTCAAACATAACTGCATTAAAACAGCGGACCCCCAGAGAAATGATGGTTACATTTTGTAACCCCAGATGCTATAAGCGTAGCCCTTTAAGGCTATCGTGATTGGGTTTATCTCTCTGCACATCAGACCTGTGCGCAGTCCAAAATTTTGACACAGCCACTGCACTGCACCTTGGGGTACTGCAACTGCACTGCATATTTTTTTGTTTTCTGCACTGCAGCTGCAGAGTATGCACTGCACTGCAAACACTTCCACTGCCACTGCACAGCAAACACTGCCATTCCACTGCCATTACAAATTTTTATAGCATATGTAATATGGGTATTGTTTAATATTGTTAAATACGGGCATTCTTATGGGATATTAATATACTGTATGTTATATTCTGTATGACTTAGACTGAATATATATTATGCATCTAAAAGTTTTGGGAAAATCTCTCTCCAATCTTGATAACATGTATTTACACTGTACATGTCAGGTAAAAATCATTGTCCTCCGACCCCCAAAAGGGACTTTCCCAATGCCTTTGCGTTGCAAGACTAGCCTATATTGTCTTCCTACCCTACAAAAAAAACCCACATAGCTAGCACTGCATAAAAGAATTATTCAATATCCAAATCCCATAATAGATTTTCCGCCTATGTGATACTAGCTATACAACCATTTATCGAAACACAATATAAATAAATGAACTGAACATTGATATTTAGTCACCAAATGATCAAAAGTTCATTGATGATATGCATCAGATAATGAGGGACGCATTTGTATGCAAATGTGAAGAAATGAGTTTCTATTCATCAAAGAATAGACTTTAAAATACTATTAAAAGTCTACAAAGCACTAAACGGTTTTGGGCCAAAGTACAACTCAGATCTACTTGTAAGTTATGAGCCATCTAGACCCCTTAGGTCATCTGGGACTGGTCTGCTCTGTGTTCCCCAGATCAGAACCAAACGTGGGGAAGCTGCATTTTGTTTTTATGCTCCTCATCTATGGAACAAACTTCCCGAGTTCCGGAAATATACTAAATCTGTAAATTCATTCAAATCAGGACTTAAAACATTACTGTTCGCTGCAGCTTTTCAATAGGTAAATATTAAAGGGGACCTATTATGCAACATTTCCAAGTTTATATTTTGATCTTGGACTCCCGTAGAGTCCTCCTAATCGTTCAAAGTCCAAAGGGTCCTTATTTAGCTCATACTGCCATCCTCAAAAAACCCCATTTGTAGTCCATTGTAGTCTCTGCCTGAAACACCTCGTTTGGGCGGCTCTTCCGCTATGGCCCCACCTCCCCGTGTGCCCACTTTCTTCTGATTGGCCAGCTCTGTGGAGGGCGGAGCTGGGCGGGACTCGACCGAACACAGTTTTCCATGTCCGTCTCCCTACTGTGAAACGTAAGACGCGTCTGCCATCTGAGCTAAGGAATCAGCGGGGAAATTCCACAATCAAATGCTGTACATGTGTATAGATCTAATGAAATGTACTTGTTGTAATAAATGCAGCAGCAAAAGTGGAGGACGCAGTACAAAAGTCTGGCAGCTGAAGCTCAAATTTGCTATCTACCTGTGGCAAGGTGAGTACACCGGTGTTTCCACTCTACAGGATTGAGGGAAAGCTAGAATCCACCCCATAGACACATTTGCAGAACGGGTCGACCTACCCAACAGAGATCATATAAATCCGGTGGGTTTGAGCTTAGAGGGAAACATGGACAGTGAAGAAAAGCAAAAAGTGGGCCAAAAAAGTGCTGTTATATTGTTACTTACTGCCCGTGGCTCCAAGCGCTTGATCGACGCAACTTCTTCAGGATTGAGAAGCAGCTGAAACGCTTATCCGGCGTCAAATTATCCTTCATTGACAAAGCTGTCTTTGGGGAAAGACACAGCACAAACAGCTAACATTCCCTTTGGCCATGGCTGTCAGCTGCCAGCAAACAAAAAAGCTACCCACGGATTTTTGGTGGTATCGTCTTTTGGAAGAGAAAATAGTTGGGGTTCTCTTCGCATCCAAAAATAAACGGATGAGCAGCTTTGGGAGAGATACTGACAAAACTCCACGTCAAATGATCGGGAAATACAAAAGAAGAACCGCAGAAGTGTTGACGCTACTAAGGCATAATATGATCCGGGGTTGTTTGTGCCTGCTAGAATAGTTTCCGGAGTGGGTAGGTCCAGCGTCGTGATTGGCTCTGGCTTGGTCTGTATTAATTGGGCGACACAACCTGAGGTTTTGCATAGATCTCGTGAAGATCTCAGGACGAGCTGTTCAGGGAGGAAATCACATTCACAAAATCACATTCTTGGATTACGGCAAAACCAATGTATCTTATGTTTAGAAACTTTACGGAGGTTGAGTATGGACTTCCAACATTACTGATATGTATTAGCATAATAGGTATTTAATTAGCATAAGAAGGATTAGCATAATAGGTCCCCTTTAACGTCACCATAGCTTTTGCATCATATTTTATGTTCTTATGTATTTATATATTTTCATATTCTTCAAGGATCAAGGATATCTTCATTATCCCTGAGGGGTAACTTGTTTCACAACCAGCAGCAAAACAGCAACAATAGCAAATAAATAAATAAACATAAGCATAGAGTACAACAATAAAAAACAATAGCCGGAAAGCTCACATTGCCTTGTTTGAAAGGATAATAGCAGCATAAATAAAAGAGTTCTTGAGCCTATTAGTTCTGCATTTTGGCACGAAATATCTGCGGCCTGAGGGGAGCAACCTGAACTCTTTAAAAAGCGTATGGCAGGGGTCATTCAGGACAGCACGGGCTTTCTTCAAGGACCTTACATTATAGGCTTCATTCAAGTTATTTAAGGTCACGCCTGCGATCTTGCTGCAGACTTTGACTATCCCATGCAGTTGATTTTTGTTTTTGATGGTGAGTCACCCATACCAGCTGATAAAAGAAAATGTGAGCACATATTCAATAAAACAAGAATAGAACATTTTCATAAAAGTGCTGTCCACATTAAAATAACGGAGCTTGCGATAAAAATACATTTGCTGATGTGCTTTCTTACACACAGCATTGACCTGTGGCTCAAAGGTCAATTTGCTGTCAATTATGGTGCCAAGATATTTATACTGGTTGACGACCTCAACTGTCTGTACACCAATGACTATTTTTTTTATCTTTGTGTATTTATTCTTGTCTTTGTACATATTTTATGCACTTGTAAAGCACTTTGAATTGCTTTAGGCCTGAATGGTCAAACCGTTCTTAAGAACAAATTTGTTCTTAAAACCCACATACAGCAGTTTTCAAGAAGATTCTGGCATTCACCAATGTTTTCTTATTTGAGATTTGTTCTTGGGTAAGAACAGAATCTACGTACACTCAAAAGCAATGGGCCGACATTAAGGTGCGTAATGACTATTGATCGTTTTTCCTTCAGTCTAAAGTTTATAGGATTTAAATTAAAGATATACTTTATTCATTTATAATGTTTTCTTTTTACATTATTTTACACAACATTATAGTTTTAAAAAAATAAGTAAATACTACATTAACACCTCAATTCACATCAATTATGTTCATAGATAATCATTAAATGCCATCCAATAATCGGTGATTGATCATGGTATTTATGGGCATTTTTTGCATCCTATGCCATCTCGCACAATGGCATATTTACTGCACCTGCAAAATATTGCAGGTGGTGCTGTATAGAGGGAATGGATTTTCCATGACCATAGAGGTGTATTTGCTGAGAGTGGGGGTTATTGGGAATCTTATGGCTATCCAGAGCTGTCCTTTTGGACCTTTGTGATCATTTGGAGCCAGCACTTCGGAGTCATATAAGACAGTCAAACCCTGTGTTGCCACAATGTGAAGGTATTCTCCACCTTGGGTTTTTTAGCCACCGGGACCTTACAGCAGGAGCTGGGAGACAGGAGGTACTGCTGTGAGGAGGCATTGACTGCGCTGGGTTGAACCACGAGGTCCCAGGTTGTGCCTTAGAGGGTGGTTGGCTCAGGGTGTAATGGTTGAAAGAGAAGGGAGGCCAAATGCAGCAGTGGGAGAGAACGAGACCAGCAAGGACTTAAAATAGCCATCGTGAGTAATAAAAACGAGGCAACAGAAACAGCTCTCGCGCTTCTGGAAAGGACGCCCAACAATCTGAACCAGGAAGCAAAGAGAGAGTGGAAAAACAAACAGGGAGAGCGAAAGGGAAATATCTTAAGGACCGAGAAAGACAAAATACTTTTATTGGTACGACACCAAAGAAAGAGAGATTAATGGAAGAGTGATCTTCTGGGTTAAAATTGTCTTTAAATAGACAGTTGTTTGCTGATGTTTCGACCACCTCAGCAGAAGTCATCTTCAGAGTCAAATGGAAAAAAGGTCTTCATCAAGCATATTTAACTAGTACCAGTTATGGTTGTTGTTAATTGGTGTGTTGTGATTGGGAGTTGTTACAATTAGATGAGGTGTGAAGTGATTGGATATTAGTGCCCCGGATAATTTTTTGCTGTAGTGTTTAGTAAACATCTATAGGGGGCAGGATGTTGCTGGGCTCGATTGAGGGGGTTCTGTTCCACATTTGTATACCAGCTGTCAAGCGTGAGTCTTTGTTGCCAGTTTGTGCTAAAATCAATTCATTGTGCAGAGTCCCAGTCAATAATGTGCTTAGTTATTTGGTGATGTTCAGCAATACTGTTGTTAGTGTCTCCAACTAAAGTGGTTTGTTTATGTTCTTTAATCTGGTGTTAAGGTTGCATCCTGTTTCACCGATGTCTTGGAGAAGAGTCATCGCAGTTAATTTTGTAAATAGAACCTTGTCTGTCTCGTGGAGAAGTTCTGTCTTTGACATGTGTCAATAAATGTTTCAATATCACTGTAGGTTTGTGCGCTATGCGTATATTGTAAGGTCGTAATATTTGTGCAATGGTCTCAGAAGTCTCTTTGACGTAAGGTATGGTAGCCGTAGTGAGGGGTTGCGGTTTTTTAATCAGTTTGTGAAGTAAGTCCGTCTGTCTGTAAGTATTGCATTTAAGAAAATCAGCATTATAGCCATTTTTTGAAAAAACAGTATTGAGGTGTTGCATCTCGTCATGCAGACTAACATCAGTATTGCAAACCAGGAAAGCTTGTCTCATCAAAGTTCTAATAGTTGTAGCTTTATGTGCAGTTGGTTTATAAGAGGATTCATCCAAAAGTCTGTCCGTATGTGTAGGTTTTCTGTATACTGTAGTGCAAAGTTTATTGTTGTCATGTCTAGCCAAGCAATCAAGGAACGGAAGTTGTCCATCTAATTCAGTTTCCTTGGTAAACTGTATGTCAGTTTTGTTCGTTGAGATGTTGGTGGAAGTTGTCAATGTCATCGTCTTGTAAAGCCGTTAAAGTATAATCTACGTATCTAAACCAAAAGGGTAAAATGTCATTATACGTCGCCAGTGCATGTTCTTCAGTGTTTTGCATCACAATCTCCGCCACTACAGAAACTGGGGATCCCATTGCAGTACCGTATAACTGTTTAAAATATTGATCATTGTATTGAAAAGAAATGGAAGTCAAACATATACAAAAGCAAATCCATTATGTCATGTATAGGTAACGGTGGTGGTACAGCGAGTGCGAGTACGCACTCATTATAAATCATATTACCAGAAAAAAATATCTTGCCCTTTGATCTCTCTTGGATAGATGGAGAAGGAGGACATGGAGGCGCTCACTTGGGGCCCAGGTCTGTGTCCTGACACTCAGCTGAAGGCACACCAGATGTCTCTCCGATGATGGCTCCGATGTGCTGGTCCAGCTCATATAATTCTTTGCCTGCTATCCCCCTCCAGTGCTGTGCATCTCTCATCTGAATTTATATATATATATATATTTTTTTTTTGGTGGCAAGTTTCTTTTTAACCTCATCCATTGTGCACCCCTCTGCAGATAAAGCATTCACAGAAAGGGTAACTGCATTCCATGCGTCATTTTTGTGTGTGGTTTTATATCCAAAATTGACACCTCTAAATATCACCATTTATTTGCGGCTCACTTCCTGTAGCAGTACCTCCACTTCAGACCTACGTAAAATTTGTGATTTGATTCTGTTCTGGTCGTTTTTAGATTTCTGTTTTGGCATTTCCTCTAATTTCCCTTAAAGAATCTCTTTGCGACTTCTGTCAGTGTCCGCACACGGCCCTTCAATTTCATGCCCTTTTAAGGGAATTTGTGGGCGTTTACTTATGCTAATTAGGGGCAACTTGCATGCGCTTTCAATTTAGGAGGAGAATGGCATTCATCAATCTAAGAACACAAGTGCAAATAATTCAGCGGGTTAAGAACACAATCATGAATCTGACGTAGAGTCTTTTTAGAACTTTCTTAATAACAATTTAAGAAGGAATTTAAGTAAATACTTAGGAAGATACTGGTGAATGAGGTCCAGTGTTTGTCAGCGTGCAATTGCAAAGAATTTAGGGATTTCATCATCTACAGTCCATAATATCATTTAAAGATTCAGAGAATCCTGAGAAATCTCTACACGTAAGCGGCAAGGCCGAAAACAAATGTTGAATGCCCATGACCGTCGGCATCTGAAAGTGCAAGTTAAAAGTACCATGCAAAGCGAATGCCATTATCAACAACACCCAGACACGCCGCTGGCTTCGCTAAGCAGAGCTCATCTGAGATGGACAGATGCAGAGTCGGAAAGTGCGCTGTGGTCTGAGAAGTCCACATTTCAAAATGTAGCTTAGCGAAAATTCAAGCAGGAAGACTATATCTTGCACATGCTCTCAATGCCTCTAGCATTGATCTCGTCCTTTGAATTACATTGGCTAATGTACTCACTAATCAGAGTCCAACACGGCGACACTGGACCAATCATCTGCTTGCTGTCAAATTTTAAAAGTTCCCTCTATCCCTGCAGTGTTCAGCTGTCAACCTGTTTGATGTGCTCCGGAAACTCATCGCTCCCTTTACCTTGTGGTTTGTCCGAAAATAAATGAAATTGTCGGATTCTGACGATGACACTTTTATAGAAGAATTTAATCCAAACAGCAGGCTCCTGCCAGATACAGTTCATTCTTCAGCAGGTCTACGCAGAAGCCTTCGTATTACACTTGGATCTTCGCAGCGTGAGGTTGTGCTCAAGCATTTAAAAAGTCAAGGCATCACTCTAGACCCAGGTCTTCAGATGTCTCAACTTCAGTGGTAGGTAAACCAAGCCACCATCTCCGACTCTCCGCGTTCTTCACTTCCCGCAGAGGAAATTCCTGAAGCAGCGTGTCCTACTGCTGAGCCCCTTCCTGGGCGAAACAAACCAGAAAGTCCGCTGCTCTCCAGGCTAAAAAGAAGCCGTCTAATGCTTCAATTGCTTTTTCCTCCACTCCTGCTGTTTCAGCCTCAGTCGACGTGGTGACCTCCAATGCCCTCCTGGTGACGATGCAGTCCTTCATTAATTCCATACAAAACATAAATAGAACAAATAGAGTCACTGGAAAATTCCTCCACATCAAAATCTTAAGCTCCAACTTCAGCAGCAACTCTACGGCTCCGCCCCACATTCTACCCCAGTCCCAGCCCGTTCCATCTGCTCCCGATAGCTCATGTCATTCCCTGGCTACTGCTATTCCTGTGCCTTTGCACGGTAGGCCTTTTATTTAAATCCATACTAACATTTCACCTCGTCTAAGGTCCTAAATCCCTCAAGAAAAATACATGAATTTAGTCACTATCATTCTTCCCTCTTCTGAATGTGACAAAAACATTTCAATGAACGAAACTTTCACAGCAGTCACAAAATCAGCTGACTGATGCTTGACACGAGATCTAGCGATCGGCGAAATTCCTTGTTGCATTTAGCATCTTTCGAGACGTCATATGCTCAGTTTTTCCTGACTGTAGACAGGTATTAGACAGCTATCTGGCGCTGGTAGGGGATCTCAATCTCAAATACGGGAAAGATATTTTCTATCAGTCCCATAAAGCCTTCGCATCCAAGTCAGCACTTTTCATCCTGAAATCATAGATTCATTTAAACTGGTCGATCCTGGACATGGAAATATTAGTTATGCTTATATGAGGGTCGCTGACCATTTTCTGTCGGATCTGTGGGAATTTGGGTCACTCCGATCATCTGTGCCCTCAGCTGCCTTTCCAACCTCCAGCCCCAAGACCTCCTCAGTCACTCTAGCTCCATTCCCCTCAGCCCAAGATCGATATCCATAGCTGGAAGGTGGAGTTTTTTTAATAACATGCCTATTTCTAATAATTCAATTAAAATGTTTGCACTTACCAAAATTTCATGCTTCTGCATATTTACAGCACTTGCAAAGATGCTCACTCAAGATTGGTCTGCCTTTGCCGGTCATTTCCCCCTTGGAGAGGGTGTCCTTGTCAAGAGAAACAGCGCGACTCTCAAATATCTTGAAGCTACACCCTTCAACCCCTGTTAATGTCCAGGCCTTAGGAGCAGAATTGGCATCTCATCCAAACCCTGTTTTCATTAACCAACGGCTAACGGGACTTTCTCAAGGATTTCCAGTGAGGGTCGTGTCACCGATCGACACTTGCATGTCTAAAAACCTCCAGTCTGCCTTCACGGTTTCCCAGCTGTTGGAAAAGAAATTTAAAAAAGGTTTCTTAATCGGTCCCTTTGAGTCTTTGTCTTTCTGCATGTTTCGGTCCAATCCCATCGAATTGCCACAAGGAAATACTCGGGAAAGAAAAGGTTAATTGTAGATTTATCCTCTCCACGTGCTGGTCCCATCGAAAGCGTTAATGATGTCATACCCCCCGTTCCATTTTCCCTTCACTTCGCCACCATAGATCATGCAATCAAATTGATTAAGACAACGGATCAGGGCACTTTCCCGGCAAAAGCAAATATAACTGACGCCTTCAAAATCATACCCGTTCATCTGTCCCAATGGTACCTGTTTGGGATGAAATGGGAATCAAAATTCTATTTCGCACTTAAGAGTCCCATTTGGGTGCAGAGGTAGTCCATGCATTTTCAATCTCGTCTCTGAAGCCCTGTGTTGGATATTGCTGAATAAATTGCATATTCCATGCATTCTTCATTTGCTCAATGATTTTCTGTTAATCGATCCGCCAGGCGATAGCTCTGGATCCTCATTAGTCTAATTGAGATGCTTTTTCAATCACCTTGGCGTCCCGCTACCGGACGAAAACATTTTCGGTCCCGCAAAAAAATTGGAGTTCCTAGGTATAACTCTCAACATGGTCGATATGTAAGCATCTCTCGTGGCAGACAAATTAAAGCAAATCAGCAAAATGCTGCAATGTTTCACTTCTGCTAAAATGGTCCTCTCTCTCCTAGATCACCTGAATTTCACTATGCACGTCATTCCCCAAGGCCATTCCTTCATTTTAAGGCTGCTCTATTTGGGATCTTCTGTTCGAAATTTGCATGATCAAGTCGTGTGGGACGATAGTTGCGCTTCCGACTTCAAATTTTGGTCTCTATTGCTAAAAAATTGGAATAGAATTTCCTTTTTCTACGATGACATTGTGCACTCCTCCAATTCAATCAAATTCTTCAGGGATGCTGCTCCATTCGGGAGTTTTGGGGGGTTCTATCAAGGCCAGTGGTTCGCCAGTAATTGGCCAAGCCGGTTATTAGATTGTAACACATCCCCCGCACTCAATGAGATTTACCCTATCGCCGTTCTTGGTCATGTCTGGGGTCATCTATGGCTTCACAAATGCATTACGGTCCTATGCGATTAAGAGGCGGTAGTGGACATAATCAATAAAGGCCGCTCCTCAGCAAACGACATCATGCCATTCATGAGACACATTACCTGGTTATCAGTGAAGCACAATTCCATTATCAATGCAAAACATGTGCCCAGTCGGCGCAATGAATGAATCCTGATTCTTTTGTTTAATCTCTGGGCACCTTCTGTCTTCCTGAAACTTTCTCCTTGTTTCACTCCATACTGTAATTCTTTAACCCACTTGCATTGTGACTGTCCTTCATCTAATATATGCTGCTTAATTCCATGAGCAAATTCTCCCAGGGTCTGGTATTCAGTCACTTATCTGCAAAATTTACCTTCTCTATCTTTGTCATTAGGTGCAACAACAAGGTATGGTAATTCATCTTTATTCGGTGGGGATAGTTTCATCACTCATATAGAGCATATTATCGTCAGAGTCACTGATATCATGTATTTATTTAATGCTGGGGTCTAACCACCAAAGATCATTCTAGGTGCTTTAAAGAACAACATTGGTAAATTTTCAAATCATAACCTTGTTCTTGTCTTTCCTGATTGAAATGTAGCTTGGTGAAAATTCAAGCAGGAAGACTATATCCTGCACATACTCTTGATGCCTCTAGCATTGATCTCGGCTCGTCCTTTAAATTACAGTGGCTACTGTACTCACCAAACAGAGTACAACACAGCATTGCTGGACCAATCATCTGCATGCTGTCAAATTTTAAAAGTTCCCTCTATCTGTGCAGTGTTCAGCTGTCAACCTGTTTGATGTGCTCTGCGACCCTCCTCCACCCCAAACACCATCCTCCAAAGACTATTCTGTCAGCTCAATTCTGTCAGCTCTAAAATCAAGCCAGATCTCAAAAGCCATCACAGCAGCAGTTCCTCATCACCACCACCACCAGTGTTTAGATCCCAGGGGATGATTTCATCACTCATATACAAAACCAGTTGACACGTTATGTAAATCGTAGATAAAAACAGAATACAATGATTTGCAAATCCTTTTAAACTTCTATTCAATTGAATACACTGCAAAGTGTATTCAAACTGGGAAACTTTATTTTTTTTTGCAAATAATCATTAACTTAGAATTTAAAGGCAGCAACACATTGCAAAAAAGTTGGCACAGGGGCCTTTTTACCACTGTGTTACATCGCCTTTCCTTTTAACGACACTCAGTAAACGTTTGGGATATGAGGAGACCAATTTTTGAAGCTTTTCAGGTGGAACGCTTTCCCATTCTGGTTTGACGTACAGCTTAAGTTGTTCAACAGTCCGGGGTCTCCGTTGTCGTATTTTACGCTTCATAATGCGCCACACATTTTCAATGGGAGACAGGTCTGGACTACAGGAAGGCCAGTCTAGTACCCCACTGTTTTTCTACCTAGCCATGCTGTTGTAACACGTGCAGAATGTGGCTTGGCATTGTCTTGCTGAAATAAACAGGGGCGTCCATGAAAAAGACGTTGCTTGGATGGCAACATTTGTTGCTCCAAAACCTGTATGTACCTTTCAGCATTGATGGTGCCTTCACATATGTGATGGTATGGGGATGTGTTAGTGCCCATGGCAGAGGTAACTTGCACATCTGTGAAGGCACCATTAATGCTCAAAGGTACACACAGGTTTTGGGAGCAACATATGCTGCCATCCAAGCGACATCTTTTTCAGGAACGTCCCTGCTTATTTCAGCAAGACAATGCCAAGCCACATTCTGCACTAGTTACAACAGCGTGGCTTCATAGTAATAAACTGTGGGTACTAGACTGGCCTGCCTACAGTCCAAAACTGTCTCCCATTGAAAATGCATGGCGCATTTTGAAGCGCAAAATGCGAGAACGGAGACCCCGGACTGTTCAGCAACTGAAGCCGTACATCAAGCAAGAATGAGAAAGAATTCCACCAACAAAACTTCTACAATTAGTGTCCTCAACTCCCAAAGGCTTATTGAGTGTTGTTAAAAGGAAAGGTGATGTAACACAGTGGTAGACATGCCCTAGGTTTTTTGGAATGTATTGTGAGCATGAAATTAAAAATGAGTGAATATTTCCGGTTTATTAGTTTGAATATTAAATATCTTTGTCTTTGTAGTGTACTCAATTGATTATAGGTTGAAAAAGGATTTGTAAATAATTGTATTCTGTTTTTATTAATGTATTACACAACGTCCCAACTTCAGTGGAATTGAGGTTTGGACAGACATTAGCAATAAGAGACAGATCAGGACTTCAGGTTAGCTAATCAAGCACGTGCAGTCACTGTTTAAGTAGCCATGTACTTGTAATATGTGCAGAATCTAGTTTGGTATTGTCTTGCAGTAAAATGCATGGACATCCCTGGTAAAAACCATGTCTCAATAGCAGAATTTGTTGCAAATATGCAGGTCACCCATACCATCTGTACTGCGGCGCACTCGTACCACTTGTACCACTCGTACTTGTACCACGCTGGCTTTTGGACCTGATGCCGATTACAGCTTGGGTTTTTTTGTGTTGTTTTTGGTAAAGAGAGCATGACGGCTATTTTATCCAAAAACCACTAAGTGTTGACCACAAACCTCACTATCACTGTACTATGGTCTGTCTCAGATGACACCTAGTCCAAAGAAGTCTCGGGCTTTGCTTTAATTTACCATGCAACTCAGATTTGGACATACTTCTCTGTAGCGAACCTCAGAGTGTCGTGGTTTAGGCGTGTTTGTTTGTTGGACCTTTCTTTGTTATATCGTCGGGGACGATATCGGAGTTCTTGTCTATCGAATTCCTGGCCCAGCTGGCTGATTGAGCTGGGGCGGAGTTTTCCGGACTCTATATATATGACCGGGGGATTCACCACACCTATTGCTAGAGTGTCTGTTAGTTTCTAGCACTTCGGCCGGAGAAAATGTCTAGTTAAATCTTCCTCGTAAGTTGTTACAGTCCTTTATTGCTAGGAATTGCTTCTTTCAGAAATTTTCTCTCATGTTTATTTTCTCTCACACTGCTTCCGTTTTGCAGTCTTTCATTTGTCCTTGGAAGCATGAGCCTATACCAGAGGTTTTTACCTCTTTTGTGTTTGTCTCTTATCTGGACTGCTCATTGCTCGGTCTCTTGCTGGTCGCGGCACCTGGAGTCCTATCACCGCCCATTACACAGAGCCTGCATGTAATTTTGCTGTGCCTCCTTTGTGTCAACCCTGTGATGTCCAAAGAAGACTCCAATGATTACACGCATCCACTTCTTCTTCCCAAGCCCTTTCAAGCAGAAGTAGATGCCTTGGTTCATTTGTTTCGTCATTCATTCTCTCATTGCTTCCATTGAAAATTTGTGGCAATTTAGGAGCCTGGATTATTGCTGCCATCAGGTGCTATCTAAGTTATGTTAAAAAGGATTTGCCGAAGAGTTCAGAAGTTGCTAACGATTACTCCTCAAATTGTACTTTCAAATTGTAATTCCAAAAAAATTTGATACCCAAGTGGGGCTCCTCTAATTAGTCAGAATGATGGTCAATGGGACAGATCCAGCCTCCAGCTGGGGATTTGATTCCAATGTGATCCGAGGACTCCAATTTTCTCAATACCAACAGAGTCTATTCACCCCACCAGCAGCTTCTATACAACCTTAAATCCAGGCATCCAAATATGCAGGTAACTTAATCTTTGTTATAATATTCTGCTGTGTGTGCATAATTATTAACTGATTGATTGTGGTTGATTGTGGGTATATTTTTTGCTATTTTTATGAAAAGCCTGGAGTTAAATATCGCTTTGGGGGTTCATGGATACATCACATGAAGTTTCCCAAAAGATTCATCGAATTGTACACCCACCTAGCCATTTCTCTGATTTTGCCTTGCTATTGGGGCACATCCTTTACAAGTAATGTTAGTGGTTTTTAATTAAAACTGTATGTACCAGGCTTGAACACTAGCTTTAAAGCAGCTGTGTCATGATTACTGCATATGCTAGCAACTTTGGACAAAGTGAATCCGCTCAACTGTAAGTCAAAATCTTGAAGGTAATTCTTCTATGTATGATTATATGGTTACTAATGAGTAATATAGTGAATACATGCATAAATGTATGATAACTAATGAATAATACTTAATAATGCTAATGATCGATTGACTGATTAATTGATTGATGGTGTAATCCCCAATTGATTCTTTGATTAATGATTTCATCCCTGACACGAGCATGAGGAATAATTTTCACACATGAATTAGCCTCCTAAGAGTCCTGACCAGTCCTTGACCAGTCTTTCTAATGTGCTGGAGAAGACTTTAGGAGTGGTCAGACTAATTATCAATATAAGATCCCAGCCAAAAATTAATGCAACTATGATTGGACATAAATTTAAAATTGCATAAGATTGTCTTAGCAATGCCAAAACGGATTTGCTCTGCGGTCAGAGCTAAAGGTGGTCCAAAAAATATCAGTGTGCGACTTCTTTATTGGCCACCAGTGTATATTGTTAGTGAACTTTTACTTAATAGATAGAGGGATGCTGCTGACAGAAAAAATTTTCATGCATGATTGTCATTAGTATTCTCATCAGATACTACTGTCAATGTAGTATATTCAAGGCCATCCCAAGTGCACATTCTAAATTTATTTCTTTCTTCTTCCCTCAGTGAATGGGACCTAGAAAAGCATAAATTTTGTTTTTGCTACAGTTAAAACTAGTTTAACCTCTGCACAGAAGCTGAATCTGGCTATTTATGCATTACCTTATTTAAGGCTTAATAATTCAAGATTTCAGCGTCACAGACAGGAAAGGAATGTGTCGACTGGGTCAGGACACTTGACACATTTAGAATTCCATCATATTTCAGTTTAGTTTCATGATTTTGGTATAGAAAAAGGGCTGCAAACACAAAAAATCTTCATGAAAATTCAGCATTGAAATTGTAAAAAAAAAATTATGCAGAGAATTGAAAACTAAATTTTTAAGATATACATTTCTGGGATTATAATCTTCTTGACTACGAGTGCAAGTCATCTGAGCATTTAATTACAGATTAGCTACTCACTCATTTACTACCCAAATAAGACAGCTATCCAGGTGGCTTCCCAAACTCTAACATCCCCCAAAATGGTGCACTGTGAAATCATAAAATAGTCATATATTTAACACATTCAACTTTTGATGCTTGAAATTCAATATATAGTAATGATTTTCTTGTTGAATTTAGCATGAATTTATCAGTATAGGTGCAGTTGTACATCAATGGTCACCAGTAACGTCTCCAAACACAAAACTTGCATTTTCTGCATGATGAAGTTTAGAATTTTTTCCATTTTGCTTCAGAGTCCCACTAGCCAGCACACATACGCATTAAAGGAACTTCTTATTTAACGGTAAGAATTGAAAAGCTAGCAGTTCACACTTCCAAGCTCGCAACCTTATAAAACACTTACCACACCTTATGAGGAACTATTAAAATTCACTTTATTAAAACTCAGTCATTTCTGAAATATACCTTATTTAAACAAAATAGACATTCCGTTATCAGGAATTAATCAGACAATTTTGTCCCCCAAATTGAACAGAATGGTGCAATGAACGTACCAGGGGGTCTATCGAAGTGCGAGCTGCTTGCAATTTGAAGAAACAAAAACCTTGGCATTCAATTTTGTTGAACACAGTGTAAATTCTAAAACAAAAAGCCACATTAAAAAAATGCAAACAGAGTAGCAGTATAACCTTTCTTTCCTGAATCCTTCCTCCAGAGACAGATGTATCAGGTAGAAGGTACCCTCCAGTCCTGTTTCATTCAGAATAATTACCATTGACCATATCCGTACCTCATTTAAATCCCGTAAATGTAACGAAACACTTAAGGCCGGTTTTGGAGTCTTTTTTTCTTTGAAATTGAGACATTTTCAGTTGGCAACCATGCCCAACATTAGGAGAATATAAACCACCTTACTTTTACGCATAGGTTTGTACACTATTCTTATTGTCCAATCAATGTGTTTCACTTACTGTAGAAGATTTAAACTCCCTGGAATTGGATAAGAAACTAGTCAATAAAAACATTATTACCGCGGAAGTTTCACGTGGGCATGTATGGAAGCATATAGTTAAAATTAAAAATTAAAATGAAAATGCAATGTCAGAAATATGTTTTCATTTTCAAGATACAAGCACTTTATTTGTATCATAATGAAAATACAAATGTGATCCTCCACTTTGCTTTTACATTTTCAAGTCCATGTATGAATTTTTTAGGACAAATGGGAAAATGAAAATGCATTCCTCATTTGCGTTTGCATTTTCTTGCAGCTAGAATACTAAGATGGTTTAAGATGGTCTGAGCTGTGTTCTTAGCTGGTCATAGCTGGTGTAGCTGGTCTCTCTAGCTTGATGAAGATGGTCAAAGCTGGTTAAGCTGGTATTTTCAGCCGGAGTCAGCTGGTGAAGGGCTGGTTGACCAACTAAACTGTCCAAAACACAGCTTAAACCAGCCTGACCATCTTAGGCTGGAATTTTCAGCAGGGTTGACTCTTGTTGACTCAACAAAAGTTGACTGATGTTGGATAGTGTAGACGGGGCTGAAGATAAATCCCAATTATAATTTCCCAAGTGTCCACCTGAGTATCTGCATGCATTCTTTCAAGTGTCCAACCAATCATTGTAAAACTTCATATGTGTCTCCCATTAAGCTGCTGGCGGCGCCCCCTAGTGCCGCAGGGGAGACAACCCGCAGTGTTACTGTATCTGGATCAGGGATAGATTCCTCGGAGAAACATAGATCATGCAATCGATCATTTTATGAATGGAAATAGTATCAATTGACCCATGAAACACCACTTTGTAGAGAGCGCAAACAGTGTTGAAAGCACAAAAACGAGATTAACTAAGAAAGATCACAACCACCGGTGTGGGACCAATTATCTGTGATTGTGAGTTCGAAGTTTGTTGAGCCGTGACATATAGCCTGGCTATGTGCGTCTCCCATTAACCCACTGGCGGTGCCCCCTGGTGCCACGGGGGAGTTATCCCACAGCGTTACTGATCCTGGATCAGGGATAGCTTCCTCGGAAAAACAAACAGCATGCGATGGATCATTTTATGAACGGAAATACGATCGATTGACGCATAATGCAACATTTTGTTGGGAGCGCATACAGTGTTGAAAGCACAAAGATGAGATTAACAAACAAACATTACAACCACCGTTGAGGTACCAATTATCTCTGATTGCGAGCTCAGGGTTTGTTGAGTTCGCTCACTCAAACAGAGATGCTAAGTCTCACGCATTAGGCGCGAGTCTCTAGCCTCTTAGTGGCATTCACGTTCCTGTGCCATAGTCAACAATTATTCAATCAAGGGGCACTGAAGAAATTCACTTACGGAAGTTAAGTCATTATGCATTAAGTTAATCAGTTGCACGTGCATTACGGTGGATATCCCCCCTAGTGACATTGAAATTGATTATGACTCGGGAATTCTAACGCTTGTCTTTACTGAGAGATTGAAAGCAATTGAATTGCATAAAGACTTTTCAAATGGTCTAATTTCATTTAAACAATTTAAACGATAATGAAACCTGAGTAAAGAGAAGCAAGAGGAGTCCGGAGTCATAAACTGTTACTTGTGGTGAGGTCCTAGCCTGACTCCGCCAGCCTTCGTACTTCTGCTTAATTTCATTTTGCTTCAGTACTCAGTCTGATCACTCAGAGCTCTGCCTCGTTTACCTCGGCAGAAAGTACGCTGAACCAACCAACAAACAGAAGGCGTGGCCAAGAGCCGAGTAGCAGCTGCGCTGATTTTGAAATTTTGGTCTCCGATATCAACAATGGCCACGGACATAGATACAATGGAGGCCATTGGCTCTGTCATGGAGCAAATCCCGGGTATCAGCGACTTATGGCCAAAACAAAATGAATGTTTGGTTAGTTTTTTGAATGGAAATGATGTTGTAGCGCTAGTCCTTACAGACTGTCATATCAACTTAAAGATATTGATCATATGTAGCAAATTAATATGCATCACACATTTGTAAATGCTTTTTATAACTTTTTATCATTATTTAAAAAACAAAAATCTTTGTACGGTCCTAAGCCCCACCCCTCAAAAAAGTCGTTGCACACGGACCGAGTAGTCATATGACCTGTGACTTGTGAAAAGTAAGTTGCAAACATTCCGAGCTGATCGACCTATGGTTTGTTCTATACTGGTAATTGATTTCGCCTTGATCAATCCTTGATTACGTTGATTTTGAGATAACATTCATCGACATGCCAAATAGGTGTGTAGTTGTAGGCTGCAACAAGACTCCAAATGATGGTATGAGTTTACATCACTTCCCAAAAAAGAGATGCCAAGTCTCACGGTAATGTAATAAATGTGTTATTCTCGCCAATTCTGCCATTGGTTTTGGGTCTTGTACGTTTTTTTTTTTTTTTTTTTTTACAGCAGCCGTATCTGCAGGAAAAATGATAGCTCAACAGTTTGATTCTTGTAAGGAGAACAGAAAGAGCACCTTTGGTTCTTTTAAGTAAATGAGTGAAGGCTAAAATTTGGTAGATGGGCATATGTATGGGTACAGTACAGGGGCGGTTTATTCATATGGGCGATTGGGCGACGCACCATCAAAGGGAAAAACGAAGAATTTTTTTTCTTTCGCATTCTCACATAATATTAAGGTAGTTGTGACTCTCTGAGGACTCTCTCTCTCTTTAATCTGCCTCTGTATGTCATTGTCCAATCAGTGTAAGGCCGTGCTCCATGAGGTACCGCCCGCTTTGGGCGATTTCAGTCCAGCTGAAAATCGCCCAGTTTACTCTCATAGACTCTAATGTAAAATGTTTTTTTTTTTCAAATTTCAGGCACTACAATGCAATCTCTATGAGTTCCGGGAGGGCTCGCCCAAACGTGCTTGCGTCATACTAACGTAAAAAAAAGCAGTGTGGTGTAGTACGAGCGGGTCACAGTCAAGCTTGGTAGCATGGCAAATCAGCGGAGAAACTCCATCATTTCTTTAAAAGACATTCCTTTTAGTCGTCGTAGTGTTGAGGAAAAATTGGCAACGAAAGAATTAGAACCCCCTAGACCAAATTTGAACATAAAACAAGTTTCATCTAAGGGAGGAAAAACTTATAACCGGGGATTTTCGCGGAGCTGGTACGAGCGGAAGACTTGGCTAGCAGGCTGTGAAGCAGCTAATGCTTTATTCTGCTTCCCCTGTGTGCTGTTCCACCCTGATGCCGCCACGGCAGACAGCGCCGCATGGACAACTACGGGAGTCACCAACATGCACCATCTGTCTGAAAACGTGAAGAAACACGAATCATCTGAGACCCACATGGACAGTTGTCTGAAATTTTCAACGTTTGGGCGGGTGAACATTGCCACACAGTTGGATGAGAGCTATAGGCTAGCGGTGCGTCATCACAACGATGAGGTGAGCAAGAACCGGCACATCCTGGCCCGGCTCATCGACTGTGTGAAATTTTGCGGAGTGTTCGAGTTAGCCTTAAGAGGGAAAGACGAGAGTGAAGGCTCCAACAACCCCGGCGTTTTTCGTGGCCTTGTTGACTTGGTGGCATCACTGGACGAGGTATTTGAGGAGCACCTTAAACAGCCACAGTTTTCAAGGGCACGTCAAAGACCGTGCAGAATGAGCTCCTGGAGTGCATGCTAGCTGTCATCAGAGCACGGTTATCGGAGGAGGTCAAGTCTGCAAAGTTTGTGGCCATACAAGCGGATGAGACGACCGACGTGTCAACACAGACTCTGCTGGTGCTTGTGTTGCGGTACATTGATGCTCATCACGACGTGAAGGAGCGTTTCTTTGAGTTCATCCCTGTTATGGATGCAATGTGTGATTCCATTGCTGGTGCTCTTTTGGACAGACCGAGTGATCTCTTTTCGGACGGTGACAGAGAGAAACTCATTGCACAAACATATGACGGTGCCAGTGTGATGGGGGGGGGAGCGGGCTGGTGTGCAACAAAACGTGCGTGTTTCAGAAATGCCCTTTATGTGCACTGTTTTGCACACCAGCTGAATTTGATTATGCAGCAGGCTACTTCTCACATCCCAGCAGTGAGAGTTTTCTTTTCTGATCTGGGAGGTATTGCCAGTTTTTTTACCCGGTCACCCAAACGCACCAGCATACTCGAACAGATTGTTGCACGAAGGTTTCCAACAGCTTCACCCACAAGATGGAACTTCAACAGCAGAATCGTCAACACTGTCTATGAAAAACGAGATGACCTAATGCAGCGTTTTGATTCCATCATGACATCGGGCTCATTTGACAGCACCACAGTGAGGGAGGCATCTGGTTTCCTGAGGATGCTGCAGGATGAGGACTTCCAGTTTTTCCTGCAGCTGTTTCACCAGATCATGCCTCATGTGGACATACTGTACCAGCAGCTGCAGAAGAAGGACATTGATGCAGTCTTCATCAAACGTGCTCTCCAGAGCTTCACAAGCAGTATGCTGGCAGTAAGGTAAGCTAAAATAATTTTAATTCTTTTTAATATTGAACCTCATCATAAGTAAATGTCACCAGCCACTCCATTAGCTACAACTGTGCATCCTAATTCAATCCAATAAAACAGTTGTTCCATATATTCTGCTTTTGAAAAAAATATAAATTTTCAGTTTTTGTTGATATTGTCAGGAAGGCGATAATTAAATAGTTGGTGATGACATATGACATAATACGAGACACTTTTCAAGATAATGCAATCATGTACATCATCACCCACAATAATAAATTATCACCTACCTGATAACATCAATAAAAACTGAAAATGTATAAACTTAATAAATACAGAATTTACAGCAGAACTGTTGTTGTACCAAACAGTGGTCAGGGACTGGATCTGCATGTAAAGCTATATTTGTGTTTCAGCATGAATATTTTTTCTACTCTACACTTTTCTAAATTCTACTATTATAAATTACACTATTATAAATTTGGACACTCATATCTTTATGTACTAACAAACTCTGCTGGTCCTCTTGCCCTCAGGGACTCATCTCCGCAGCAGCAGCAAGTAGCAGCAGAGACCACCAGACCAAGAAGGGCCTTGGGAGAAGGGGAGAAGCAGAGGATGTCCGAGGAGATCTGCGACACAATCCTGGCTCATACCAAAGAGCGCTTCTCCTTCACTGACCACCTTGTGAGTGCCACACTGCTACAGGCAGAAATGTTTGAGCAGCACCGCCATACATTCCCTGGTGAGGCCCTGGATGCCATGGTGACAGCATATCCCATGCTGAGACAGAACTGTCTCTCATCTATGAGAACGCTGAATTCAACGGCTGCTGTGGTGCACTTGCGCTGTGCCAGGTCCTTGTCGGGTAAAACCTCCAGGAGACCTTTTCTGAGTCTGTGGCTCTGTTGAACATCCTCATAACCACACCCATGACAACAGCTGAAGCTGAGAGGTGTTTCTCAACACTGAAAAGGATTAAGACATTCCTGAGAAATGCAATGGGCCAGGAAAGTCTGAATGCGCTGGCCATGCTCTCCATGGAGAGGGAGCTAGTCAGGAACATGCCTGATTTTAATGAGAGAGTCATTGATCACTTTGCTGCTTTGAAAGAAAGACGAGCAAAATTTCAGTACAAGTGATGTGGTCAAAATGGCGACTCATAGTTTCTTTTTCTCTCTATCACACTCACACACACATACACACACACAAAATCTGTTAACCATTGTTGTTGGTTTTGGATAGTTAATGTTTTTCAGGAAATAGGTTAATCTCTGTTCATTTTTGTTCATGCTTAGAAAAAAAATATATGTGTGTATATGTATATGTTTGTGTGTGTGTGTATGTATATATATATATATATATATATATATATATATGTGTGTGTGTGTGTGTGTGTGTGTATATACACACATAGACTCATAGATTTCTATGTGTAGATAGATTTTCTATCTATATATAGATGTTTCTCTTATCAAAGATTTGTGAATTCCGCTATCCTTTTGTGAATGTAAATAGCCCTCGTCTTTCTTTAATAATAAATTGCAAGATGTGAAGATCTGGTCTTGTCTTATCTGTTGATGACCACAGGGGATTGATCATTATTTGTAGAGCCAAAATTATTTTATTTATGAAGACTCATGGATGTAACTTTCCATTGTAGCCAAGTATATGGCTTATAAAGCAAAAGGGAAAATATTTCTCTATGGTACTTACAGTTAATGTTGCTCAGTTGACCAGTAAAAACAGACAATTCCCTTACTACTTATTAATTTAACCACTGAACGGGTCACTTTTGTCATCATCACAACAATTGCCCCCCCCTAAGAAATTTGTCAGGAGCCGCCACTGGTACAGTATCATACTATAATTTGAGGAACGTTTGTCTGTCTGTCTGTTTGTTCCCCTACTCCTCTGAGGTCCTCCGACGGATCTTCACCAAACTTGGTGGGTCTATGTAGGTTGTCCCTGGAATTGTCCTTGAGGCGTTAGTTTTTTCAAAGGTCAAGGTCACTGGGGTCAAAGGTCAATTTTTCTCATCTCCCATCTCCCTGGACAGATTTTCATGAAAGTTGGTACGTGGACGTAGGTCATCACAAGAAATGACCGTGAGATGTCCGTTCCGTCAAAGGTCAAGGTCACGAGGGTCAAAGGTCACCGTATTCATGAGAGTTGGTATGTGGACGTAGGTCGTCACAAGAAATTATTCTTGCCACGGGTAATTCATTAGTTAACTTTAATGTACTGATCAGTTTGTTTTCGCTTCATTCCTGGTATGAAGGACTGTAGTTTCCAGTGGAAGTACCAGGCGGCTGAGCAAGCGCATAACATAAGTCATAGCCAAACGTTAATGATTAGTTTATGGGTAGACCAATGATTTTAAACATTTGACAAGCGACCACCCACTAGGAAGTAAACCCTTGTCAATGACAATGACCCAGACTCTGTGTACGAAGCAAAGCGAAGCAGCAGAGTCTGGTTTTACCAGGCTAGTGAGGTCCACCTTTACGCAAGTGAAACTTAAATTTCAGTGCACAAGGATTTTATTTCTGCATGAGAATTTCATTAATAAGCGCCAAATGCACGAGACTTGGCATCTCTGCTCAAACGTAGCCTACCTATGTTGATATGTTGAACTTGCTTCGAAGTGCACCCCCCAGGAGATACGAGTGACAAATGCCCAACCCGTCAGCCAGCCAGCCAATCGTTGAAGTTGTTGCCCACCGACCGACTAATCGCTGAAGCCAGTCGTCGGCCAACCAATCGTTGAAGTTCTACCCTGCCAGCCGACCAATCGCTGACCTTCTTCCCCGCCGGCCAGCCAATCGTTGATCACTCACTCAGCGACATTCGCGTTTATAGGGGCCTGGTCGTTGCTCGGACCAGCCCAATTAAATGCCCTCCCTCCTTGGATGTTGCCTGTCGGCGAGAAGGCGGGACTTCCCCCCCACCATTTGGTAAAGATTGGAAATTAGCAAATACAAGTGATCTCATTGGTTATCAACCAGAGGGAAATTCCTGCTATACAAGCTTGTTTGCCAAAGCACAGATGCCACAAAACACATATCTACATGCGGTATCTACATGCCAACAAGCTGTTTGGGAGGCATGCACATAAAAAATCTTTTCTCACTCACAATCAGAAAGCAAACGTCTGGAGTTTGCTAAGCGGTACTGGGACTTCAACTGGGACCGTGTGCTTTGGTCAGAGGAGACCAAGATAGAGCTTTTTGGCAACAAACACTCTAAGTAGTGTTGTTACCTCCGACCCTCCTGCTTCAAAGCTTGTGTCAAAGTATGAACCAGTTCAAGGCAAAGCAAATGTATCGGTGCTTGGTTCGTTTGCCGCGGATCACGTGATCAGCGACTTCCGAAGCTTCACTCCAGCTCACATTCACGTGACTGCTTCGATTTGATTCAAAGATGCGCGAAACAGGGCGCGCGCTTGTGGGTTTGAAGTAGTCGAAAGCGATGTTGCGAGTCAGTAGAGTTCATAGCGAGTTAGTCGCAGCAAAGAGAAAAAGAGAAAAAAAATTATATTAGAACCTGTAGCAAAGAGAGGTCGCTCTGAGATGTGGGAGCACTTTAATTTGATTTCCCCTAACAAGGTTGGCAATAGACAGGCCATAATTTTTATCATGCAAATATGGACACAATTCAAACAGGAAAAACAGCTGTTTTATTTATACAGGAATTTGTGTATTTATTAGATAATTTATTGGTTCAAGTTTTCATAACCATGTTCAACCCTCAGAGACTGGGCCAAAATATACCGGTAGGCTATTTCAAACATACTGCACTACAAGTTTTGAACAGCAGAGGTAATCATAGAGTTTGAGGCATTGAATGAATGAACCTTTTTCCGATACAATTGGCTGGAAAGCTTTGCTGGTTCAGAAAGCTTCACTTTGCCATCACTAAGTACTCTAAGTGTGTCTGGCGGAACACAAAAGATGAGTATTCAGAAAAGCACCTCATGCCCACTGTGAAGTATGGGGGAGGATCGGTGATCCTGTGGGCCTGTTTCTCTTCCAGAGGACCTGGGAACCTTGTTAGGCTGCATGGCATCATCAGCGCTTTAAAATACCAGGACATATTAAATCAAAATCTGGTGGCCTCTGCCCGAAAGCTGAAGATGGGTTGTCACTGGGTCTTCCAGCAAGATAATGACCCTAAACGTGTGGCCAAATCTACACAGAAATGGTTCACCAGACACAGAATAAAGTTCCTCCCATGGCCATCTAAGTCCCCAGACCTCAACCCCATTGAAAACCTGTGGAGTGAGCTGAAGAGGAGAGTGCAGAGGAGAGGACTCAGGTCACTGGATGATTTGGAGAGATTGTGCAAAGGGGAATGGTCGAAGATCCCTCTTTCTGCATCCTCCCATATTGTGAAACATTATAGGAGAAGAGTAGGCACTGTTTTGTTGGCAAAAGGGGGTTGAACAAAGTATTAACATTTGAGGTGCTAATAATTGTGGCACATGTGATTTGAAGTAAAATAATTATTTCTGAATGTGGGATTTTTTTCCCACTGAATAAATGCACTTGAATTAATGGTTGGATTTTCCTTTTTTGTTCTTTGTGGTCTTATATTATTTTGAAAAAAACTGAATTTATTAGAAGCTAAAGAACACATCTTAACCAGGGGTGCCAATAATTATGGAGGGCACTGTATGTATTCAATTGCAACCTGGGGACAAATAGCCTATGTCTTTATTGCTGAAACGTAATATTTTTTTTACACACCATGGGCTCTAATTTCGTAGACCAGGCGCAGGCGCGGCGAATGGAGGGTGCGCCGCGCCAACGGGGTGTGTCCAGGCGTATGTGGCAATTTCGTGCCCGGCGTAGCCTGGCGCAAGTACTCATCTGTCCCGCCTCTGTCCCTCCTTCCAGCGCAAGTTGGCAAAGAAGGCGTGTTTGGGTATAACACAGCCGAGTCAAATATTGCTCACTGGTAAGAGAAACGATGGATAGCGTGTTCCTATCATTACAAACTGTTGCTGCTTTAAATTTTGGGATTAATATGCATGGACAACAATGCAAGATACGTTACACATTTATTTTCAATATGTGATCTTAACTCAGTACGAGACCATAGCAATCAGGCTGTATTCCTTTCCCCCACTAAAGACGATAAAACCTAAGTGACAATAATAGTAGCCTAGTATTAAGCTGCTTGCACACTGGACGCGAAACGAATTTTTCGCTCGACAGATTGCGTCTTGTGTCCTAAAGTCTGACAGGGTTTTAATAAATCTCCGTGTCCGACAGTCTATTATTGTTTTTAATCTACTGACTCTTTTGTATATTAAACGTGAATGTTTTGATAAGAGGGCTCAGTTCTTCAAGATGAGTACTGAGAATTTCAATCATTGTTTCTGTTTAAGCTCTGCTCAATAAAGTGAGTCGACACTGGCGCGAGACAATGTACAATGCCTCCGTGTCTGACAGCCAAAAAAAAAAAAAAAAGAGGACGATTAGAACTGATTGATGACGAAATAAAGAATAAAAAGAAACATTTTAACAACAGAGCATCCAATGAACACTGCGGTTTATTTATCGGCGGGTCATCTTTGTTGGATATCCCATTTGTTGCTGATATATTTTTATTCTTTATTTCGTTATAAATCTGTTCTCAAATCAATACATTTATTTTTTGCTGGCTGGTGGAGTATTTTTGCATTTCGTGTCGGACAGTCTTGATCGTGCATGCGATAATTTCTTCACACTGTCAATGGTCATGAAATTGATTTGCTCACGCACTATTTTATCTCTGCTGTGGAAATAAAGCGTGAATCTGTTCGATCCATCAGACTAATTTTCAAAAGAAAGACCGAATAAAGACTGCTGTCTGTCTTCAAGGGAAGAAAACAGACGAATAGGCTAAAAAGACCAAGAAAAGTTTATAGCTATCAATTTGCATTTTGTGTAGGTCGAACACAAACATAGCCAAGTTTGCACGTCTAATAATTCCTGGAGTACTCGGAAAAATTAGAACTTTTATGACTTTCGGACACGGAGCTATATTAAAACCCTATCCGACTATCGCGTCTTTGCATTGACTTTGTCTGTAATCAGTCGTGCGAAAAATTAGTTTCGCGTCCAGTGTGCAAGCGGCTTTACTGAGCATAGAACGCAAGCATTCGATATATATACAGTTTGTGGTTGGCTGAGAAAGATGGGAAGTCGTTAGTTAGCATCACAGATTCAGCTGCCTTGATTAAGCCAGGTCAAGTTTCCATTACGCGTGGAAACCGCCTTTAATCTGACATCAGGACAATCGATATAAATACTATAATTTATGTCCTTATTCAGATAGTTACATTAAATAGTGCTTCATGTAATTATTTCTTGCATTGAAATGTACCTGACATTCTGTAAACCTGCCAGTGAGATTTCGGTGATGTGTGCGCACTCTGCGCCGGTCAGCCAAATTACCACTGCACGGAAATTAAACCAGGTTGGAGCTGGCGAGTTTTCTGCGCAACTCCAGCGGAGACTTTTTCTACAAAATTGTCACTGTGTCTTGATGAATATGTTACACCTCCCCCTACTACGCCGCCACACCCATCTCGGCGCAACTTCGTCTACCGAAGGCTGCGCACCTCACGAAATTACCACTGCGCGGGCTGCGCCTCGCTACGCCACCTGCGCTGCGCCAGGAAATTAGAGCCCTATGACCTTAATTCATTCTAACCTTAACTTCTATTTAGGTAATTTTCACATAGTTATACAAAATAGGACCAAGTGTCATCATTTGAAATGAAGTCATTTTGAAAACTGACTTTTGTATTTACTCTGGTTATCTTTGTCTCATATTAAAATATGTTTGATCATCTGAAACACTGAAGTGCAAAAAAAAATATGCAAAAGAATAAGAAATCAGGGAGGGGCAAAGGCAAATTCTTCTTTTTTTTTTTTTACAGCATTGTATATTGTAAATGCTATTTTATATCTCACCTGCTCATGATGTCACATGAAATCTAATTAGGATTGTGGAGTAATATATGGTATTAGAAGCCAATATTGTTTCTTGGGGCGTATAAAAAGCACTGTTTAAAAATCCCACAAGCATGAGACTGAAAAGAACTACTTTACAGATCAATCCACAAAAGAACATTGCTGAAAGTTGTCAAAAAGAAAAAGAAGAGTTGAACATCGGCAGTAAAAACTAAAAATGTAGACCAAAATTTGTGGAAAGAATAATAAAATCCGTTTTCAGCCTTTTTTTTTTTTTCCCGCTTATGGTGTCCTTTGCGCAGGCTGCATTTTTCTTTTTTCTATATCGTTAATGCATCACAGCTTCAACTTCAGAAACCAAGAAAAAAAAGTCCCCTAAAATAACACTTCCATAGTTCACATCCTAATATCCAATGAGAAGAAAACTTTCATCGTTGAAGAGAGATTAATGATTCCCAGTGATAATTACTGTGAATGACCTCCTTAAATGAGGAAAATTAAGGTGCTTTCGCACCGGACGCAAAACGATTTTTTCTTACGACAGATTACATTCAAAGTCCATGCAATTTAAGAAACTTGAGTAGAGACGCAGCCTCTGGCTGCGTTCGAAACCGCGCACTAGCATACTACTCGCACTACCTACGATGTCAGAGTTAGGGGGTAGGGTGCTCACTTATGCATGGGGAATGAGTTTGTGTCCGCTAGAAGTTCCCGGGTGTATACTAGATCGGGCAGATATTTTGTGGGTGCATCGTAAGCTCAATATTCATACACAAATTGCCCAAGATGCAACGTGATATAAACCGCCAGAAAAACCCCCTAAGGAATTTGAAGAAGAACAGCAAGAGTTTGTTCGTAGTGAGTAGCGTGTAGTGTGGCTAGTGAGAATAGTATATGTAGACCATTGAGCACGATTTCAAACGCGGCCTCTGTCTATTTCGCTTTACCAACACTTGAATCGCCTATCCAATCGGTAAAGGGTTTTACGCATGGGTGGAACACATCGGACAGTGTCAAAATGTGATTTAAACAATACACATGCGCAGAACTTTTGCACATGAGCAGAACCGATCAGGCAGGGGGTACGGATAGGGCACTCAGATGCCACTAACTGTACATGGACGCACCCCTGGACATTACGGAGTTTCATTGACAGTATAGTTAAAGTTTTCCCCCTAAAGATTCTGCCCTGACACTCAGTTAGCCCATGCGTGTGCTTGGATAAGCGCTTCTTCCACTGAAACTGTGTGCTTACCCTGAGATCTGTCGATCTTCGGACGGGTTATCTGCACATCATCTGTTTAGCAGTTCAGTCGGTTATAAAGCAAGTTCATACGCTCCTGCCCTCTTGGGCTTCATATACTTCCATTGCTTTCTTCAGGAATTTGGAGTGAAAAGACAGTTCATATTAATAAACCGGGGTCTGTTCGTCTCTTTACCTTAATAGCCAGCTATATACAATGGTATTAGTGTAACACGTCGACCTCCAGTTCTCTGTATGCGAGGCTGTAGATGAATCGCAGAGGCAGACTGAGCTAAGAAAGAAACAGATTCATCCTATTCGCTTGCATTCTGCTGCTGCAGAAGAAGAAAGACTTGCGAAATCCATAGATCTATGATTTCTATATTATACCGTAGAGTCGTTTGTAATAATATGTTGCCGCTGGCCATAGCCTTATATCGACACAGTGATTTGTTTCAGCCAATTGATGTGTTTTTCATGAGCAGTCAGATCGTTAAACTAAAGGGAGTTCCCAATAACCTAGGTTAATGAACAGAGCCACTCCCAATGCGCCTTCCTATTCGTCCTTAAGCCTATATATACCTCCTACATTCCCAAAATCACCACTTGTCTTGTTTCCATGTCGTTCCCTCGCTAACCAGACTGCCAGCGCACAGCAGGAGTTCGCTTACTCAAAGCACAAAATCTGAAATCCTACCAAGTCCCTCGAGCGCAACTCCATTTCTCCTCTACGTACCCATCTGTGCGCCGCCATGTTGGTACCTCCACCACAAACCATTACCCGCTCGCCCCAACCGGGGTGCCCATATACCGGACCACACTCCCCCGTGATAAGACCAAAGCCGTTTCCCTGTTTTGGGCTCTGCGCCGCAGGAATTCCAGCGAGGCTCCTCGTCCGCGGTGCCCAGAAGCAAGAGTCCGAGGCTCTCCAGTAAGGCTTACTAAGGCTCGCACTCCAAGCCCATCCGAGGCTCCACGTCGGACCGTCACCAGACTCCATTGGGCACTCAACGAGAAAAAAATCCCCTTCCACTGCTCCGACAATAAGGCCAAACAACTAAAATTATACACCGACTCTTTCTGCAATGTAGCTGATCCTCCGCATGTGCAGACCCGACGTGTACAGACCACGCAGTTCCACGCTCAACGTCCCCAGCGCCAACGTCATCATGCTCCCCGCTTCAGATTTGGCAGAAGTCACTCCTTCCGCAAACCAGCCAGTTTCTCTCCCCCCACCTCATGCCTGCTCCCTCTGTAAATGACCGCTTCGGTCTCTTTTCGTCCCCTAATTTCGTCCCTGCGTTCGCAGGCTGCACCTTTGCCCCAGCCCATCGTCCCATCCCCCCCCATAACTTCTGCCGGACGAAACCCGGCTTCTACGCTCTTGCTGCCCACAACTGAATTCTCCAAGGCTCCAGCAGTTCTGGTGTTAACCCACTTACACTCGAAGAAGTACCCATTGTTGCCTCATCTGCTCATTCCTTTTCCCGCATCTTTTCCCGCTCCCCTCCCCTTACCCGTTTACCATGTCCCTAATTCTGTGCTTCCTCCTACAGGTCCGCCCCCCCATCAACTACTTCGGCTCCTCACAGTTTTCCCCTCACCACAGTTCCAGCACACACTAGCCACTGCCTTACCTCCCATACGCCACTCAGAGCCTATTCTAAACCCTTCGCCATTATCCCCACACTTAGACAACATATTTTATTGGGTATGCACTTCGACCTGGCCCAGCTCATTCAACCATCCTATTTCTGCATTCATATTTTAGTCGTGAAAAAAAACTTCAAATTAGACGAAGGTTAAAATAATCTGATTTGCGCTTTTGGTCAGGTTGCGCAAGCACTGGATTGGCATTCTACGTAGGTCCTACGCATTTTTTAGGCATATTCACCGTAGTCCGCAATTATTCAATGAAAGCTTATTAATGAAATTCTCACGCGGAATTAAAATCCTTGTGCATTGAAGTTTCAGTTTCACTTGTGTAAAGGTGGACCTCACCACAAGCAACATGGAAAGCGATTATGACTCCGGACTTCTTGTGCTTCTCTTTACTCAGGGAAAAGAAACAATGATCATGTGTTTCATGATCATTTAAATTGTTTACATGAAACAAGACCATCTGAAATGTCTTTATGCAATTCGATTGCTTTCAATCTCTCAGTAAAGACAAGCGTGAGAATTCCCGAGTCAAAATCAATTTCCGTGACACAAGTGGGGAAATCCACCATAATGCACGTGAAACTGATCAACTTAATGCACAATGACTTCAATTCCACAAGTAAATTTCTCCAGTGCATGCTGATTGGAAAATTGCGAACTACGGCACAGGAAGGTGAATGCCACTAAGAGGCGAGAGACTCTACCGAATGCGTGAGACTTGGCATCTCTTTTTTGGGAAGTGATGTAAACTCATACCATCATTTGGAGTCTTGTTACAGCCTACCACTACACACCTATTTGGCATGTTGATGAATGTTATCTCAAAATCAACGAAATCAAGGATTGATCAAGGCGAAATCAATTATCAGTATCGAACAAACCACTGGTCGATCAGCAAAAGGTTAGCAACTTACTTCTCACACGTCACAGGTCATATGACTACTCGGTCCATGTGCAACGACTTTTTTGAGGGGTGGGGCTTAGGACCAGACAAACCAGCCAAATTTTAGTTTTCAAATAATGATAAAAAGTTATAGCAAGCATCTACAAATGTGTGATGCATATTAATTTGCTACACATGATCTATTTCTTTAAAAAATAGCCAAAAAATTTTCTGAGTGAATCTTTAAGCACTGTTAATGAGTGTTGAAAGGAATCAAAGTCTATCTGCAAGGCAGATAACGCCTCATCTAATCAAAATGCAAAGAAAAAAACCAATATCATCTGCAGAAAAAGTGCGCCTTACAGCCATTTTCAAATTAGGCCAAATTATTGACATACAAGGTAAAAAGTTAACACTCATGAAATCAATTACAATAAAATGCAGATTGCTTTCCTAATCATAGTAGCACACTTGTTTTGCAGCTGCCTGAACAAAATCCATTCAGTTTTTTTTTTTCATAAGTCCTGGATGAGCGAAGCTTAGGAGGGAGTGTTGTGAAACTCGAGTGTCACTCGCAAATCAGTAAATTTGCCGTTAGCATGACCGCTGGCGATGAGATTCTCAAACAGCTTATCCAGGTGTTAATGATAGTGTCACTTTTATTTAGCTTTAGCCCATAGTGAATTCCTTTCGATCATATTTCTGATAATTCATGGAATGACACACAGTGCATCTGTCTTTAATTGGTAATCTCCTAAAGAGAGCACTTTTGTCAGCAATAGCATAAAAATACGAGCCAGAACTGAATTGAATGAGGGAAACCCTGTCCATGTCACTCATTTTTCAATCACGCAGGAACCCGAAGTTCCACAAATTTCTTTTAAAAAGGATAAGCAGCTTGACCTTGGTAATTTCACATTTCTAATACAAACAGTAGGGCAATGATCACTAAAACACCGCTGGATGAGTACCTGAGGCATAGTCAGCATGATGTCAGCTAGAGACGATGTGGTGCTTGTGATGGTAAGATGAAGCTTCTTGAATCGTTGAGACTTTCCAGCCAAATGATTCATCAATTATGGGTAAGTGATACGAAATCAGGCAGACACCAGATGCGGGAAAAGGGAATGAGGATTTATTTATAAACAAAACAAAACAGGCACTAGGGCCAACAAAAAACTTGGCCCAAAGGGTTGCAAAAAACAAACTGAGGTAAGCTACACAGAGCTATAAACAATAAAGGCAAAAGGCAAAAAACAAAAAGGCACTGGAAACTCCAGGCAAGAAGCACAAGAAAAATAAATAACCAGACTATATATAAATTCAAAAAACAAGAGGCTGGGACAAGACTTGAAACTAGAAATGCTAGGGAATCTTGACAAGAACTTGGCTACACTTGCACATGCAATGAGACGCGAGACACTGTCTGCCAGCCAACTTCCACCGCAACCAGATAAAGGCTTGGTAATCATGACACATGAAGGGCAACACCTGGAGAAAGAGAAACAAGAGGCATGGCAAGATCAAGACATGGACAGAGATTGGATGACATGACCTGCTCATTAAGAGAATGAGCGTGCTCAGCTTAAGTACCAATTAAGTATGCAGTTTGAAAGCAGCATGAATGTTCAGAACAGAAAAGCACAGCAAGATCTTGAAATAGCAAAGCAGGAATCATGACAATAAACTCCCTGTCTAAATTAGTAGTATTAGTAATGTGCCTATCTAAGAATTACACCACCCAGTGAGTGTTAGTAAATGTTAGTAACTTAAAAACAGTTAATTGCCAATTAAGCTTAGAGAGGCCCGAATCCAGCACAGCACAGAAGGAAGGGAGAAAAACCAAAGCCAACCAGAGCTCTGAAATGTGCAACAACGAAGGCACGGGGCGGAACGCAGACAAGCGGTGGAGTGGCATGGCAGACCTGGCATGAAACAAAACATGGAAAAGTAAAAACATGGACTATAAATGTGAAACATGAAATGCAAAAACCTGATACAAGAAACTGTTAAAACTGTGACATGAACATGAACTATGAACTATGGAGTCTTGGAACATGAAACTGTTAAAACCATAAATGCTGTCCTGGCCAAAGGCCAGAACACAACAGGTAAGATTGTCGCCAGGACAATTCTCTTCCTAATGTGTGAAGAAAAATGGGATCTGTTTCTGTAAAGAAACCCAATTTTCTTTAAAAAATTATTATTATTTTTTTTAAGTTTTAACAGAGAAGTCATGATCCAGCCACATACCTAGATATTTATTGGACTGAACCTGTTCAATTTGTACTCCATGCAGAACAGATCATGAACTTAGTTTTATCAGTATTTAAAACAAGTTTAAAACCAACAAGAGATGGCAGTATAACATTAAAAGCAGATTGTAAGTATGTAAAGTCTGGGTGCGTGTTAGTGGTGACGAAGGCACTGTGTCGTCTGCAAAAAAAATGAGCCTTACAATTTGCTATATTACGAGCAATGTCATTTATATAGAAGGTGAATAAAATTGGTCCAATTACACCTTTCTTTACCTTTAAAAATTGAGATTTCATATCCTCGTTTGCAATAGCTTGTGTTCTATTAGATAGGTAGTCCTGAAACCATGAGCAGGCTATACAATCAAGTCCAATGGAAGACAACTTTTTAAATAAAATTATTTGGTCGACTGTATCAAAAGCTTTTGCTAGATCAGTAAATGGGGCTGCACATTTTTATTTATAATCAAGTCGACTACGATTCTCCCAGAATTGATTGTTTCTCTTTCCTTTAAGCCAAACCACGTCTTTGATCCAGGCAGCATTGCCATAAACACCCTGGAAGGGGGGTCGAATCTGGTTTTTGGGTTTCCACCATTTTGAGGATGTAATAAAACAATCTAGTTGAGAGAGAAGAATAGGGTGATTACCCGAGAGGATTCTGACCAATTTTCAGGAGTTTCCAAAAGGGAATGAACCATAATTTCAATGAGAATTAAAAATACTCCATTCAACTGAAGTCTTAAGATGAATTAATATATAAGTAAGTTGGGTTATAAGTACAGAGGTCATTTCTTATCAGAATATTGCACATATAAGCATATTATGAAGTTCACAGAGGTTTAGATTATTTTAAACAGATTAATATAACTGGACTTTAACTTTAGAATAAGGACAGTAGTATGACTCCCACAGGGGCATTGTGTCAGCCAGAGCTTTGCAACTACCCCCCCTGTACAGAGTAACCGAAAGACCATCGACACCTTCCACATACAGGCTGACCGAGCATCCTGGGGGGAAGTCCACAAAAGTTTTATCGCTATTTGGCCTGGCTCTGGACCAAGCTTATCAGCCATTTGTCACTTACATTTCCAGATTCTACAACTCTTCAGGGGATTTTCCAGCTGCTGCTCTAAGCTGTGCTCTTGCTCTACGAGTCTTCCTTAAGAGTCCATGCACCAAAGACTTGTCTGATTTTAACCATGTTAATTCTGACTGCTGTCTTCCTGCCATCATGATCCTCTCATTCCTAATTTACCATCTTTTGATTAGCCAGCCAGCGGAGGATGGGCTTCCCCACAATAGCCAGATTCCTCCTGAGATTTCTCCTCACTGAGGAGTTTTTTCTCACCACTGTTCAAGGCTTTTTCTCCCTACGGGGAGTTTTTTGCCTGGTATTCGGAGGTTTGGGATTAGTCTGAGCTCTGTCCTTTTCTCTCGGTGAAGCATCTTCATGACAGCCTGTCCATGAAAAGCGCTATAAATAAAAATTGAATTGAATTGAAATTAATTCTGCTCTGCTCAACGCATAATAAAATTTTCCTGATTTCACTTGAGTCTCTCCTGGTTGAAATATCATATAGTTCAATTTAAATAAACCATTTTTTAATTTTCAAACTGTTGCCGTGTTATTTCACTAAGTTAGACTCTAAAGGCTAAAACGAAGTGAAATTAAATAGTGCCACTTGTAAGTAAATTCACCATTCTCACTACACCCTTAATAATTATTAAACTATTTGTCATAGAGACTTGGGCATTGGGTTGTCCAAAATGTTAGGATCATTCAAATGATAATAGCTTCACTTTGTCAGACCGACTTGAAGTTTGTTCACAGACTTTATATTCTAGTTGGCTTTGCCAAGATTGAGCTTCATGTGATTTTCGTTCTTCGTTGCACCAGGTGAGGAAATTGTCAATCAATCTTCTATATTCCCGTGTAAAAAGTGAAGACAGTATGTTTTATGCATGGAATTATTCTATGTAATCATGAAAAATGTCAATGTAGTGATAACTTTCACTTTGGCAAAAAAAAAACACTCAATACCTTTTTTAATTCTGTCTAAGTTTTCACTACATGTGTACAGTATATTACAAGAGTCTGTACAGACATGGATGTAAACTGCAACTTGATTGGGTGGCAGAGGCATACAACAGAGCGGCAGTTCTTCTGGATTTTTTAATCATTGCCTTTAGTGTGCTTTGTGGTGTATGTAATCATTTCCATATCATTCATTTTACATCACATGTGAAGAGCAATTTCATCAGTCCTTCAACAGTTTTTTTTTTTTGTCCATAGTGAATGGTGGCAGAAGAAATCTTTAGCAACGCTTTATTCCCTAGTGAAGCAGGAAACAGTGAAATGACACAAAATATTTCCAAATGAATTAGTTGAACCCAAGTTAAAAAAAGAAGAAAGTATTGTTAGTGTTTACAATATTTGTAATGGTTTCAATAATTTTATCAGCTATGGTCTCAGAGAAGTATAGATAACTTAATAAAATAAACACTGAAACATGAAAATAGATGCACTGAAATAAAAGTACGCCGATAGTTTTTAATAAATCAAATTTGGATTGAAAACGGTATAGATCAATTGTGCAGTTTTTTTTTCTTCATACTAGTTCTGCACCTAACTGCATGAACGGCACAGGGTTTGCCTGGATATGTAGGCTAAACCTTTGCACTATGTGCATCTGTCCTGGTTGTGCTGAGCTGTCCTGATTGGGCCCGATAATAAACCCCAGTCTTGCACAATCCTATTACCGTCTCAAAGGAAATAATGCCTGTCTCAAGGGTATGGACTCATCAGACTGCATGTCCTCTACACTGCCCTTTGGACCATGACTATATTCAATTTCAGTTGAATTCAAATCTATTTGTATAGCACAGGGCAGCCCAACCCTGTTCCTGGAGAGCTACTATCCTGAAGGTTATCACTCCAACCAAAGCAAACCACTCCTGCTTTCCCAGTTACAGACCTTGACGAGCTGCTAATGAGCTGAATCAGGTGTGTTGAATTAGAGTTGGAGCAGAAACCTACAAGATGGTAGCTCTCCAGGAACAGGGTTGGGCAGCACTTTTCACAGAGGGACTTTCACAAAAATGCTTTCTAGTGCAAAAAAGGGCGGTGCTCGGCCTTATCCCAAAATTAGCAAATGAGGCAAAAAGCTCCCAGTTGGGAGAAAAATCCGAAAACAATGGTCGGAAAATAATGCCTCATTGGGAAAACATCGTTCGACAGACGTGGCTAAAGTGTGGGAGCCCATCCACCTCTCGCAAGCTAATTAACCCCTAAAGCCCTGAGCCTCTGGCTTGAATATGACGTGCCTAAAATGAAATGACTATATCTCTGCAACCAATTGGTCGATTTGAATAATCTTGATATTATAATAAAGGTAACACCTTGGGAATTTTTTCCTTCTGCAAAAGTCAGTATATATGTCACTGAGTCAGAGTAAATGAAGATGGAACACTGCATAAATAAAACCTCTTTTTTGCACCAAACAAAGTTTTAATTTCATCTGTCTTAAAATTATTCAGGTGCAGTCTAAAACCCTAAGAATTGAAGCACAGAATCTCACCATTATCTGTGCCAAGGTTTATTCTAATTAAGTAACTCAGAGCAAAATTAGACAGGTTTTGAATACTACTGTTGAATATTTAGTGGATAATATACCGATAACACCACAAACAAACCAATTAAGCA
The DNA here is from genome assembly GCA_029721435.1 of Gymnothorax reevesii. NCBI lineage: Eukaryota > Metazoa > Chordata > Actinopteri > Anguilliformes > Muraenidae > Gymnothorax > Gymnothorax reevesii. The sequence continues at coordinate 59,452,407 of CM056576.1, read as the reverse complement.
GTTATATTGTCACGCTATTTCAGGACATGCTAATGGCCCATGGACTCAGTTTGACTAATGGGGAACGCAAAGCTCTAGCTCTGGCTAGGTTTGTGTGATTAAGGTGGTTTAAGGCTCATTGGAAACATCAGAACCCATAGAATCAAATGGCTACTGGCAAAGTCTTACTGGTGGCATCACAAGCTGATCACAGAGAGGAAAATTCATTGGAAGCAAGCTGAATGCTGAGGAGCTGAGATCTCTGAAGCAATGCCTCGAAAAAAAACCTGCTTGGAGACTGGAAGATCTAGTTTTGTTAAAACGCAGACACATTGGGCCAACAATAGCAAGCACAGATTTACTCTCGAAGAGTTTTTTATTACGAAATTTCAAAGGTAAGAAAAATGTTTTTACTCATCTCTGTAGACTGTATAGTGTATGCCTGCTGTTCTTTGCGTGAAAGGCTTAGATTGGTGGATTCTGTCGACTTTCCCCTTTCATTTGAGGTATCATTTCTATGCATAGCACAAATTCAGTAGAAACACTAGTGACTCAGAGCTGATATGATTTTATCCTATGTTTTGCTACTTGCTTATTTCCTTGGTAGGTGCTTAAAATTTGTTTGGCTGAGGTAAAAATGGTCAACATGAGCTTTTTGCCGAGTTTCTTCGCGAAAAGTGGATGAGCTGCATGACGATGTTGCAATTGGGAAACATGCTGTATTTATATTGCGTAACGATCGCCCCTGGTACGGGGGGCGTTCGGGTTTAAGTTAATGAAAATTAAAGTCTAATAAAAAACTCAACCAGAATCCAATCAGTTGCGCAAGTAGCTCCAGAAAGTGGCTAGGCAAAGATGGGGTTGAACCAGATCATTACAGCAGCAGTCAAGGAGGGACCACGTGGTGAGGGATTGGGGTTTAGTGGTCCATGGACTCAGTGTTTGGGGGCAAAGGATTCCTGAAAAGAGACACAAAACAAGAGGTTAGAGAAATCAACAGCACACTAAATAAAGTGCTGTCTTGTGTCAGGTTCCAAGTTACACTTAAGTGTTATTACCCTGAAGCAACTGGCCCTAATCATGCAAAATAGAAACAGTCGACCCTCCTCAACCCGCAAATTGTACTTCAGAGGCGCTGGCCTTACACCAGGCTGTATGACTGATCTGCCTCTTTGACTTATGACTGATCACTGATCTGCAAACTCAGACCCCTCCGTGCGCAGGTCTTGGAGAATTAGCAGGACAGATGGTGAGCTGATGAATTGAAGGCAGATGAAGGGAAATGCACACATTTATCGTTTGTTGTTCATTAATCGATGACAGCATGCTTATATAAACCTCTGTAAATCCTATTTATCATTGCTAATTATACATTCCATCCACTTTCACCATAATCAATCTAATAAATTAATTAAAACTAACCAATGCACCAAGTGTATTAACTTACAAATTTCTATTTTCTGATGATCTTCTGGGTTAGGTGTCCAATAATAGTCTAATCATTTTAACAAGGTGGAAACCTTTGAATATAATTGATGTGAGCATACAGCACCCTCCATAATTACTGGCACCCCTGGTTAAAATGTGTTAAAAGCCTTATAATAAATTAAATGTTTATTGCAGAAGCATATTCTCACACTAAAGATTGTAGAAAAATTTAACCTTCAACGCAAGTGAGTTGAGTATTAGGCTAATGATGAAGGGGGAAAAATCCCTGACTAAGAAAGAATTATTTTTCATAAAATCACCTGTTACACAATTATTGGTACCCCTAACAATTCCTTGGAATTAAGTGTAATTGAAGTATTTCTGTCATTTCTACAGTAGTTTACAAAGTTGATCAGAGTATCTAGGAACATTTAATTAATAAGTCATCACTTCCTGTTTCCCTCTATGACGTGACATAGAGGCCATTTCTCTTATCCACTCTTCAACATGGGAAAGACAAAGGAACCCACCATTCAAGTAAGGCAGATATGTGTTTACCTTCATAAGTGAGGCAATGGCTACAAGAAAATAGCCACTCGCCTGCCCAATGCTGCAACAATGCTCCTCGGAACCGTATCCCTCCCAATCAAGGAAAAAGTGGAATCCCTGACTAACGCGCCTCTCAGCCAAAATACGACGTACAGTGTACGCCGGGCCCCCCTCAATCATCCGTGGCGGGGGCGGGGATTTGTCGGCAGGTTGTCGGCACGCTGGTGCTAACAGGTCTAAGCCTGGACACATGAAAGGTGGGATGGATCCGCAAGGATTTAGGGAGCTTAAGATGCACAGTGACAGGGTTAATCTTCCGCACAATCTTAAACGGGCCAATAAAGCGAGGGGCCAATTTCCGAGACTCAACTTTTAAGGAGAGATCCCGAGTGGAGAGTCAAACTCTCTGGCCCACTCGATAAGATGGGGCCAAGCAGCACTTTTTGTCAGCCGCTGATTTTTGACTATGCCCAGCCCGCAACAAGGAGGAACGGACCTTAGTCCAAACAGAGCGGCAGCGTCGAATGAAGTGTTCATCAGAGGGCACTTCTGACTCCTTCTCAGACTCCAGAAATAGAGGAGGTTGATAACCCAACTGGGCCTCGAAAGGAGAAAGACCTGTAGAGGAGTTACATAATAAATTATGGGAGTATTCTGCCCATGCCAAAAAAAAAAACTCCAGGACGCAGAATTATCGGCCGCTACGCACTAAAGAGTATTCTCTAGGGACTGATTAGTGCGCACAGTCTGCCCGTTAGTCTCAAGATGAAACCCTGATGACAGGCTTACTGAGGTCCCAAACTGTTTACAAAAAGCACGCCAATATTTGGCCGCAAACTGAGGCCCCTGTTAGAAACCACATCAAGGGGGAGACCATGCAACCGGAACACGTGATTAACAACTAGGACGGCTATCTCCCGCGCAGAAGGCAGTTCAGGCAGCGCGATTAAATGAGCGGCCTTGGAAAAACGGTCGACCACGACTAGGATGACAGTATTGCCATCAGAGACGGGCAGGCCCATGATAAAATCGAGCGCAATATGGCTCCAAGGGCGTTTGAGTACCGGCAATGGACACAACAGGTCAGCAGGGGGGAGATAGGACACTTTTTTCCTGGCACAAGTGCCGCATGCTGCCACAAATTCCCAAATATCCTTTATCATGCTGGGCCACCAAAATCATCGGGCCAAGAATTGCTTAATCCAATGGGCCCCAGGGTGACCTGCCAGACAGGAAGAGTGTCCCCACTGGAGAACCTGTGAACTAACCGCAACAGGAACAAAAAGACAGCCGGGCGGTTCCCCACCAGGACCGGGATCGGTTCTTAAGGCCCCCTGTACCACAGGTTCCACGTCCCACTGGACAGGTGCCAAAATCTGATCAACCGGAATGACCGGCTCCGGCATGAGATCACGGTAAAATCCGCGATATCATAAATCCGCGATAAGGCATTGCGCTTAATATTTTTAATATTAATATTTTTTGAGCCAGGGCGGTTAGTTAACGTGAAGTTAAAACGATTAAAAAACAACAACCACCGCACCTGCTGGGAATTACGTCTCTTAGTCTGCTGAATATACTGGAGACCCCTCAGACCCCTCCAGCCAATGGTGCCACTCCTCTAACGCCAGCTTAACGGCAAACAACTCCCTGTCACCGATGCTGTAATTTCGCTCAGCAGCAGACAGTGACCTAGAGAAGTAGGCGCATGGGTGTAACTTATCGTCCCAAAGGGGGCGCTGGGACAAGACAGCACCCACTCCGACCTCCGAGGCATCAACCTCCACCACAAATGGAGGGAGGGGTCGGGCAAAACCAGAATAGGTTCAGAGCTAAACAATTTCTTTAGCTCTTGCAAGGCAGCCTTGGCTGCTAGCGATCAGGCGAAAGGAGTGGAGGTCTTTCTCTTAGTGAAGGCAATAATGGGAGCAGCTACCCCCCTAAAATTGCGGATAAACCTCCTGTAAAAATTGTAAAATCCCAGGTTTTACCTCTGAAATTTTGGGGGGCAGACCAATTCCTGACGGCTGCCACCTTGTCAGGGTCCCTTAGAAACAATAAAACTAAGAAACGAGACCGTCTTGGCATGAAAGACGCATTTCTCAGCTTTGACAAAAAGCTTAGCTTTGAGAAGAGCCTCCAGTACCTCTCTGACGTGTTGTATGTGTTTGGAGAGAGCTGAAGAAGAAATTAAAATGTCCTCAAGATAAACAAAGATGAATTTCTCCAACATCATTAACAAGTGCCTGGAATACAGAGGGGTCATTATCCAATCCAAACGGCATAACCAAATATTCGTAGCACCTGTCATGCGTATTGAATGCCATCTTCCACTTGTCACCATCTTGTATCTGAACCAAGTTATACGCATTCCGCAGGTCCAGCTTAGTAAAAACGACACCTCCTGCAAGCATTTGAATGCGGAATTTGTCAGAGGAAGTGGGTACTGATTTTTAATAGTAATATTATTCAGGACCCTGTAATTGATACAAGGTCTAAGGCTACCACCCTATTTTTCCATCAAAAAGAACCCTGCCCCAGCGGGGGACGTGGATGGTCGAATAAAACCATTAGCCAGCGCTTCCTGAATATATTCCCGCATGGCCTTCCGTTCAGGACGTGACAGTGAGCATAATGGCCCTCTAGGGGGAGCGGTGCCAGGGTGGAGATGGATCTCGCAATTGTAAGGGCGATGAAGAGGTAAAGTAGATGCCCATTGTTTACTAAAAACCTCAGCGAGATCAGTATAAGCAGTAGGCACATTATGAGGCAAACTAAAATTCAAAGCAGCCCCTAAATTCTCAACCTGTTCGTACTCAGCCGCATCAATGACAGTCTCTAGATTGGAGCCACACTCGGAATGACAATCATCCTTGGGCTGTCGCCAGTCAAATTGAGGGTCCCACTCTAACCCCTCCTCGGCCCCCTTCTCTAGATTGGGAGGGTCGTGTGGGATAATCTCCCCTGAATCACTCCAGGCGTCACTTTCTCTCATGGACTGACATCCAGGCCAACCCATAGAGCGATCCATGCAGTGGGATCTACAATCGGAACCCCACTGTGCAATAGGGTTATCCTTATTACCCTAAAGGATATGAGGCTTGTGTTTTTGTAACCAAGAATGTCCTAAGACTACTGGGAACATGGGCAAACTGATTAAAAAAAATGGATTTCCTCAGAGTGTCCACCAAAGGAATAGAACATAGACAAAGGTTCAGAGATCTCGGATATAACTCCGTCTCCCAATGGGCGACCATCCAAAGTTTTAACAGCGCGTGACTGCAAAAGAGGGCGACTCGAAATGGAGTGTCTCTTAGCCTATTCCCTATCCATAAAACAGTCTACAGCCAGAGAGTCCAAAAACACATTAAAAAAAATTCTATTAATTCCCTTAATCAGTTCAACAGGAATTAAAGTCCGATGGAGAGATTGGTTCTGACCCTCTAGTGCTCCCCATACCACTAGGGGGTCTTCCCGTTTCCCTGGAGCTCAGGACAGTGTGAACAGATATGCCCAGGCTTACCACAATTATAGCAGATTATATGCCTGCGAGCGGGCTTGCGAGCCCTGCTATTAAATAAGCCATTAACCTGCATAGATTCATCAGAAGTGGAAGAATCTGTGGGTGGAGTTATGACTGTGTGAACGCAGGGGAAGGAGAATACTACAGGGGAATACTAACCCTGTTATCAACAGTAACCAATGCATAATGTTTCTCCTTTTTGCGTTCACAGAGGCGATTATCAATTCGCACAGCCGTACGAACCAACGAATCTAAGGAAACACAAGGCTCCAATGCCGCCAAAGCGTCTTTAACATCTTCGGCCAGAGCATGAATAAACACTGTCATTAAGGGCGCTTCCACCCAGCTTGTTTCAGTGGCTAAGGAACGAAATGTGATAGAAAAGTTAGCGACACTCTCAGATCCTTGCTTAAGATGCATTAAACGCGTTGCGGCGTCTTGACTTCGAACATCCTGATCAAAGACTGATTCCATAGCTCTAACGAGGGTTTCAACAGTATTCACAATCGGTGAATTAGATAGGATTAGTGGACCCGCCCAAGTCAGTGCAGTATCAGTCAACAGGGATAAAATAAATGACACTCGAGACTCCTCATTAGCGAACTGTGAAGAGTGAGCTTTAAAGAAAATTTTGTATTGTGCAACAAAGTCCTAATGTTTCCATGCTTCACCGCCATATCTAGAAGGCATTTGCAGTTTTGGTTCTCAGTAGGAGCTTAAAGATTGTGCTTGGGCAACATTGTGTGTAATTTGAGCCGACAGGGCTCTAACACACTCCGTCAGGGAGAGTAGGGCAGTTTCCATTCTCTGAGTGCTGCTTTCTTGTGATCTTTGTCTCTCAGCGAACTCTGATTATTGAGCATTAAGAGCGGAGAGACCCTTGCTATGCCCAGAAAGGACAGCCTGCTGGTTAGCTACCACTTTCTCAAACGCAGCCGCAGCTGACGACTCCATGTCTGGCTGGAGTGTTCTGTAATGGGTGGTTTGAGTGGAGTTTCAGATGTCGCGGCAGGCAAAGCTACATCGAGCACAGAGCCGACGCAGCTGAAAGTGATAGGGCAAAATCAGAGAGGAAAGGAGCTTGCGATTCTGAATAAACAAAAGGCTTAAGTGCCAGAAACGAAGCGAGCAACCAGATAGAAAAGAAATCTCAATAAAAGAGAAAACTAACAAGGCACCTGACAATAGTGCCAAATAACCTAAAGAAGCAAAGCTTCCCAGAAACAAAGAATATATATAAATTGGCAAACCCCTTACTAAAGATATATCAAACACTCCAGCAAAAGAGGCGTGGCAACCTCCGGCTTAAATAGACTTCGGGGAAGGAATGCACAGAAATAATCAGCCAGCTGGGAAAGAATCCGATGCGAAAAGAAAACGATGTCGTCAGGGACGAGAGTTACAAAGAAAGCGAAAAGCACATTCACAAACCATGACAGGTATGCACTCACCATTGCATCATTTTCATAAGCTTATGCAATGTCACAACATTTTTTCCGTCCAGAGTAGCAATAACTTTTCGTCAAGATTTTTTATTGATGACAGGAGAGTTGGAACGCTGTGTAAAGTCTTCTTCAGCTAATCCCAAAGATTCTCAATCAGGCTAAGGTCAGGACTGTGTGTGCAAATGATGTCTCATGCATGCTGAACCACTCTTTTGCCATTTAAGCCTGAAGAATCCTGGCATTGTCATCTTGGCATATGCCTGTGCCATCAGGGAAGAAAAATATCCATTGATAGTGGTCATGCCGTATATCTAGGCGGTCAGCTGATCTAATTTTTTGGGCACATAACATTGTTTAGCCTGGACCTGACCAACTGAAGTAACCCCAGATCATAACAAGTGCTGCCACTAAACGTGGCCATGTCCCCCGCCAGGTGACGGAAATCGACTGGGGTCGGCGTATCACACAAATACACATTGAAGCCAAAGATGAATAAAATCGGTCAAAGCGTTCTTGAGATATCCCATTCTCAACAAACGGGACTTGACAAACAGACGGCCAGATGGATGGACTGTTGGAGCTGAATACTATGTCCCCCAGCCCTAATACACCTTGACACCAAAGATGAATGGAATTAGTCAAACCGTTCTTGAGATATCATGTTGACAAAGTATTTGTAAGTGGTGAAATGGTTGTAATGACCTTGAGAATAATGCCAAGGTCACATAAATCGAGTGGACTGTGAGCACCCCCCCAATACACCTTGACACCATAGATAAATGGAATCGGTCACACCATTCTTGAGATATCGCGTTCACATCACACAGGACATGACAGACGGATGGACAGAGCTGCATACTATGTCCCCCGCCCCTAATACACCTTGAAACCAAAGATGAATAGAATCAGGAAAACCATTCTTGAGATATCCCGTTCACAACAAACGAGACGTGACAGACGGACGGCCGAACGGATGGAGCTGAAAATTATGTCCTGCGCCCCTAATACACCTATGAATGGAATCGGTCAAACCGTTCTTGAGATATCATATTGACAACGTATTTGTGAGTGGTCAAATAGTCATAATGACCTTGAGAATAATGCCAAGGTCACTTAAATCGAGTGGGCTGTGAGCACCCCCCAATACACCTTGACACCAAAGATGAATGGAATCGGTCAAACCGTTCTTGAGATATCATGTTGACAAGGTATTTACAGTGGGGCAAAAAAGTATTTAGTCAGGCACTGATTTTGCAAGTTCTCCAACTTAGAAAGATGAGAGAGGTCTGTAATTTTCATCAGAGTACACTTCAACTATGAGAGATAAAATGAGAAAAAAAAATCCAGGAAATCACAATGTAGGATTTTCAAAGAATTTATTTGTAAATGATGGTGGAAAATAAGTATTTGGTCACCCACAAACAAGCAAGATTTCTGGCTCTCACAGACCTGAAACTACTTCTTTAAGAAGCTCTTCTGTCCTCCACTCGTTACCTGCATTAATGACACCTGTTTGAACTCGTTATCTGAATAAAGGACACCTGTCCACAGCCTCAAACAGTCAGACTCCAAACTCAACCATGGTCAAGACCAAAGAGCTGTCGAAAGACACCAGGAAGAAAATTGTAGACCTGCACCAGGCTGGGAAGAGTGAATCTACAATAGGCAAGCAGCTTGGTGTGAATAAATCAACTGTGGGAGCCATTGTAAGGAAATGGAAGACATACAAGACCACTGATAATCTCCCTCGATCTGGGGCCCCTCGCAAGATCTCATCCCGTGGGGTCAAAATGATCATGAGAACAGTGAGCAAAAATCGCAGAACTACGCGGAGGGACCTGATGAATGACCTGCAGTGAGCTGGGACCAAAGTAACAAAGGCTACCATCAGTTACACACTACGCCGAGAGGGACTCAAATCCTGCAGCGCTAGGCGTGTCCCCCTGCTTAAGCCAGTGCCTGTCCAGGCCTGTCTGAAGTTTGCCAGAGAGCATATGGATGATCCAGAGGAGGATTGGGAGAATATCATGTGGTCAGATGAAACCAAAATTGAACTTTTTGGCAAAAACTCAGCTCGTCGTGTTTGGAGGAAGAAGAATGCGGAGTTGCATCCCAAGAACACCATACCTACTGTGAAGCATGGGGGTGGAAACATTATGCTTTGGGGCTGTTTTTCTGCAAAGGGGACAGGACGACTGATCCGTGTCAAGGGAACAATGAATGGGGTCATGTATCGTGAGATTTTAAGCCAAAACCTCCTTCCATCAGTGAGAGCATTGAAGATGAAACGTGGCTGGGTCTTCCAGCATGACAATGATCCCAAACACACCGCTCGGGCAACGAAGGAGTGGCTCCGTAAAAAGCATTTCAAGGTCCTGGAGTGGCCTAGCCAGTCTCCAGACCTCAACCCCAGAGAAAATTTGTGGAGGGAGTTGAAAGTCCATGTTGCCCAGCGACAGCCCCAAAACATCACTGCTCTAGAGGGGATCTGCATGGAGGAATGGGCCAAAATACCAGCTACAGTGTGTGCAAACCTGGCAAAGACTTACAGGAAACGTTTGACCTCTGTCATTGCCAACAAGGGTTATGCTACAAAGTATTGAGTTGAACTTTTGTTATTGACTAAATACTTATTTTCCACCATTATTTACAAATAAATTCTTTAAAAATCCTACAATGTGATTTCATGGATTTTTTTTTCATTTTGTCTCTCATAGTTGACGTGTATCTCTGATGAAAATTACAGACCTCTCTCATCTTTCTAAGTAGGAGAACTTGCAAAATCAGTGCCTGACTAAATACTTTTTTGCCCCACTGTATAAGAGGTCAAATGGTCGTAATGACCTTGAAAATAATGCCAAGGTCACGGAAATGACTGGGGTCGTCGTATTACACCAATACACCTCGATGCCAAATATGAATGGAATCGGTCCAACTGTTCTTGAGATATCGCGTTCAGAACAAACGGGACATGATGGACGGACGGATGGACGGACATGGCAGACGGATGGAGCTGAATACTATGTCCCTGGTCCGCTCGCTACCGCGGCAGTGGGGGACAACAATACCACCACAGGTTAGTACAGTTGGAACTAAGCTCAATGGGCGCCTCACTTTATCCGCCTCCCTTCTTTACCATGATGCGCCCATCAATCTGGAAAAGGGTAAATCTGGACTCATCAGGCCACATGACCTTTTTCCATTGCTTCAGCATCCTATTTTGATGTTTACCAGCAAATTTAAGCCTTCTTTTACTCAATTAGCGTCACTGATAAGTGGTTTTCTTAAAGGTCCCATATTATGCTGTATTTATTTGTTTAAAACACGTCCAGTGGGTCTTTAAAATAATGTTATGAATTAAGTGACAAAAAAAAAAACCACATACATCCAGGCCTTGAAAGACCTCTCACCCCGTTGGTGCTGGCATGAAATCTGAGCTGTTTTGGGTGGCCGGGGAGGCTATGCAAATGAGACACTGCTCTGATTGGCTGCCTGGTCGCTTAGATTCCGGGGTAGGGTGCTGGCCCGAAAAATCAGGACAGCTCTCTGCCTATTGCTGTACAACCGTACATGTTTGATCCGGAATCCGACCCTGAAAGGGAAGGGTAAGCTATTGAAGTGTTGCAGCAATGTTAACAGCAGGATAGCAATGAGTGAAAGTTTAAACTTTCGGGTTTTGCTGGTACTGTCTGGCCTTGCATGCATGTGGTTGTAGCTGTGTTGTTAAGAGTCATTACATGAGAAAATGGCACTTTTTGAAGAAGTTGAGGAGTTGACCCCCCTGGAATTGAATGAAACGCATACGTACATATGGGCACCTCAAGGAAAGAGCCAACGTTTAAGGTCTGTATCTCACTTTGCTTGCCGGTGGCGCCACCTGGAAGCCACTAAAGTGGCTCAGTTTTGCTGTTGACACCACATTTTACATCAACTATCATGACTTAAGGATGTGGGTCACTTTTAGCCAAGTGTGCAAGTAACATAAAAGACACTTTGGAAAAACCAAACCCAATTTTTCCCCATAATTTGGCCTGATTTTGTTTTCTCAGTGGATTTCTAAGGATTCAACAAAGCTGCAATGCAAGAACTATCTTTAATTATAAGAACATGTATTTCTTTTATTTTTCATGTTGTCTTTCTTGTTACCAACAATAGTATTTTTGTCAAAATACTATTAATATTCAAGTCTTTACAAAGTTTTTGGGATAAAATGGTTTCAGATGCACTTTATTTTGTTTCTAAAGTGTTTTACAAAAAGATTTCAGGGGATAGGCTTAATATCTGGAGAGTAAAAAAAAGACCTATACAGTAACGAAAAAGAAAATGTATAAAACGGCCAAAAGTTGGTTTCATATGACAATTTTATTAGTATTATAATTATTTTTTTAAAATGTCCAACAAGAAGTTTAAAAGAATTCATAGAATAGGGAGTCCGCCACAACACCACTGGAGGATTCAAGCATTCTGTCCCAATGCAAATGAAAAGCAACTGCATAAAACATGTGACTGATGATAAATATACCAGTGTTTCAAATATAGTGTAATTTAAAATGTGGCTATCTTTATATTTGTAAACTTGCGGATAGATTTTCATTTTCAAATATTCAATCAAAAGCTGCTGTAAGAAGAGGTCAGAGAAACACCAGGTGCAGGATCCAGAAGTGTTTATTAAAACACAAAATACTAAGGGAAAAATGGCAGACACGCCAGAAACAAAACACCGTGCACAAGCACTGAAAAAATGTGAGAACTAAGGTACTCTGCCAAAGGCAGGGGGAAACAGAAATACTCTCTCCAAGAGAGGATAAACTAAGAAAACAAAAACTGAACCTAACTAAACTGACGGATACACTGGGAGACTTTAACATGGGGCAGACAAGACTAGGGCGCAGTAAACGAGACTCTGGAAATATACACGGGAAAAACTCGGAAGGCACGAGGAGCTGAGACTTCACCATGTAGCACAGAGACAATACGGAGGATCCGTCTGACAATCACGTCCCATGCTGCCACATTTATAATCACGAGAGGAGGCGGGGACTCGGAATGCAATCTCAGACTGAAACAGAAACACATGGGATTTACAAACAATTACACGAAAACCGGGTTAACAATAATGACTCGAGACAAGACGCTGAGACGATCAAGCAAGCGAGACAGTTTAGATAAGTCAATCTAAACGTGACGAGGGAAAAGCACCACAAGAAAAGCGAAGGAAGGCACAGCGTTTTAAATGCAGTTAAACAGAGAGCTCCGACTGAATGCGCAGAAGGCAGAATCGCACACGCTTGCTAAATGAGTTAATCAAGGTTAATACTAGGTGACGAAATATTTACAATCACCCTTAAATAAGTGCTGGTTAGTACGTGTTAGTAATATCCTATCAGAGAGCACATTCACTCAGAGTTTTGCAAGACCCAGAATTAAACACAGGTGGAAGCAATGAATGAAATACCAAAGCAAAACCGAAAGAGGAAACGTGATTGGATGACGAGACGCAGGCATGCTGAAGCCAGTCACGCGACACCACTGGAAAAAGATTGGGAGCGATTGTCAAACGGCTGAACTGAGAGCTGGAAATAAAAGAGACGAAAGTAAATCACAAGCACAAATAAGCACGGGACAACACGCGAAAGGGCAGAATCATAACGCAGTTTGCGTTTATGATTGTGAGAGAGAAAAGGTTTTTTCTGTGCATGTCTCCCAAACAGCTTGTTGGCATGTAGATTGCCCCTGATGGTTGTTTTGGAGACTTTGTGACCCCAAGATGCTACCATTTGTTGCAATTCTTTAACAGTGAGCTTTGGAGAATATTTTATTTCTCTTGCCATCCTCCTCACTGTGCGTGGTGGCAAAATAACCTTGCGTCCTCCCCCAGGCTTGTTTACCACTGTTCCAGTTGTTTTAAACTTCTTAATGATTCCTCTGACAGTAGATATGGGCAGGTGCAGACAAGTGGCTATTTTCTTGTAGCCATTGCCTGACTTATGATGATCGACACACATCTGCCTTACTTGAATGGTGTGTTCCTTTGTCTTTCCCATGTTAAAGAATGGATAAGAGAAATGGCCTCTGTGTCACGTCATATTTATACCTCAGGGAAACAGGAAGTGATGAATTACTGATTAAATGTTCCTATATTCTGATCAACTTTGTAAACTACTGTATAAATGACAGAAATACTTCAATAACATTTAATTCCTAGGAATTGTTAGGGGTGCCAATAATTGTGGAACAGGCGATTTTATGAAAAATAATTATTTCTTAGTCAGGGATTTTTTTCCCTTAAAATTCACTTGAGTTGAAGGTTACATTTTTCTACAATGTTCAGTGTGAGAGAATGCTTCTGCAATCAAAAGTTAATTTATTTTAAGGCTTTCAAAACATCTTAAACAGGGGGGCCAATAATTATGGAGGGAGCAGTATATGTTCATATAGATTCTTTCCATGCGGGGTGGCGGAGACTTTGCTTCTGTCAGGCTGATATTTTTTTGCTGTAAATGCAGTGATGATCAGTGACCTCCCAGTGTTTATCATGCGGCATCACAACGCATGAACAGAGGCATGCTCTGTGATTTTTGCCAATGTTTTTTCTAGAGTATTAACAAGCCTTTTATTGTAATCAGCTGGTGACTAAAATAAGTGGTCTGTTGAACAAACTGAAATGTAAGAACCAATAAACAAGCACAGGCTCATTCTTCTTATTTAAGGACTTAATATTTATCTACCAATCTCCACCCTGCATTGATCCTGCTTTTGAAAATGGAACACGATTAAAAGCCAGTCCTCCTCCCTGACCTGGGGTACTTTGTTTTCACCACAGCCATAAACAGTGCATAAAACAGGCATTATTTTGGCACAATAGCGTAAGCCATGTAGCGTGACTTGGGGTCAAGAGCATTTGTATATTAACCAACATGGCGGAATGCTAATTTTCATATTGTTGTGAGGTAAATTGAAAACAAAGAATCAAGAGAAGACTTCATCAGAATAGGTCTTGAGTGTATATCTTGAGATGTGAACCACTAGTAAGGTCTGGAGGTTTGCTGAATGGCATCAACTAAGCTTTCTCAGTTCTTATCATACTAGGGACAAATAATTGCAGATCAAGGGTACTCTATACCATCCTCATCTTTCTTTGAGTGGCATTTGAAAATGTTGGATCACCAATTTGTACTATCGCTTTTTCTTTGACATATATAGTGTGGAGAAGCTTAACAAACCATATTTTAAGGTTGTTCGTGTTTTTACTTGGCTCTCACTCAGCTTTATCTTGGAAAAAAAGGCCCAAATGTGGACATTGAAACGTTACATGGGAAGTATGTGTACTTTTGTTGTGAAATTTTGTTGTGAAGTATTTTGCAAATGTTTCTGCCTCGTGTTTCCATGAAAATGAAAAAATCTCATATTGGTCTCCATGTGTTTTCTTGGGTGTCCTCAGCGCAAAATATTTTTAACTGTCGTATGAACTGAAGTGAAACGTACATAACCTTTGTGTCCGGCTTCCGATGTAAATTTTGGTGAACATAATCCCGTGAAAAAAATAAACTCATATAGACAAAAGTGAGCTTTATCCAAATAATTATTTCTAAGCAATGCCATAAATATGATTTTAGGGGCTCAAAAGACCAAAATATGCTCATCTAGACCAAAATATGTCAACCCCAAATTTTGTGTCCGGCCCATCATGCTCGTACACCTCAGGCTCTTGTCGTGAAGTACAGTTTTTGTACTGTCGTTGCGGTCTTAAATACAACTGCCTTCGTGGGCGAAACTTAACGCGTATCCTTCCGCTGGTGATTCCTCAACGCAAGTCCACTGTGAGTGAAAGATGTCTGGTGTCCGTCCATGTAAGTCTGTGTTATGTACATTCGGTAATGCCACTGTCGACGGTTCCAGTGAAGTCTGTCAACAATTGGCATTTGTTTTGTGGTTTTGTGACCACTGTCAAGTCTCAGGTAAATTTATTTCACTTTTCAGATGTTTTAAGAACGTGGTTATTCTTATTGGAATTTTTTTTTTTTTACTTTCACAAGTACCATAACTCTTAAGTGCAACCGCTGTTCTGACTTTCCATTTCCATCCGTTCTTGTCCTATGTTATGTACAGAGGTGTATAGTAACGAAATAGTACTTTAGTAGTTTTTTTTTTGAGGATTTGTACTTTACTTGAGTTTTTGTTTTAAACCGGGACTTTTACTTTCACTCTACTACATTTAAAAGATAAAAAGTATACTTTTACTTTGTTACTTTGACCCCGACCACTTTGGTACTCGTTACACATTAAAATATGAATGTAATTCATCATTTAAAGATTATCTGGATTTGCCATTTTCGAGAACAACAGTGCTCGGCAGGGTATCTTGACCGCTTTGTGCAGATGTGTCTGCCAGCGGACATCGAGCTGCAAATTTATGCACGCAGTTACAATTTTCTATCAGTTATTGAATATTCATAAGCAAGCCAAGCTCGAACACGGTTTGGAATATGGACGAGTTCACTCCAATCCCCATTTTTCAGGAGTGGCCTGGATTTAACTCCTCAGCTAAGCCTGATGTGCAAACTGCTCAATATATTTGCCCAGAGTATCTATCCAGCAGTTAAAAAAAAATACTTCTCTTGCTACAGAAAAAAATTTTGTCCTCTGTTGCAACCACTTCAGCTCCAGCGAGCCAATGGTATCCCAATTAATAGTTAAGAAAAGTCAGTTTTCTGAAGCAAAAATTCGACTTGGTATTGATATTATGTAATTCTATTAATTATAGTCAATTATTGTGATCTTTTAATCTGCCAATAAACTCAAAGAAGAAGAAATATATAAAAGAGAAACTGCCTCTTTGTTTTTTTAATACAGTATCTTTCATTCACCCGAAAATTAATTAAAGAGTACAAGGAGAGAACAATGCGTGGTTGCTTTGCTTCTTTCTATGCGTGCTATGAAAAATACTTGGTACTTGTACTTGCACTTTTGATAATTAAGTATATTTTTTCACAGGATACTTTTGGTACTTTAATGTGAGCTACTTTAAGACTTTTACTCAAGTCATTTTCTTATGGGTGACTTCTTTTACTTTTACCTAAGTAACCTTCAGATGTGGTACTACTACTTTTACTTAATTACTTTTTTCCAGTACTTTATGCACCTCTGGTTATGTACGTTCAAGATGTGGCGTGAAAAGGTTTGAAGTGGACGAAGTATTCATCGTTCTTACCCAGATATTTTTTTTATCGTAACATGATATGCACTTGATATTTCACACAAGAAAATTAATTGTGCCGCGTTTGTTAACAATATACCTCATACATAACGGAGAAATGATCGATTTGTCCAACACATGTCTACAGCACCATGCGTACAGTGTCCAGAGTTTCGCACGTTCAAATCAGCGTACAAACAGCTGATAGTAAACGCCAAAAAATTTGTGATTATTGCGACCAACAGTGGACATTGGGTAGCCTAGCTTGTGGACTCATTGATCATAAGTAATTTGTCTGCTCGCCTGTGGCATCAAAGGAATATTTACTCTAATTTGTGGGTTATTGTGGAAACATTGCAGATGACGTGGCTGACATGGATTTTATCGGTTTACAAGAAAAGGTAGGATGTGCATTTAATTGTTTATGGGCCTGATGATTGGCAGGCTAGCTGACAGGGAGGTAGCCTATGTGAGAGAGACGTAGACGAGCCTGCGCCAACTGTCACTGACATAACTTCAGGGCTGGACAGTAACAAAACTTTGATGCGCGGCTAAACAAAGCCAGGGTACCTTAACTAAATGTCAGCGTCCCGAAACAAAGGCTAAGCACAGTAACTGCAGTTATGGCGTTCTGTCATGGTTTCTGATGGGATTTTTGGTGGTACTGTTTTTTTTTCATAAAAACAATCAAATTGACTCTAAATATTCATCCACATAATAAAAGAGGTCTAGAACACCCCCAAAATGACAATAACTAGTTTTTGACCAAATGTGATGTTACGGTGTTTTGCCTTTGCACGGCAGAGCTCCTGACTGACCGACTGGACTGTCTCCATATCACAGGCGGAGTTATAAATAAAAAAAATTGCTTCCTGCACGCCTAACTGGCTATCAGCCCAAGTTGTTGTCAAGCAGCTACAGAAAATATTGATATAACATCCGGGAGAGGCCAGAAAAACCCATCAAACAAACAGACAGACAACGAGTGTGAATTGTGTGTAGAAATGTGTGTGCGTGTGAAAACCGCTGAATTTTCAAGCGGTGAAAGTTCGATAAAAAAACTACCAACTGACGCTGACATTTAAAAATAACACCACTCAGACATGAAATGGGGATTGCACTTCAATATCAACTCCAAATGCGATTGATTTCATAAACTGTTTCGCCAAAAAACGTGGTTTATCAGCCAAAATGCTGAGCAATTTTTCCAGTCAAAACAATGAAAACCCAGTTTCTTCTGCGGAGGTCAACACTCAGAGCCTCGTTCTGAAGCTGGATACGTGCAAAAGCCGCTAACTTGGGATTTGTCAATAGCCGTCTGAAAATCCGTGACCTTAAGTTTGACCTTTCAGGGTCACTAAAGTTCAAACGTCATGGTGCCCACTGAAAGCCCATCTAGGACTTCCTATGTGTTGATAATGGTAAATATCTATCATCAACCATTTTCAACTTATAGTCCTTTGAAAATCACTGTCCATGAGTTTGACCATTCAGTCACTCCAGGTCAAAGGTCATGGTGTCAAATACAAGCCCATATAGGAGTTTGTATATCCTCATTAGTAATCATGATACCATGATTAGTATCGAAGGATACAACATTTTTAGAGCAGACCACGCCAGAAAAGGAGGAGGGATAGCAATTTAAACTAAATCCAAAATGAACTGCACCTGCGTTCGTTCTATCAGTGAACCAAATCGCTTTGAACTTTTGGCAATTAAAGTATCCCACTTGAATGGCTCAAATACGATTGTGGTCGGATGCTTCCGTCCGCCTTCAGCTTCATGTGAAGCGGCAACTTCACTGACATATATACTCAGCAACAAAAGTTTCTGTGACACCATTTATGTGTATGTTATAAATGACACGCAAAGATCTCAATGCAATCAATATGTTTATTTAACAGGAGAAACACTGACTTTTCAGTGCCAACGTCACTCAAAACGAAAAATGTCATTTTCATGCGTCATGAAGCACTTGTCTGACGTCTAACCAATTGTGACCTTCACACTTCAATACCGGGTGTGACTTCCTCGTGCCATGATGCAAGCAACGCATCTCCGGCGCATGGACCGAATCAGATGTGCCAGAAATTGCTGTGGGATGTCATTCCAAATCTGACGTAGACGTTGTCGCAATTCCTGGAGTGTAGCTGGCGGGTTATCCAACCGCCGCAAACGTCGATCCATCTCGTCCCAAAGATGCTCGATTGGGGACATGTCTGGGGATCTGGCTGGCCATGGCAGGACATTGACATGTTGTTGCATCAGATACTGCTGTACAATCCTTGCAACGTGTGGTCTGGCGTTATCATGTTGCAGCGTTATTCCGGGACCATGTTGCATCAAAAACGGTACCACCAATGGCCGTAGCACTTCATCGCAATATCTTTGACCTGTCAGATTTCCATCAATAACAAGCAAATCTGTTCTGTTTCTAGCCGTGATCCCTCCCCAAATCATGACACTACCACCTCCAAAACAATCAAATTCCTGAACACAGTTGTTGGCATAACGTTCTCCACGTCGACGGTATACATGTTAACGACCATCACATCGGTTAAGCATGAATCTTGATTCATCAGTGAAGAGTACAAGATCCCACTGACGTTGGATCCACCGTCGATGTTGTTGTGCCCACTGTAGACGCAGTCGTCGGTGTTGTACTGTGAGTATTGGACGTCTTGCTGGCCGACGTGGGACAATGCCAAAATGACGGAGACGGCGACGGATTGTCTGTGCAGACAGTCGCCTCAAACCAGGTATCGTTCTTGCAGTTATGGTTGCAGGTTGGAATCGATTTCGGAGATGGGTTGTTCGAATCCAGTTGTCCTGTCTGGGAGTGGTTACTCGTGGACGGCCGCTGCGAGGACGGTCTCTGACATGTCTTGTCTGCTGATGACGCTGCCATAAGTTCCAAATGGTGTTTCGGTGGACATTCAGGCGATGAGCAACTTCCCTCTGCGAGTTTCCGGATTCAATCATCCCAATGGCCCTCCACCGATCATTTTCAGACAGTCTTGGCATTTAGAGGGTAGAGTTCCTGATCCGAAATGGCTGTGTTTTCGATAAGTGATGCTTCCGTCGTTCATCAGGCACAATGTGAACATTCCAAAAATTCTCCTCTTTTATTGCCATCCACAAGCATGATTTACGCACATTTTCACGTGCAAAGTCATTTTCTCGCATTTTCATGATTTCCATTTCAATGTTGTGTTTACGTGTACTGTTTCAGTCTGATATCACCATGTATGACAATTTCATAATTGCGTTATGAAAAATAATTAACAATATTGGTGTCACAGAAACTTTTGTTGCTGAGTATATTATTTCCAAAATTGGACTAATGCAGAACTGGATTTATTTGGAGATTTAACCTGGGACTGGGTCTCGTCTGCCTCTGATCAGTTTAAGGACTTCCGTGAGTCAAATTGTTTAATACAGTTGGTAAACTGGCCAACCCGGCTAAACCAAAAAGATCTGCACAAATCGACTTTGCTTGATATTATTTTAACAAACGCACCTCACAAATTCACTGCCGGCGGAACTTTTTGTAACAATGTGAGTGATCATTGTGCAGTTGTCTGTGTGAGAAACCGTGAGATTGCTAAGACTGATCCGTGGTTTATTTATAAAGGACTGTTTAGAAATTTTTATGAACAAGCTATCTTGCGTGATCTTTATAACAGTGACATTGGTATTGTCTCGCAAATGCCTGATGTTGTTCTTGCTTGGGAGTGTTTTTAATTCATTTTCTTGGCTATGTGTGAAAAACACACCCCTTTTAGAAGATTTAGGATTTGTGCAGGGTAAAAATAACCCTTGGTTTACAGAATCTATATCTACTTTTATTAGACAAAGAAATGCCATCTGGGCAAAAGCCAAGAAGACCAATTATCCTTCTGATTGGACTATATACAGAACACTAAGAAATAAATGCACAAAAAAATTAATCGAAAATTCCAAATGTGATTACAATCTTTCTATAATTAAAGAAAATCTGAATAACCCTGCCAAATTCAAGGGATTAGTTAAAAACTCAAGAGATTAGTTAAAATAGTTTTTATTGCACAAACCAGTCTCCCTAATGTTTTGAAAGTCAAGCAAAGTGTTTTCCAGGGTATAACCAATATTTTAAACTCTTTCAATAGTCATTTTATCTCTTCTGGTTTAACCTTTGACCCCAGTAATAGGGAGGTTGCTAATGCAAAAGAAAACTTTGAGTCTGGCCCTTTTCGCCCTACTCGGCAGTTCACTTTTTCTCCCATCTCGGTCTCACCAGTTCATAAAGCTCTAATGAGCCTAGATTCTAAGAAATCCTCTGCTCCTGATAAGATAGAGCCTTATTTTCTAAAAATCGCTGAAGATGTTATTGCAGAGCCAATTGCTTCTGTTTTTAATTTCAGCTTATCCTCCAATATTATACATAGTACCTGGAAGTTAGCTATAGTTTTCCCTTTATTAAAGGCTGGAGACCCCTCTGATTTGAATAAATACCATCCCATTTCCAGCCTTTCTGTTATAGCTAAGGTCTTTGAATCTTTTGTGGATGACCAATTTAAACAATTTTTATCAAATAATAATTTGCTTAGTGAATGTCAGTCAGGTTTTAGATTTGGCCATAGTACTATAACAGCGACTGTGCTAGTCACTAATGATATTATCAAAGCCTTGGACAGAAAATAGCACTGTGCAGCCCTATTTGTTGATTTGTCAAAAGCGTTTGGCTCTGTAGATCTCCAACTGCTATTACAGAGAGTTGCCTGTATAGCCCTTAGTGACATGGCTTTGAATTGGTTCAAGAACTATCGAACTGGAGGAATGTAGTAGGTCACAGTCGAAAACCATTCCACAGCATCGCTGTGAACATAACAGTAAACAAAGGAGTGCCTCAGGGATCTATTTTAGCACCTATTTAATTTTTGAATTTTATAAATGATTTAGGCCATGGAATAAATCCTGCTAAGTTACACATGTATGTTGACACAATCATTTCCAGGGGTGTCCAATCTTATCCGTAAAGGGCCGGTATGGGTGCAGGTTCTTGTCTTAGCCAGCAGTGCTACTGCATCTGATTCAACTAATTAACTAATCAGGTGTTTCAATCAGGACCTTGTTGGGTAGAATCAGGTGTGTTGGTGTTGGGCTCTAACAAAAACCAGCACCCACACCGGCCCTTTCTGGATAAGAATGGACACCCCTGATTTACACGGTGGCACCTGAATCAAGCCATAGAGCACTTGCAGGACGCTTTTCGATCTTTGCAGCATTCATTGTTTAAACTGAAGTTGGACCTCAATCCAAAAAAGACCTTATACATGACCTTCACTTGTTCTTGCTCTATGACTATTGATTCTACATTATCGACATTGGAAGGTACATGTATAGAAAGAGTAACTTCTTTAAAATATTTAGGCATGTGGCTTGATAATTACACGACATGCAATACGCATATTAATAATTTACTGAAAAAACTGCGGCTAAAATTAGGATTTCTTTTCTGCCTTAAAAAATGCGTCTCATTTGAGATCAGAAAGAAAATTGTGCTAAGCTCATTTTTATCTGTATTTGACTGTGGTGACGTGATTTATATGCATGCAGCTTCATCTCTTCAGACAAAATTGGATTCTGCATATCATGCTGCATTACGTTTTGTTGCAAATTCAAGTTCTCGCATTCACCACTGCATTTTATATAAATCGCTTGGTTGGTCCTCTCTAAACCATTGGAGAAAAACACACGTTGCTATTTATCGTAAAAAAAATTGTTGGGTAAAGTGCCAACTTATATCTCCAGCCTTTTATCTTATCATACTGGTGACTATTCTACCAGATAAAACAAATCAGATCGTTTTAAATGTCCCCCGAAAAACTGCTTTCGCCTTTTATGCACCCTGGGTGTGGAATGAGTTGCAAAATCCTATTACCTTAGGAGCACTCCCCACTTTAAATTCTTTCAAAAGACTTTTACAAACTGCCCTGAAGGAAACTTGTTGCTTCTATGTGTTGTATATACTGAAATGTGATTTTTTTTAATGTTTATATGCTTATAACTATTTATGCTGCTATCTTGACCAGGACTCCCTGGAAAAAGAGATCTTGTTTCTCAATGAGGCATTCCTGGCTAAATAAAGGATAAATAAATAAACATCTATGTATCTGTAACTGTTTTTGAGTTATGATAGAAAATTTTACTTTGACCAATGACTTTGACCCCCCTGACATTTAACCCCCAACCGCTACGGAGACAACCAAAGCTATCCCATCATGCAGCATATGGTTTGAAGCAGAATTGAAAGATGCTAATTTCACTTTTGGTATGAAGTCAAAATGATGAATTTGAAGAAAGTTATAACAATAATAATGATTTCGACCTTTCCGGTGACCTTGACCTGATCATCCTCAAACATCATAAGGCCATAGTTAATAACTTTATGACTGAAAAAACTTAAACTAGAACAATCAAGTGAGAGCCATACTCACACAATCCATTTCGTATCAACACACCCAATTTTATGGCTTACAATGGTTGGTTAATGCAAGTGTTCGGATGAAGATGTTACCGGTGTCGACACATCTTGGTTTTTTCATTCAATGTTGCTAATACCCCAGGGCAAATTTCAGCAAATTCATTGCTGGGAACAAATGTACTGTTGTTTACACGAGTGGTCGTTGGAAATCTCCATTTCAGAAAATTTTTTTTAACAAATATCTTCCTACCTCTGCAGTATGACATCAATTTCAACAAATTTTTCATTCATGAGGAAAATATATCAGCCACTATGTGCATTGATGAGCACATGATTTTAAACACTGGTGACACTTTTTGAGGCCCCAGAATTGGTGGCCCCGCCCAAAAACTAAAAAAATGTAAAAAAAAAAAAAATAAATTAAATTAAATTTTTTGTCATTTAGAAAATTGATATCGCAGGTTTCTCTGGCGGATTCATGAACCCAATGGGGTGGTTTATCAATGGTGAAAATTTTTTTGAATTTGGTGGTTAGGGTTCAGGTCATCTATATACCACTGCCCACCTACCCTGAAAGTTGAAAGTAAATTGATGCAACTGTCTAGATGATAGATTGTTAACACATGGACACACACACCCACACACAAACAGACCACACTGATTACAATACCTCACCCCACTGACATCGAGGGTGAGGTAATAAAAATGAGTGAACTACTTTCATTGTTCGGCCATGCATGCCAAAGCCAAAACATAACCTCCCCCATATTTCACAGCTAAGGGGTGGGCTGGTTTGGATTGAGAGCAGTACCTTTATTTTTTCACCCTTCTTTCTGCCCATGAGGTGTACGGGTTCATACTTGTTTCTATTGCATGTGCAATGTTCTAAAAGTGAGCAGTTTTTCATTCCATTTTTTGCAAACCACCCTGACCATTCTGTACTTGAAGCTCACTAGCATCTTAAAATATTAAACAGTTGGAGTTGACCCACCCAGAGTTTTGACTATGTCTCTGAGAAATGTATTATTTTCAGCTTCTTGATAGCCTACTATACAAGTATCCGATGTGACAACGAGAGCCAATGAAAATACAAAACTGTATCTAAATATAAGATGGCACAATCACAATTGCAGGTGGCACAGTGATTAGCACTACTGCCTCACAGCAAGAAGGTTGTGGGTTCGATTCCAGCCTTTCTGTGTGGAGTTTGCATGTTCTCCCCGTGTTCGCGCGGGTGTTCTCCGGGTACGCCGGTTTCCCCCACCCACAAAACATGCAATATAGGAACACTGTGTGGCTGTGTGTGAATGTTTGGTGGTGGTCGGAGGGGCCGTAGGCGCATACTGGCAGCCACGCTTCCGTCAGTCTGCCCCAGGGCAGCTGTGGCTACAAAACGTAGTTTACCACCATCAGAGCGTGAATGTGTGAGTGAATGAATAATGTATCCTTGTGAAGCGTCTTTGAGTGCCCAGAAAGCAGAAAAGCGCTATATAAAATTGATGCATTATTATTATTACAATCCAAAGCCATCATTGAAACCCTCTCAGGCAGCCTAGCCACCCACACGATTAGAGCCCTATCATTTTGAATGGGGAGTTTCCTAAACCTGGAAATTCTGATGTATTTATATCTATTTGGATCAAATTCCAATGGCTAAACACAGGAAACTTCTCTCATCAATGCCCAGGCGCCTCCACTCTGTGTTAAAAAGTAGAGGGGATGCTACACCATGGTATACAGGCCCCTGTCCCAACTTTTTTGGGACCTGTAGCAACCATCAAATTTGAAATCAGCTCATTTTGTGGATGAAATTGTAAAATATCTCAGTTTCAACATTTGCTATGTTATCTCTGTTCTATTGTGAATAAATTACAAGCTGATGTGATTTGAAAGTCATTGCATTTTTGATTTATTGACAATTTACACTTTGTCCCAACTATTTTGGAATTGGGGTTGTAATAAATATAGGCCACTGGTCGATAAGATAAAGGAAAACGTTGGTTTTTGGTGATATTTTTAGGCCAATGACCTTGAAAAAAATAGGCCAAGGTCACTTTTAGGCATGTCATTTGTAGGCCTTTATGAGATGCATGTCCAGTAAAAATTAGGAGCCGGTGACTGAAATAGTTGAGATAAAGTAAAATTTGTTGACGGATGCACGTACACAGGCACGGAGCCCGATACCATCGCTCCCACACCGCAAGCAGTGGGAGCTAATAATGCGCTGCTGCAGATACTTGTATGAATCAGAGCATCCATTGCTCATTCACCCATGACCAAAAATACAGTAGGAATCAACAGCCAATGAACGGTCATTCGTCTTAGAACAGACAATAGTATTAAAATATATAATTTTGAAATGGAAATTCCTCCTCTGGCTTTGGCACCAAGCCAAAATATCCTATCGTTGTCAAGCTTCCAAACAGTGCAGTCTGTCTGAAAATATCAGGGTTAAGCGGTTGAGCAAATTCTGAAGATGTGATTGGCTGACACTTTTATACATTGATATGCCGCCATCTTTAGCATTTCAAATTTTCCCCTTGTGGAACTATGCAGTGCATTATCTCCTTATATTTTAAGTGTCTGCGTGCATGCATCCCCCCATATATCTATTTATAGGCATGCAAGAGGTCAGCACAGTTTAAGGGACCTTGGAAGCATCGAATGGGGAACACAGAAACAATCCCTCATTACTGTCATTTTCCTGGTCCATGAGCAGTCATTTAGGTTCTCAACTGTAGACGAAAGGCATCTGTGGAAAAAAAAGAGGATGGGAGATTACAGCAGGCTCTTCTTTACCGCGACCTCAATTCTCCCATAAATGGCCAGCATGATGCAGGTATAAGCTCATTTACGGGAAAGCCAATTTAGCCATAAGCTCAGGCCAATCTGTCAGTTGCAGCCATACTGCAAGAGAACTTGGACCCTCAAAACTTATTGGACGCTATGACATAGAGTGCAGGCTCATGTTTAAAATGGAGGCAGAGGTCGTGTCCATGCTTGGAGGAGCAGAAATGAAGGGGAGGAGAGGGTAAGCGCATGGGGGGTAACATAAAATAGTCAGTCCAAGTGCCTGAATCCTTTCCAATTTCAACAAATGTTTCACCAGGCAAAGTCTTCACTTTCACTGATTAAAATTAAGGTGTCTTTGCTCTAATCCAGAAACCAAATGTCAGGTATTCAGTAAGTTGCTTTTTTTTTATCATCATGATACTCCTGACAGTATTTTGTGTCTCAAGTCTACAAACTGCTTTGTACCTTCAAATAAACAAATTGTGTGCCCCATTTAATCAAGGAGATACAAAATAAAATTTTTAAACATGAATTAATTTGTTAAGACACTGACCGTAAGAAAGGTGACAGGGATCTGGCTTAAATGAAAGAGACCTTGTATTACAGCAAGACAAGAACCTAAGACATAAATCCAAACTCTATTGGGACTTCCTGGAAAGGAAATGACAAAAAATGTATTGGCCAGCTCAGTCAGCAGCAAGAAGGCTGTAGAGTGTGAGATTTGATCACCCCCTGGGACTTGGACTTGGATCTGGAAAAATGAAGTGAGTGAAAACTCTGCTGAAAGGCCCTTGAGAAAGGCCCAGAACCCCAAACTGCTCAAGGGGTTTTACCCCAGTGTTTTTTTTTTCGCCTAACAGCCACAGTTTCATCTTGAATTTCTCCCAGGGCATTCAGGAAGAGAAACATGTTCTCAGTGGAACTTCCCTATTTAAACCTCAGTGACCTGTTGTGAGATCAACGGAACTATACAGTATATGTGAGACCATGGCCAAAGACACACCTGCAGTATCCACATTGAAATCCATTCCAAAAGATAACACAGAATAATTCACATCCAGAATACCTAACAGCTGCAAAGCAGTGATGAAATACCACAGTGGATTGCTTTAATTATTTAAAAAAAAATTAAAAAAATCAATAGCAAAAGATATCATTTTAAACTTTTTTTGTCCCCAGATACTTCAAATACTAAATAAAACATTTTAATTACTTATGGTGTCTCATATGACTCCCAATTATAAAAACATTTTTGGTGAAAAAAAATTATTCAACTGAAGAGACCTCTCAGCCAATTTATACATACACGTGAAAAGCACATAAATAACATCCACCAAAATGAACCCAAGTATTAAATTCTACTTCAGTTTTATCTATTAACTATATTGAGCCATGACAACACTTCCTGTTTCACTAGTGTATAAACATGAGGTAACACACATGCAATATACCTTTGTCATCCAACATTATGAAGAAAACAAAACAGGCAGTTCAAGAAGCCAGGTGCCCATAGACCTTCATAAATCTGGTAATAGCAACAAGAATATTCAAAAACCATTGAAAATGCCACTGAGCACTGTCAGGGCAATTACACTGAACAAAAATATAAATGCCCCATGTCATATATTTATACCACATGGAGTTAACAACTCTAAAGTGAGCATATGCTGACATTTACTTGTACAATAGGGATATTTCTCTTGATTTGTGTACCATTTTTTAATCCATCTCCCAGTCAGTGAGCATTTGCTCAGTGATTTCACTCAGTACATGGGTGTGGCATTTCCAGTCGGTGATCAGACAGAATGAGCAGTACCGACACTCCTTATACTGGGGACAATAAAAGGCCATCCCAAAATGTCAAATTTTGTCCAAAGTCATCATGCCTCAGATCATGCAGGAACGTGCCATTAGCATGCTGGATGCAGGGATGTCCACCAGAGCGGTCGCTGTGCAGCTGAATGTTAACTATCGGGCGATAAGCTGTTTGTTTCCGGCAGACTGGCAGTACTGCAAATCGACCTCATCCACGTTGGCCACGTGTGACCACACCAGCGCAAGATCGCTACATCCAGCTCGTCCACCAGCGGGATCGGCTCAGATCAGCGACACGCACAGCGGATGAGACCGTTGGTCTGCGCAACAGACGCATCACACCAGACAGTCCACAACCGCCTGCGAGAAGCCAACTTGCAAGCTTGGCGTCCTCATCGTGGTCTGGATCTCACTGCTGTTCGGCGTCAGAACAGACTCGTATGGGCAGACGCACACGTGCGATGGCCCTTGGCGCGCTGGAGAAGAGTGCTATTCACAGACGAATCCCGGCTCCAGTTTTCTGTTAATAAAGACTCAAAAATTTGACATGTGGCGTTTATATTTTTGTTCAGAGTATTAAAAAATTCCAAAAGATATGGATTTTTTGAAAACCTTCAGGGTAGAAAACACAACTGCATTTTGCTACCCCCCCTCAAGGATACTGAGGAGGATGGTGAGAGAAGCCACTAAATCCCCAAGAATTACTGCAAAGAAGGAATTGCAGACCTTGGCGGTATCTTGGGGTCACCAGGTTTCAAAAAGCATCATCAGGTGCCATCTCCATGGATGGTTTGCCAGAAGAAAGCCTTTTCTAACCAGAGAACAGAGAAGCAAGCACTTGGAATCTGCCAAATGTCATGACTGGAACAAGATGCTTTGGTCAGATTGGACCAGAATTGCATATTTCGGTCAGATATAGCAATGGCTACAATTGCCATTTGAAGCTATTACAATGGCTCAGTTGAAGAGGGCAGTTGATTAACGCAAACCCAAGAATGTGAGGGATCTTGAAAGGAAAGGTAGAGAGGAATGGTCCTAAATCCCCCAAAATTTGTGCCTAAACCTGGTTGAAATTTACAGGAAAAGACTACATGCTGCCATCTTGGCCAGTGGTGGTTGCACTGAAGGGTTCTAAATGTTCTAAATGAAGGGTACCAACTATTATGAAACCTTCAATTAAAAATTTTGTATTAAATTATTGATTTTGGTGGTTTCCATCGCAACATTAATAAAGCATTTAAGACCTTTCATTTGTCAATAATTATATATTTTTTGTATCGTTTGTGCATTGCCAGCCAGGGGTGCCGATGATTTTGGAGCCCACTGTACATATGCATACACCGAGAGGCATTAAAAACACAACAAGCAACAATGTATGAAATTTTGTGCAAATACTGTGATAAGGATCAGGAAAAATGGTAATACTTTAGATGAATTGTCGCTCATAGAGGTTTTACACAGTATATGCAATTCCTTCATAAATGAGACATGCCTTCGTAAATCATACGTGAGCCAATGTCATGCTTTGTAAAGGATGAAATATCACATTCTTATTCAGCATGTCATGCCAGATGTGACAATGACAATGTCACTTAGCGGACAATGTCACCTTTTATAGTACAAAACCCAAAACCAGTGAAGTGGCACGTTGTGTAAATCGTAAATAAAAACAGAATACAATGATTTACAAATCCTTTTCAACCTATATTAAATTGAATACACTGCAAAGACAAGTTACTTAATGTTCAAACAGGTAAACTTTGTAATTTTTTGCAAATACTAGCTCATTTGGAATTTGATGCCTGCAACATGTTTCAAAAAAGCTGGCACAAGTGGCAAAAAAGACAGAGTTGAGGAATGCTCATCAAACACTTATTTGGAACATCCTACAGGTGAACGGGCGAATTGGGAACAGGTGGGTGCTACGATTGGGTATAAAAGCAGCTTCCCTGAAATGCTCAGTCATTCACAAACAAGGATGGGGTGAGGGTCACCACTAAGTGAACAAATGCGTGAGCTGATTGTCGAACAGTTTAAAAACAACATTCCTCAATGAGCTATTGCAAGAAATTTTGGGATTTCATCATCTACGGTCCGTAATATTGTGAAAAGGTTCAGAGAATCTGGCGAAATCACTGCACATAAGCGACAAGGCTGAAAACCAACATTGAATGCCCGTGACCTTCGATCCCTCAGGCGGTACTGCAACAAAAACTGACATCAGTGTGTTAAGGACATCACCACATGGGCTCAGGAACACTTCAGAAAACCACTGTCAGTAACTACAGTTCGTTGCTACATCTGCAAGTGCAAGTTAAAACTCTACAATGCAAAGCGAAAGCCATTTATCAACAGCACCCAGAAACGCCGCCAGCTTCGCTGGGCCCAAGCTCATCTAAGATGGACTGATGCAAAGTGGAAAAGTGTTCTGTGGTCTGACAAGTCCACATTTCAAATTGTTTTTGGAAACTGTGGACGTTGTGTCCTCCGCCCTTTCCAAAGCTGGAAATTTGCTTATGTATGATTTATGAAGGCATTACACATACAGTATACGCCTTTATGAGCAACACTTCATCTAAGGTGTGACCGAAAAAAATCAATGCAAGGATATTTAAAGTAGAGTAAGTCAACAGACCACGTGCCAACAACAGTCCAATACATGAGCCAGTCCCCAAATTATCCACAAAAAGGAGAGTGAGCAAAACATTGTTGTATGCATTGCTCAACATTAACCCTGACTATATAAATCCTAGCTTAAAAACTGTACATTTGTGAAGAGTCATGATGCCACAATTGACGCAAAAAAATGGGGATCAGCCGAAGTGAATGTTGATGTCAGTATTGAGTGCAGCCAGAGTTGCAGCACACTCTGGAGTGCACTGAGCAACCGCTTCACGTCTGCAAATGAGATGAGGGCAGACAGGAAGCACCAGAGATCGACCGCTGCCTGGGCATCCACGTTTGACCAAGCGTGAGCAGGACCATGGCATTTGTGGGATGCACCTAAAAGACCACTTTCATCTGGCAATATTGACCGCTGCTGAGGTTCCCGAAAGACCCCGTGACGATAACAGCTCCCGTACGTGGCGAAGACGGCTCCGGGATGAAAGCATCTCTGCATTTACACCACATGTTGGGATGGTCCTGATGGATAATGATTTAATAAAGGGCTCTTTTGTCTTTGCTTATTCAAATTCAAACGCCAATCTTTTGTTGGCAGGGCAGTGTGCACACGCGTGCTTTTCTTTTTAATGACAAAATGTGGAAAGAAACAAAATGCAGTTTCAGAAATGTGCTGGAATTAAGATTCATCTAATTGCAAGTATTTGCAATCAGAGGTATGACAGCTTGTTAACAATTTTGGTCCACAGTATTCAGCTTGTTATAATAATTTGTCAAGATGCCTCATCCAAGATCAAATTTAGCAGTGCATAAGAAAGTAGAAATTAATATATGCTGAATAGACAAACTTCAGCTTTGAAGAAATAAAAATACTCACGATGTCATTACTTTGTTTGTGTAATTCAATGTAAGCATGCTCCATTTTAACATTTGTGAAGAGAAAAACTGCATGCTTTACTTCCGTGACAAATCAAGCAATTGTATGATCCAGTTAACACATTTTATTAGTAGGCTACATGTGACAAGCAGTTGATTACTGGATGCCAGTTGGCTTCGGACATGACGTGTTTGAAAAAAAAAAAAAAAAAACCCGTCTGAATTTGTAGCAACTTGCATTTGTTACCCATGCTACTGATGTGATGTTATTTCAATCATGCAACACTGCTGTATGAGATCAACTAATTCAGCGCAAAAACCTTTTTTTCCAAATAGAAAGCATTTTTGAATTAAACATTAACTACAACAAACTAAGGATTTTAAATCATATTTCATTTTCACTGAATCATCCTTGTGCTGTAAAGGAAATATATGAACATAATCAGAAACTTCCCATAAATTTCTATGTGCTCAACACATAAATCAACACCATTCAAATTACAGAAGTCACATTAGCTGTTTTTCTATAGTACAAATGCAGTTTTCAGCAGTAACAGCTTACCCAGAAAAGAGTAAATTTGTAGGCATTGGAGCTGCTGCACAAGCATATCTCAGATATGTTTCATCACTCCATGGTTAGCCGTAATGAGTAACACCACACAATGCCCACACATACTGCCATGGCCTGCAATAGAGATTACACCAGCGAAGACCATAACTTGACCAATGACACTGACAGGCCTGCCCACAAACAGGCGGGGGCTGATCAGTCCTATTGATATCACTGTTCTGATTTTGAGAATTGTCCAGTTGCAGTTATCAACTGATAGAATACTTGTGGAGAATAAACACAGGACCTGTCTGTTCCACATCTATCTTCCACAAGCTCCCAAGAACAAACAACTCTGAATGGCTAGGAAACAACAAAAATAAAATCCAACTGGTGAAATGACAGAGTGGCTAAAAGAGAAACTTGTTCGCTTGACAGCATCATCCAGGGAGGACAGGGCTCCAGTCTGTGTGTTTTTTTCCAGCTCAGCACAACAGAAAGAGCGAAGTCAATTTCTCTTCAACAGCCCTGTTTGCTCATAATAACTTGTATAATGTCCTGTGGACATCTTAATCTGAAAGTGGAGTGCATAACCCATATTCCCACTGCACGCACTCCTCAAGAAAAATTGGTCTCAATTTCACTGAATCTTCACAGAGCTGGTTCCTGGCCACGCCCATTGTCTGCTCTCCTCCTCTCTCCCCCCTTCTTCAAAATCTGTAATTCAGGGGTGTAATTCCACAGTGAATAGAGAGGCTTGGCCCAACTCCTCCCTCCTACTCCTGCTTTGCTCGACCCATCTTCTGGATTTTCCCATTTCCTGCCATTGCCTGCTTCGCCCTCTCCTTGCCAACACGATCAGGACCCACGGAGTCACCGTTCGCCATGGCCTTGCCAACCTTGGGTGTGCCCTCTGATCTTGGGTTGTTGCGGTAGGTTCGGTAGTAGAAATTCGCAAAGAGTATAATGAAGGTGACGGCGTAGCCAATGAGAGCCCAGTGCATCCACCGGGGGAAATCACAGTCGATGTACAGGGAGTGGGCGGCGTGTCCAATTGTCACATGAAACTGGATCTGGAAATGAGCCACATGCAACTTTAAATGAGTGCCTTCCCAAGCATCTCCTGAAACCAACATCAGTTCATATTCCAGAAGAGTACACAGCATGCATTTACTAAAGGAATACTACTCTGAACATAATCTACCCTTACATGACTGGTTGCAACTTCAACAAAAAAAAGAGATGACCATAAACCACATTCGATATGGGCAAATTTTCCTCTTACCATTTGGATTATGGTCAAGTATTTCTTCCACCAAAGGTATTTCTGGATCTTGGGTCCAAAGGCTGCAAGAGCGTAGTACAGGTACATGACAACATGGATGGCAGCATTGATGTGCGCCCCAAAGAAGGCTGCAGGGAGGGAAAGGTCCACATTGAGCAGGATGAACCCAAGCGCACAGTCACAGTGAGCAGGCCTGACCACAGTGCACAGGGGATCACTTTTGCGTGAAAAAATTAAAAACCTTGGTTCAGGAATCTAATTGGCAGCTAATCATTTCACCAATGTCTTTGAAATTATTACCTCCTTTAATGCAATTATTTAGAATATAGCAACACTGGTCCAATAGTAACAGTGGGCATTCATTCTTCATGGAATGGAGTGCGTTGGCATTTTTGTGATGAGGAGGTTCAAGAGGGCAAACAATCTCTCTAAACGTGCAAATCAACGAAACCAAATAAAAAAAAAAATGAAAAGCATGTTAAATTCTGTCACTGAATTGTTGGAATAAAAATCAGTTTGGACCTGCTGGTATTGTATCTAAACTAAACATGCTTACACAACAATTTTTATTTATTTTTTTTAACTTTACGTTTTTCAAAATAATTGTGCTCGCCTGGTGAAAGAACTTTGCTTGCAGGTCAGGTACCCAGCACTTTAACAATGTGAGGATAGCGCTACAGATTTAACAACTACTTGAGTGAAATTACTTGATCTGAAAGAGTAGATTGTTTTGCTTAAAGCCGTAATTCAGGGTTTTGTAGGCATAACTTTCCAGGGTAAGGCATTTTAACAATTGCAGTATGCTAAACTTGACTACCCAGCTCCATTCCGACATTTTATAGGGATGGTAATAAGCTGAGCCAGGTTGCTTCCATGCTAGCAAATTTGTGGAGTAGGGTCTTGGAGATTGACAGTGTTGCGTTAAGAATATATTTTGAAAGGGATGCACCGAGACAAGCATCAGGTATTGATCCAATACTGTGCACATGCACTCATACTCGCACTCAAAAGTGCCCTGATACCACAGCGCCCGATACTCTAGGCCAAGGGTGGGCAATCTCGATGTGTATGCAGGTTTTTATTCCTATCAATTACCCTGACTAATTGAGTTAATTGATTGCATGCACAAATATAGATTTTCGCAATGATTCGATCAAAGGAAAATGTTTTATGAAGGGAGACAAGACTAGTCTTTGTAGTTTCATGATAATTTAAAGAAATGCGCATGAAACGTCAGATTTCATGAATGGTTTGGCTAATTGAGACAATCGACTAGTTAAAGACCAGACGTTGGTGTGAAAACCAGGGACAGATACGGCCCTCGCTGCCCACCTCTGCTCTGGGCGGACTAATGAGCTTCAGCTAAAATAATTTCCACCCTCCTATCTCCTCAGAAAAGAAAATGAAGTTTAACAGGTTGTAAACCCTATAATTATAAATGTTTGCTCCCATCTGTTGCGAGCGCATCTACAACAGTCAGTCTGTCGCTCGCTATTGGCCGACTACACGATTTGATGAAGCAGTAGGAGCTGAGCAGCATGATGTTATTTTGTAGTTTACTTCCAGTGTCGTAGCCAGAACTGAAAATTGGGCTGGTACAAAAAATCCCTACACAACACATTAGTGCTTCCTATTGTGTTCAAAAAAAAAAATAGCAGTACATTAGAAAATGTGAATTAAGTGTATACATTTGCTTCCCTTCTTCCTTAATGAATGGCAGTTAACACCCGTTTCTTCACAGAATGAATTAGTTCTCTAATTAAGCTCCACCCTTCTATTATATTATCTATTATACCCACCTATCAATGAATGAGTGAATTACTCAGAACAAGCAGCATGAATGTCATAATTCGGTTTGCTGTTTTTCTATTACACTACTACACTTACAATGAAATTATTTGCCATGCAGAAGTATCACTACAAACAGTGGTTCATTAGGTTATTGATGTTGTACTGCTACTTTTTGAACACAACTGTACAGTCATGCTATTCGCAACTCCTAAACAGCTACAATTAGATTTGTTTTGTCTTTTGAAGATACTGAAATAATTATTCATGCTTTTATTTCATCAAGGTTCGCCAATTTTAATTCCTTAAATACCTGTCTGAATAAGAAATAAATAGTTTGGCTAAACTAAAAATAGTTCAAAACCCAGCAGCAAGATTGCTCACCAAAACAAATCGAAAAGCCCATATGACTAATTTTAGCACCTCTGCATTGGCAGCCAATTCATCATAGAATTGATTTTTTTTTTATTTTATTGATTGCCTTCAAAACTCTTCATGGAATGGTAGCAGAATATAAAGTAATCTTTTAATTCCTTATAAACCCAATAGATTGCACAGGTTCTCAAAGCAACATAATTGGCAGTTCCAGAGTCTAAGCTAAAAACGAAGGATGAGCAAGCCTTTTCAGTTAAAGCTCTAAGACTCTGGAATGGCCTCCCAATTAATATTAGGAATGCTGAGTCTTTGTCCTCTATTAAATCTCTTTGAAGACTCCCTTTTGTAAGCTTGCTAAGTGACAAATTTTTTTTTTTCAGGCATGATTTTGTGGAAGACTGCTTTTAAAATCCTAATTCTTCCTATTTTGATGTTAAATTCTCTAACTATTCCCACATGGTGCTTTTGCTTATTATGTAAATTAGTTTTCCACCTGTTTGTGAAACACTTTGTGCTTCATTGCTTGAAAGGTGCTATAAAAAAACATTATTATAATTATTCTATTAAGTCTCACTTTCTGAAAGTGAGATTTCCTCCCTCTGGAGACATTTTCGAACTGCAATCCAGCAAATCAATCTTTTTTGCTGATATCCTGCACTGGAAATTAAGGGATTTGGCTGTAAACCTGCCATCCTAACATTATTCTAACAAACATGAGCCATTCACGGGCAGAGGTCTCCACTCAGTGATCAGCAAGTGAAGGGTTCAGCAAATATCACCTTTTTGGTTTCAGCATTCTGTACCAGGATGTGTTCTCGGTTTAGCTGCCTGTACAACCAGTACAGCCCGCGACAATCATTTTTACCCAGGTCACTTAGCGCAAAATGAGATTAGGCCCTCCCATTGCTCATCACCGGATAAGGGGCAAGGATATGTCTCATTATTAAATTCAGTATTTTTCCAATTTATTTTTTTCTTAATTTTGTTACAGTATTAATATTTGCTTGAACATAATATTTCTTCATCTTTAATTTCTTTGGCATATTCCCTTTTCTTCCTGCAGGACATGGCGTTGCTGTTGTTCTCGATGCACAAACTCTGTTGGATATCTTCGGGTACAAGTTCACGCCATTTCTTCATGGGACAGATTCCATATTTTAAATAGTGGCCTTCTCAAAAATGGTGAGAGCATAGCAGCCAATTACAGCTATGTTCATGGAGCCAATGTCCTTCAACCACGTTCTTTTGTAAGACAGACCTTGGCATGGGAATCCTGTGGAATGTCAGTTTGATGGACTTTAAATCTTCGTTTGAATCATATGTCCAATTTGCACACCCAAAATCCACACATTGCGGTATTGTGGTTGTGCTAGCAAGTAAAGTTTGCTCAAGCAGAAATAAAACAATACGTCCTCTCCATTACATCAGATTGCATTTACACCACTAGTAATTCTCATAAGGCACAACTCGCATTATATTGGAAATGGCACAGGACTCTTCTAACAGTTCAATGCTATGACATGGCTGCCAACAAAGAAATCGTTCAACAGGCTGACGCTGAGTGCCGAGAGAACCACAGCCTTTAAGTAATTATTCATAAATAGCATGGTCACTGAGCCAAGGCCAAAGGTCAATCCACTAATGACCCTAATGTTGCACATCTACCCCTCATAATACCAAACTGTACCAAACATAATACCACAGTGGTCAGTACTTTTGGAAATATGGCCAGGACAAAATTTTCAAGGTAACTGTGCCAAGGTCAAAGGTCAAATCCATTAATGACCCTTACCTTGCAACCTAACCCACACAAGGAACCTGCATATCCAACTTGAAGCTGCTGTACTGTTTCATACTCTTGTAAATATGGCCCAGACAAAATTTTTAAGTTGAAGGTCGCTGTGCGAAGGTCAAAGGACAAATCCACTAATGATCCTGACATTAGAGACCTATGCCTTACAAAGTACCTGCATACCAAATTTGAAGCTCCTGTGGCTAACACTTTCAGAGACACTGTAAGGCCTGGACAAATTATGGATCCGCTGCTACCCGCCCACCCACCTGCCTGCCCAGACGCTGCAGGGTATAACAACGGTCCATCAGCTAATAGAAGGCTATGGGGTAAAAACTAACTTTGACACCTTTTACAGCCCATTTATTTGGAGAGAAAGTATTGTAAAAAAAAAAAAAAAACAATAATTTCAGAATATAGAAAGCAAAAAGTCTGCTCTGCATTTTTGTCCATATGTAGTATCACTTGCCATTTCCTTTAAGGGGGCCACGAGAGTGACGCATTTCCGGCATCTGGCCAAAGTGTACAAGTGAGCGGAAAGATCACAAGTGCTGTGATGGTTTGTCATCTCACCAACAGACAGCAGTGACAAAAGCAAAATGTTCCCAGTTGAGGCAGCAGTTAGAATATTTTAAAAGCCCAGAATGACAAAGAAGAGACATGTTGAATAAATTTGTGAATAAAGACCCAATCAAGTACATCCCAAACACGCAAATTAAAAACACTAAAACATTGTTCAAAATCTTAAATCCAGTTATAAGTTAGGAAATAAATACATTAAATAAGCAATCAAATAGATCACAGGTGCTTAATATACACAGAGCACATTGCTCAATAACAGCAGCTTTAGTAACCTGATAGAACTTTATTAACATTGGAATATTTTCTTGACTGTCATGCAACTAACCACTCCTTCCTTTATGCATACGAAACCCTGATGCGTTGTGGTATACACTTAGTCCTTAATACCACCCTGAGGTATCAGGATATGGGTTCACTGAGTGTAGATTAAGTCCACAAGAGCAAGAGCATTTTAAGAAATACGACAGTCTTAGACATTTATTTAATGCTACGTGAATGTACACTCAAGACTGCAAGTGTGGGTAGTGGGACAAAGACCATGAAGGCTGGCACTCAAATTGTCCCCTCTTTTCTGTTCCCTTGTGAATACACTTTTCCCTTTGACCCCTCCCTGCCTTCCTGGATTGGGTAATCCAATTGACCCCGCCTTAAATAATCCCCCAACTGCTCCCCGCCCCAGCCATCTGAGTGGAGTACTCACACTGTCCTCCTGCCACCCACTTGATCCCGATCCACCAGAGGATGAACATGGTACAGTGGTGGTACACATGCAGGAAGCTGACCTGGTTGAACTTCTTCCGCAGAATGAAGAAAACTGTGTCCAGGTACTCCACACCCTTTGAAATGTAGTACCACCACAGAGCTGCAGCTATCTGTCGGAGAGAGACCCAATCATCTCAGTTAGTCAAAGTTCAACATTTCATCTCCTAAAAGGCGGCTTTTAGATGGAAATAGGAGACAGCTCAAAGAAGCGTAGCATGCTTTCTCACAGCCGCTGTGTTTGGCTGTTTCGAGTGGAGGTTAGCACCAAAGTCAAATGCGGTTGGGCTGATTGTTTTGGGAAAATAATTGAGTATTGAGATTGCTATTAAATATCCAATTTTACTTAACCCCTAAAACTAACTTTTGAATTCAGTTATCCTTTAAGCAGGTTCTAAGTCAGAAAAAAGCATTTTATTTTATTGCACGACAATGTCGCATACCTATGTCTGTATCTGCTGGTTGGAGAACTTCACTGAGGTTACAGTGGGCTCAAAAATTACTGGCACCCCTCACTGGAAATGCACAAACAATCCAAAAATATATAAACAACCACAGAGAAACTGAATATACCAACTGATGAAATTCTTCACTTTATTAATGTTTCTATGGAAACAGCCAAAATCATAATCATTTCATACAAATAAATTTCAACAAAATCAAGGTTACATAATTATTGGCACCCTTCATTGAGTACTGAGTGCAACCAGCTCTGGCAAGGATAACAGCATGGAGTCTTCACCTGTAATTTTTGACAAGGTTAAAGCACACATTTGGGGGGGATTTCAGACCATTCCTCGAAGCAGATCCTTTCTAGATCCTTTGCATTCTTCGGATTGCATTTATCAACTGCCCTCCTCAGCTGAGCCCAGAGGTTTTCAGTTGGATTGTGTTGTGGCAACTGAGATGGCCTCGGCAGAACACTTATTTTGTTGTCACAGTACCATTTCTGTGTGGATCTCGAGGTATGCTTTGGGTCATTGTCTCGTTGGAAAGTCCATCCACAGCCAAGTCCCAGCCTTCTGGCAGAGGCAACCAGATTGTCAGCCAAAATATGCTAGAATTCATTTTACTATTCATCTTAATCAGTGCCACTGGACCTCTTGAATTAAAGAGCCCCAAAACATGGCTGACCAACCATCATATTTCACTGTCAGGGGTGCTCAGAGATTTTCTTAAAAATAAGGAAATTCTACATAGTAGGATATAAAAATAAGGAAGTATTGACAGGCTGTGGAGCATGGCCCAAAGGGAATTTTTTTATTTCTAGGCTTTAAATGGTGCATTCTGAGCACTAAAAGAACAATTCATAATGCATCACCATTTTGCAATTTTTCAGGCACAGATGGCAACAAAATCACACAAATAACTTGAACTTGCGTACTAAGAAACTAGAAAATATTTATTTCAATATAATGTGTGTAAAGTCATTCCCAAATTGAACATTTTTTTTTTTTTTACTAATGATTGAAAACACAATTTCAGTCGTAATAAAATGCAGAGAGACAATAAGTGTCATGCAACGGTTTTGCAATCCCTGCTAATGGCAAAATAGATTCTTACTCTTTAATGTTAGGCATGTGCTGGATTCATCCATGTTATGCATCAGTAAGTATTTATTTCTTGCAACTGTAAAGAAGAACATTCCAGAGAAATTGATAGTACATTAACAATGAGGCAGAATGTTAAGCTGAGTATGTACAATGATTCCGAAATGTAGTTTTATTTACAATTTGTATTTCATTCACATTCATCAGTCATCATAAACAAAGAAAACAAACAATATTGAATCTTCATACAATAATGTTCATAAATTCATCAATGTCACGCAAAAATCAATTGTATGTACACAAGTCTATGCAATCGAAACCACATCAACTGTAACAGACAGTCCTGACATCATTGTAATAAGGGCATCTACAAATGATCATCCTCAGTAGGAAATCCCTGCACTGCCGAGCAACGTAGATTATGCCCACGATCTTGAAAGATATCCAAAATTGTATCCCCGAACGCCGATTCGGGGATATTATGTTTTTGGTCCGACCGCCGCCGCGCCCCCCTAAATGTTAACGCGATAACTTGAGTAATATTTCAATTAGAAATTTCATGTTTTGCATAAACGCAAGTATCATTAAGAGGAAGAACTGATTTGATTTTGGACAATTTACAATTTCTAGATTGGCCACCAGGGGCCAAAAACTGAAAAATCACTGTTTTTATCATATCTCTGGAAATATTCGTCTGATTGACCTCCAATCAAGTGCAAATGAAAGTTAATGACCTGAGGATGTGTCCCACGATGACTTTTTACCTGTTTGGTTCAAAATTTTGACACAAGGTGGCGCTTTGTCACATAAAATTCACCATTTTTGCCATATCTTTGGAACCATTGGTCCAATTGACATGAAACTGTCCCACTGCAAGGTCATCACCTCACAACGTGTCACATGATGACATCATAACTGTATGGTTCAATATTGTGCCACCAGGTGGCGCTTTGTGATGGAAAATTACCATTTTGGCCATATCTTCAGAACCATTTGTCAGATTGACCTGAAATTAGGTTCAAATGAATGTCTATTCAAGGTCTATTCAAGGATTGGGGAATTGGAGGATTGGGGGCGTTCGGGGATATACCCCAAGCCGTCACCTCCGACGGCATAAGCCTAGTTTCATCCACAAGCAAGCAAGCTACATGAAAGCAATGCTCCAAATGGCCATGGACAACAATGGAGCCTTGCTACCCACTTAGCTACGTTAAGCTGCTTTTCCACCAAACGCGAAATCAATTTCTCGCTGGACAGATTGTATTCAAAGTCAATGCAAAGACGCAAATAAATTGCATCTTTGCATTTACTTAGAATGTAATCTGATGCACGAAAAATTTGTTTCGCTTTCGGTGGAAAAGCAGGTTAGACTAATTGTAGACTTCAGCACAATGTTGTAACTTCACAGCAACTTGTCAGATAATAACAGCAACTCAGTGAACATTTTACATCTTAATTATTTGAAGGACAGCACCAAAGCACTTTACAACAATTACATCATTCACCCTGATGGCGGATGCTGCCATGCAAGGTCCCAACCTGCACATCAGGAGCAGTGCAAGGTTCGGTGTCTTGCTCAACGAGGAGCCAGGATTGAGCCAGGAACCTTCTGATTCCTAGACCGCCCGCTCTACCTCCTGAGCCACCCCGTGCTTAATCCCAAGCCACACATATAAGCCAGTCTAACGTGAATTTCAATGAATTTTTATGCTTGGATGCACCAGAAGAAGTGCAAATAGTCACTTCGATTTATTAATGAATTAAATCAAACATCTGCTGCACTGCGGTTTTCCACCTCAATGGTGTTTACCACAGCAGCAATAGTTTTCCAAACTGCAGCCTTCTGGGCTCCCTTTATGCCACTCTTAAGGCTTCCAAATAAAATTTAGTTTTTCTCCACCTTGGGCATGATAATTTATATTTCCTCCTCAATGAAGTTCTTTCTTTTTTGCGGTCTTTCAGAGTCCATGTCGTAAAGTGGGCAGGACTATGCCTCCCAAAGCATGAATTTATAGGGGCGTGTCACGTAAATTACGATAGTTTCAGCCGCCAGATTTATGAACGGCACGCCAGTTCTACACCAAAATCAGCAACATAAACACTTTTAGTAAATCAGACGTGACACCTGGCGTACACTGATATTTACCACCAGAATCTACACCAGATCCTTCGCAAGTTTGATAAATGAGGGCGATTGTGTTTTGATTTCATTCACAATTTTCACTTTGTCCCAACTATTTCAGAATTTGGGTTTTTAGTTCTAATAATTGTTCATTACACATATGTTCACAGTCTTCCATATCGTCAAGCCTAGAAGGCTTTGAAAATTGTAAAATTTTGCTTGACCAAGTTTGACCTTTCAAGGTCATCTGAGGTCAGTTTTAACACTGCCAAAATATAGGTGATATATGACTTCCTCAATGTCCATAATACAAACCATCTCTATCTGCAACCATTTGGCCTCCACAGGCCGTCTTGCATATTCTCTATAGGATCAAATGTTAAAGTACAGCGTCCCCACTAGACCTACTTCCATTGATTCAGTCAAAATGGCGCTTGCACTGTACATCGACCGTACCAAGGAAAGTTGGTTGCCTGATTTAGAAAAACAAATTTTCTTAATTTATCAGTCCTCTCTTTAACATTGGGGCCAAAATTTCAAGGGTCTATGAGACAGACAAAAATGATTCAATCAAAACTCCAAAAAAAAAAATCTTCGGGATATACGGTCTAGTAATATGTTAAGGCAAATTTACACGAAAATTCATCAAGCCAAAAAAAAAAAAAAAACAAACAAAAAAAAAAAATTGGACCAAGGCTCCTGCAGCTTACCAGCGAGGAATCTTATTGAATGTTAAGGTCAAGGTCGCTAAATAAAAGTTCACATACATTTTTAAGACCCCCTGTAATACCCAATCCTAAGCTCTGAAGCAGTTTTGGTGATACAAGTCATTGAAAATTCAGTATGTCAACTGCCAACTTTAAAGGTCACAGAGGGTCAAGGTGAGGTCAGCATATGGACTTCATACATGACTTTCTAAATGTCTCAATATAAACCTTGGATCTATCTGAGACCATCTTGGTGAAAACAGTCAGGGTAATTTCACTGCCGAGTTTGACCCTCAAAAGGTCACTGACAGTCAAGTTGAATGTCACCAAATGAGAGTTCATGTGTGACTTCCTAGATGTCTGTAACACAAAACTAGGCTCCATCTGTGAGCACTTTCGTGATACAATTGAATTTTCACTAGGACACTGTGGAATCATTTTTTATTGATTCATTTAATTATTATTAATTGTTTATCCTTGCGTGCTCCTACTTTACTTTGTTTCATAACCTTTTAGGCCTGAGTGTGCACTCTTGCATGTTTCTGATTAGCCTGGGCCAGCATAACTGTAATTTTCTATAAATCTGACCGGTGTGTCATGGCATGTAGCCTATCTGGAGTCATGAGGACCTGATGGCCCATAACAGGGCCAAGATGTTCTTTCTCTCTTAGTTTATGTGTTTACAGAAGTACAAAGGAGAAGCTTCGGAATGTGAACGAGATAAGCCGGAGAGGAGGGAGGAATCACCCGTCTTCTCTGCGAGATGTATATGCATAACTCAGGGGCGGCATGATGTGGGTTGCGTGCGACTGCAAGAGTCTTCCAGATTACATCATGATGTGTAAATCAGCGCGGGGGGAGAAGAACGTCACAATGTTTTCCTATATAAGCCACAGAATCAGAAACGGTCCGGATCTCCCTTGATTTTGCTGACTTGGACTCTGTGTATGGGGATCCTTTTTTCTGCAGAAAAAAGTAAACAGACTTTGGCTTGGATATTAACTTCTCTGCCTCCGACTGATTTTTTTCTCCGAGTCATCTGAGACACTAAGGTCACCAAATTTAAGTTCATCTATGACTTCCAATATGTCTCCACTACAAACCTAGGCTCCATGTTTTATTTCACCCTC
Source organism: Gymnothorax reevesii (assembly GCA_029721435.1). Lineage (NCBI taxonomy): Eukaryota > Metazoa > Chordata > Actinopteri > Anguilliformes > Muraenidae > Gymnothorax > Gymnothorax reevesii. The sequence goes on along the minus strand of CM056576.1, from coordinate 59,409,075 downwards.
ATTTAACCAGGGAAACCCCACTGAGATTGAAATCTCTTTTTCAAGGGAGCCCTGGGGGTTGACAGCCTATTGGATCAGGGGATAATTCGGTGGCAGGTGGTAAGAGCCAGGTTGGGACTTTAGCCATGACACCGGGGAACCCCCTACTCTTATCGAAGAGTGTCGTTGACCACAGTGAGTCAGGACCTAGGTTTAACGTCTCATCCGAAAGATGGCATCTCCTTCAGTACAGTGTCCCCGTCTCACTGTACTGAGGCATTGGAAGATTGCAACCTGCAGACCCACCAACACCTCTTCAAGCCGCAAATTTGTTTTCCAAGGTGGTCTCCCATCCAAGTACTAACCAAGCCCACACCTGCTTAGCTTCAGCCACACAGCTGGAGCAGATTGAATTGTGGTATGGCTGCTGGCATCTGTGACCATTTTGGCAATACAAGTCATTGTTTTAGGTCAAGTTTGACCTTCAAAGTTCACCAATAGTCAAGCTGATTGTTCATGTGTGACTTCCTTTAAGTCTGTGATACAAACTTAGGCTCCATCTGCAACCTTTTCAGGGATAGACATCAGAATGTTCAGTAGGTCAATATGTAGATCATTAAATGAAAGTTCATACTGTGCCCTCCATAATTATTGGCCAAGATGTGTTCTTTAGCTTCTAATAAATTCAGTTTTTTTCTAAATAATATAGGACCACAATGAAAAAAAAAAGAGGAAAATCCTACCTTTAATTCAAGTTCATTTATTCAGTGGGAAAAAAAATCCCACATTAAGAAATAATTCTTTTGGATCAAATCATGTGTACCACAATTATTAGCACCCCTGATGTTAATACTTTGTACAACCCCCTTTTGCCAACAAAACAGCACCTAATCTTCTCCTATAATGATTCATGAAATAAGAGAATACAGAAAGGGGAATCTTCAACCATTCCTCTTTGCACAATCTCTCTAAATCATCCAGTGACCTTAGTCCTCTCGTCTGCACTCTCCTCTTCAGCTCACTCCACAGGTTTTCAATGGGGTTGAGGTCTGGGGACTGAGATGGCCACGGGAGGAGCTTGATTCTGTGTCTGGTGAACCATTTCTGTGTATATTTGGCCACATGTTTAGGGTCATTATCTTCTTATCTTGAAAGACCCAGTGACGACCCATCTTCAGCTTTCAGACAGAGGCCACCAGATTTTGATTTACATCTTCTGGTATTTCAAAGCGTTCATGATGCCATGCACCCTAACAAGGTTCCCAGGGCCTCTGGAAAAGAAACAGGCCCACAGCATCACCGATCCTCCCCCATACTTCACAGTGGGTATGAGGTGCTTTTCTGCATACTCATCTTTTGTGTTCCGCCAGACCCACTTCGAGTGTTTGTTGCCAAAAAGCTCTATCTTGGTCTCATCTGACCAAAGCGCACGGTCCCAGTTGAAGTCCCAGTACCACTTAGTGAACTCCAAACGTTTGCGTTTATGATTGTGAATGAGAAAAGGTTTTTTCCGTGCATGCCTCCCAAACAGCTTGTTGGCATGTAGATAGCACCTGATGGTTGTTTTGGAGACTTTGTGACCCCAAGATGCTACCATTTGTTGCAATTATTTCACGGTGAGCTTTGGAGAACTTTTTATTTCTCATACCATCCTCCTCACTGTGCGTGGTGGCAAAATAACCTTGCGTCCTCGTCCAGGCTTGTGTACCACTGTTCCAGTTGTTTCAAACTTCTTAATGATTCCTCTGACAGTAGATATGGGCAGGTGCAGGCAAGTGGCTATTTTCTTGCCTGACTTGTGAAGGTCGACACTCATCTGCCTTACTTGAATGGCGTGTTCCTTTGTCTTTCCCATGTTGAAGAGTGGATAAGAGAAATGGCCTCTGTGTCACATCATATTTATACCCCAGGGAAACAGGAAGTGATGAATTAAATTAAATGTTCCTAGATACTCTGATCAACTTTGTAAACTACTGTAGAAATGACAAATACTTAAATTACATTTATTTCCTAGGAATTGTTAGGGGTGCCAATAACTGTGGAACAGGTGATTTTATGAAAAATTATTATTTCATAGTCAGGGATTTTTTTTTTTCCTTAAAATTCACTTGAGTTGATGGTTACATTTTTCTACAATTTTCAGAGTGAGAGTATGCTTCTGCAATAAAAATTGAATTTATTTTAAGGCTTTTAACACATCTTAACTAGGAATGCCAATAATTACAGAGGGCGCTGTATATGACTTCTTACCAGTGTTCATCACATACATGTTTCCAATCTTCAATATTTTCAAGCCTTTGCTTGACCTCAGGTTTGACCTTAAACTATAGGTGATATATGACTCTGTATATGTTGATAGTGCAAACTTGATCTCTATCTACAACCATTTACCTTCCACAGGCAATTTTGCCCATTCTCCCTAAGACCAAATGTTAAAGTACATCGCCCCCCACCAAACCCACTTCCATTGATTCAATCAAAATGGCTCTGGCACCGTTCATACAGTGCATCAAGGTGAGTTGATTGCCAGATTTAGAAAAAAAAAAAGACAGTTTTTGAGAAATAATTTTTTGAAATTTCAAGTCCTGTCTTTTTACATTGTTAATATTTTCGTTGACCTCGAGTTTGACCTTTCAAAGTCATCTGTGGTCAACTTATATTATATAAAATACTGGTCAAATATGACATCTTATATGTCAATAATACAAAGTGAATCTTTATCTGCAACCATTTGGCCTCCACAGGCCATCTTGCGTATTCACAAGGTACAGCTCCCCCACTAGATCCATTCCCGTCAATTCAATCAAAATGGCGCTCGCACCATACACTGACAATACCAAGGTAGGTGGATTGCCTGATTTAGAAAAAAAATTTATTCAAGCAGTTCTTGAGAAATAATTTCTTAAAATTTCTCAGTCCTATCTAACACTGGGGCCAAAATTTCAGGGGCCTTTCAAACAGACAAATGATTCAATCAAAAAGCTGAAAAAATTAACTGGATATATGCTCTAGTGTTATGTTATAGCAAATTTATACAAAAATTCATCAGGCCAAAAAAAAAAGAAAAAAATGTTTCATACGATGGATGATGGACGACAGACGCCACACCACAACAATAGCTTATCGGCCCATTGGGCCGGTAAGGTAAAAACAAAATACCATGATTGGCAAATATTTTTCGACTTTGTACACTACAAAGACAAGATATTTAATGTATCAATATTGAATACGGATATCAAGTTATTTTCTAAGACTCTTGCTGCTCGATTGGAGAAGTATCTACCAAAGCTTATTCATCCAAATCAGAGTGAATTTATTAAAAAACATTCCTCTGCAGATAATATGCACAGATTACATGAGGTAAATGCTTCCTCTACTAATATAGCTTCCTCTGCTATTCTATCAGCTGATGCAGAGAAGGCATTTGATCGCCTTAAATGGCCTTATTTATGGGAAGCACTAAAGCGTACGGGGTTAGGTCTTAGTTTTATTGATATGGTTAAGATTACCTTTTCTAACCCCTCTGCTGGTGTAATAACTGGTACAGTATTCTCCAAACCCTTTAAAATTTCTAGTAGTAGTCGGCAAGGAGATCTGTTATCCCCTTTACTTTTTATTTTATCTTTGAAGCAATTGGCTCAAGCCATTAGAGAATCCCCAAATATTAAACCAATTATTGTAAAATCTACTGAACACCGTATTTATTTGCAGATGAAGTTTTATTATTTTTGTTTACATCACTCAATCTCTTACAACTGTTATGAATATTTTTGCGATATTTGTACAATTTATATGAAAGTCATCTCTACTTTTCCTAAATTTGGTACATAATGATGAGTGGAAAATGTTTAACATTACGGTGGTAATGGCTCACACGGTTAAGGCACTGTGCTGCAGTGCAGAGGTGATCACCACGTCGCGGGTTCGAGCCTCGGCGTACCCACCGGCAGAGGTCGGCAGCTTTTTCAGAGTAGCGCACAATTGGCTATCGCGCTACAGGGTTACAAATTGGGAAGGGACTGCCGGATTTGAATATTCGATAACAGCTTTGTTCGTTGCAAAAGAGTCTCCTGTTGGCCAGACGGGCGCTCGTCAGGAAGACTCCGGGTTGGTTCATGTCCGGGTATCCTCCGCCCTCTCTCTGAACTTGCGAAGATTCAACCAGCGAGTGAATAATAATCAGTGGCTGACAGGCACGTGCTTCGGAGGAGAGCCGTGAACTGTCTTCACTATCCTGAGTTGGCAGCAAGGGGTCGCATACGAGCAAGCTTTGTACATAGTTCCCCAATTGGGCATTCCAAATTCGGGTGGGATTGGAGATGCCAAAAAAAAAAAAAAAGAACATTACGGTGGTAACACATTTTCAGTATTTTGGTACGACTCTCTCATCAAATGATAAGATTGTTTCTTGGAATTATTGTAATACTCTCAAAAGGGTCCATTCTGATTTGGAGAGATGGTTTCAATTACCTAGCCCCCTTTCAGGCAGAATTTTAATAATAAGAATGAATATTTTGCACCCGTTCCTACGTATTGGGAGGAGTTACACCTGGTAATAACCCATTTTATTTGGAAAGGTAAGCGTGCCCGGATTAAATTGATTAATTTACAACGGAGAGGTACATCCGGCAGAATTTCTTTGCCTAATTTTAAAGTGTATTATCAAACCCTTATTTTTCGTCCACTTATAAATTGGTTTAAGGATGATAACTCAAATCCAGCTATTGATACTAAAAGAGGTTTGGCAACCCCTGTTCCATTAAATGAAGTGCATTTTACGCACCTTTCATTCCAACAACGTAGATTGAGGTACGGTCCTATTATTGCGTACACAATATCAACATGCAGAAGTATGGAAAAAGTATTTAAATGGGAAAATAAGTGGCGTGTTAGTGCTCATATTTTCCACACTTCTGCTTTACGGACTGGGGCCCTGGTATTTATTCTTTAGGCCACATAATGAATGAAGGTGGTTTGTGTAACTTCCAGGACCTCAGAGAAACTTATATTGCATCAAATTCATTTTTCTATATATATATATATATATATATATATATATATACATACACAGTTACGCTCTGCCATACAGGCACTTGGGATTCCTCTTCAGACTATGCCTGGCCATCATCCTCTTATTAATTTGATTAAAAGGTTGGGAGAGATTCCGAGGGGTCATACATCTTTGATTTATAATTTTGTTATGGAGTGCTCACAGACTCCTCTTTTCATTATGAGAATATGGAATAGAGATATAAATTGTACAAATTCTACTATAAACTGGGACAAAGGTTTTGAAAAATGCTTCTCTTTCCTCTCAAAATATAAATAATCAATTCATAAATTTGAAGTTTGTACACAGATTTTATCTGACACCTAGGAAGAGGTCTTTGATTAAATGGATTGCTTCCGCGAATTGTAATTTATGTAGTGCTAACACTTTGGGTACTTCCATGCATATGATGAGGGAGTATCCTATGGTTAATACCTTCTGGAAGAGCATCTCTAAATGTTTTTCAGAACGGTTTGATATACCTATAGTCTGTTCACTGCAGTTGATGCTTTTAAATGATGATTCATCTCTGAATCTTAACTTAAGTTTTAGGTCTCTATTGTTAGCTGCATTTACGGATGGAGGCTGTGAGATGGCGCCCACCACATTCTCTTATTTTACCAATGGTATATATTTACATTCGAAATTTTGGATATGGACCTCTCAGTGTCAGGATGTATTGAACGCCTGTATTGAATTACTGTTGTGATTATCATTAATAATTTGTATATCTTCATTTTGTGCAATTTTATAACCATTCAGAAGGGGGGGGGGGAATGGATGGGTGCATTTACTCTGGTTGTTATACATACGGATTAGGGGGGTGTATGGTATTTGAGGTATTATGTAAATACTTTTGTTGCAGCATGTTTGTCACCTCAGTCAATTGTCTTGTGGTAAAAGAAAAATAAATGGTTTTTTTTTTATTCAAAAAGATATTTAATGTCCAAACTGACAAACTTTATTGCCGTTTTGAAAATATTCACTCATTTTGAATTTGATGCCTGCATCACATTCCAAAAAAGCTGGGACAGGGGCAACAAAAGGCTTAGAAAGTTGAGGAATGCTCAAAAAACACCTGTATAGACCATTCCACAGGTGAATAGGTTAATTGGAAATGGGCGAGTGTCATTATTATGTATAAAAGGAGCATCCCCGAAAGGCTCAGTCGTTCACAAGCAAGGATGGGGCGAGGTTCACTACTTTATGAACCACTGCCTGAGCAAATATAGTCCAACAATTTAAGAACGTTCTCAATGCGCAGTTGCAAGGAATTTAGGGATTTCATCATCTTCAGTCTATTATATCATGAAAATATTCAGAGAATCTGCAGAAATCTTTACATGTAAGTGGCAAGGCCGAAAAACCAACATTGAATGCCCTTGACAATCGATAGCGCAGGCGGCGCTGCATTAACAACCGACATCGTTCTGTAAAAGATATTACCGTGTGGCCTCAGGAACACAACCACTGGAGAACCACTGTCAGTTGCACTTGTACATGTAAGTGACAAACTAAGTTAAAACTCTACCATGCAAAGGGAAAGCATACATCAACAACAACCAAAAATGCCACCGGCTTCTTTGGGGCAGAGCTCTTCTGAGATGGACTGGCGCAAATAGAAATAGTGTGCCGTGGAGTTTGACGAGTCAATATTTCAAATTTTTTTTGGAAATCGTGGTCATCGTGCCCTCTGGGCTAAAGAGGAAAAGGACCATCCAGATCGTTGTCAGCGCAAAGTTCAAAAGCCAGCATCTGTCATGGCATAGGGATGTGTTAATGCCCTTGGTATGGGTAACTTGCACATCTGTTAGGGCACCATTAATGCTGAAAGGTACATATACTGCCAACCAAGTGACGTCTTTATCAGGGACATACCTGCTCATTTCAGCAAGACAATGCCAAGCCACATTCTGCATGTGCTTCAACAGCGTGACTTCGTAGTTAAAGAGTGCAGGTGATAGGTCTTGACTGCAGGCAGGCCAGTCTGTCTCCCATTGAAAATGTGTGGTGCATTATGAAGCACAATGTATGACAATGGAGAGAGAATTCCACCTACAATGCTTCTACAATTCGTGTTCTCAGTTCCCAAACGCTTATTGAATGTTGTTAAAAGGTAAGGTGATGTAACACAATGGTAAACATGCCCCTGTCCCAGCTTTTTTTGGGACGTGTTGCAGGCATCAAATTCAAAATGAGTTAATATTTCCAAAAAAAAAAAAAGTTAATCAGTTTGAACATTAAATATCTCATCTTTGTAGTGTAGTCAATTCAATACAGGTCGAAAAGGATTTGCAAATCATTGTATTCTGTTTTTATTCACGTTTCCCACAACATCCCAACTTCATTGGAATTTGGGTTTGTAATCTCTGTGCTCGTTTATCTTGTAAAACAGCACAGATCTGAGTAATTGGTTTGCGAGGCTCATTAAGCAATAAACCACGAGAATCCTTTCTATATTCTGAATTTAGTCACGGCTGATGGGCGTTGTGAGGCACGATGCACAGCAGAGTGACAATTGATAAGAATGGCGAACAAATGCAGCGAAATCAGCAAAACTTTTGGATTTTTTGCATTTATAGGCTATTGCCATCCTTACAATGCGATATAAACTATACAAATGTTGACAATAGGCATTCACTTTTTCCATAATTTCTGATTATAGGTCATTCATTTGTCTTGGGTGTTCAGGCGATTAATTGTTTGCTTGTTTATCAGGCGAACATAAACACGAATAGCTTGAGGGCAATTGAGCGGTAAACTGCAAGGTTGCCAATGGCCCTCTAAACAGAGGCTATTTACCCGGAGGAACATCTTGCAGTTTGTCTGAGGTGGGCAAGTTGTTACAATATAATTAGTTGATGAGTTCGCTCACTTTCCGAATGTTCGCAAAAATCAACCTCATTCCAAAAAAAAATGAAAGGTTCACTTTTCCCAGCTTGACAACAGCATACCTGTATGTAAAATCTCTTGTCCAATCAGCAGTTCAAAGTATATTTTTTCATGTGAATAATCTTCACCAAAAACACCACATTCGGTGCATCCCTTGTTGCTTCATTTCATGTTACCTTTTGAATAACTGGTTCTTATTAAGGTTGGGTCCTTACTAGACACCAAGGTCATAGGAAGCTTCCGCGCAAATGAGACAGAGCCAGAGATCCAAACTTACTCTCAAAACCACTTCAAATACTGATCACTGAAAAGGTATTAAGACATTTTCTCACAAAAAAGTTACTGCAGCTTTATATAAGAGCATTTTTATTAACCGTTACCATTACAGTTAATTTCTTAAAAGAAACACTCTTTTGTCATCACAATAAAACCTAGCCAGGTAGCTCTCAATCAATGAGGAACCATGAGGAATCATTGCTTTGCACTGAGAAATCCTAAGTGAGATGAAACACAGGTGACTGTTATTGCTCCTTTCTCTGACGTAAGCACAGTGCAATATGACCCTTATGAGGGCACTGATTTTGATCATCATCATTTCATGACAAGTGAGTTAGCACTTAAAGCAAACGCATACCCTTCGAGTTGGTAGTCCTGTTTTAACGGAAAAATAAATCCCAGCCTGCAGTGGGTGGGCATGTGGAGCCAAACAGAGTAAAGCCAGGCCAGCACATGCGTACAGAGAAACGGCATACGTCTGGGTTTGGAGCAGACTGAAAGTAGCTCAACCTTGCCTTGCAAATAAGGTCAGGAGTGATTGTATAAACACTTGCAAACTGGGACTCTCAAGCTGCTTAATGAAAAGCTGCTGATTAGCAGTGAGGCCTCTTCTCTGCAAAGAGCCAACACCACCAGCCCTGTGCGCTGTTCTCTTTTCAGAATTGCTGGAGCGTGTGCTTTTCATTCATGTAGATGATCCAACATGCATTCTGCACCCATTCGAATGAGACGGTGGGAGCTTCCTCCTGCACTGCTAACAGCATTCACCAGGCTGGCCTTTATCAGAAAGCCAAATCGCTGACTTCACCCTCATCTAATCACACTCAGTCAAGACAATGTGACAACATGTGACAGTGCACCCAGTCAACAGTGAACAGTCACATACACTTCACATTATGTGAACAAACATCTACCAGGATTCGATTTGAAAAACAGTGCAGTACGCCAGCACACTGCTCGTGCAATGCAAAAGGGTGAGCCAACGATTAAGGCTAGGTAACAGGCTAAACTCAAAATTCTTAGATCTTCATAAAATCATTAATTTGATCATAAAATGATATGCTTCCCTTGTCATAACATATTTCCTGATTTTTTCCTTATTAGGTCATGTGATTCAAGATGGCCGCCACCAAAAAGTGACATATAGAAAATGCAGCAGGTCAAGAAGTATTTGGAGTACAGATTTGGAATTTGGTATGTCTATAATATATATACACCACTCGGTTTTGAATTAAAAAGAAACCTTGACGCTAGGATGGAAAGAAAATTTGCCTCCATTTCCAGGGTACCCAATTTCAGGGGGGTGTCAACTGACTTTAACCCTCTCCTGGCTGCATATTTAAGTACATACTGTTAAGTTTTTTTTTTTAAACTCAAAACCAAGAGCGGTATACAATAATATAATAGATATACCAAATTCCAATCTGCACTCCAAATACTTCTTGGGATATGCTGCATTTTCTATATGTCACTTTTCGGTGGCAGCCATCTTGAATCACATGACCTAATGAGCATAATTATGCAAAAATCATGAAATATGCTTTCCTTGTCATAACATATCATTTTATGATCAAATAATATGATTTTATGAAGATAAAATTATTTTTGAGTTTTGCCCGTAACCTAACCTTAAGAGCATGCTGTCAGTCCAATTTCCATCAGAACAAGGAGCTCCAGTAATAATGTTCACTTTAGAGCCCTAAACTGCAGAACCGCAGATGCACAGTGGTGTATGCTCCATTTATTGTGCGAGACTCATACAAAGGTTCAACCCAGAATACAATTCTGCATTTTCCCAGCAAGGGTTTCATTTAAGGGACCTCCACAGGTTTTCATTTACCTAGTTCCAGCACAGATATGGGTATCAGAAAACTACATTTTCTTAGTTCAACAAAAAATGCACTATTCCACTGGGTTTTATTTACAATGTTACCATGGAATTGATGTTCATCACTGTCTGTACTGTGGCAAGCCTTTCTCCCTAACCACCCAACCAAATCGCTTAATTCTTTATTTTATCCCCCCTGTTAGATATGCATCATATTCATGCGATCACAAGAGGATTTTTCTTTATATCATGTCTTTATTCCCCCCCCAAAGTGGTTTTTCTTAAAAAAAAATTTTTTAAATTCCTCAAATGGGTCAGTTGGATGACACACTCACACCCATGAAATTGATACCTTCTCCCCCATTGGAAAAAGCCAACGTGACTGCATGCAGAAATAACCAACAAATCTACAGTCAAAATTTGAGGCAATTGGTTGGAAAATAATAAAGTTATCAGTGCCACAAGTGTTGAAAGTCACCAGATTTTAGCTGACATAAAATAATTTGAGAGGGGAGAGCTTCAAAAAAAGTAATTTTCTCACAGAATTGATGAAATTAATGACAAAATGATTTTCCTAAAGTATACATCTTAGTGAACCTTAAAGGAAATTGAGAAATTGAAAAAAAAATCATTTTGAAACTGGGAAGTGCTCCTTAATGACATAATAAACTTAAAATGCAATTATGCAAACCAGTGGAAGATTTTTTTTCCAGTGAATGCTAGTGAGCACTTAAAAGTGCGCTGATAGCTACAGTACTCTCCGAAATTTAATATATTGAATCAGCTGTGACAAATAGCTGCACTGGACCCTAACTGACTTCTGCTGGTTATGCAACCATCCTCCGCATGTCTTTGTGGGTTCGATCACAAACGGGATTTAGACAATATTCTCACCTTCACTTCATTCTCATCATCAGAGTAGTTGACAGGTTGACAGCGGTAACTGTAACCAGCTGCCCGAGAGCCAAGAAAAAGCTGAGAGAGAAGAATGATGAAGACAATGACTTTACTATTAAGCTCAAGCATAAATGATACATGTTCCATTTCCATGGCTGCATTATGGTTTTCAAAGCTGGAGCATCTTTATTCACACAGTCAGAGGTCAAAGGTAAACAGCCATCAATGGTAATTCTGTTCATTTTTAATAGTCAAAAGGAACACAGCAATGCACAGACCTCCCTTGTCTGGAGAAAATCCTACCTCTTTCCAAATATAGAAGTTAAGCATAACCATGCTGAAGTTGTAGGCAATCAGGGTCTTCCTCAGTTTAAAAGGTTCTCTGTTGTGCATGAACTTTGGCCCCAGCCATAGAAACAGCAGGTATAGGATGCTGATGGCCAATGTAGGGAAAGGGGACTCCATGAGAGGCCATTTCTCAACACGCTTATCTGCAGGAACAGAGAGAGAAAAATAACATGCACAAGGCACTCACACATATTAAAAAAATATACCCAGAGGACACTCAAATACATGTGTGAACATGAACACATACGGATATACACGTTATAATTCATACATCTGAGGTTTTGGCTGCATTTTTGATAGAAAAACAAGACCTAACAGACCAAAACATCATAGATGAACACCATTAAGTAATTGGGGCAAGCGCATCGGGTCCCTTATTGGTCAGCTCAATGCGCCCTCTGTTTGTATGTATTCATGTCTGTCATCAACTGGCTGCTCACCCCAAACCTGCTCTGCATGCTACTAGTCAAGTATCCAAGTACACATAAAGCTATGGATGCTGGGCCCAAAGGTCAATTCATAGTCCACCAACAAAACGTTGTAGTGACCTGCAACGAGTCGCGGGTATCGCTGGTCACAGTGCCTTCTGATCATTCGGAGGTCGCTGTGACAGTCTTCAAGAAAGTCGGCAGGGCTTGAAATGAAGTGAACTTTGACCCAGTTATGGTCATGAGGTAGGCACTCAAAAGGTATGGATCTGTGACACACTGCCAAGAAACTGCTTAGTCAAAATGTATTTTCTCTAAGATTCATAGGTCTTTTATTGTAATTTTGGTATCAAATTGTAGCTGTTGAAGTTGTCTTTCACTTGCCACTAACTTTGTTTGATTTGGTGGGATACTTTTGGTTCAGCAGCCTTTTTAGAAAAGCAATAACGAGGTGAATCAGAGCGGTGGCGGCAGAGGAGGTTTGGCAGAAGAAGATTGAAGTTAACGCAGACGCCAACGCCGACACCGCTGCGTGATTGCACTTGAACCACGTGAGTTAAATTAAAAAAGCATCCAAGTGAAAAGCAGACCTAAGGATGCATGGCTTTTATGAGTAAGCTATGCAAGTTAGATTAATAGTCTGAACACCAGCCATCAAGTAATTACGTATGCAAGTATACATAAAGCTATGGATGTGAGGTCGAAAGGTCATTTCATAGTCCGACAACATAACATCATGTTGATGTGACCTGCGACAAGTTGCGGATATCGCTGGTCACAGTGACTTTTGGTCATTCGGCATTTCCCGCGACAGTAGCCAGGTCTTGAAATTAAGCGAACTTTGACCCCGTCATTGCCATTGTTTAGATGGCAACGCCTGGCTCGGACATCAAAACTTTCACTGGAATCTGTTCTGATCAACCTAAACGAAGGTTTTGAAGTGGAAGTGGAAGTTCAGTCAGGAAGACTCCTTTCGCTTGCTTCTGTCAGTTTATTGTCATTCAATCTGCTTTCACTCCTCTAACGCATGCTTTCATAATTCCAGCTGCGGTCACGTGAGTTATCAGCTAATCACATCCATTCAATACTACCAGGACACACCCATGTTTTTGGCCTACCCTCTCGCTGCTGTCTTTTTATGTATTATTCTCTCTGCTTTTAGTACATGCAGGCTGCTATTGAGTGCAAATCGCCATGCAGGTTGGTAAGGATATTTTTTGTTTTGGTTTCCAGTTAACTTTGGGGTTACATCGGACTCAGCGATCAATGCTGACTTACTGGTATCCACTTGCATTTTTTGCAGACTGGTGCAGTGCTGTCGCGTGTCAAGCATACTCCTGTTCAAAATTTCGGAGTTTCTAAGTGCTTATGCATCTCACTGGCTTCAGCTCGTGAGCCCTTCCAGGTAAATCAGCCCTGCAACAAATATTCCCGGCAACATTTAATAACCCTGTGGGTAAAGGGTATTAAAATGAGCTAGATCCATCCATCCATGCATGAGTTATTGCTCCGGACGGAAGCAAGAACCAATTGTCAGATTTCAACAAAATTTCCCAGGCAGATACATTACAATATCACAATGTATCATGCTGAAAAGTAGGTCACTAGGTCAAATGTCCATATGTCTATTTCCAGTGCTATTCTGTCATATGCTCCTGTGCGGGCTGTAACCCTCTCATTATATAGCTTTTCATACTTCACAGGTGAACACATGACATGAAGGTTTGTCATTAACCAAAACTAGGTCACTAGATAAAATGTCGGTTTTTGCGTCGGCACTAGGGGTGTAACGATTCTGAATCAATGTTTTTTTAAGGCATAGGACCGCTATGGGGCGAACATCCGAGCTTTCCCTTTTCCTTTATTAAGCCCGACGCAGTCTTGAACGCAACTGCCAAACATCAAAGGGCATGAGAAATGCGTCGGGGGAAAAAAAAAAAAACTTGACTGACATAGTAGTTTTTCAGCGACATGCTGCACGGAGCCAAGTAAATACTGTAGTCCTTATCTCCTTTTAAGCAATTAGGTTACGCTAATCTTGTCCCCGTTTACTTTGCTCAATGAGGAATCAAACAGGGGATTTGCTTAATTACTTTGCTGAATGAGTAGAGCTGTTTATTAGGACAACATGTTTGATTACCGCATTCTGAAAGTTAGATGGGCATAGATTTGCAAGAACGCGTATTTGGCCATTTTGTGCGATTGTGATAATTTATAGCTCACATTCACGTTTCATCCGCTTTAATGTTTTCCACCTTGTCTATTTTTTAGACGCTTGAAATGCAGGGTGATCTGAAAATAAATCTTTTTATTTGATCATTATAGATCTCCTAAAAATACTACAATGAGAGATGAAATGCTGAGTTGGGATGTGGTGATGTTGAACAAGGATTTTTTTTTAAAGTGTGATGAGACAACTTGCCGTCATGGGGCGTATAGGCAGTGGCGTGAAATTTCTAGAAACATACACACCTGAAGCAGTTTAAAATGATTTAAAATGCCAGCGGGAAGAAGCTTGAGTTTAGATTTTGCTAATTGCAGGTGTTCCGCCCTTCCTTAAATCTGCTCCCGTGTACTTGGCCTAAATAACAATCAAGAAATTTAGCCAGGAGCCTATAACGATCAAGATGTGATGGTGAAAAGCAGACAAACCTAACTGGCCTCCTGTGTTAGATTGAAAGAATGCCAATTTGAATAATTAGAAAAAATCTTCCTCTGAATTACATCTCTCATTACAGCATTTTAGGACATTATTCAAGATTAATTTAAAACAGATTTGTTATAAGATCGCCCTGGAGTTTAAGTGTTAAAAAAAATACACAACATGGAAAACATTCTGAAAAGCTGATGAAACATGAATGTGAGATATAAATTATCACAGTCACACGAAATGGCGTGGCAATGGCAATCGTGTTCATGCAAATCTGTGCTATACTATGGCGATTTAAATTTCAAAATGCAGCAATCAAACATGTTGTCTTAATAAACAGCTCTACTCATTCAACTTAAAGATTTAAAAAAATCCACCATTTCATTGCTAATCGAGCAAAGTAAACGGGAACAGGTATACTTTTCTTAGAGTTCCCTAATTGGTTAATAGGAGACGATTTTGTTTTCATTTGCTAGGCTCCTCTCAGCACATAGCCGAAAAATACTGATGTCAGTCAAGTTTTTTCTGGAAGCATTTCCCATGCCCTTTGATGTTAGGCACTTTCGTACAGCACAGCACGGGGGTTAATAAAGAAAAAGGCAAAGCTCGGATGTTCGCCCCATAATAGCAGGTGGAGTTACTACACTTTAAAAAAAACATTGATTCAGAATCGTTACATCCCAAGTCGGCACTTGTCGTATTTAGCCGTGTCGCTATGCAATGTATTCCTGTCCGGGCTGTAACTCTTATTTGACTGATTGTTTTCAAACTTGGCAGGTAAACACATCATGATCTAAATGTGTGTCATGAACCTAAAGTAGGTCACTAGGTCAAATGTCCATTCATCCATCAGCATTTGTCGTCTTTAGCTGGGTCGCTACGGAATGTCTTCCTGTTTGGGCAGTGACGCTTTCATTTGGTCGATAGTTTTCAACTGGGCAGGTGAAAACCTCATGACGTAAATGTGTGTCATGAACCAAAATAATAATAATGTGCGGTTTCAAGAGTTATTGATGACTATGTCAGCTTGTTTTCCGATATTTTTCAGCTTGACCTTCCACGAGTGATACACCTCCCATTATGCCACATCCGCAAATTGGCAAATTTGGGTCAATCTTTATTTCGTTTTCCTAAATCTCTACTCAAACCTCAATGAAAGGCTCATTTTTGAGAAAAAGCGGCAGATTTGGGGCATTCAATTGGCAGCATACTGTTCTTGAACTGTTTGGTCAAATGTATACGGGTCAATGACGTGACATTGTCCGAGTGCACTCCTTTGGTCTAAAATAATTTTAAATGATTCGTAATAAGCATCATTTTATTGTATAAAACCTGTTTAATTTGAACATATTTCCAGTTTATCATACAAATGATCTATATTAAAGGAATAAGTCTCGAGAAAGAGTGGGTTAGTGATTTTATAACGGCGGAGAGGCCTTGTAAGGAAAGACGAGCAGTGGAGTGCCTTAGTGCCCCTCCGCCATTATAAAATCACTGTAATGCACTCCTTCTCGAGACTTATTCCTTTAATATATATCATTTTTATGATAAACGGTAATCCTACATGTAGCCCATTAAACAAACACACAAGAAAAACAAAGATTTATTGATCATAATGCTACAATAAAATTGAAAACTGTTTGTTCTTCCACCAAGCAAGATAGAGTTGACAGAATGGTTGGCAAGCAACACAGACGCATTATGTCACATCAGGCTATTTGGGCTCGTTAATGTAAATAGCTATACTATGAAAGGAGGCGATTTGGAATGTCTCCTTCAATCTTCCGAAGGCCCCGTTAAATAATTTTACATTCGTTTCGGTTTTCGAGTTTCCTTCTTCTCAACTTGCGCCGATAAGCCATAACCAGCAGCGAGAGTAGGGAGTAGGTCTTCCACACTTGCCGGCATCCAGGAAAATATGTTGAATTGCGCATTAGTTTGCTGGCCAGCTTGTCAACTAGCTAGCGTTCACTACAATGGATGTGGTTACCCTACACACAGCCCATAAAATAAATACACATTAAAAAAAAAAACAAAAACAAAAAAAATTCAACAATTTATCGCTAATATTGAAATAGCAAGCTAGTGAGCAACGTAGCAAGCAAGCTAAAATGATATCGAACTCTAATGCAATAGCTAGCTAGTTAGATAGCCAACTGGTTAGCGGGTAAAAAGGCTCAACTTCGCTAACACTGAAATAGCGAGCTAAAAGTCTTGAAACAAACATAACCTAACGAGTCAGTTTGGCGGCGAGTAGTTGGTTGCGCACAGGGATATTTTGTGCTGCAGTCTGCCTCAGAATGCAGTGGGTTACAGTGATTTTATACTGGCATGGAACACAGCTCAGCCAATCACATTTAAGGATGGGAAACACCCGTTTTATAATTTATGTTTTGCCATCTAAAACCCTCTAAATGTCAGGCGGCAAGGCGGCCGTCCGAGCAAGTTAACACTATGTGAAATGTATTAAATATGTAATTTAAAATATGAATTAATATTAATATTGGGGAATAATTTGATATTGATAACTGTCTATATTGAAAATTGTTCTTAAATTGTTTGGAAAACCAAAATACCCGCCCCCTACAATAAAGAATCCATAAGTTACTTTTAATACCCAGCTCAATTACAAAATAGTAATGTTTTAGGCAGAGTTGACACTCTCAGGTGAACTTCACTGAGAAAAAAAAAAAATCACTGAGAAAAAAAAAAAAAAAGGGGCCTCGCTGAAGCGGGCAATACCCCTCAGGTCACTGCTGCAAGGTCAAAGGTCAAGCTGGGAAGAAACCTCAAAAAGTAGACCTACCCCCCCATGGGGAGTCCACATATGCAATATGAACTTCCTAACCCAAATGATTACAGAGAAAAAGCCCGGACAAAATTGGCATCCGCCCGCCCGCCTGGACGCCGAAGGGACGAAAATAACCCTCGTGCCCTTGTCAGGCTAAGGGGTAAAAAGAAGGAAGTGTATTCCCCCCCAAGAAACTTTTGGTTGCACTACCTGACATTTTTTGGTGGGTGAAATTGCAAATACAGTCTAAAACTGTACTAAAACCCTGTAAATGTTGTGCAACCATTAAGACTTGTTTAAACACACTCTTCCAACTTCAAATAAATGTACTCTGTATTTTATAAAAATTACGGAATATTAAAAAAAAAAAAAAAAACATTTTTAAAAGGCTTATTTGTCATTGACCCATACCAGATTAGTTTCTATTTGAGAAAATACGACTAACTTGCACTTTTAACTTCTCATCTGGCGCCCCAAACAATACACATATGATTTCAGTCTGATATAACCAAAAGATGTCAGGATTGTAAGAATTTTAAGCAACTGGAGGCACATGGGTAGCCCACATGCTTTGCTTTAAATTCTGAAAGCTTTGACAATTTCTTGAGCCTATCAATATTGTGAACATAGACATTTTCCTGATAAAGAAAAACAGTTTTACCTGCTATGCTGAGGCTCCATTTATAAAACTCTATTGAATCATTTACAAAATGAGTCACAATCTCCATCTTTTCAGCACGTTGGTTTCCTGCAAAAAAGACACATAAGCACAAAGGCACTAGAATCAAAAATCATGCAACCTTTTAAAGAATCTAAAATCACGCACAAACAATGGTTTCAGTTCTGTAGGCACATGCTGACTAACTGGAATCATTTTAGCACCGATTTGACTTTTAATTGATTTTCTCATTCTATGGCACTGAATCTGCAATGCACTAATAACACTCAGATGCACAATATTTATTCCCTCCCAAAGAGATCGCCAAGTAAAGTACAGTATTGTCGGCCATAGTCACCAATCGTTTTCTGCGACATGACATAAAACCATTCCCAAACTCTGACATCCCTGCCCTCAGAAAAAAAAACGTCAAACTCATATCCAATTTATACTTCCAGGGTTTCAGTTCCCAGTACATTGTCAAAGAATTAATGTGAAGCATCTGACATACACACCAATCAGCCATGACATTATGACCATAGACAAGAGAATAGCATTGATTATTTTGCTAAAATGGCACCTGTCAGTGGGTAGGTCATACAAGGCAGCAAGTGAACATGTTATCATCGAAGTTGACATGTTGGAAGCAGAAAAATTTGGGAAAGCCTAAGGATGTAAGCGACGTTGACAAGGGTCTAATTACGATGGCTCGATTACTGGGTCAGAGCATCCCCAAACCTGTATTTCTAGTCGGGTGTTCCCGGTCTGCAGTGGTCAGTACATAACAAGTGGTCCAAGGAAGGAAAACTGGTGATCCTGCAACAGGATCATAAGCAGCCAAGGCTCATTGATGCACGAAGGGAGGGAAGGCTGGGCCGTTTTTGCCGATCCAAAAGAGGAGCTACTGTACCTTAAATTACTGATAAAGTTCATGTTCATTCTGATAGGAGTCAGGACACACTGTACATGGCAATTTGTGGCGTATGGAGCTACATAGCCACAGGCCAGCCAGGGTGCCCATGCTGACCCCTGTCCACTGCCAAAAGCACCTACAGCAGGTGCATGAGAATCAAAACTGAACCACTGAGCAAAGTAATAAGATGGCCCAGTCTGAAGATTCATGTTTTCTTTTACATGATGTGGACAGCCAGGTACAAGCACATCGCTGGTGAGACATGGAACCCGGATGCACGATGGGACGAAGGCAAGTCAGCAGAGGCAGTGGGACGCTTTGGGCAATGTTCAGCTGGGAAACCTTCGGTCCTGCCATTCATATGGATGTTACTTTGACACGTACCACCTACATAAATATTGCTGCAGAACAAGTACACCCCTTCATAGAAACACAATTATCTGATGGCAGAGACCTCTTTCAGCAGGATAATGTGCCCTACCATACAGCAAAAATGGTTCATGAATGGTTTGAGGAACACAAGGTACTGAATTGGCCCCCTAATTTCCCAGATCTCAATGCAATCAACTATCAGTGGAATAGGTAGGACAAACAAGTCTGATCCATGGAGGCCCGAACTCCCAACTTATAGGAAATGATAGATCTGCGACCAACGTTTTTGCGCCAGATACCACAGCACACCGTCAGAGGTCATGTCTAGTCCATGCCTTGAGGAGTCAGGGCAGTTTTGGTAGCAAAAGGAGGACCTACACAATATCAGGCACGTGATCATAATGTAATGGGTGATTGGTTTGATTTAAAAATACAGTAAGCGGTTGCCTCCAAATATTCGACATATAAAATTAAATAATCCAATCGAAAATTAAGATAATAAAATTCGGCAGGAGCACGTAGGTAAAACCCAAACTTCTGGCAAGAGGCCAGATGAGTTTCCGCTGCGCAACAAATGCTGAGGACACGCGTCAGCAGATTTCTGACGGGGTTGACAAGAGGCTTAAATCCAACAGATCCACGAGCTTAATACAAATATTTTGGGACCAGCAGTTAAATCGTCGTTCTTCGTCAGTAATTGTAAAGAATGGCGCAAAACCAGAAGCTGTAGTAGTTTTATCATGACACTGAAAAAATGAACATAAGTGCCCGCAATACCGGTCAATATAATTAAACCCCAGGTTAAGTCATCATCAGCTGGAGCACAGGCATAGTTATGTCTTGACAACGACTTTAATACGCCACTTAATTAACTAATATCTAAGCAGGCTACCCGTAAAATGGTAGAAGAACGAAGTTTAACTACTGCTGAACCGGGCGTCGCGCAATACCCCACTAAAGCAGTTCTTTAAGTTAGATGATAGCTGCTCGAAACCCATAAAATCTGAAGGTCATCACGATCTCGTCCGTAGGCGTATGACACGGCAAGTGAAACTAATTACGAATAACTTGTGATACGTGACCTGCACGTGCGCAAATATGACTCAGATACGAGTCAAGAATGACAAAGAAAACTAACTTCTTAATTCTTTAAGAATAATATTTCCCATCATTGCATTTCGCTTTTAAATTAAATAGCCTAAAAAGTGACGAAGACAAAAGGGGCATGCAATAAAATGCTCATTTAATTGTAGCAAAGAAGTTGGTTCTTACCTTATTGTGATTGAACTCTTAATGACTCTCAGGCAAGTTCATGTAAAATCAAATTACAATCTATTGCTACAATTCCGCAGAAATTCCGGTAATTCAACATAAGCTACGATTTTGGCAAAATGGCAAAGGCAAAGTCAGAAAACGGGATAGAACACGCGGGCTCTCCTCAATCATCACTACAGCTGCGCCTGTTCCAATCCCCTGACAAGCGGAGCAGAGAGGGCGTAGTGCGCATGCGGATAATGATGACCTACAGTCAAGACGGTGAACTCCAGCTTATTTCCATGATCAGCTTTGGTGGGGTCAGTCAGACCATGGGTCAGACCCTTGTTCAGCTGCTGCTCTACATGCAATAGCTTCTAGAAGCTATGTGCATTTCTAGTGAATCAAGATAGAATGCAATGCAATCAACTGACAGCGTTGTAATTTTTTAAAATTCTGTAACCACCGCACAGCAACTACTTGAAATTAAGCACAAGGGTAGAGGAAAATATGGTGTAAAAGCACACAAAGTTGTCATGACTAAAAGCTGGAAATTAATTAATGATAGTAAACTATGTGGTGAATTCCTTCCCCCTATGTGTTGCAAAAATTATGGGCTACCAAGTGGACTAGGGACTTCCCAGCTGTTTGTCAAAACTGGTCTGCACTGAGGTGAAATTGCAGAATGCCCCATTTTTTGTGCAGCTTTTTGGTGTATGAATAAGTGCATGGTGGAGAGGAGAGCACGGGGGTTTTATTTTTATAGCTATTTGTTTATTGGTGCAAAGTCATTGTATAAAAAAGGGTATCTAGGTCTAGATTTCTTTCTGTATTGCTGAATATGAAGGGTAGCTTCTTCATGCTTACTCGCTGCACAGATTATGGCCTGAAATCACTTACTCATTGTTGCATCCTGTACTTACACAAGTTTGTTTTACATGTAAGTAAAGTCAGATTGCATAATTTGAGGCTAGCAAATTACATTACCCTACTGGGCTCTGTGAGGCAGCTTGCGTACATAGTTGTCTACTTTAGATAGCAATGGGTTATAGAACTTTGTAAGTCAAAATATGCACCATTGAATGTCGGTCAGCAGGAATAAACAATGTCAAATGTCAAAAATGGATCATTATAAATCAAAGCACTGACATGGCCATGGTCATATGAGTGCACAAGTGACGGCTGGTGAAACGAAAACTGGTAAAGTGCAGAATATCCCTTGAAAATAATGATTGGTCTGAAAATGTTTTCAATCATTCATTTAAATTAAGATTACATAAACTCCAAATCTACTCAACATTATTCGGTCGGGCCAATGCAAGGGTTGGCACGGAGGCCAGGAAAACATGGACTAAACTCAAGTGCAAAGGTATATTTGGTTGGATGTTTTATTACGCCTGCCGCACAAGCAGAAGGCATATAAGAAAAGGATACAAACAAAACAGGAAGCAAGCTTCAGTAAAAATCCAAACTGTAGTAATAGAAACAATCAGCTAAACTCAGAGCAACATTGTATTACAAATAGTAAACAAAATAGGAATTGAGGTTCCTTTTAAAATAAAACCCTGTTTACACCGGAGTTGCGAGCAGGTTGCGACCGAAAAATGGACAAAAATCGCCATCACTCTCACTGACTCTTGATGAGGTTGCAAGTAACTCTCAATAAACTCTCAATGGTCTCAAATTCAATCTCTCTGATCTCTTTCACTCTCTATCGATCTTGAAGGCGTGTAGGATTGTTTTGAACTTTTGCGAGTGTGTGCGAGTGGTCAGAAATAAATGCAGATCTCAAAAACAATCGTAATGAGCTCTCATAACTCTCAAGTCACTCTTAAATCGGTCTTACAGGTCTTGATGGACTCTCAAACAGGTTGCATAAATAATCTCCAAATATTGGGATATTTTTCATTATGCGACTATGGGGATCATTTTTGCGAGCTGAACAAGAGCCCATTGCAATGCCTTCAAGAGCAAAAAAGTCATGGCGAGTGAAATTTGACCAATGGCGATCAGTGAGAGTGAAATTGCGACCAATGGCGAGCTTCCATGCGACTCTTTCTGAGAGAGGGTTTCCTATATAAAGCCATTGTTTCAATCGGTTCATCACCAGCTGCAACGATCGCATCAACAACACAAGACCAAGAGAGACCAAACAAGAGAAAGGAGAGTCATCGTAAATTATGTCGTATAGATCGCCTAATTTTTATTAATATATCTCAAATGTGGTCTCACTGGAAGCTTGGTGTGAACGCAAATTAGTGATTAGATTGGAGAGTATACAAGACATGTGCAAGTTCTTTAAATCCTTGTGATCTCACAAGTCTCAGCAGTCGCCATTTCAGTCGTATTTTGGTGTAAACAAGGCATAAAGTGCTGGAACTACACAGCATGGACATCAATGGTTTAGAGATGTATATGTGAAACCCCAATTCTGAAATAGTTGGGACAAAGTGTAAATAAAATCAAAACGCAATGACTTTCAAATCACACCAGCCAGTATTTTATTCACAATAGAACAGAGATAGCAAAGCAAATGTTGAAACTGAAAAATTTTACAATTTTATCCACAAAATGAGCTCATTTCAAATTTGATGGCTGTTACAGGTCTCAAAAAAGTTGGGACAGGGCCTGTTCGTCGTGGTTTAGCATCTCCTCTTTTTATCACAGAGTGGAGGCGTCTGGGCATTGACGAGACAAGTTTCTTGAGTTTAGCCATTGGAATTTGATCCCACTCTTGTTTAATACAGGCTTCCAGCTGCTGGAGAGTTTTGGGTCTCCTTTGATGGACTTTGTTTAATTATGCGCCAAATGTTCTCAATCAGTGAAAGATCAGGACTGCAGGCAGGCTAGTTCAGCACGCGGACTCTCCTACTACAAAGCCATGCTGTTGTAATAGCTGCAGTAGGTGGTTTTGCATCGTTCTGCTAAAATACACAAGGCCTTCCCTGGAATATATGTCATCTGGAGGGGAGCAATTGTTGCCCTAAAACCTTTATATACCTTTCAGCATTCATGGTGCTTTTTAAAACATGCAAGTGTCCCACACCATATGCACTAATGCATCCCGCACGGACATTTTTCCAGTTTCTCTGAATCTTTTGATGTTATGCACTGTCAATGATGAGATCTTCAAAGCCTTTGCAATTTGACGTTGAGGAACATTGTTTTTAAAATATTCCACAATTTTTTTTCTCTCTATTTATTTCAGTCAGGAAAACTCACGTTTGAATAAAGTAGAACAATTTATTCATGGGTATAAGCATTATATTGTATTTTGGCGGCGGTTCTGCTCTGGAGGAATGTCCTCCCAAGGCACAGCAAACATACAAACATAGTCATGAACAGAAATCAAAATCCCCCCGATGTGAGCAGAACCAAACAGGTGGAGGCTGGGGTGGAGGTGGCAAGCAAAAACCAAACAGCATGTTGCATAGCATGAAAAGTCATTGCGAACAGCAGCGGAAGCAAGTGAGCTTGACGTCTTTCAAATAGACTGCTGTATGACCTCGTGATGTGTATCCTCCAATTGTGTGCCTGCTGATGCTGACGTGCTGGTAGCTTACCAGGCTGCTGTCAGCTGATGTAGCTCTTCTTGAGTTACCTGCCTGAACTAGTTACACTCATTAGTGCTGTCAAACGATTAAAATTTTGAATCAGATTAATCACAAGGTTGCTATGGATTAATTTTGATTAATCACAATTAAATATCATTCATTTTTAATCTATATTAATCGTGTTTCATTTTGCATAAGCAAAGAGAGTCAAGAAAGAAGGGAATATATGTGCACTTAACCCCTTTGCGCAGAAGGCAAATCTGGCTATTTTGGTGTTACCTTATTTTAGGCTTTATAATTCAAGATTGCAGCTTTAGAGACAGGAAAATTGATTAAATGAT
This sequence comes from Gymnothorax reevesii, assembly GCA_029721435.1. Lineage (NCBI taxonomy): Eukaryota > Metazoa > Chordata > Actinopteri > Anguilliformes > Muraenidae > Gymnothorax > Gymnothorax reevesii. Next base: position 59,384,844 of record CM056576.1, on the reverse strand, counting down.
TGAACAGTCAAAACATTCACCCTGCAATGAAAAGCTGACAGTTCCCATTTCTGAGCTCACAACCTTTCTACAACTTAAGGGACAAGTAAAACTCACTTACTAAGTAATATTTGAATTCTGAAATATACCATTCAAACCAAACACACATTCCACTTTCAGGAAAAATCAAAAGATATGCCTCCCTAGATTCAACAGATTGTGTTCCAGCTCGCTTGCAAATATTCAATTACTGATCTGGGGGTTCCATCCATTGATCGAGTAATGTAACTTCATGCTTAAATTTGCTGTTCCATGTCCGCGAGCGTCTTTAGCATCTTCCATACCGAGTTGTTTGATTCTGCTCAAGGACTGCATAAAACATGGACGATGCGTCTCCATTAACTCCCATTCAACAAAAATGGAGCAAAAATATCCTCGATACAGGCGCTGCCATGTTGCACATTTGGAGCCCGAGTCGGCACAGTAGCGATTGGGGGGGGGGGGGGGCGGGGGTTCAAGCCGCGCTATCGAATCCTGCCCAAACACCCGAACAGCCCCCTGAACTTCTAACCTGGGCTGGCAGCTATGCTGTAAATGCAAGTGCCCGTAATAGCAAGCTGTGACACGGAGACAGTACAGTTCACCATAGTAATGTGAGGTACAGTTCAGCATCCATGAGTGACAGATATCCTAAAAAACGTATGCCTTTAAATGAGGTCCGAATCAAAGCCAAAAAACACAGGAATTGCCAACCCACAATACAAAATCCAAAAACAGTGCCGACAAGACAGGACCAGTAAGACAGATGAGCATAGGTACAAAAACGATAAGCAATAAATCGTAGTCAATGAACAAAGCCAAGTGTCATACACAGGGCATCCAAACACAGAAATCGTGGTATACAAAAATGGGTCGAAATCCAGACAGACAATACTAAAAGGGCAATGGCAAGAATCGAAGTCGGACAAACCAGTAGAAGAGAAACAACACTGAATAGCATATGAGGCCCTCTGCACAAAAAAATTTTGATCAACATTCTGACAAGAGCTGCGCGTGTAAAGACTGCTTAAATACACACAGGGAAGGTCACATGCTATACAAGAATCAGGTGTGGAGAATCAGACTAATTACATCGGGAGAATCGCATGAGGGAAACCCTAACCACGAAAATTGGCGAAAGACGAAACACGAACGAGAATCACACAAACAGCCTATGACATTTAAACAGCTCCGGTCCAGGAGTTCTACGTGCACAGATAACAAGCGCAGGAGAGTGATTAAGCACGTGCGAGAGATCTCGCTGAAACTCAGGAGAGGACAGAAACCGCATAGAGGCGGAAATTAGAACAGGGCGATTGCGGAGAGGGAATTAGTCTAAATTAGTAGCGGTTCAACTTTACATATTAAACTAGAGTGCTCTTTAGTAAGTTAGCAATCTTATATACATGGATTACTTGTGTTAGACTATGATATAAAATACAAATGTTAGTTTTGTTAGTAATCAGAACAGTAAGACGAAGGAAGTAAACAAGAATCGGAGGAATATATTAAACACCAGAATTCATTTATATCACCCAAAGTCAATGAACACACAGAGTGGGAAGACGGACTGAACCAACTAGATCACAAGACAGGGGAGACAAGTGCAATGGAACTGAGAAATGGAATGAACTAAAACCCGAGAATTACAATAACCAAAAAGAATAAATAAAAGACAAAACCATGAACACAGATCCTGAACATAAATATGAACATAAACATGACAAAAAACCATAACCATGACATAGACACTTCATTCAATGCTGTAGTACCTACCTATCTAAAATATCCCAGATTTCATCATCTTACAACCTTCGATTTGGTATATTAGAGGGATTTTGCTTTGAAATGGTAGAGTGGATAAAACCTTTGCTCAGCAATCTTGTCATCCGGATTAGGTGACCCTATATCCAGCTCCCTGATTGGACAATGTAGACATAGAACTTTTTAAACTGAAGTGGACTGAAAATTCATCCAAAGTACTATGCACTTTCTGGATGTTTCATTACATCAGGATAAAGTACCTGTTAATACTGAGATTATTTCTATAGTAGAACATAATTTTTGATGAAAAGTGGAGATAGGCCCAGTTAATCCTCAGCACACAACCCAACAACCCCCAGACATTTTTTTAACTTGCTTTAAATTCCTCAAATTTCAAAAGGCTGCAGAGTTGATTTAAGATTATGCATGAAAAAATCCTGTTTAAAGGAAACAAGAATTCTCACTTTAATCTACCCTATTTGTGAATGAATGTTTGCCTTATAAACAGTATCAGGGCATAACAATGAAACATTGATAGAAACTCTCAGTTTGGTCTCCCTACTCACCTATAAGCAATCTTAAGAGCATTCTCACTTTTAAGTACGAACTATATAGTTACTTTGACTGCTTTAACTATAAAAAATCTGAGAATCAAAAAACATTTTGTTTGGCAATTTATGCTTTTGTAAATATTTGCAGACCATTTTAGAATGTCAAATTAATTCATTGCCTTTAAAAACCCTAGCAAATGAAAACTTGCTTCCACTAGCTTTTTTCAGGAGACATAGGTTTACTCCAAGTACAAACCCTATTCCGAAATAGTTGGGACTTAGTGTAAATTGTGAATAAATCAAAATGCAATGACTTTCAGATCACATGGGCCAATATGTTATTTACAATAGAAAATAGATAACATTTCATAAGTTAAAACTGAGACATTTTACATTTTTATCCACAAAATGAGCTAATTTCACATTTTCTGGCTGCAACAGGTCTCAAAAAAGACACAGGCAAAAAAAGGCTGAAAAAGCAATTTGTGAGGTATCGTTCAGGAACCACACGCGAGAGACAGAAATCCAAAAAACGTATCCCTTTACTGGAGTCCGAGTCAAAGCCATAAAAAACAGGAATTGCCAAGCCACAATACGAAATCCAAAAACAGTATCGACTAGACAGGCCGGGGTCAGAACCAGTAAGACAGATGAGCAGAGGTACAAAAACAATAGGCAAAAGGTTGTAGTCGACAGGCAAAGCCAATGGTCATACACAGGGCATCCAAACACAGAACTCGTGGTCATACAAAAAAAAATCCAGAAAGGCAAAAACAGGACAAAAGGGCTATGGCAAGAATCAGGGTCGGACTATCCAGTAGAAGAAAATCAATAATCACAGGCGTACAAGGAGCTCGGCACAATGAGAATTGATCAACGTTCTGACAAGAACTGTGAGTGAAAAGACTCCTAATATAGACACAGGAAGGGTCACATGCTATACAGAGATCAGCTGTGGGGAATGAGTCTAATTACATTGGGAGAATCACATGAGGCAAACCCTAACCACGAAAATAGGTGAGTAACGAAATACGGACAGGAATCACACAAACAGCCTATGACATTTAAACAGCTCTGGTCCAGGGGTTCTACGTGCACAGATAACAAGAGCAGGGAAGTAATTAAGCACGTGCGAGAGATTCTCGCTGAACATAGGGAGAGGACGGTGGAAAGCAAAAGGGGCGGAGGATACAACAGGGCGACTGCGAAGAGGGAATTAGTCTATTAGTAGCGGTGCGGTTTTAAAACTTAAACTAGAGTGCTCATCAGTAATTTAGTAATCGAATCTACAGTATATATACATGGTTAGTTGTGTTAGTATACTATAATACAAATGTTAGTCTCGTTAGCAATCAGAACAGAGGAGTGAAGGGAGAAAACGAGATACGAAGAAATGTTTTAAACACTAGACTGCTTTTAAAGCACCCGAAGTCAGTGAGCACGCAGACAGGGAAGATGGACTGAACCAACTAGATCACAAGACAGGGGAGACAAGTGCAATGGAACTGAAACATGGAACGAACCAAAGACCAGAATATTACAAAAACCGAAAAAAACAAATAAAAGACAATCATAAACACAAAACCAGCACATAAAACATGATCAAAACCAAGAATCATGACAGTACCTCCCCCCTCAAAGGAACGCCACCTGGCGTTTCAACCTAGCATGGTCTTGGGTGATCCTTGTGAAAGTCTCTTATTAACGACTTGTCCAAGATGAAGCGAGAAGGCACCCAACTGCGATGCTGCGGCCCGTAGCCCTCCCAGTGGATGAGGTACTGAAGTCCTCTACCTCGCCGGCGACAGTCCAGGAGGGCTCGGACCGCGAATGCCTCGCCTCCGTCGATGATCCGGGCGGGTGGTGGGGGTTCAGGTCTGGAGGACAGGGGGTGGGTTACTGCGGGCTTAATCCGGGAAACGTGGAAGGTGGGGTGCACTCGGCTCATAGCAAGGGGTAATCTGAGCCTAACCGCTGTGGGACTAATAACACGTTCTATGGAATAAGGGCCAATAAACTTAGGGAAAAGCTTGCGTTTACCTCCCTGAAGGGGATTGTCTCTGGTGGAGAGCCACAGTCTTTGACCCACACGGTAGACGGGGGCCGGAGTATGCCTGCGGTCCGCCAGCTCCTTCATCCTGCCCTTAGCCTTGAGTAGAGCCTGACGAGTGGTCCTCCAGGTGCGGTGATAACGTTGGATGAAGACTCGAGCAGATGGTACCGCAACCTCCTCTTTTTGACTAGGGAACAGGGGTGGCTGATATCCCATACAGCATTCGAAAGGCCCTAACTTAGTGGAAGAGGAGGTATGACAGTTAATGGCGTACACCGCCTAAGGTAACAGTAGGCTCTATGAGGCAGGATTCCTAGCACAGATACATCTAAAGTACAGTTACGATTAACTGATTAGCCCGCTCAGTCTGGCCATTCGACTGTGGATGAAAACCTGATGATAGACTAACTGAGGCGCCTAGTGCATTACAAAAAGTTTTCCAAAATCGTGCAGTGAATTGGGGACCCCTATCGGTGACTATGTCTGTGGGAATACCGTGTAGGCGGATGACATGTTGGATTAATAGTGTGGCAGTCTCAGAAGCGGAGGGCAATTTGGTTAGGGGAACAAAGTGAACGGCCTTAGAGAAACGATCGACAATGGTGAGGATGGTATCGTGGTGGTTGGATGAGGGAAGACCGGTGATAAAATCTAGGGAAATGTGTGACCAGGGGCGGTGAGGTGTGGGTAGTGGTTGTAATAGACCTTGTGGGAGTTGATGGGAATCTTTGGCTTCGGCACAGACTGAGCAGAAAGAAACAAAATCATGAACATCTTTACGAATCTCTGGCCACCAGAAACGTCTTAAAATAAAACTGTGAGTTCACTGGATACCGGGATGACAGGACAGATTAGACGCATGTCCCCACTCTAGAACCTTAGACCTTATTTGAGGGGGCACATATAAACAGTGAGTAGGACAGTCACTGGGGCCAGAAGAGTCGCCGAGTGCTCCCTTAACTTGTTGTTCGATCTCCAAAGTAATGGCGTTAATGAACAGTTTCTTAGGCAGAATGGTGTCAGGAGAGGCATCCTTGGAAGGTGACTCAAACCTCCGGGATAGTGCATCAGGCTTAACGTTCTTGGATCCTGGGCGGTACGCAATGTGAAAATTGAATCTTGAAAAGAACAGGGCCCACCTGGCTTGACGAGGGTTAAGTCGCTTTGCTGACTGGAGGTACTCGAGATTCTTATGGTCAGTCCATACCACAAATGGGAGTTGAGCGCCCTCCAGCCAGTGTCTCCACTCCTCCAGGGCAATTTTAACGACCAGTAGTTCCCGATTGCCGATGTCATAGTTCCGTTCTGCGGAATTGAGATGGTGTGAATAAAAAGCACAAGGGTGAATTTTATTGTCAGTGGTGAGTCTCAGGGATAATACTGCCCCCACCCCTATGTCAGAGGCGTCCACTTCAACAATGAATTGAGAGCTGGGGTCAGGATGAATGAGAATGGGAGCATTGGTGAATCGTCTTTTAAGACCATTGAATGCCTGGTCTACTCGCTGATCCCAGTGAAACTTGACTTTGCTGGATGTTAGGGCTGTGACAGGAGCTAATAGGGTACTGTAATTACGAATAAATCGTCTGTAGAAAATAGCGAAGCCCAGGAATCGTAGGAGTGACTTACGATCAGTAGGTTGGGGCCACTCCGAGACCGCGTTCACCTTAGCAGGGTCCATGCCCATGTTCCCAGTGTCGATGATAAAGCCCAGGAAGGTGGTGGTGGTCACGGAGTATTCGCACTTTTCTGCCTTGACAAATAGTCGATTCTCCAGGAGACGCTTGGGGACTTGGCGAACATGATTAGTGTGCTCCTCCTCACTCTTGGAAAAAATCAAAATGTCATCCAAATATACAAAGACGGAACGGTTAAGCATGTCCCTGAGAACATCATTGACTAGGTTCTGGAAGACGGCCGGTGCGTTAGTTAGCCCGAAAGACATGACCAAATACTCCCAGTGCCCAGTAGGGGTGTTGAATGCTGTTTTCCACTCGTCCCCCTCCCTAATGCGGACCAGATGGTAGGCATTAAGCAGGTCTAACTTAGTAAAAATCTTGGCTCCCTGAAGAAGCTCAAAGGCTGTAGACATGAGAGGGAGGGGGTAACGATTCTTGACAGTGATGTCATTTAGGGCACGATAATCAATGCATGGGCGGAGTGACCCATCCTTCTTACCGACAAAGAAGAAACCTGCTCCTACCGGTGACGATGAGGGTCGAATGATTTCAGCCGCTAAAGACTCCTCCAGATATTTTTCCATGGCTTGGGTCTCCGGACTTGAGAGTGAAAACAGACGCCCCCTGGGGGGCATGGTACCTGGCTGGAGATCAATTGCACAGTCATAGGGTCTATGAGGGGGTAAACAGGAGGCACGAGATTTACTGAACACTTCTTTGAGATCATGGTATTCTGGTGGTACATGGTCAAGACAGGGAATTTCCTCTACAGGAAAAACAGGAACATGAGCATAAGCTTTAGTTAGACAAGATTCTTGGCATGATGGGCTCCAGCCCCTAATCTTCTGCTTTCCCAAGTCAATTACAGGACAATGTTTAGCCATCCACGGATGGCCGAGAACAACAGGTGAATGAGGTGAATCTATGAGATTGAACTTAATGTTCTCCAGATGGTTACCTAATACTTGAAGTTTGAGTGAAGTAGTAGAATGGGTGATGTGGCCGATCTTCTCGTCGCTGAGGGAATTAGCCACACAAGGGCGCGTCACTTCCTCCAAAGGAACCCCCCATTCACGGGCGCATCTGGCGTCGATCAAATTGGCCTCCGCTCCAGAATCCACCAGGGCCATGGTCTTTCTGGCCCCGCCCCTCCACTTTAATGAGACTGGCAGGCATGTACGTTGTCTCGAGGAGGAGTCAAGAGGAATAGCGCCCACTAGTGCTCCTCTCCTCATTAGTGGGCGTTGCCTTTTAACTGGGCATTCTGCAATAAAATGCCCTGCTTGACCACAGTAGAAGCAGGCGCAATCCCTCCTCCTCCGGTCCCTTTCCTCTGTGGAGAGGCGAGTGCGGCCCACCTGTATGGGTTCCCCCACAGAGGTCGGTTAAGATGCGGTGGTTCTGGAAGGGGAAGGTCGTCTCACAGGAAAGATGGTGGAATTAACAGGGGCAGACTGGGGTTAGCAAATGAAATGCCGCCGCTCCTCCAGACGCCTGTCCACTCTTATGGCGAGGTCAATCAGCCGGTCCAGGACTTCGAGCAGGTCACTAGTCAGCAGCTCATCCTTGATGCGGTCGGAAAGACCATTCAGGAAGGTGTCGTAGAGCGCTTGTCTCTGCTGTCCGCTGTTGGTGGCCAAGGTCTGGAACTCAATGGCAAAATCAGAAACTGATCTGTTACCTTGGCGGATGCGCAGAATCTCCCGTCCTGCCTCATGACTGTGCCTGGACCTGTCGAACACACGCCTCATCTCCTCCTCCAGTGATGAAGAAGATTGTACACATGGAAGCCCCGCCTCCCAGGCTGCCGTCGCCCACTGCTTAGCTTTGCCCGTTGTGTGATGTTGAGTTGTGTGATGATGTACGCCACCTTGGACTGCTCAGAGGGGAAGGTGTTAGGCTGGAGGCTGAAGATAAGTCGGCACTGGGTGAGAAAGGCTCGACATGTACCTGGCTCTCCATCGTATTTTTCCGGGGGTGGTAAGTGAGGCTCATGGTGAGTCACTGGAGGAGTCACTGGTGGTGCAGACGTAGAAGCAGCAGGTGGTTGGGGTACTGAGACGAGCTGTGAGGTCAGATCCGCCATCTGATGGGACATGATCTGCAAATGCCGCATAACTGCCAGCAGTTGTTGTTGCTGACTCACCAGAACAGCTTCCCGACGTTTCACGGCTGCTTGTAACAATGAATCTCTCGCTGGTTCCATAGTGGTCAGAACGTACTATGAGGTATCGTTCAGGAACCACTCGCGAGAGACAGAAATCCAACAAACGTATGCCTTTATTGGAGTCCGACTCAAAGCCAGAAAACACAGGAATAGCCAAGCCACAATACGAAATCCAAAAACAGTATTGACTAGACAGGCCGGGGTCAGAACCAGTAAGACAGATGGGCAGAGGTACAAAAACGATAGGCAAAAGGTCGTAGTCGATGGGCAAAGCCAATGGTCATACACAAGGCATCCAAACACAGAACTCGTGGTCATACAAAAATAGGTCAAAATCCAGAAAGGCAAAAACAGTACAAAAGGGCTATGGCAAGAATCAGGGTCGGACTATCCAGTAGAAGAAAAACAATAATCACAGGCGTACAAGGAGCTCAGCACAATGAGAATTGATCAACGTTCTGACAAGAACTGTGAGTGAAAAAACTCCTAATATACACACAGGAAGGGTCACATGCTATACAGAGATCAGCTGTGGGGAATGAGTCTAATTACATTGGGAGAATCACATGAGGCAAACCCTAACCACGAAAATAGGCGAGAAACGAAATACGGACAGGAATCACACAAACAGCCTATGACATTCAAACAGCTCCGGTCCAGGAGTTCTACGTGCGCAGATAACAAGAGCAGGAAAGTAATTAAGCTCGTGCGAGAGATTCTTGCTGAACATAGGGAGAGGACGATGGAAAGCAAAAGGGGCGGAGAATACAACAGGGCGACTGCGAAGAGGGAATTAGTCTATTAGTAGCGGTGCGGTTTTAAAACTTAAACTAGAGTGCTCATTCGTAATTTAGTAATCGAATCTACAGTATATATACATGGTTAGGTGTGTTAGTATACTATAATACAAATGTTAGTCTGGTTAGTAATCAGAACAGAGGAGTGAAGGGAGAAAACGAGATACGAAGAAATGTTTTAAACACCAGACTGCCTTTAAAGCACCCGAAGTCAGTGAGCCCGCAGACAGGGAAGACGGACTGAACCAACTAGATCACAAGACAGGGGAGACAAGTGCAATGGAACTGAAACATGGAATGAACCAAAGACCAGAATATTACAAAAACCAAAAAGAACAAATAAAAGACAATAATCATAAACACAAAACCAGCACATAAAACATGATCAAAACCCAGAATCATGACACAATTAATATATTAGACAATCAGCCGAAGAAATATTTAGCAAGTAAATAAGTTAACTGCCATCAGCTGTGTAACATGATTGGCTTTAAAAACGATTTCTTAGAGAGGCTGAGTCTCTCAGAAGTAAAGATGGCCAGAGGTTCTCCAACCTGTGAAGGCTTGCATAAAAAAAATGGTGGAACACTTTAAAAACAATGTTCCTCAACGTCGAATTGCAAAGGCTTTAAAGGTCTCATAATCGACACTGCATAACATCATCAAAAGATTCAGAGAAACTGGAAAAATCGCTGTGCATAAGGGACATGGCCGAAGACCTTTACTGGATGCCTGTGATCTTTGGGCCTTCAGACACCACTGCATCACTCACCGGCATGATTCTGTCATTGACTTTACTAAATGGGCCGAGGAATACTTCAAGAAACCACTGTCTGTAAATTCAGTTCACTGTGCCATTCTAGATGCCACCTAAAAATCTCATGCAAGAAGGAAGCCATTGTTGAGCATGATCCAGAAGCGCTGCTGTGTTCTGTGGGCCAAGGCTCATTTAAAATGGACTGTAGCAAAGTGGCAAAGTGTCCTGTGGTCAGACAAGTCCAAATTTGATATTCTTGTTCAAAATCATGGCGTCGTGTACTCCGGGCTAAAAAGGAGGAAGACCACCCCTCCTGTTATCAGCATTCAGTTCAAAAGCCTGCATCTCTGATGGTATGGGGATGCATTAGTGCATATGGTGTGGGACACTTGCATGTTTTAAAAAGCATCATGAATGCTGAAAGGTATTTAAAGGTTTTAGAGCAACATAATTATGCTCCCCTCCAGACGACATCTATTCCAGGGAAGACCTTTTGTATTTCAGCAGGACAATGCAAAACCACATACTGCAGCTATTACAACAGCATAGCTTCGTAGTAGAAGAGTCCGTGTGCTGAACTGCCCTGTCTGCAGTCATGATTTTTCACCAATTGAGAAAATGTGGTGCATAATTAAACAAAAAGTTTGTCAAAGGAGACCCAAAACTCTCCAGCAGCTGGAAGTCTGTATTAAACAAGGGTGGGATCAAATTCCAATGGCCAACTCAAGAAACTTGTCTCCTCAATGCCCAGACGCCTCCACTCTGTTTAAAAAGAAGAGGAGATGCTAGACCATGGTAAACAGGCCCCTTTCCCAATTTTTTGAGACCTGTAGCAGCCATCAAATTTGAAATGAGCTCATTTTGTGGATAAAATTGTAAGATTTCTCAGTTTCAACATTTGCTATGTTATCTCTGTTCTTTTGTGAATAAAATACTGGCTGGTGTGATTTGAAAGTCGATGCATTTTATCGACTGTCTTTTATCACACTTTAGTTAATTCACCATATACATTAATACAACAGTCTGCCATGATGGTCGATCATTGACATGACTTTTCTGCATTATGATTTTCAACAAGGTATGAACAAGCTCAGTCGTTTTTCACCAACTTCATAAGAAAGTAAACCATCTGCATCAATAATATTTATAAGCCCTTTGTAAGCACACGCCTCCTGCCATCCAGCTCACTAGTCTACGAATTTTGGATCGCTCATTGCCTATTATACAATTATTACTTACATCTGTTTGTTATTTCCACTGAGTCGTAGCAGAGGTGAAGTACCACGTCATTGATGAATGCCTTTGTGATGTCTCTTAGCTCCATGCTGTAATGGTGCTGTCACTCTACTGTAAGACTTAAATTCTGTATTCACATGTATCCTCCCTGAAACTCTAAGTGCTGTCAGTCTAACTGCCAAACTTCATCTACAGATCTTTAAAGAAACAGATTCCTTTTTGTTTTGCTGTCAAACTATTTAGCGATTATTGTCATAGCCTCTTTTGTGTTAGTAATTTTGTTTATTGCGCTTGGAACCTCTGTTCCTGTATTCTTTGACCTGCAATGCCTATGTCCGCTGCACTGCTGCGTGGGCATAACACATATATATCAGTCTTTGCATCTGAGCTCAGTCCACCCAGACACCCAGAGCCCAGACACTGTGCACAGGACCCAAATCGTTTCAGAAGACATCACTCATATGATGGACTCCGCAGGGATTCCCTTGCCCCATACATCAGATCGGCAAATGTAGCCCCCCCCCTTTTTGGGGGAACCAAGTCACACTCCCCATTGACTTCAATGTTAATTTGCTGTACAAAACAACATAAATACAAGACCATCGAAGGTAAATCAGCTGAGAAATGATCATGATTAGACTCCAAGTAATTCATATATATCCACTCTACCAGATAGAGAATGTGCAAGATATTTCGAAAAGATGAATTTAATCAATTTTAAAGCATATCCCTTCAGTCTCCCAGTATCCAGCTGGTGCAATGACCCAACCCAGTGGCCAAAGGTATCAAACCCCGATATTTATTTTTATCTGATTGAAAGCTGAAGCAACGTGGCTACCCCCCCATCGTACATGGGATTGCACTGCCACACTGCTACTGTCTGGCACCGTACCTCCCAGGAGACATGCGTACCCCCCGTCGGTGGCAGAAACCCAAGCCATGGAGCAGTAGGTGCAGGAAGCCTTACAGCAGAGCTTCATTCATTCATCAGCTTCAATGATGTCAGCCAGTGGAAGACAGCGAATAGCACCACTTCTGGGTAGTACGAGTGCTGTGTATTACCATATGGTCTTGTCAACTTCCCTTTTGTGTTCCAGTCTTTCATTAATGATGTGCTGAAAGAGAAGCTGGGCACATTCGTCACTGCCTAACTAGACGATATCCTTATCTACTCCCATGATTATGAAGAGCGTGTGAAACACTTGAAGAGAGTACTTGAACACCTGCTGCAACATCATCTCCACGTAAAAACGGAGAGATGCCTCTTCCAAATCTTCATCGTCTCCTTGCTTGAGTACGAGATTGAACCGGAGGGAGTGGCTATGGAGGGGAACAAGGTGAAGGCAGGAGCAGAATGGCCAATCCCACAGAGGATTAAAGAACTCTGGAGATTCATGTGATTCGCAAACCTCTATTGTCCCTTTATAAGGAATTTCAGCATTGTCGCCCATCCCTTGACACAGCTGTTAAAGGTTGTATCAGCAAATCTGAGCCAAAACATTATTTGTCACATACAGGAGATTTTTCCTCACAAACTGTTAGCCGCTTCTCTCATGAGTGGGCGGTGAAAAACTCCGGTCTCTGTAGGCCACCTACAGCCAGGTAGACACTGAGAAAGATACACAAACTCGTAGGGACCTACCCGTATCCCCAAACATCAACTAAATTGGAGGGCAGGGGTGGGTCTTCTGTGCCAGTTCCGTGCTCATGCACGACAAGTGGGTGGGACTGAGCAACAAAACGAACTGTGGCACTACCGAGGCGGCAGAGTGAAGCATCGTGGAAGAAGCTCAACTGAAAAAGAGAAGCTCGAACAAGTGCATGTCAAGGAAAAAGGAATGCGATCGCAGCTATGTAAAGTCTCGAATAAACATAGGGATAGCATGCCGACGCTGGAGAGAATTCCGGGAGTTGAATGGTTTTAATATCGATGCCTAGGTTGCCTTTTTTCTATTTGAGGTGAGCAGAGCTGGTGCTAACTCAGTTGGATGTGAATTGTAAATTGTCATCCCAAGCAAAATTGAGAGAAGCTCATGTATTGTTTTTGTAAGGCTATTTTGCATAGATCATGCTGGTCAGAGTGACTCAAATAGAGTGATCAATATTTCCTCTTTGAAGCGAGCTAGCTACCTTTTGCTAACTCTCGGTTGGCAAGCTTGTGAGTTTGCTAATTCTGTCTGATCAAACCAGAGTTTGTGTTCATGAAACAACATTTTTTCTCTGATTGGTACTCCGAGTTGAAATTTGTCAATGAATGTATAACCGCGTGATAAATTTAATCAAAAAATGGTGATCTCTGTGATGTTGTTAATACTCATTTTGTAATGCTGAAGTAAGATAGTTGTCAGATAACTTGTTGTAGCTAGCACTAATCGTCTAAATTTATCATCTGGCAATGGTCGTCATTGTTGCTATCGGGCGTTTATCACAATGAGCTGTACACAGCCATTTACCCAGCTCAGTGAGCCATTCTTGAGCTGCTTTCACACCGGATGCGAAACAAATTTTTTGCGTGACAGATTACTTTCAAAATCAATGCAAAGATGCAAACTTCACTTTAAGAAAAGCGTGTTCATGTTCCAAGCTTCTGAAGGGGAGGGGTGAGCGGCTCTGTTGTGTTTCAACTGACAACAATAGTGACGTCACATTGCTCATACAGCCTTTAAGTGGAAAACCCTAGAATTTGGGGTAGAACCCGGCAGCACAACAGGCTTTGAATAACCTCAAGTATCTGTTCACAACTGATGTCATCCTTCCTGCCCTGTCACTCCTTCCACAAGGTACGCCTTCAACTGCTGTGCAGGGCCCATTGCCTGTCTGGGGCCTGAGTGGTCAGTGCCTCTAGCCTTTACATCTGTGGTGCTGCCACCTCTGGCTCCGCCCATCTGTCCCGTACTGCCTCCTGTGCCAGCCATCAATCCTAAGGGGGCGCCCCAGGTGACTCCTTCCTCCGATGCTATGGATGCTTTGCCACCCAAGGAAGCACCTAGCCCCACGCTGGCAGGTGCCTGGGCTCTAATGACTATAAGTGAAACCGTGGGCCGCGGAAACCCTGAACCCTTTCCTTGCCACTAAGAAGGCTCCAGGTTCTGCGCTTGCATCTGCACCTGATGGCATGCCTGATCCTGAAGACGCTTCGTTGCCCTGCCTTGAGGACGCTTTGTTGCCCAGCCTAGGAGGCACTTAATTACCTCTCAAGCTAGACCCAGTGAGCAGTCCTCAGCTGCTTCCCGAGCCAGATCCTTTAAGCATTCTGCACCTGACCCTGTGGTCACCTCTCCGATCGGATGCGCCCCTTAAGACCTCCCTCAGCCCAGGCTTAGTTCCGGCAGCAGCTCCAGTGGCAGTGTGCCAGCCATCAAATCGGCAGCCAACAAGTCCAGTCCTGAGGGCCATCCCACATCCCCAACAGCAACATTGACTCCTGGGAGTCAACCTTCTCTCCAGGCTCCTGCAAATGCTCCTGAAGTGGGGCTCTCATCACAGGTCCTATTCCATCCCATTACTGGTGCCCTATACCTCTACCCACCTGGGACAACGTCTCCTGTCTCCTCCTAAAGCCTCAGTCACAGCGGACGCACAGATTTTTTAATTGTGCGTTCTCTCAGTTTTTTGCCATAGGTGAGAGTCGTAGAGGACGTGGAGGTTAAAAAAAAGCAGTCAACTCCAGTAGCGGCTATAGACCCGGGAATGACGGGGCGCAGACACGTCCCTTTATGACAATTAGTCCTGGGTAGTTCGCAATCATTTTCCTTTTCTGACGCGTTTTCCAATTATCGTACTTGGCAACTTAAGACACGGTCTCTCCAAATGTGATCGAACAGCGATGAAATCATGGGCGAAATTCAGTACAGAAAAAAAATTTACTTATTAATAGGCCAGTGCTTCGCGTTGATTGATCAGGTCCGTGTGTTCCAGTGAAATATCGCCTTTCACTCTCGGTATTGTGTGGGTTGATAAAAAAGTGGCACTTGGCAGTTAAATAGGCAGCGTGCTGCTCAAGCTGTTTGCGTGAGAGTCGTCAGGTATGCAAGTTTGACTAACGTTGATTTAAATACAGCAAATAAGCGTCCAGATGAATGATTGTCTTCTTACGTAATCGGGGAGAACAAGCAGCAGCTGTTAACTGTGGAGTGCTCTCGGAGCGAACCTTCGGTTACTCATGAAAATGTCTGAGAACAGGTCAGGATTAACGACTGTTTTAAATGGATGTTTTGTCACAATTCCCAGTACAGGTTCCACCACTGAGCTGAATTTCGCCCATGATTTCATCGCTGTTCGATTGCATTTGGAGAGACCGTGTCTTAAGTTGCCAAGTACGATAATTGGAAAACGCGTCAGTAAAGGAAAATGATTGCAAACTACCCAGGACTAATTGTGATAAAGGGACGTGAGTGTGCCCCGCCATTCCCGGGTCTAGAGCCGCTACTGGTCAACTCATAAGGCGGGAGTAAGAACAACATAATCATGCCATGCTGCCCTTGAGGGTGACGTAAGAAGTTCTTAGCAACATTCTTGCGATTTGGCATGTGCGTGCTTCGTTGAGATAGTAAGAAGGATGTACGGCAGTCTTGTGGCAGTCTTGCGACAGCTGCGCACGCCTTTCTATACCCCTGCCGTGCTCGAATGTTCTATTTATTTCTAACATTGTGTGTGCACCAGTCTTATTTTACACTCACGGGAAACTTGCAGTCAACTTGCGTCCACCTTGCGGCGATGTGCATATTGGACAAATGGTTTTCTTTCCACGACCAGGAAAAAGATTCACGTCTGACCTGTGTGTCCCTCATGTGCTCTTTGTGTCGGGAGCAAGTGAAACTTGCATCCTTGGCCTTTCTCTGGAAATCGTAGAGTTTTTTGTGCATGATCATAATCCATAGAATGTACTTACGGGTGATCTGCAGGCTCAAAATTTTGCAAGAAGAACCTGTGTGAGTTCCTTGGTTTTTTTTTGCTGTAGATACGCCAGAGGGTGGAAGTATGGTCGGTTGTGACCGAGGCTTAAGTCTTGTCCATCCAGGGCTGTCCTTAGTCCTTTTCATTGCCTCAGACGACGTTTCAAGCTCCCACTCTAGCTCAACCAATCTGGGAAGCTTCCTGAATCTGCCTTCCAGGCTTGATTTTCTTGCCTGCCCTTGTCTTCCCTGTCCCAATTCTTCACTGTTTTTCTGGAATAATCAAAATTAAAGCTGTAAAATTCACGTATTTCAGTGTTACTTGATGCAGTAAAAGTGCTGTTCCTGCTTGTGTATTGACTGACTGCAGGGGGGCTAACATTAGCCAGCCTCTCGTATAGCGTGCTAACATTCGATGTTAAAGATGAGCACTTGCTGAACATATCTTCCAATAACTCATGGCTGCAGTGTGATTAAGTGAAAAATTAAAATAAATAATAAATTGAGAGGAATAATACATCTGTCATAAAAGTAGAGCACCCAGTTGGAAGGATTGAAGTGTACAGTTGACATGAATGGGAAACTTCCTGCCATTTTTTACAGTTTAGAAATCTGAAAAAAACATATGAATAAACATATCTTGTGACGGAAATTATTGTTTCAGTCGAAGTTTGAATGGAGGCCGTGGATGACGTAGTGCGAGCTGGAGCGTATTAAACATCAGTGCCGGGTGGTGGACAGAGAACAAGGAGGGCGATAAACATGTCTTTAAACTGCTTATTAGTCTTGATCGGTTTTCAGTCAATTTCCCTGGTAAAAGACACTTTAACCCTCCCCTATCAGGTGTAGCTAAATGTCTTCATTAAGACAAGAAATCAAACACATCATTTGAATGCAAAAAATAGTGCATTTCAATCTTTTTCAGTTAAACAATCATTACGCATAGGTTTGATGCCTTGCTTAGGATGTGACAAAATTTAACGTAGAAAATCCACAGTGGTTTTTTTTCGTGAATAGTTGCCTATTTGGGCATGTGAATTAAACATTTTTATAGAATTTACTATTCCATCGCCTAAACATTTCATGATAAGGGAAACTAACATGTTGACCAAGAACAATGATTGAAATCGGGTCACTAATCTTATCCGTTTCAAGTGATATTTCCCGCCCCCTCGGTTTTCCGTCCACCACCCGCCACTGTTAAACATGGTAAAAAAATAAATAAAAAATCGAACCAAAATATGAAGCAATCGGAGCCAAAGGATCCCAACAGGCACTTTAAGGTTTTTTCACTGTTGAATCAACGTCATGGACCATAGTTGAATCACCGTTGAATTATGTTTTGATTTTGAAAGATGAATCAACGTTGATTTCACAAAGTTTTTCAACGTTGGGCATAAGTACCATACAAAATTTCCACTTTTTTGGGTTTTTTTTTTTTTGCCAGAATTATTTTAAAAGGAGGCACAGATATTTTGGGGGTTTTGATATGGGATCAGGTAGACACCAGAAGCGAGGTGAAGGGGAATGAGGATTTATTGAAAAACAAAACAAAACAGGCACGAGGGCCAACGAAAAACTTGGCCCAAAGGGTTGCAAAAAACAAACTAAAGTATGCTACACAGAGCTATCAACAAAGAATGCAAAAAACAAAAGGCACTGGAAACTCCAGGCAAGAAGATCAAGAAAAACAAATAACAAGACTAAATATATATACACAAAACAAGAGGCTAGGACAAGACCTGAAACTAGAAATGCTAGGGAACTTGACAAGAACTTGGCTAAACTTGCACATGCAACGAGACGCGAGACACTGTCTGCCAGCCAACTTCCACCGCATCCAGATAAAGGCTTGGAAATCATGACATGAGGGGTAACACCTGGAGAGAGAGAAACAAGAGGCATGGCAAGATCAAGACATGGACAGAGATTGGATGACATGACCTGCTCATTAAGAGAATGAGCGTGCTCAGCTTAAGTACCAATTAAGTATGCAGTTTGGAAGCAAGCATGAATGTTAAGAACAGAAAAGCACAGCAAGATCTTGAAATAGCAAAGCAGGAATCATGACAATAAACTCCCTGTCTAAATCAGTAATATTAGTAATGTGCCTGTCTAAGAATTACACCACCCAGTGAGTGTTAGTAAATGTTAGTAACTTAAAAACAGTTAATTGTCAATTAAGCTTAGAGAGGCCCGAATCCAGCACAGCATGGAAGGAAGGGGAAATACCAAAGCCAACCAGAGCTCAGAAATGTGCAACAACGAAGACACGGGGCGGAACGCAGACAAGCGGTGGAGTGGCATGGCAGACCTGGCGAAAACAAAAACATGGAAAAGTAAAAACATGGACATGGAATGAAAAAACATGAAATGCAAAAACCCTGATACAAGAAACTGTTAAAACTGTGGCTATGAACATGACTATGGAACATGAAACTATGAACTCTTGAACTATGAAACTTGGAACATGAAACTGTTAAAACCATAAACAATACTGTTCTGGCCAAAGGCCAGAACCCTGGAACACAACAGGTTTTTTATGAGTGAGAAGGGGGTTTAGCATGATGGGGGAAAATTTTTAAAAGGAAGGGGGAGATGCGGCGCAAGGAAAAAATTTTTTGCAGTAATTCCAGTTTTCACTACTGTGCTCTTCCCTCTTGACATTCACGATGTGTATTATCTGTCCAACAACTTCTGACCTTTTTTAATGTGTTAGCTTTTCTTTCCCCTCGTCCATCGATGATCGATGAGGCTGTGATTAAAGGTTTACTTGTTAAGTTAGACATTATATAAGTGTCTACAGCTGGATTTGAACGTGGGAACCAGTGGACAAAGCAATTTCAGCGATGAATATTGAGGGCTGACTGCAATCACTCCATATATATATTTTTATATATATATATATATATACTGTAGCTAGCTAGGTAAATAGCCACCTGATTAGTGGGTTAAAAGGCTAAACTTCACGAACACTGAAATAGCAAGCTGAAAGTCTTGAAACAAACGTAACCTAACAAGTCAGTTGAGTACAGAGTAGTTGGTTGTTAGGTCAGGCGCGCAGGGATATTTTGTGCTGCGGTCTGCCTCAGAATACAGTGGGTTACACTGATTTTATACCGGCATGGAACACGGCTCAGCCAATCACATTTAAGGATGGGAAGCACCCGTTTTATAAAGTGTGTTTGAAATTGTTTTGACCACAGTTTCCCATGTTCGAACCCCTCTACAGAAGAGAGACCGTGCACAAAGTGAACGAGGGAAGAGCACGGTGGTGAAAACTGGAATTACCACAAAGATTTTTTTCCTCGTGCCGCATCTACCCCTTCCTTTTAAAATTTCACCCCATCAATCTAAACCCCTTTCTCAGTCATAAAACTGTGATGTTCCTGCTCTGCAGTCCCTCCCCCTTGCTCCCTGCACCTCCACTTCAACGAGCTACACCTGCTGCTCGTTGAGTGGAGAGTATTTAAGCACTGCACTGCCTATTTAGCAGTGCAGTTACATTCTGATTCCTAGAGCCCTGTGATGGTTTGCCGCTGCTCTCCTCTTCTGTGAATTTTTATTAAAGTATTTATTATATTTTGTACTCAGCCTAGGCGTTTGGGTCCCTTTCCACTCTGAGTTCATGGTTTCAGTGCCCGCCGGCTTTTTGCCTTCTGCCGGCGGGATCAAACTATGACAAAAACCCCCAAAAATATTTGTGCCCCCTTTTAAAATCGTTCTGGCCAAAAAAATAAAAATAAAAAAAATAAAAAGTGGAGGTTGTGTATCGTACTTATGACCAACGTTGAAATAACGTTGCGAAATCAACGTTGCTTCATCTTTCAAAATCAAGACATTATTCAACTGTGATTCAGCTATGATCCGGGACATGGATTCAACGTTGCGTATGGTACTCATGCCCAACGCTGAAAAAAGCGTTGCAAAATCAACGTTGATTCATCTTTCAAAATTAAAACATAATTCAACGGTGATTCAACCATGGTCCATGACGTTGTTTCAATAGTGAAAAAACCTTAAAGTGACTGCTGGGATGTGATCAACAATGTAATGTTTTCTGTTGACAGCATGAATCCTGATCTCGCGGTGCTCGAAGTCGCTGTGGGCAGACGCGGAGGAACAGCAAAGCAGAGTTGCTATTGACTCCATAATACAGCCAGAACTGGAGGAGGTATCGCAAACCTACAGCAGGAAGGGCTTCAAAAAACAGGACGTATGTTTCCGATGGATCTGGCGTTGATGTTGGAGAGGATAAGCGTTACCGCAAGCTGTCCATCCTTGTGGTTCTGAAGTTAGTGCTGGAGATAATCAATCGATATCTCTCTGTTATCTATAACGGCGTGATCATACCCTGTTTTTGTACAAGATGTAACCATTTGGGATCAATCTAGTTTTCTATTAACAAATTATTTTAAAAGCACAGAACGAATATCGATGAAGTTATCAACGGGAATCACCCCGGAATCAGAAATGGTCCGGGAGTGTACCGTTACGGAGGCAGTGGCACAACATGACCAGAAACGACAGGACGAACTTGAGAGATTGGCCAAAGAAAATGAAAGCCTCAAGGTGTGTTCCTGTTTCTATTTTTTTATCATGCCTCCTTATTATGATTTTCAGGCAGCGCAGGGGTTCGAAACACACAGCTATGAAGTCGATTAGATTATACATTGACACTTCGTGATAATCATGTTTGCGTAGCATGTTGTTTGTCTTGACATAAAATGAACGATCTGACTGTGAGCAGCTTTATACGTCCACATTCATTGGCTAGACTCACATAACTATGTTTGTTTGTCACTGATATTCGTATCAGGTCGAAATTAAGGAGATGCGGATGGAGATTGATGAGATGCGAGACAATTTGTTCGAAGAAGATGTCAACCATTTGCAAGAAATGCGCCGTGAATTCGAGCGAGCCAACAAGAAATGTCGGATCCTGCAGTATCGTTTGCGAAAAGCTGAGCGGAGGTGGCCGCCGTACGCACAGACGAGCGAGGCAGACGGCGAGCAGCTGCGTAACTTGGAACAAGACATCAAGGTATAAAGCGGTAATACGGTAATGCGCGGGAGGCAATAGAATAGAAAGTCCACGTCCTGCTGAGTTAGCCAGTCGATCGCAGGGCGCACGCATTCATTAGCAGTTCATTCCAAAACAATGGGCATACCAATGGAAGATGTAGTCTCTCAATAGTCTACCGTGCACTGTTTTAAATTGACTGAATTTAACAGTTAAATTAATGCATTGTCTCCTCGTTACTTCAGGCAGTTGCTGCGTGTACGGCAATTTTTCAATGCATTTCATTGGGGAGAGGTACTGCAGTCCCCATTTCAAGCCCTGCCTTAACCTAACCCTTACTCTAACCCTTCCCCTCATTTACCCAGACACACACATTAGATACAAAGGTATTCTTTAAAGACACCGACACACACACACACTGCTGCACAAAAACAGTCTCCATCCAAAACACACTTTCAAAGGCCTGATCAAATCACAATTGCTGAGCTACCACAGGATTTGTACGCAAACAACAGATTTTGAGGAGGCTACCCAGAGCCTTTTCAAGGAATTGAAACCCAGGGGATACAGCAGATTGTTTCTCAGACAAATCCGGAGGAACTTTTTGACCACAAGACCACAGGATCCAAGGAAAATAATCCCACTCATTACCACCTACTCAGCATTTAGCCAAGCAGCAAACATAAAAATTAAACAGAATCTAAACAGATCCCTACTGAATACTGACATTCTCAAGGACTACAGAGTCATCTCAGCATATAAGAGAGGCGAAAACTTCAAGGACCATTTGGTAAACAGCAAATTACCAGAAATTAACACGGTACATCCACCAGACCCAATATTTTACAAACAAGCCACAACAATCAGAAACAACACAGAAAACACAACTTGCTTAATCATACAAACACTCAACACAAAAAACTGCATATATGTCAGTGTAAGTATATAAGTGTAACCACTAAATATGGAGGAGAGATAGGTAACACAATCAGGACTAAATTCGCACAACACATTTATAACATTACAAATCATTGAGACACAGACACACACACCTAGTTGCTCACTTCCTTCACCATGGACTTGAGGCACTAGAAATATCCAGGCTTCAGACAAACAACAACTGGACACCGGAGGACAGACGTAGGACAGAAAAAATTGGATCAAAAAACTAAATACTTTGTTCCCAAGAGGACTCAACAAACGCACATAAAACTTCACCACAAGAGGGACCAAATTCTTCCAATATAATGGCTCCAGTACACTGAATGGCCTGTGCAAACTTTTCTTTCCCAAGGGGCCTTCATTAGGGGAAACTTGGGAAAGGAAGATTGTTTTCCTAAACCTAACCCTAACCCTTCCCCTAACCCTAACCTCAACCCCTAACACTTCCCCAAACCATAATCCCGAATCCTTATCCTAATCCCTTGAAATCGACTGCCATACCAATCAAAACTGCCGTATCTCTAGACACTTCCTTATTTTAACTGTAAGTGGAGTCCTGCATGCATTTAACTGTGGTTGGAACCTCTGTTATAAACTAATAGTAAAATCAGTTAAAGTAACTGACTAAAAGAACCCATTTATGACAGTGTGAATTTGGTGTGAGGCAAGAGTGCAACTCACTTTATCAACCTGGCAGCCTGGAGTTGTCCAATTCAGATGTTACATGAACCATTCTGGCAGAGTGATAGATGTTAATTAAATAATATTAAATATCTTTCACTGTGATTTAATTGAAAATGTAACTGTCAATAATCATACACCTACAGTGTCATGAAAATTTGCCCCTTTGCTGATTTCCTCCAGTTTTGCACAGCTACACACTTAATTGCCTCAGATCTTTTTAAAAATGTAACATATGGCAAAGATATCCTGAATAAACGCAAAATACAAATATTAAATACCAGCGCAAAAGGTTTTAAATGATAATGCAATTCATAGACCTCCAATAATTGATCAGGTGTGATTAGATGGGTTGCAGCCAGATAGCATTCAGCAAGTCCACCTCTCATTGGCTCCATCTTTTTGGCTTGCTGTTGGCACAGCATTATCAGAAAACTTACAGTAACACACAAATCAGCTTGAATTGTATGAAAGCATATAGCTGACAATTTTAAAATGAAAATGCATTTTCAGAAATGCGTTTTCATTTTCAAGATGAAAGCGCAGTATTTGTATTATAATGAAAATGAAAATGTAATCCTCCACTTTCTACCCTTCTACACCTCTCAATAAATCAATAATTTCATACCAGTAACATCGCTCCCAAGTCACCCACAGCGTGGATGCTTCCCTTATGACATTTTTGCCAATTTTTGTTGTAAGCCTTGCAGTTTGCGTAAACCTCGCACTGTCAAACCAAAATTGTGCCCCTGCTGTTTGAGTGACAGAGATTATGTATTACTCAGTTCTTACATGAATAATGCTCCCAAATCTCAAGGTAAAATATTCTGTCTCTAAAGCCAGTCCTGTGCTCTGGTATCCACCTAATCAAGACCCAAACCTTCTCCTTCCTAAAATATTGTGGTAACTTAAGACAGAAAATTTTGTTCCCTTTTTATATTTCCCCCCTCAACAGTGCGTGCAGAGAGTTTTCATCAATGAAAGCAACATACAGCTGCTTAAAAGGGAACTCTGGTGAGAAATTGACTTGGGGTGTTTTGAAACATGATAACAAGTATTAATTTTTGTGGAATACCCCACCTCCGTACTCACGCAGCATTTCAAAATACAGAGCTTTTTCGCCAAAGCGCCCAACAGGTGTACAATGGTAGTGAATAAGGCATAGTATTGCCATGCAAAGAAATTGCTATTTTTTCATCATTAACAAGGCTCAAAGTAGCTCCACACTTTATTGGTAGAATTCCGAGGGTCCTGACCTTTAAAAGGAGGCACTAAGAACTTTGAAAATGCACAAGTAGTTTATTAAAAAAGACTGTTTATGCAGTACCTTGAGCTAGTTCCCCGTCTCCGCCATCTTGAAAGTCACAATAAGTCGATTGACGAGCGCAAACAAATTAATTTTGCAATCTGTTCCCATATCCTTCCTATTCGTTTGTGCTCGTTAATTGACTTATCGTGACTTTCAAGATGGCAGCGATGGGAAACTACCTCAAGGTACTGTCTGCATAAACAGTCTTTTTTAATAAACTACTTGTGCATTTTCAAAGTTCTCAGTGCGTCGTTTTAAATGTCAGGGCCCTCGGAATTCAAGCGATCAAGTGTGGAGCTACTTTGAGCCTTGGTAATGATGAAAAAATAGCAATTTCTTTGCATGGAAACGCTATGCCCCATTCACTACCATTGTAAGCCTTTTGGTAGCTTCAGCTAAAAAACTGGTAATTCGAAATAATGGGTGCGCACTGAGATGGGGTATTCCAGAAAATTTAGTACTTGTTATCATGTTTCAATACACCCTAAGTCAAATTCACACCGGAGTTCCCCCTTTAAGTGAGGGTAGTGATTTGGCTCGTCACACTGAGAACACTCACTGACACCCTCAGGTGGTGAAAGACGTGTCCATCAGGCTACATCAAGAGCTGGAGAGAATGGAGGAGAAATGCACAAAGATCGAGGAGGAGAATGATAATTTGAGACAGCGGCTCATCTGGGCAGAGGTGACCAAGCAGGCGTTACTAAATGAGCCAGAGAAGGCAAAGGAGGTAATATCAAGCACATAATACACTTGCACACGGATGCACACAACAATCCACAAGTATAAGCACTCACACAGGTGCTTTGTATGCATTCAGTGCTGTGGAAAAATGTGTGTACCCTCCAGATTTTTTTCTGTTTTTGCATAATTGTCACACTTGATTATTTCAGATTTTCAAACAAAATTTAATATACAGAGAATGATTCTGATGGAGAATGCTCAGTTATCAGTCTGTGACCTGAAGCTCAAGCACTAAAGGGTTGCACAGCAAGACAACAATCCACCTCTGAATGGTTAAAAAAAAATCAATTTTAGTGACCTAGTCACTTATTTGAGCCCCTCTAAAATACTGTTGTAGGACTTTATCGGCCAGTAGAGACCTGGAAATCCTCCAATGTGGCTGAATTAAAGCAAATAAAAGCGTGGAATGCAGGCCGGGTCTTAATAGACCAGTGATTGGTAGCGCTGGAGGCATGGGCTGACACAGTTGGTGCTGCTAAAGATGGCACAATTAGTTAATGAGTTTAAGGGGGCAGTTTTTTTTCAGATAGGTGATGGATTGCATCAATGAAATGATAATTAAATAAGTGAAGAATATTATTAATAAAAGAATAAAACTTTTTTCTGTCCTTTTGTTCTCCTTGTCTTATTTTACATTGTTTGAGGATCTGAAAACAGGCCTTGTTTGGGACTGCTTTGATTGGGGTGAACAGAGATTTGTGGTCGGCAACTTTTCATTCATATCACAGTATACTACACTACAGTCTACATGCAATTCTCATTGTTAAAATGCCAGGTGAACATCAATTAATTATAAACTTTTCCAAACTAATGTTTTCCCATTAAATTGTTGGTTTCATGTATTTTTCATAAGTGCTAAAATAAAAAAGAAACGTCATTCCTGTTGCATGTGCAAAATTAAAACTAAGAACATAAGCCTTTTTTCTTCTAGCAAAACACTACAAAACTCAACCATATCTATGCATTAAGTCATTGATTTTTTTAATGATCCAAAACTCCTTTTCCTCTTGTGATGTATGATGTGAAGGAAAGGGGTTACGACACATGACAAAGTACGGAAAGAACATTGGAAGAGTCCCATTATCAATGCAGTCCCATAGCTAATAGGCAAGATAATGGAAGTTATTACATCTCTATCATTTGAGCTGGCAGTTGCGTTTTGTCGTGTTATGCCTCCCGAGATACCTTCTGATGGGAGCCAACCTGTGGTGCAGTAAAGTGGGAAGGATAAGTGTTTAAAAAAATTTCATTTTTTGCAAATGAACATGGTACTCGCATGGTGGGAGCGAGACACATTTGTCCAAAAACCTAGAGCGAACAGGAGAAATTTTTTGATGCAGTTTGAATACATAACGATGGCCTCAATGCCACTCATCTACCAGCAGGCAGCGGCTGTGTGTGGTGCGGTAGACTACCGAATTTTTCTAGTGTAGTGGAACTTCAGGGTAATATTCAAACATTAGCTAATTGTTTAGCTGCTCGCCTGTATTGTTTGGCTCCGTACCAACTACGAAAATTTTAGGAGGATGTCAAACCGTAGTGTGGCTTGTCAAGGAAGCTGCATTGCTAATTATGCTGCTTTGCAGACATCCAGGGATCTGGGTAATTCCTAGTATTGACTCCCTGGTTCCCACCAAATTGCATTCAAGAACTTTAACTCAGGAATATTACGAAAAGGGGTTCGTTTTTACCAGTTTTCTTACCCAATGTTACATTTTAATGTTATCTCCTCCCCACTTGTCAGAAAACACTGCGTACTGTGTTTATCTGACAGCTTGCTCAGGTTGATATAACAGAATTCCTGCAAACAGCAGGTCATCTGGCTCTTTATAGCACTCTGTTTAACAATGCAGTCACTGCTCCATTTCTCATTTACAGTTGCTATGCATGAACGTTGGCCCAAAAGCGTAATACTGAATAAATTTTGGGTTATTACCAAACTTGAGTTCTGCAAACTGGTATTTAAGAAATCACACTGGAGCTCCCCAGTGGGAAAGCCCATTAGGGTATATAAAAGCTTCATTGCAGATCTGAGGCCCGTGACGTCCAGTGAAAACCAAGCATAGGAGCCGTAATAGCAATGGGGGTACTGCGTTACTCCTAGGAACCACAGATTGATGCATCATGATTATTCAGTCTCATAAAAAAAATTAAATTATCGAGCCATCTATCCTACACGAGAAAATTACATTAACCTACTGACCGCTACTCAAGGCTTGCTCTGCTTGCCAGCTAATCTTGGGTATCCAGCTAATAAGTCTGCCACAAGCTGTATTTTTAGACTTAGTTCCTCCTGTGCTGTTCTGCACATTTGGCAACCAACTTTCCCCACTTCACATGGTCATGTGCCTTGCTCTCTATTTCATTGGATCTATGCCCATAATCTCCGGGTTTTTTCTAAACATCTGTTTCCATGCCATCTTGGGACATCCTCTCTTCCTTTTTCCCTGCATTTGCCAGTTTGTCACTGTATTGGGTATTCGTTCTGGAGGCATTTAAAGCACATCCTCCATGTAATTCACTTGTCTCTGTAATTAATTCAATTAGTGGAGGGGTTCCAGTTCTTTGGTGTACGTCCTTATCTGTGATGTAGTTTCTCTAATGATCTTGAGGATTTTCCGCAGGCAGCATTGTTGAAATGCATTTTACCTCCTCGTCATCTTCACAGCGCTCTTCCAGGTCTCTCTGAATTACAGAACTGTGGGAAAGACTAACGTCTATAAGAGCCTGACTTCTTGGACATCTTGCTACACCTCCACACTAACTGCATCCCCCGAAAGACTGCCGCTGCATTTCCAATCCTGGAGTTTATTTTGGCCTCTGTGTCACATTCACTGGTTAGCATGCTGCGTAGAAAAGTGAACCTCATAGTGTATTCTGCATTTACTCGACATACTAGCTTTTGTGTATTGGGTGATGTACCTCCGATGTGTATGACCTGGGTCTTCTGGCGGCTGATCTTCAACGCTTCTCTAAGCATTTCTCTCCAGAGCCTTTGTCATCTCCTGTTATGTGGGTCATGTTTCAGCTGGCAAGGCAATATCATCTACAAAGTCAAGATCATTAAGGCTCTCTCTTGCTGTCCATGGTTACTCATTGCCTTATGTACTGCATTGTCTTCAAGACAATGAGCAGCAGAGGCGACAGTAGACAGCCTTGTCTGACTCCTGTAGCGATGTTAAAGAAGTCTGTGCTCCCCAAGTCTACCTTTACGCAACAATTGAAGCCCACATACAAGCTCTTGATGATGTTCATTAACTTTTTGGAGGTACTTTATCAATTGAGTATTTTCTACAAGGTGTATCTGTGGATACTGACAAAGTATTTTCAAAAATCAATGAAATTGATTGACAGCGGCTTTTGCAATTCCTGGCACTGCTCAACAACGTGTTGCTGTATGAAAATTTGATCACTGCAGGATCTACTTGAGTGGAAGCCTGATTGTCCTTCTTGTAGCTTCACATCAAGGGCTTCAGCAAAGCTTTTTCCCTTGGCACCAGAAGTAGTGTTATCCCCTTCTATTTTCCTTAATCTTTGAGATGCCCTTTCTTTGGTAGTTCCACGATTACACCTTTCTTCCAGTCCTCTAGTATTCTCTGTGCCTCCTAGCATACATTTCAGAAACTCTCAGTGATCACTTCTCCATTCTTCAGAACTCGGCTTGAATATGATTCAGTCCAACTGCTTTATTGTTCTTTAGCTTCATGATGGGCACTTCCGCCTCAACTTTTCTCATAAACCCATTGTTCACATCCAACTGTGGTTCTTAGTGCATCGTCCTCAACTGGGAAATCGAGCTGTTCAGTTGGATAAGGGGTTCGTTTCCCCAAATTACAGATGCCAATTTACACAGTTGGAACCATTGACTGCGAATGGACGAATTATGCAAGCTGCTACCATAGATAGCAATTATGCTTTTGGGAAACGCACCCCAGGTCGATTTAATGTCTCTATGTAGTGCTCAACCCAATGTACATCCTGCTCCTGTTCTGCCATGAGTAGCCCTCAGTTCTTACTTTTGATTGGAATTCTTGAACTGCTCCAGAACCTCCCAAGTCTCTAAAAATTAGGTCTAGTGTTCTGTTATCATTTCTAGCGCAACGTTCTGAGCCTCCGGACACTTGCTATCGAACCAATTCTTCTTTGATTTCCTACAGTAATTTTTCACCAGTTTTCAGCATGTCGATACTTCTATTCTACCTCCTCTCATTCTCCTGCAGTCTTTGCACTCTCGGTTATCTTCTTGGTCATCTTGCTTCTGTCAATCAGCTCCTCCATCCTTAGGCTGATCCATGTTTCTGTTCTCAGTAGCATTTTACACCTGGAGGTGAAACCTCTCTGTACTCTTTTCATCTTTTTGTTTTTCAATATCATAGGGCTGTTATGATTCTGTTGTTGCAAGACCATGTTTTCGTTTTGACTCTGGTTTTACCAGGCCATGTTTTTGATTTAGACCCTGTCATGTTTTGTATTTTGCCTGTCTTGCCTTGCCATGTCTTTTACCTGCCATTACTCATATTCACTCTTTAGATTAACATTCTGGTTTATGTATTTCTCCATGCCATGCATTGTACATTGTCTCCCCTGTCTGGTCATATATGATGCGACAGTTTTATTCCCCAGTTTTGTGTGCCACATTTTCAGGTGATTTCATGGTTTCTGGGTTTCCAATTATTCCTTCCAATCTTGTTTGCTTCCTTCACCTTGCTGTTCTGTCTTCACTAATAAATACTAACAATAACTAACATTGTTTATAGTACTAACTTACTAACGAGCACTAAGGGATTGTTTAGCTGCACATTACTAATTGACTAACAAGCTCTCAGCACTCGCTCTGCTCTTATCTCCGCCCCTTGCCTTCACTCACTTTACTGCAATTCAGCGGATTCTCTGCACCTTGTTAAACACTGTTCTGCCTCTCACTCTGTGCACTTTAGAACTCCCTAAGTGGAGCCGTTTGTGTGTCATTGGCTGTCTATAATTCCTGTCTGTGTTTTGGCTTTCGCCAATTTCATGTGGTTAGGAACTTCCTCTTGTTCATTCTTTTGTTAATTAGTCTGATCCAGCTCACCTGTTGCCTATTCTTGCATGTGCTTTCCCCTACGTGTATTTAAGCAGTCATTTCACAGCCAGCCCTTGTGAGAAAGTTTTCCTTGAGCTGTGTTGTTTATGCCTTGTACACTTTGTGTTATACTTCTGACTGGAACGTCCCAGATCTTGATTTTGTCTTCACCTTTGATATACCTGTGCCCGTGTAACGAACCTGCTTTGCCCGTCCTGGAGTTTTGAGTTTGCTGCCCTGTTTACGAACTGGACTACGACTACTGGATTCTGATTTTGGATTGTGGACTCTATACCGTTACCTACTGCCCTGCCGGAGTTTCCCAACCCAGAATTTAAGAGCAAGTTTACTGGATCTTTTGGTTCTCGCTTTTGGTTCCTGAACGCACCCTCACAAGGGCTATCTGTGAGGTTACGCTCAGGAACCAGACGCGAGAGCCAAGCAATCCAATAAACTTGAATTTTATTAAGGATGGGGGTGAGCCCCCGCAAGGCAGGAAGAAACGGTACAAAATCCAATCCAAAAATCTGAAACCCAGGGACGTAATCCAAGTTGTAAACAGGGCAGCAAACACAATACTCGTGGTCGGGCTAAAAAAGGTTCAGTACACGGGTGCATACAAATCCCAGACAAGGCCAAAATCAAAAGTTGGGACAGTCCAGTCAGAAGGGAATCACAAAGAGTACAAGACATACACGATAGTAGCACAGGCAAACCAAGGGAAACGTCATGACAAAAGCTGGATGTGAATTGACTGCTTAAATACACATACGGGAAAGTCACATGCTATGATAGGGAGGAGGTGATTTGGATCAGACTAATTAACGAGGGAACAGACATGAGGAAGAACCTAACCACATGAAATTGGCAAAAGCCAAGACGTGGACAAGGATCACAAAGACAGCCTATTGACAAACACATGGCTCTGGTTAGGGAGTGCTAACGTGCACAGATAATGAGGCAGAACAGTCTTTAACAGGTGCGGAGGACCCGCTGAAGTGCAGCAAAGTAGATTGAGTAAAGACTAGGGGCAGAGACTAGAATGGAGCAAATGCTGAGAGCTCATTAGTCAATCAGTAAAGTAAAGCTGTATAATCCCTAGTGCTCGTTAGTAAGTTAGTACTATAAACAATGTTAGTCTCGGTTAATATCTTTAACTAAAATAACAAACTGTTAGTAATGATAGAAAAGCAAGGCGAAGGAAGCAAACAAGATTAGAAGGAATAATTGAAATCCCTGAAACCATGAAATCACCCGAAAGTGTGGCACGTAATACTGGGGCAATGAGCAGTCACATGACTTGAGACCAGACGGGGGGACAAAGTGCAATGCATGGCATGAAACAAAACAAGAACCGGAATCTAACTGAGGGAATGAATTGTGGCAGAAATACAGACAAAGCAAAAACAAAACATGGCATGGAATCAGAATCATAGGCAAAACATGGTCAGACAAAGCAGAAACATAACACTATCAATATTTCGGATGTTTGATCATTTTCTATTTTAGTTTCATTGTACTTTTCACTAAATAATGATCTTAACCAACATTTGCCTCCCTGAAATTTTGAACATCCCGGAGTACATTTTGCCATCTCTCTGATACAGATGTGGTCATGCTGTCTTCTGGGGACTGCCAAGTATTTTTTGTACGTGTGTTTGTGTGTGTATATTTCTGTTTGAAGAATGTATTCTCTACGCAAAGTTCATTTATGTTACAGAAAAATTGTAAGTTGCTATTGTCAGTCATCCTCCTCGCTGCTCGAAATGGCCTAACACTTTCCCATCCACTTCTATTAATCTTCTACTTGAGCATTGAAAGCCTTAATGACTATTTAGATAATATGACTTATTAGTATATCATTCACAATTTCCCGCAGTTAGTCATAGGTGTGCTTATCTTTATTGCTTGCCTGTTTAACTGGTGCAGAAACTTGTACTATAGTCATTTTTGTGCGTGGGGATTTGAGTCTCTCTGTGATGATGCAGTCTTTTACGGGTATCCAGCCAGCCAGCGCTCATTCTGCTTTTGTGGATTTTCTTCACCATATTGAGATTCCCCCATCCTCAAGCAATTGGAGAGAGACAGATTCTTGAAAAAGGAAAAATTAGGCTTTATTGTGTCATGTTGAAAAATGTAAAGCCGAGTTCCTCTTGCGCAAGAGGAACTGCCCCTAGACGAACTGCAGAACTGTCCGATGAACTGCAAGACGAATTCCCCTGTAGAACTGCACTTTTCCTCTCGTGCACACCGTTTTATACCGCAAATATGGTCCTTCCCCTTTTCATTCTCGCATTACAATTGGACAGGCAACCTGAGATTCTCTGTTATTTCATCCTTCAGGAATGCATAGCAAAGACGCATGCTTATTACAGAGGACAGCCACACCCAGATGAAAAAGAAAAAGATACCGGTGGATGAATTTGATACATATCAAATTATTACAAATAATTCAATTGATTGTGTTTTTTTTTTTTTTTCTATCCCGCCACCACCCCCCCACTTTGGAGGACAACTTTATTAATTTAATCAGTCATATAATTAAGTATGAATCCTCCTACCATCACCCAACAAAACACGCACCCACAAAAACAAAAAAATAAAAAATAAATTAAAATAAAAAAAAATAAATAAATAAAATAAAATACAATACAATAAGGATTACACAGAGTTTTATATTTTTGGCATTTGTAACCATTAGCTCATCCATTCCATCTCTTTGTTATTCCCAACCTTCAGCCTCCCGAATTTTATCCAGTTGATTGATTGATTGTGTTTTTCAGTAACAAATAATGATTTTGCTGAACAAATATTGATCAAAGCTACAGAAATCAAATACATCCTCTGATTATGTTTTTTGAATCAACTAAACAAAAGCCTGCTTATGTGCGTGTGAGCTGCTCATGCAAGTGTGAACTGAATTGCTTGTATTTGTCTATCTGTGTGTGAACTGCTTGTATGTATATTTGTGTTGTGTTATGTGTGTGTCTGCACTGCAGTATGTGAACCACTTGTATGTCTGTATGCATGTGTGTTATGTGTTCGTGTCTTTCTGCTGCCTGCATAATATGGTTATTGATTATTAGTATGAGCAATGAATGAATAATGATAAAATATATATATATAATCAATATTAGTAAATATAATCAATAATGCTGAATCAATATCTTCAACACTGCCTTCTTGTTCAAGATAAACCCGACACCTCTCACGTCTCACACGATGTAGCTTGTGGCCAGAGTGTAGTACTGTCCTGCCCTCAGTCACTCATTTTCCACTTCCCGACCATCTTACTTCCCTGATAACCAGAACCTCTGACTTGTACTTGTTGAACTCTCGCAGCAGTTGTGCTAAGTTCATACTCTGGAATAAAATTTTAACATTGCACAAGACTATTCTCATTATCATGGTGGCTGAGATAAAAGTGTTCCTTTTCAGGATTCTGGCTTCCCATTGGCTTTGGCTCTGATCCGTCATACTTCCTGAGGGTGGGCATTTAAGCTGGTGTCGTCATAGAGTAGATCTACTTGTCATTTCTGCAGCAGTTAAGCAGTTTATGGGGTTGGGTTGGTGGCCCAATACCCAACCATTCCCCTTTTTCAGATGGGCTTGGGACCGTCTTTGGCAGAGTTGCACCACAAACAGAGCTCCTAATTGAGTACATCACTAAAACAAGTAATTTCAAGGAACTTCAGGTAAAGTCACACAAAACATAGATTTAACCTGCCAACAATTTTAAATCAAATTTTCTACACTACCAAAGATTTTCTTCATGAGCCAATCTCACTGGCCTGGTATGACAAGCTCTGACAGATGTGCTGTAGAATTGAACCGAGATGCATTATCTCTGACGTTTTATACTGTCCTACCAACATATCAGAATTGTTGATGCTTTGAAGATACAGTATAAGAGGACTGAAAAAAATAGAAGTGATTGGTGAATTCAAAACTCACAAGACAATTGAAATCAATTGGGTGGGCACAGCTAACGTTGTGGCCTGTATGAATCCCTTCTATGTGATAAACGTGTAAAAATTGAGAAAATAGGGGGTACAGATACTTTTCATGGCACTGTATTTAGATACACACTTGTATGGCCATGCTTGTACTGTGTATGCATACGCATTCACATAGGCAGATACACGTGTATATATAGGAGCCATGCAGTTATCAATAAGCCCATTGTAAGCACCAAATATTATATGGACATCAAATTTACACAGGAACACTCATCTTTACTTAGCGATACAAAGCGGTCCTTTTAATTCGTCTGCATTAAATCCCAATCTGACAGAAAAGAAGGGGAAGCCGAGAAGCACTGAAAACAGACTGGAAGACAAGGCAGGCTTCACCGGAGGTTAGACTTGAACTTTCTTCTCATTTGCTGTAAGATCTCACATGCACATGCAGAGGGAAAGCATGCAAATAGATTGGCTTGATTAATCTTCATTTAAACTATTGTTTTTGAAGATGAATGCCTTTGAAATCTCAGTGGAATATTAGACTAAAATTGTTTTAGTGGGGCTTGAGATGGGTTAAGCAAATGAAAGAACCTTGTTGATTTTGAGCAATCATCTGGCAAAGCAGATTCACAGGTTTTGACTTTCATGACTTTGCTACCGTGATATTTGTGAACTAACTAACCAGCCACTGTTTTGATCATGCAAGAGAGTGCAAAAAGAAGAAAAACAAGCATAACCAACATTTGGCTGTGATTCAGTGATTGAAAACATATCTGCCTGGAGGTTTGTTTTTTAGGTGCCAACTGAACCATGCTAGAGGTCATCCATGACCAGCATGCAATAAATCAGGTATAGTCAGCAATGCTATTATTGAGATTCAGGAATGACTTAAAGCCATGGTTTAGACACTGACACTGACATGAAATTCGACAGTGATTGGACCTGGTGAAAGCTGTCAAAAAATTCAGAAAAATTAGAAATTATGGAGGGCAGCTATATGATTGGCATAACAAAGCATGGCCACTGACCACTTGTCATATGCAATAGCCTGTCAAAAGCTATATGATGCCAGCAGCATAGAGACATTTGCTGAATGCATAAATTGAGGATGGCTGATGGGCCAGATGTTAAAGGTTAACTTTTGACAGACCTGACTGCACCCAAAAGTTACCGCGTAAAAAATACCTGAAAAATATGCAAGGTTATTTCAAAGCAAAATCATGGAATTTAAGTTAGGTAGACACTCCTTCAGTAAGTTCATAGTGTGTGTACTTGATAGGACTATCAAAAATATGGACATCTGTTGTTTTTTGTCAATTTCTCAAAAAGTTGTTTTTGACCTGCCAAGCATTGCCGCAAACACCATTTCTTCCCTTTCTCTCATGCTATCATTGTGAAACTTGGAATATAAGTTCACCAGATGCATGTAAAAGGACTAATTGGGAATTTTGAAGAATTTATTTGTGTAACTCTAGATTTTGTGAAATTTAGGTACCCAAGAAAACCCTCTGATCAGAACATGCCCTATATAGTCATAAATGATCTGTGAAAATTTGAGATTAAAAAGTTTTAGAGATATCCTGTCTGAGGTACTTGATCAAGTTCCTCATTGCTGTAGCCATCTCGGGACCTAATTAGCCTAATTTATGTAAATATGCCATCACTTTAATTCTGTATTTAGTGGTTGTTCATATGATGTTGGTACTAAATTGTTATGAATGAAAAAGAAATAAATGTATTTGGGAGTGTCTACTACCGTAAGTGTAGAGGCCGCTCTGCCGATTCTCATACAAAACCTGGCCGGCTCATAGTATGACCACCTGGAGAATTGGTTTAGCAGAGTGCAAATGACTAGAGGGGTGAACCATCATAAGTGATAGACTGGCTTCTGGGCAGGCGATTTAAAATGCCTAATAATCTGGACAAGACAAAGAATCAGCAATGACATTTCCTGGTGCATGCTTCCCATGATTCAAGACTGAAGACTCTTGGTACCAATTCCATGACTGCTTCAGTGACGAATAGTACTGCAGTGCTTACGCAATGTCAAAAATTCCCTCCCAGCACGTACATGGGGACTGTAATGGGTTGAATTCCATGGAGTGGAGACAAACAAACAAGCTGGGGAGGGAATGGGGCCATCTGCTGCTGACCAAATAACCTTTCAGTGATTCTTTTCAGTGCAATGGAGACCGTAGGCAATTTAAAAATTGCTGCCCTCAGTTTTATTTTTCAATTTAACACAGCGTCTCTTTTTTTATAAATCTCCTTATTTGCGCAGTTCAGACGGAAGGCCTAAATTTCCTCATGCAGACTGAGTACAAACAAAGCCTGGGAAACTATTTGCATTGGAATTTTAAGAAGGGAAAGGAGAAAGCAATTTTTTTTTATAACTACCTTTGATGCCATAAATCGGGGCAGTTTTCTGGTTCTCCCCGGGACCAAAAATGTGTGAACATAAAGTGACTGTACCTGGATGAATATATCATGTTGGTTTACATGCAGCTCTGGGTTCTCAATAGTATGCCTTTACAATACAGGAGTTTATAGACAAATATGATCTCCAAAAAGTCCTTTGATCAACAAATTCCTTTCATTAAAACAATGTTAATATCTGCAGAACTGTCCATCTTCAACAAATAAAATCATTACCTTAATACTCTATTTTACCAGATCACTTTTCTTCACTTGCCACTCGCATTTTTGCACGTTGCTCAGAGGTAATATTCTCATAGGTATGCCTCTGCAAACTAAAGCTTTAATGACATACATTGACACTGACAAATTTCTTTCAAAAACGATTCTTACATCAGCAGTACTGAAAGTCTCTCAAAAGTTGCAAGTATTTCATCATGATTCAGCAAACATACATTTTTCCACAAACTGCAAAATTGCATCTTGGTATGCCTTGTTGCCAGTTCATGGTTTGCCTCTCCTTGGAAATTGGTCAGAAGGTATTCATATCTGCTGACAGGAAGAATCTCAGAGGTCTTGCCACTTCTAACCCACTCGTCAGACCATACCGATTCGGCCATTATGAGTCAAAGTCGATCAGTCCCCATTTCTCCCACATCCAACATGTTATATACGAGAATCAACTGTCCATTTACCATCTAACGTCTGTCTGCAAACCTCGGCATGTACCATTATTATGGGATAACATTATTAACAGCATCTGTGAGTGATATTCGTGCTTTTGCTCATTGGTGTAAGTTATTTAAGGGAGCATCTCATTGACCAAAAAATTAAGCCTAGACATTAATCATCAAATTGCTATAACTACATTATAGCATTGCTTTTCCATTTAGGTCTGCTTTCTGATTTCTTTGACCCTTCAGCTGCTAGAGCAACCTTGTGGTAGAGCACAATTTGTGTCACTGAATCAAATTGAAAGATGTGTTGAACAAAACTGATGGGATTTTTTTTTTTCTTTCACATACCTCAGAGTGTTAGAGATGGCTTGATCAGGTGGAATTAAGTTCATAACATCTTTCTGTTGGATACTGTGACTCAAAGTACTACCAAATGGCCAAGGCAGTTAAAGGTTTAATGGTGTTGTTACAGGCAGAAAATGAGGACCTGAAATCTCAGCTGGCCTTGCTTAAGGAGGAAGCCAGCCTGATGAGGAAGAAGATAGCCAAAATTGACAAGGAGAAAGCTCGGCAGGAACAGGAGCTTCAGAAGTACCACTCCGTCTATGGAGTTCTGGACAACTCCCCATCCAAAGGCGAGCTGGGTGGGCCCCCGAGCGCCCGTCAGGTTGAGCTTAGACTGAGGCTGCGTCTGGCTGAAGAAGAAGCCAATGCCCTGAGCCGCAGGATTGCTGAGCTGGAGGTGCAAAACCAGGGCCTATGGTTGGAACTGGGGGTAATGCGGGATGTGAAGCCATTGGGAAGTGGGGCCAACCTGAAGCAGCAACTACAGCTGGCAGAGAAGCAGGCAGAGCAGCTGCGTAGAAGGCTGGCTGATGTCGAAGACCAAAATGGGAGGGTAAGCGATGAGCTTCGATACCTGCGGCGGCACAGGGGCAAGCCGCATGAGGGTGGCAAGGCTGACGCCCTACAGGATGAGCTGAGGGCCACACGGCAGCACATTAATGAGCTGAGCTGTGCGGTACTCCGGCTGCAATATGAGAACAGTGCGCTCCTGTCCAGCATGCAACAGTGCAGTGATGGCAATGAAATGCAAAGGGAAAACAACGACGTTCGCCCACCACCCCACAAGCGAGAGGGTCCTGTGGGAGGGGAAAGTGAGCCTGAGGAGCCTCCAATCTCCCATCCTACTAACTCCCTCTGTTTTCCACAAGGCTGCTTCCCCTCCAGGGCCTTTCGAGATCGCCAGAAGATGGCTGACATCCGCATGAAGGCAGATCGCCTCAACCAAATGGTTGACTGGCTTGTCTCTGACACCAGCACTATCATCACTGAGGCCCACGTCTGCCTGGCCAGCGGAGGCTCCATTAGTGGGATAGATATGGAAGACGAAGGTAGTCCCATTCGAGAGCATGAGCTGCTCTTCCATGTCAACACCCAGATGAAGGCCTTCCAGAAGGAGTTGCTGGGCTTCATTGATGGTCTGGAGGTTCCCAAGACTCCAGATGTTGTAGAGACCCTTTCCGTAAGTCAGGTGTGTGTACCTATGCACATATATTAGCATCTGTCCATAAACATATCTCTGCTGTGATATTTTTTAACAATAAATCAGAGGTAAAAATTTTCATTACATTTTATTAAAATGTGTAATTAAATGTTATTTCACATTTAATTGTGCTATATGCAACTTTCAAAAATTCCTTGACATTATTGACAGCGATGCGCCTTCTAGTGTTAGTGCCAGCACTACAGGATTTGCATAAGTCAGTCAAATTAATCATTTCCCAATATATACTGAGCAAAACACATCAATATTATTGTTCATCATCCTTTTGAGTCATCCATTCTTGATAACCATATCGTTGTTCCAGTCAAAATATCAAGGAATAGCCTTAGTCAAAACATTTGAACAGTGGTGTTGACTCACGTGTTTGTTGCACATCGCTACCTTTGCCTAATACATGCCCTGGTAAACAGTCCAGCATCATAATAATCCATGAGACAAGGTTTAGAAAAATGCTTAAGCACTTGAGCCTCAACAAAAAATGTTAAAATTTTTTCATAATTCGCCGTTTATTTTCATATGATTTTCTGATGGCAACCAATGGACACAAGGTAAATCGCAGTGAAGATTATACATCTACTTTTGTCGTTGTATAAATACACTTTTCCTCTACCTAGAGCTTCATTGGTTAACAATTTGACACTTCAAAGGTCGCTAAATGTCACTGGTGATTTTCAGGAAGAGCTTTGGTATATTTGCTGTACTTGCTGGACTCATTAGCACTCTGGCAGATGCCTTATTTACACAGTAGTGGAAGTGTCTTTCCTTTTCTGTTGTTGTTTGATAACATGCGCATGTCAGTCCTTTTAATCACTTTTTACACAGCCAGATTGCTCCCAGAACAATCAATATTTGCGTGTGCGTTTGTCTTTCTGGAAATCATGGTGATTTTACAAAACTTGTAGTCGCCATTTAAGCATCAGAATTTACTGTTTTTACATGCGATTGAGTCTTTATTTTGAAAGTTTTTCACTTTGGTTAGCCTGCGATGTTTGCCTTTACTTCAGCGCGGACAAAGCTGTGTTATAACCCTGGGCATTTGTTTGATGAGTTGGATAAGCCTCCAGGGGACATGATGAAAAGCAGTCCTGTGGGTCAGCTGGTTAGATACCCAATGCCAGAGCTGTTGGTGTCATTTGGAATCCAGCGCTAGGCTGTATGTAACAAGGACATTTAAAATGGCACTGAGAGGCTAGAACTGTAAATTTTGGACATTTGTTTATTTAACCATTAATGAATGTACAATCTATCTGACTGTCACTGCTCTGGAGCATAGCCTATGTTATCAAAATAATAAGAAGGTCCAGGGCATATCAGTGTAACCCTCCAAAAAGAGCTCCCCAAAAAGGAAGTGTAGCAACAACATTGTTTTCGACACCCTCGTGAAATTATAACAAACTGAACCCAATTTTAGTTTATATTTGCTCAGACAGCCTATATTTATTTACTCATCCGTTATGAAAAATATTCTTACCTATTTTTCATGCGATCAATAATCAATTGAACTTCTCAATTAATTAATCTACTGATATTTTTGGTATAGTCTTCAGCAATAATTGATCATGACAAAAATAATCAAATTGCAAAATTTCAAGATGATATTACTCACATATCAGGCAATATGATGGTTTTATATTGCCTGATTTATATTAACGATTTAATTAATTTATTTTGAATAATAATACAGAGCCCAAAATCAAACCAGTTCTCTTTCTTCATAAGATCTAAAGCTATATAATAGTCGCAAAGGATCTATAAAATAGTTTTTGAGGTATCGCATTAACACAAAGGATCTGTGGCAGATACGAACGCCGATGCTGCCACGGTGTCCATGATGATTCCACAGTATTGACATGCATGACTGAAAGGAAAATTTCAAGATGATATTTCTTACATATTAGGCAATATGATGGAACTCAGGTGTTTCAGGATGTTAATGGGTTAATTAATATACTATTATGTATAATGCAAAGCCCAAAATCAACGCAATTCTTTGTCTTGATTAGGTCTATAGGCATATAAAATT
The DNA here is from genome assembly GCA_029721435.1 of Gymnothorax reevesii. Taxonomy (NCBI): domain Eukaryota; kingdom Metazoa; phylum Chordata; class Actinopteri; order Anguilliformes; family Muraenidae; genus Gymnothorax; species Gymnothorax reevesii. The sequence continues at coordinate 59,344,522 of CM056576.1, read as the reverse complement.
TGAAATGGATATAAAAAATATTTTTCAGTAGTTAAGTTTATGCGAAGGATCTGTGGTGGACACTACTCACATGACATTGGAACTTGTGACAATCCGGTTTCCTGCAGCAACCTGCGTGAGCAGTCTTTTAGTTTCGCAACAAGCAGTCTCATTTTATTTATTTTTATTTGCTATCATTTCTCTTGTTTTACAAAACTGTTTTACTGGGCATTAGGCCATGCTCCTGCTTTTAAAAGCCCTTTCTTATTTTATTGTATCAGCTTTAAATTAATTATTTCAGTCACTTTCTGAGGACTGTGAGGCTAGAGGAGCTGAAGTTTTTCGAGCTGAAAGTTTCGAAGTGCTGTGAAATAACAAGACTCAGCTCACCCAAATGGCATCACTATTGCCTAAATGCTGCCACTGTGATCTAAGACGCAAAAAATGAAACAACTTGAAGGAAAAGAAAACCTACATGCCATAAGGGACGATGAAATCCTAATAGACTCATTTGTCATGGCCTGTCAGACGGTGGATGTGACCGGCTTCAATTCCGCTGCTCACTGTCTTCCCCCTCTTGAGGCAGTGGAGTACCTGTGGTGGAAATTGAATCATTATTCCTGTAAGAAACACTCAGAGACAGAGTTAGTAAAATAGCATCCAGTCTTTACTATATGAATATAGGGTCCAAGTTACATGCAGAACCAGGACAAAGGAATTCCTCCTTTCTTGGATATTTGAATGAGCTCAACGGCTTAAATGTACGCCCTTCGATGAATATTCACAATAATTCATTACTCTCCTCCTTACTACTGGCACTCATTATTCATAACCCCTCCTTAAGGAACTGATTTATGTAGATGTATGTTCTCTCAGCATTCCACAGCTAAGTGGACGTATCCCACATATCTCTGGTCCCAACAATATCTTCAGCTCTAGCAAAGGCCTTAATCTCAAGGTCCAGCAGGCTCCTCAGGAACACACTGTTCAGCAAGGCAGGAACACAGTTACAGAGAGCACATCTCATAACATGTCTGCTTATGTACAAGCTAGATTACAGAGATAAACATTTACACGCAACCTAGGTTACTCAAGGATACGCGATTTATATCTAAATTAGCAATTTACAACTAAATTTCTCTCACAGTACCAGCCAAGGCCCCGAGGCCGGGGAAAAGCTCCAAATTCCAAGTAAGCAGTATGCCTTGGGTCGAAGTTCAGCGCAGCAAGCCCCATTGGGGCATACGCTGCCGCAAGCCGTTCACTCCAGAGTTTCTCCGTCTTGGGAACAAATTCCAAGCCCTGGAAAGTCAGTCTCCTCTGCCTTCCCCGGTTCGCACTGATCCAGCTAGCGGCGCATTTGGTGTGGATCTTTGGGACTATGAGAAGTTCCCTCCGCTGATCAGGCCATCAGGCATGGAAGCGGATCCCTCTCCAGCAGCTACTGCTTATCCTCCTGGACAGTGATCATCCTTTTGGCGTAGCTTGCTGAAGGAGGCGGTCTCCAGACACTGTGCTGCCGCTGCACGTGGGGATGGTGGCACTTCTGTTGGTGCTATGTCCTCTGTCCTGTCAGAAAACCCCCATTAACTGCTGAGTGATGGCTGAGTTACCTCCCTGTGGGGGGTAACTACTGCGCCAGGATACTCGCCTTCTCAGCCTCAGCTCTGTGTGGAAAATCTACAGGGACCACCTCTTCATCCCCTATTTCCCCCAACAACATTAGTAATTGGGGATTCCATAATCATTAGCTTTTTTAATGTAGCGTCATGCTGTTTTCCGGGAGACAAGGTACATGACATTCTGGGTAAACTCCCAGACCTTCTGGGCTCACACTTGTCCTCGATTAAAAGGATAATTGTTCATGCAGGAATGAGGGAAACTTCTCGGCGTCAATCGGAATTGACTAAGAGCCATTTTAAGCACATTTTTTAGTTTTTAGTTGAGGCAATCTGTCTTTGTTTCAGGTCCAATCCCCACACTAGCTCGTGGGGCAGGGCGATTCAGTTGGATTCTTAGCGTCCACACATGGCTTAAAACAGCTTGCAGACTTTGCAGTATTGGTTTTATAGATAATTGTAATTTGTTTTGGGAACGTCGATCCTTTTTTTCAAAATGATGGAGTCCACCCAAACGGGGGCGGCAGCCAAATGTTCATGGCTAATATACAGCGCATGATAGATATGTACGCACATGCACGAGAAGACTGACTAGTTACCTTCCGGGACCGGCAATCTTCATCCTGTTTGGTGGTTTCTATTCAGAATGTCACCTCAAGCATTCGCCCACCCTAGCATTACAGCCTACTGGCAGGAGAGATTGTTCAGCCAGAACTTCTATTTATTCAAACGATGTGCAACTTAACAAATCCGATGCTAACTCTTATAAAATTCCTGGACCTGAAAATGGACTGAACTGAAACCTGAGAATTACAATAACAAAAAAGAATAAATAAAAGACAAAATCATGAACACAGAACATGAACTTAGACATGAACACAAAACGAAAACCATTACAATATCAGCAATATGATGGCACTCAGGTTCTTCAGGAAATTAGCCAGTTAATTTACTATTATTATTATGATGCGACAAAGCCCAAATTCAATCAGGTTCTCCGTCTTGAAAAATCTAAAGGCATATAAAATTTGGATTTATCAATTTATAAAATAGTTACTGTGTTAACACGAAGGATTTGCGGCGGACGTGGATGTAGCAGATGCAGATGTGGTGGCAGTGATGACTCCACAGTATTGACTTGCATGAATTGAATGCCAAAATTCCGAGCAGGTGTCACTGTCATTTCAGGCAACATGATGGAACTCACGTGTTCTGGGGAATTAATGGGTTAATGAATTTATTACTATTGAAAATACAAGACCCCAAATCAATCCAGTTCTCCATCTTGATAAGATCTAAAGGCATATAATATTTTAAGAAAATCTGTAATATACTTTGAGCTATTGTGTTAACATAAAGGATCTGCTGCGGACACAGTGGCGATGATGATTCCATAATATCGGCGAAACCGTTTCACCAACATAATTATCAACATTGCAAAGATCCTCTGGTTAGCACACCAAAAGGGGCTCACCTGAAAAGTAGAATAATAACCAATCTCTAAGGTTACAGATAATGAGTAGTAGTAGTAGTCAGCATATACAGGGACCCCAAATGTCCATAATTGCTGTAACACACCAGGTGAAAATTCTACAGCCTGATTGCTAGCAGCTGTTCTTAATGGTTATTTTTTGAGAATGTTATTTTTTGTACATTCGATGCACAAACATTGTTGAAACTATCAGAATCTTGGACTTTGGCTACAACTGTTTGGTGTAAGTGTCTGCTTTATTGAACTACGTATATTCCAGGCCTTTTTAATGTTTGATATATTGGGCTTTCTATACTCTTCCAAAAAAGAAACTATACATTGTTGTCAACATCAATTTATTATACATGAAATGTTTTGACAAATGTGGAAAACATATTGAAAAGAAAGTGTAATCAATAATTCAATATTTGTATAGTTTCTTTTTTGGAAGAGTATATGATACTACATTAAAAAAAATAAATAAAAAACAGGTGAAAATGGGTACTTTTTAATGTTTTTTATAAAATGCTCAAAAATTTGAAAGGTTACAGATTTCAACATACATTTTTTTCTAAAATATTTTGATTATGTGCATGTTCTGCATATTTGTGTAATTTCTGCTATTGCTCATCAACAAAAAATCTCCAAAATTTGAATTTGATTTTCAATTTTTGAATTTAGACATTCTTTTTACACAAGTGAATGAAAAGAAGTTTTAGGTGGAATTTTACCAGTTTCCCCTTTCGAGTTTAAGAGGTTGAATGATCTGCAGTCAGCATTCTAATGTTTGTACTCACACTCGCACAGAAGACTGACGTGATCAATGAGGTTTGTCGGGAAGTAGACTAACACTATTATAGTTTGCTTGAATATCATTTTTTTAAATTGGATTTATGAAGCACAACATTTTAGCTTGCACAAAGTTGGCTAGAGACTTTGAAGTAATCCATTTGCGATACCATAGCTTGAGACATTGAATGCACTTATATGATACGTTGGCGTTAACTAGCTGGCCTGCTTTAGTAATTGCTGTTCGTCATTAGCTTTCACTGAGAGGTTTGGTGATGTCAGGACGACTATATTTTTGGAATGATTACTGTAAGAGAAGTTGATGAAATATTATGTGTTGCCACACTTCATTATTGATGTAAAAGCTTCCATCACAACTTTCATTTTGCTGAATCGATATGGTGTGTCTGCATAAAGGGAGCGACTTTCATATTGTCAACTAATGTTAATATACTGAATGGGTCTGGCAGTGGGTTGAGATAATGATAACTTAATTCTAACATCATGATAAGCAGATGACAAAAGTGGAATGAGTAACGTCAGAATGGAGATAATGCTCAGAAAATGTTCAAAGTAACATAAGAGGTTCTAAGGAGTTTGGAATTATCCTGTAACATAGTCTATGTATTTATCATCTATCTTGCTGTGTCAAGCTTACCATTGTTTTTTTCCACATTTACTGTCACCGGTCATTTGCAGACCTGAGCTCAATTTGTAAAGGAGGGGAGTTGAAGAGAGACAGGCAAGACACTCAGGACTGCGTTGAAATGTCCCTTCATTTCAAGTTTTGTGGCAAATTTGACCTCATACATCCACATAAAAATCAATCCATTGGCTGTTAGGCAACAAAGAAAAAGTCGGAAAAGGTCTAATTTTCTAAAATAAGTCACAGTTTTTCACACAGCGGCAATAGAAAGCAATTAATGCATGTACAAAAGTTGCACATAGCACCTTTAATTCAAAATTCTGACATTTTTGTGTGGGACAATGAACAGGAAGGATGCAACTCCCATATGCCTAATTGCAGATATCTGTTTCTAATTGTTTACTGTGACATGTTTTTGATAGTCATCAACTTTGTGATTCTGATGATTTTTCCCTCTCTGCACATTTTTATGTTTTTTTTTTTTTTTTGGTTCACTTGCCCAGATGTTTCAGCCCATAATTTTTCTTATTCTCACTCTTGTGCTTTTCTCCGCACTTTCCTATGGCACCATCTTTAAGCTTATCTTTCTTTTCACACTTTTCTTTGTCCTGTGAAGTCACTGTCTCTGTTGGCGCAGGCTTGCCTTTTTCTTGTTTTGTTGCTTTACAAAATCCTGGGTGCAAGAAATATGAGAAGTTCATTATTCATGCATGGCTGCATCTATTCCACCACTTTGCATAAGGTCACACGCTGGAGACCACAAGCTTTCACACAATGGACCAACTCTATATTTTAAAGGTAAGCAATGGTATCAATTATTTCTCACAATTAATAGGGCCAACTATAGTGGTGTAGCCAGAACTGAAAATTGGAGGCACGGAGAACATCCCTTGAAGACTATTATTAGTCCGGACGAATTCTCAATCATTTTTCCGAATTTACAATACTCTAGAAACACTCCACGCTACCGGGACTTGCTATTTCTCCTTGATAACACTTTCATATAAGAATTATTGAAAAATTGGCCTGATTTTTCAAAAGTGCTTTTTATTTCGAAGAATTGTGCATAAATTCACATGCATTATTTAAATCTAAAATTCAGGTTTATAAAAAGATTTGTGACTGTCCACAAATGAGGACATCATGCAACAAAGGAATAACGCAGGACAACAGTACAGCTAACGTAGAATTGACATATGTCTTTTTTCAGAAGAACTTTTAACTCACTCAAAGAGGTTTGAAAGATCATAACATTGAACTTTCTCATGTATCTATTCCTCTACAAGCACCTTTAATACATTCATTCAGATCTCAAATATCATATCACTGCTATTATTGTAATTAACTCATATGAAAAATTCAAGTCAAATCCAGACTGACTACATCTACAACATCCTTTCTCAATCTAATTTAAGCTTATCTTCATTTTAATCATTGATGATAGACTAGTCTTGTATGTGTGGTTGGGTATTGGCTACTGCAAGGCGAATACCAGGGCTCATCTCACATTTGCTAAAAGAACGTCTTGATTACCTCAAAAGTGGAACTTTATGGAAGACATGGGTCCTGTGACATCTGGCATTAAGCTAATACAGCATTCCACAATAAGGGAATCATACCAACAGTCAAACACATGGTGATAGTGTGATGGTCTGGGGCTACTTTGATCCTTCAGGACCTGGGCAGCTTGATGGAACCATTAATTATGCTCTCTCCCAGGAAATCCTAAAGGAGAGTGTCTGGCTATCTATTTGTGACCTGAAGCTCAAGAGCAGTTGGGTTGTGCAGCAGGACAATGTTTCAAAGATTACAAGCAGGTCCACCTCTGAATTACTTTAAAAAAACAAAATGAAGGTCTTGTAGTCGCCAAGTTAAAGTCCTGACTTGAGTCCAGTTGAAATGCTGCAGCATGACCTTAAACAGGCACTTCATACTTAAAAACCCTCCAATCTGGCTGAAAACAATTCTACCAAGAAGAGGGAGCCAAAATTTCTCCACAGCAAAGTAAAGGACTCATTGCCAGTTATCGCAAATGTTTGAGTGCAGTTTTTGCCATCTAGTATGGCTTAACTAGATATTTGGTTCAGGACGGCTATTATTTTTCCACAGGGGTTGAGTTGCATTTTGTGTTTGTCTTCAAAATATATCAAAATTTTACAATTTTATCCACAAAATGAGCTCGTTTCACATTTGACGGCTGCTGCAGGTCTCAAAAAAGTAGGGACAGGGACGTGTTTACCATGGTGTACACTGAAAAAAATGTTTTGTTGAATGAACATAATTTTTTTAAGGTAAGTGGTTGCACAAAATATTTTTATCTGAAGCTAGATATTTTTATTATGTTGACTATTTGAAATTACTTATATTTTTTAATTGGAGTTAAATAACACACCTATTTCTATTAAAATATGCTTAATTAATATATGGAACATTTACTAGGGGTCAAAATCACTTTTTTCAGTGTAGCATCCCCTCTTCTTTTGAACACAGATTGGAGGCATCTGGGCATTGAGGAGACAGGAGTTTAGACATTGGAATTTGATCCCACTCTTGTTTAATACAGGCTTCCAGCTGCTAGACAGTTTTCGCTGTTCTTTGACAGACTTTTAGTTAAATTATGCGCCAAATGTTCTCAATCGGTGAAAGAGTAGGACTGCTGGCAGGCCAGTTCATAATATGGACTCATCTACTAAGAAGCCATGCCGTAGTAATAGCTGCAGTATATGGTTTTGCATTGTCCTGCTGAAATACACAAGGCCTTCCCTAAAATTGATATTGTCTGGAGGGGAGCATATGTTGCTCTAAAACATTTAGATACCTTTAAGCTTTCATGGTGCTTTTTAAAACATGCAAGTGTCCCACACTGTATGCACTAATGCATCCCCGTACCATCAGACATGCTGGCTTTTGCCCATGATTTCCAACAAGAATGGCAAATTTGGACTCGTCTGACCACCGGACATTTTTGCACTTTGCTACTGTTCATTTAAAATGAGCGTTGGCCCACAGAACACGGCAGCGCTTCTGGATCATGCTCAACAATGGCTTCCTTTTTGCATGATGGAGTTTTAGGTGGCATCTGTGGATGGCATGGCAGACTGTTTTTACAGACGGTGGTTTCTTGAAGTATTGCTGGGCCCATTTAGTAATGTCAATGACAGAATCATGCCGGTGAGTGATGCAGTGGTGTCTGAGGGCCTGAAGATCACAGGCATCCAGTAAAGGTCTTCAGCCTTGTCCCTTACACACAGAGATCTTTCCAGTTTCTCAGAATCTTTTGATGATGTTATGCACTGTTGATGAGGCCTTCAAAGCCATTGCAGTTTGACGTGAAGGAACATTTTTTGAAGTATTCCACACTTTTTTTACTCAAGCCTTCATGGGTTGAAGTTTCCGGCAATCTTTTCTTCTGAGAGACTCAGCCTCTCTAAGACATCCCTTTTACAGCCAATCATGTTACACACCTGATGCCAGTTAACTTAATAACTTGTTTAATGATCTTTCAGCTGATTCTCTTAAATATTAATTGGTTCTTTTTTCGTAAAATTACCTGTCTCCAGATAAGGACACGATGCATGAAAGCGTTAGGGTAAGATAACAATTATACATTTGGATGCCCCATTATGTGGATTTTAGCCTTACTCAGAATAGCTCAAAGGCATTTTTTATCTTTGTGATTTAATTTCAAAATTTGGTGCAGAAGTGCCAGAGCAGTTTATCTTCGTAAAGCGCAGACCTACTTCTAAGTACAGACCCAATTCAAATGAAGTTGGGACGTTGCGTAAAACGCGAATAAAAACAGAATACAATGATTTGCAAATCCTTTTCAACCTATATTCAACAGACGACACTACAAAGACAAGATATTTAATGTTCAAACTGATAAACTTTATTGTTTTTTTGGAAATTTTCACTCATTTTGAGTTTGATTATGTATACCGATTATGACTCAAGACTTCTCACGCGTTTCTTGTCATGGTTTTGGAGGCTAGTGGTGGCTTTGGGAGCTTTCTTGGTTGCTCTAGTCCGGAACGATATCGGTTTGCCCACAATTGGATTCTTGGGCCAGCTGGCGCTGATTGGGGGTGGCGCCCGGATTCTATTTAAGCCCAAGTTCTGCCTCACTGCCCTTACTAGAGTGTCAGTGTTTTGTTTGCACTTTAGCCCATAAGGTCACTTGTGAGAAAGTTGTTGAGGTATTAGCTACAAAAGAGGAAAAGTTCTAGATAGCAAGGAAATCTTTCTGTCATTCCTCTTTCTGGGCACCGTCTGGTGCTAATTCTTTTTATCTCGATTTCCGAGATTTTTTCCCTTTCAATTCATTCTTTCGAACTTGCTTTGCTTCCTTATTGTTACATGGACTGGATCTAGGTCCTTTGGAAGCGCAAGTCTCCCTCTCCGTTTTTTGTCTTTTATTTTACTATTCTTCATTTAGTTCCGGCCACAGCATTTGGCATCTCAAAAAACCGACCATCACAGTACACTCTACCCCAACATGGAAACATCAGCTGTGGCCGAGATCGAAAAGGTTGTTACCAGCCAGGAAGCTATGCTGTCAGGTTTCGGGAAAGGGCTTTCCAGCGTGGGTAACCAGCAGAGACTCCACCTTATGGAGAACTCCTTGCAGAAACAGGAGAGCATTCTATTAAGCTTGACTGAGAGTATCAGAGCCCTGTCAACACAAGTTTCATAAAACGTTGCAGAAGCACCACACCTTCCCTGAGAACTGAAGTTACATTTGCCCCAAAGATATAGTGGCGTGGCCAGGAAATGTCAAGATTTCATCACCCAATGTGAGATTTTTTTTAAGGCTCAGCCATCACGTTTTGTTAACGAAGATTCTCGGGTGGCATTTATATTATTCCTGTTGGCTGACACAGCACTCACTTGGGTCAGCTCACTAATTAGATCCAATTCACCGGTCGTAAATTCTGTTGAGGCATCTAGGGAGATGGTGTCAGTGTTTGATCAAGATGTTTGTAGTCAGGACACGGCTACGCGTTTGATACGTCTTAAACAGGCCAAAGAAACTGCTGCAGAGTTTTCAATTGTATTACGCTCCCTAGTGACAGAGACAGGCTGGCCGGAGGCTCCTCTTATGACTGTGTTCAGTCATGCCCTCTCTGAGGAGATAAAAGACGCGTTGGCTACATTGGAACCCTGTTCAACTTTAAATTCTTTAGTTCGCACGGCTGTGCGAATGGACAATCGCATCCGTGAACGCAACAGGGAGAAACTAAACAGATTGCCGCTTGCGGACAACGGGGCTAAGGTTGCTAGTGGCGAGTGTGCGGCTCCTATTCCGTCCACTGAAAATTCCACTCCGGTTGAGGCTATGCAGGTTGATGGCTAGTTTGAGAGCCGAATTCATAAACCTGCTTGCAGAAGAATTATCTGCTTTAATTGTAATAAACCGGGTCATATCCGCTCATGTTGCCCGAAGCTTCAGGGAAACGGGAAATCCCTCTCACAGTCTGGGGGGCGCTAGAGGGGCAGACCCAATTTCCCTTCCGAAATCTAATCTTTGTTGAACGGACTGTGGGGAGCAAGAGAGTTATTATCGAAGCGTTCAAGAATTTGGGCGCCGTAAATTGTTTCATGGATGTTGAGTGGGCTAGGAGGCACTCCATTCCCACATGTTCTCTCCACAGACACGTTCTGTGAGATCTTTGGACGGTCGCCTGCTTGGAATGGGAGTTATGACCAAAGTTTCTGAACCCGTGAATATGTTAATTTCTTTTGGTGGCCATTCTGAGGAGGTATTTTATTATCAGTTCCCCTGCTTTTCCCATTGTTTTGGTACATTCTTGGCTATGGGAACATAGACCTTGCATCACTTGGGGGGAACGGAATAATCCTAATCTCCACTGGGGCACCAATTGTTGGTCTCATTGCAGAGAGAGTGAGACTTGTTTTCCCAGAAATCAAGCTATGGGGCAGGCTGATGCCTGGAGTGATTGGGAGGTTGTCTCACCGTGCCCTCCTAAACTAGAAAGAGGGGCAGAGGAGGGGTTGGAGTGGGATCCTCAATTTGATTGGCGACAGCCAGAGGATGATTACCTTTCAGAGGATTTTTTATTCTGAATCAGTCACTGAGACGTGACAGAATTTGGGGCCTCCCTGAACTTTAGTTTGCCTCTTAATGTTCCTAATGATTATGCTAATCTCGCCAAGGTTTTTAGTAAACAACAAGCATCGACGTTACCTCCCTATCGTCTTTACGATTGTGCGATCAATCTTTACCCTGGTACACATTCCTCCTAGAGATTCGTTATATTCGCTGTCAGGGCCTGAGCATAAAGCTATGCGAAAACATATTCAGGAAGCTCTTGCTAATGGTTTTATTCGGTCGTCCACGTCTCCTGCTGGAGCGGGGGGTTTTTTATGTGGGAGAAAAAGATGGCGGTCTAAGACCCTGTATTAGTTCTAGGGGTTTGAATAAGATCACCATTAAAAACCGATACCCTCTGCTGTTAATGAATTCCGAATTTGAACGTCTGTAGGAGGCGTCATTTTTTACCAAGCTAGAGCTCCGTAATGCTTATAACTTAGTTCGCATTTGGGAGGGGGACGAATGGAAGACGGCATTTAATACGCATGACGGGCACTACGAATATTTAGTCTTACTGTTCAGATTGGTTAATGCTCCCTCGGTGTTTCAGGTGCTCGTTAATGACCTCCTCCGAGAGATGTTGGAGAAATTTGTCTTCGTTTATCTTGATGATATTTTGATTTTTTCTCCAGCGCTCTCAGAGCATAAACAACACGTCAGACGTGTGCATGAGGTCCTCCTAAATGCAACGCTTTAAGTCAAGGCTGAGAAATGTGTCTTTCACGCCCAAACTGTCTCATTTCTTGGCTTTATTGTCTCCAAGGGATCGGTCCGTATGGACCTGGAAAAGGTGGCTGCAGTCAAAAATTGGCCTGCTCCTCAAAGCGTTAAGGTGGTCCAACGCTTCTTGGGCTTTGCTAATTTTTACAGGAGGTTTATTCATAATTTTAGCGCGGTTGCTATCCCCATTATTGCGCTCACCAGAAAGAATACCTCCTCAGCATTTTTTTGGTCCCCAGCAGCTCAGGCTGCTTTTCGGGAACTCAAGAAACATTTTTTCTCAGAGCCCATTCTCGTTTTACCTGATCCCTCCTTCCCTTTTGTGGTGTAGGTGGATGCTTTGGAGGTTGGAGTGGGTGCTATCTTGTCCCAGCGCCCCCCTTGGGACAATAAGCTACACCCATGCGCACACTTCTTCCAGTCTTTGTCCGCCACGGAACGAAATTACAGCATTGGTGACCGGAAGTTATTAGCAGTCAAGTTGGCCCTTGAAGAGTGGCACCACTGGCTGGAGGGGATTGAACAATCTTTTTGTGGCATGGACAGATCATAAAAATCTACAAATGTATATTCAGCAGACTAAGCGACGTAATTCCCGGCAGGCACAGTGGTCATTGTTCTTTATCCGTTTGAATTTTACGCTAACCTACCACCCTGGCTCTAAAAACATTATGCCTGACGCCTTGTCGCGGATTTATGACCGCTCTGATCATGATCCTAAACCGGAGGCAGCCATTCCAGATGCTTAGATTGTGGCGCCCATTCAATGGGAGGTTGAGGCGGTGGTTCAGGAGGCTAAAACCAATCCCAGTCCTGGGGGGGAGCCTCTTGGCTGTTTGTTTGTCCCGCCTAGAGTTAGACCACAGGTCCTCCAGTGATGACACTCTTCCCGCTAGGCGGGCCACCCGGGGGCCCATCGGAACAAGCAGCTCCTGGCCCAATGTTTTTGGTGGCCGGGTATGATGAGGGACATTTGGGAATTTGTTGCTGCCTGTGGCGTCTGCTCCTGGAACAAAACTGCCCATGTCCCTCCCTCTGGTCTGCTGTGACCATTGCTCGTCCCCAGGCATCCTTGGACGCATATTGATTTGGATTTTAATACGGGACTGCCAATGTCTGAGGGCAACACGGTCATCTTAGTTGTGGTTGACCATTTTTCCAAGGCCGCTGATTTAGTCGCACTACTTAAGCTGCCTTCTGCGCGGGAGACGGCCCTTCTTGAGGTTAACTATGTGTTTCGGCTGCATGGGCTTCCACAAGATGTTGTTTCTGACCGGAGTCCTCAGTTTACAGCCAGATTCTGGCGGGCATTTTGTAGGCAGTTGGGGGCTATGGTGAGTCTCAACGGGCAGACTGAGCAGACTAATCAGTAATTGGAAAATAATCTTCGTTGTTTAGCAGCGGATAATCCATCTTCATGGAGTCGATATTTAGCATGGGCCGAGTATTCCCATTACTCTCCGAGTAATTCCTCCACGGGCTTCTCCCCGTTTGAAGCTCAGGTTGGTTCTCAACCCTCACTGTATCCTGAGACTAAGAATGATTCCGAGGTTCCCTGGATTAACCATTTCATTCGTCGCTGTCGGTCGGTTTAGACCAGGATCCGTTCATCTCTGTTACGCTCAAGGCTCAAAGAGAAATCAGCCGCCAATAGAAGGCGTCATTTGGCCCCATCTTATCGAGTGGGTCAGAGAGTGTGGCTGTCTACCCAGGACCTCCCCTTGAAGGTAGAGTCACAGAAACTGGCTCACCGCTATATTGCCCCATTCAAAATTGTGCGAAAGATCAATCCGGTCACCGTCCAGTTAAAGCTCCCTAGATCTTCGCGCATCCATCTGTTGTTCCACGTCTCTTGGATTAAACCAAGTAACACTAGGGTCCTGGCACCTGTGGACACATCCCCGCCACCACCACAAATGGTTGATGGGGGGCCGGTTTACACCGTGCGCCATATTCTGGCCGAGAGGCGTGTTGGTCGTGGGGTCCAGTTTCTTGTTGACTGGGAGGGATATGGCCCCGAGGAGTGCTGCTGGGTTCCTTTTCGGGATATTCTGGATCCCACACTCATTTCTGAGTTCCATGCACGAAGTTCCCTAGGGAATTTTGGAGCTGTGCCTTAGAGGGAGGGGTCCTGTCATGATTTTGTAGGCTGGTGGTGGCTTTGGGAGCTTTCTTGGTTGCCCTCATCCGGAATGATATCGGTTTGCCCACAATCGGAGTCAGCTGGCATTAATTGGGGGTAGCGCCTGGATTCTATTTAAGCCCAAGTTCCGCCTCACTGCCCTTGCTAGAGTGTCAGTGTTTTGTTTGCACTTTAGCGGTTAAGGTCTCTAGTGAGAAAGTTGTTGAGGTATTAGATGCAAAAGAGGAAAGTGCTAGATTGCAAGGGAATGTTTCTGTTTTTCCTCTTTCTGGGCGCCGTCTGGTAATATTCTTCTTATCTCGGTTTCAGATATTTTTTTTCCCTTTCTATTCGTTCTGTTGAACTCGCTTTGCTTCCATATTGTTACTCGGACTGGATCTGGGTCCTTTGGAAGCGCAAGTCTCCTTCTCTATTTATTGTCAGTGTTTGTCTCTTATTTTGGTATTCTTCATTTGGTTCCGGCCACAGCATTTGGCGTCTCAAAAGACCGACCATCACATTTCTCTACTCAGGGGTTGGAAGCAATGCATGTGTTTCATGATTGTTTCAATGAAATAAGATCATTTGAAATGTTTTTATTCAATTACATTGCTTCCGACCCCTCCGTGCACAAGGACTACAGTTTGGCACGAGAATCTCTTTCATATGCATTGATTGAATGATTGCTGACTACAGCAGGGGAACGTAAATATGCCAACTAAAACTCAAGCTGAATGCGTGAGAGTTGACAAGTATGCGTTATTAATGAAAGCTGGCCACACCAGATAACGTTGAGAGTTTCTGTTCTGGTCATTTAAATTAATGGTTGAAAACAGGACGTGACCAATCATTATTTTTAAGGGATGCATTTGAGCCTCCCCTATCGCCAGTTCACTAGCCGCCACTGACCCAGTCGCATACTCATTTGGGGAGGGTATCAGGACAGTATTCAGATATGTGTGTGAATGGAAAACCTTAATGGTTAGTTTCTCATTTGTTGTATTATTGTCAATATTTCAGCATTATTATTATGATCACTTTTTGCTTAATTTATTATCATTACCATTATTACCATTATTATCATTGTCATTATCATCATTGCTATTTTAAAAAGTCTGTGCCACATCAAATAAATTTAGAGATCTTTCTTTTGATAAATAACATTTATTCAGGAATGTAAGGGCTATCCGGCCCATAGTTCCACCCAAAGTTAGCACAATGCACATATCAGTGTCAGCACCATACATATGAGTCAAACTAGTACACGGCTTTCATTACTAGTGAAACATATACATGTAACATACTGTATTTTTTGTTATAAATGGACAATATATTTATATATATCACAAAATATTTCAGTTTCATGTTATACATACGCACGATTATAATATCACAGTGTTGATATCATTATGAAAAATATTATATTAAAAGAGTGGACTCAAAGCTGTCTTAATCTAAAGCCTTCGTATACATATGCTCCCAATTTCCATGCATTATCTGTCTGACATAAAGCTATTATATCACAGTGAGAAACCGTTGAAGTATGATATTCACTCAAATATTGTTGTCTAATTTTATGATACATTTGACAATCTACAAGAAAATGTCCCTCGTCTCCAATTATTTCAATATTTTCAACATGTTTACAATATGAACAAATTCTTTCTTCTTTTGGAATATCATGCCATCTTCCTGTTTCAAGTGCGAGCTTATGTGCTGAACATCTTAATAAAAATAGAGCTCTTCTTTATTGTTTATTTTTTATACTGATTAAGTATCTTTCAGGCTCTAATATGGACTTACATTGAGCATATAGATCAAGTTTTCTATTGCTCAATATGAATCCATACCACACATCCTGAGCATGATTTCTCAATCTCTGATTCAAAATACAGTGAAAATAGTGCACATTACCAACTCCCTGAGCATTCCACGCATCAGTAAAACCATATATAAATAACAGATTTCTTTCATGACTGACCCACGTTGTTTTCCCTATCTCGTCTAAATTTTTCAACATAATATTACATTTCTTTGGATGTCTGTGTGGCTCCGTGCGTATAAGTTTTACCCAGTATAAAATCTTTTCATGTAACAGATAGATAAAGGAAATCTACCAAGTTCACCAAGCACAGCTTGGTTACTAACATTACTACTGACACATAACAACCTTTTACAAAAATATACATGTACATTTTCTATACATTCAACATATTCAAAACCCCATATTTCTGAGCCATAGTATAAGATAGGTGCAACCATTCTATCAAACAGAAACAAAGCTTGCTGACAACCGAGACTGTATTTTCTTATAAATCTTAACAATGAAAAACATGCTTTTTTGGCTTGTTGAGCTAAATGTTTCCGTGTTTGCCACCATGACAATTTTGGAGTAAACCAAGTGCCTAAATATTTGTATCGATTAACTATTTCAATTTCATCCCCAGCATATAACCAAGTTTCATGTTTAGTAATTGTTCCTCCTCTTCTACAAACCATTATTTTTGTCTTATCTAAATTGATTTTCATACCATACCGATTGCAAAAAAGCTCTAAGTGGTTACTTTGTTTTTGAAGTCTTTTTACTGCATCTCCTAGATTAACCATATCATCTGCATTCAATAAAGTCAAAATATCAGTGACATTGTCAATCTGAATTCCCTCACATTAGAGATCTTTCTTTTTACATGTGATTACCCTGTGCAAATGTACATCTTCGACTCCGAAATAGTTGGGACAAAGTGTAAATTGTGAATAATATCAAAATGCAATGACTTTCAGATCGCATGAGCCAATACGTTATTTACAATAGAACATAGATAACATTTCAAATGTTGGAACTGAGACATTTTGCATTTTTATCCACAAAATGAGCTTATTTAAAATTTTCTGGCTGCAACATGTCTCAAAAAAGTTGGGACACAGGCAAAAAAGGGCTGAAAAAGCAATGAAATTATAAGAGAATCAGCTGAAAGAACATTTAGCAAGTAATTAAATTAACTGGCATCAGGTGTGTAACATGATTGGCTCTAAAAGGGATGTCTTAGAGAGGCTGAGTCTCTCAGAAGTAAAGATGGCCAGAGGCTCTCCAGCCTGTGAAGGCTTGCATAAAAAATTGTGGAATACTTTAAAAACAATGTTCCTCAATGTCAAATTGCAAAGGCTTTGAAGGTTTCGTCATTGACAGTGCATAACATCATCAAAAGATTCAGAGAAACTGGAAAAACCTCTGTGCGTAAGGGACAAGGCTGAAGACCTTTACTGGATGCCCGTGATCTTAGGGCCCTCAGACGCCACTGCATCACTCACTGGCAAGATTCTGTAATTGACATGACTGAATGGGCCCAGGAATACTTCAAGAAACCACTGTCTGTAAACACAGTCTGCTGTGCCATCCACAGATCCCACCTTAAACTCTACCATGCAAAAAGGAAGCAATTGTTGAGCATGATCCAGAAGCGCTGCCCTGTTCTGTGGTCCAAGGCTCATTTAAAATGGACTGTAGCAAAGTGGCAAAGTGTCCTGTGGTCAGACGAGTCCAAATTTGACATTTTTCTTGGAAATCATGGACGTTGTGTCCTCCAGCTAAGGATGAGAAAGACCAGCCTTCCTGTTATCACCATTCAGTTCAAAAGCCAGAATCTCTGATGGTATGGGGATGCATTAGTGCATATGGTGTGGGACACTTGCATGTTTTAAAAAGCACCATGAATGCTAAAAGGTATATAAAGGTTTTAGAGCAACATATGCTACTCTCCAGATGAATTCTATTCCAGGGAAGTCCTTGTGTATTTCAGCAGGACAGTGCAAAACCACCTACTGCAGCTATTACAACAGCATGGCTTCGTAGTAGAAGAGTCCATGTGCTGAGCCGGCCGGCCTGCAGTCCTGATCTTTCACCAATTGAGAACATTTGGCGCATAATTAAAGGAAAAGCCCGTCAAAGGAGACCCAGAACTCTCCAGCAGCTGGATGCCTGTATTAAACAAGAATGGGATCAAATTCCAATGGCTAAATTCAAGAAACTTGTCTCCTCAATGCCCAGACGCCTCTACTTTGTTTTAAAAAAAAGAGTGGATGCTACTCCATGGTAAACAGGCTCCTGTCCCAACTTTTTTGAGACCTATAGTGGCCATCAAATTTGAAATGAGTTCATTTTGTCGATAAAATTGTAAAATTTCTCAGTTTCAACATTCGGTATGTTATCTCTGTTCTAAGGTGAATAGAATACTGGCTGGTGTGATTTAAAAGTCATTGTATTTTAATTTTATTCACAATTTACACTTTTTACAACTATTTCAGAATTGGGGTTGTAACATATCTATCTGACTATGATGCGTAGTATCCACTAATAATAACAACTTGTTTTATCATCTTTTCCAGAGAATGGATATCTGGAAATATTTTAATTGCCCTACAGCTTCTCAGGCTGATTCAAGGGATTCATCATCATAACCATCACCAACAGAAACAACCACAGATGCATTGGAAGGGAAACAAAGCTTCCAGGAAATCACCTTTCGTCAAAGTGCATGTTCAAGTGAAGAACCTTGCTGGTTTTCAGCACTCGCAGATGAGCAATATAAACTTCTGTTTGTTGCATCCCAGCACAGAGACTTCCTAACAAGACCCTGAACTTTCAGCAACAATCGTTCAATGAATTTCTGTGGCCACATTTCGATGAGAGCATTGGTGGAGTACTTTGCCATACATGCGCTAGTGCCTCTCAACAAAAACTGTCTGATCTCGCCCACTGTGCAGAAGACACATTGGTAAGCTCTGGATTCACAAACTAGAAAAAGGAAATTGAAAAATTACGGAACCATAAAAAATCTTCTGCACACAGGGTTTCATCTGAGAACTTGTCTTGTTGCTGCATGCAAAATTTAATCAATACACCGTTACCGGCTCAAATCCTTGCTGATCAACGCCATGCGCGCGCAGCACTTTTGAAAATAATTACCTCACTGAAATACCCATCGGAGCAGACCCTTGCGATATGTGGACATGATGCCCCAGGTGGTAATTTTATAAGACTTCTGCAGTTACGAGCTGAAGATGATAAAAATGTACTAACGTGGCTGTCCAGAAAGGTTTCATTTACATCTGTCACAGCTCAAAACAAAATATTACAGATAATGGGTCATACTGTAGCGAGGGATATCTGCAGTGATGTTGATCAAAAGTCCACATAGTTTGGAATTATTACTGATGGAACTCAGGATATTCAGGGAAATGAACAAGAGGCTGTGAGTATGCAACATGTAGACAATACATTCATGTTCAGGAAAATCCTATGGGCCTATTCCTGGTCACATCTCCG
This sequence comes from Gymnothorax reevesii, assembly GCA_029721435.1. Lineage (NCBI taxonomy): Eukaryota > Metazoa > Chordata > Actinopteri > Anguilliformes > Muraenidae > Gymnothorax > Gymnothorax reevesii. Next base: position 59,325,741 of record CM056576.1, on the reverse strand, counting down.
ACAGACATGTGCCTGACTAAGATGCTTCTAGATGCAGTAATCCGTCTTCAACTCATCTGACTCATCTGTGTACGTGTTTTTTATATTTAAAAAATGGGAGTAATACTAGAATTGCTCTATGTAATCAAAATGTTTTTCACGTATGGTTCGGAATCTGCTTCATTTCACGTTTTTACTCGTAAGTTACAGGTACCTTATGGCACCTGTAAAAACCACATTTCTAACATGGCTCATACTTTGAAGGACCGTATAGTGTTCACTGGGTAGTCTATGTATGTGGAATGAATGGCACCAGGTGGCCGTCTGATCACAAATATTTCACATCAAATTAATTGTCAGTCAAATGTCGTCATACGAAATAAACATAACCAAGGTGGCTTACATGAATTGGCTTTTTTTTGCGACGGCAATACCATCAATATTTCCTGGTTTGTAAGAAAGGGGCTGCGTTTGAATATTCTTTTTTGCTTAGGAAAGTTGTGGAAAAATATGGAAATAATTACGTAAAGTGCATTTGAAGTCTAAATGTTCGGGAAAGGTGTCTCGGTGCTTCCCAATTTACGTTTTGTAGCATTGGGTACTAAGAGGCATCCTTTTCAAAAAGAAAGAAGATAACACTATCCCAAAATTCCTCGCAACAGCAACATTTAAAGCAACAACCATTCATCCGGCCAATTGCAAAAAGTAACGTATATGATGGGCAGGTGGCACGTGGGCTGTCGGAATAGTCAAAAAAGCACCTCCGCGCCTCTTAATTCCAAACCACTTTTCTTTCACATTTGTGGGAAAAGTCATAAGATGAAGGAAATGGAAAATTCCTAACGGCTTCAAAAAATAACTGTGCCCGAAAGCACTAACACTAAGCACCGTGACCACATGCCTCCTGCATAGACTGTATAAAAAGATGGACAAAGTAACTGTAATGTCGCCTATTGGTTTAAGCACATCATTTAGGAAGCCTGGATTTTGGCAATTTGAACAGCCCATTTTGTCATTTTGAAACCGGATGGGATTCTTATTGGACGACAGCATGAATTTAGGATCCAGGGAGGAACAAGGGGTGGATCTGATCATATCTGACAACGACCAGAGGATAGCCATGCCCCTAAAGCGGGGCTATTCAACATTATCCTGCAAGGGCCAGTGTGGGTGCAGGCTTTCATTCCAACCAAGCACTTACACACCCGATACTACTAATCAAGCTCATTAGCGAAGACTCTTAGGGTTGATTAGTGGTGTCAGGTGTGTAACTGCTTGGTTGGAATGAAAGCCTGTACCCACACCGGCCCTTTCTGGACACGGTTGAATAGCCCTGCCCTAAAGCATATATGGGTTTATCCTTTATTCTAGTCTGTTTGGTACCATAATTTACAAAGATGAACATCATGATATATCGAAGGAGACATGAAACTTGCGATAGATACCATAAAATAATGCGGAAAATCATTATTGAAATAATAAATCAGGTGGGAAAGTGGGGTCATTTTCACATAGACTTCCAAAGCATTGAATGTCTTTCTGCAGCCACTGACGCCGCCATCTGCTGGTCCTTAAATAGGCTGCAATTTCTTTTCAGACCTGAGTGCTGCACTCATCTTTTTATACAGTCTATGGTCTCCTGTCCATCAGGTACGTTTATTTTATTTAACACTGTTAAGTTAGTTAGCTAGCTGCTGAGTGGAGTAAAGTGAATCATAATCTTAATTTACTAGACGGCTAAATTTAGGTGGAAAATTGAGGATGCAAGTGCTAAAAGGGGGTCAAGTGCCATTTTGATGAAATTTGAGTTAGTGCCATTTTTTAACACTAGATTTCTCTCTGCATCTTCCCTGTAAGTCTCATTGATCCAGCAGCATGACCATAAAAATGACCATGCATGGAGCACTTTCCCCACATCGGTGAAAAAAAGTGTTTTTGCTCATCATCATACTATAATACTATAATTTGAGGAACGTTTGTCTGTCTGTCTGTTTGTTCCCCTACTCCTCCGAGGTCCTTGGACGGATCTTCACCAAACTTGGTGGGTCTATGTACGTTGTCCCTGGAATTGTCTTTGAGGGGTTAGTTTTTTGAAAGGTCAAGGTCACTGGGGTCAAAAGTCAATTTTTCGCATCTCCCATCTCCCCGGACAGATTTTCATGAAAGTTGGTACGTGGACATAGGCCGACACAAGAAATGACTGCGAGAGGTCCGTTCGGTCAAAAGTTAAGGTCACGAGGGTCAAAGGTCACCGTATTCATGAAAGTTGGTATGTGGACGTAGGTCGTCACAAGAAATTATTCTCGCCACGGGTAATTCACTAGTTTTCTGAAAATGTCACTGATGTCACTAACCCCCTTTAAGCACCAGCATCCTCAATTTAGCCTGTATGTAACATCTAGTGCGCAGTAACCTGAACATTGCACTTTTTCATCACTTAAAATAAGCTTTACTGGTAGGTGTTTTCAAAATTAAACGTTCTGACCTGGCAGAAAACAAAAACATGGAAAGGTAAAAATATGGACAATAAACATGAATTATCCTAATACAAGAAACTGTTAAAACTATGGCTATGAACATGAACTTGAACTATGAACTATGAAATCTTGAACATGAAACTGTTAAAACCATAAATGCTGTCCTGGCCAAAGGCCAGGACCCCAGAACACAACAGTACCCCCCCCTTACAAAAGCGGCACCTGACGCTGACAAAAAACACCAAGAACTAAAATACATGAAGCCGCACAAAACTAAATACAAATCCCACAAGACTAATAACCAAGAGAATACTAAAGACAAAAACCCTAAGACACAAAACACCTAACCAAGAAACAGTACCACAAGAAACACTAAACATAAACAAACAAGATTACTTGGTCTCCAGCAAGCTGGGGCTAAGGCTTGGGCTATGGCAATGGCTTGAGGCTATGGTAATGGCTATGGCTAGAGGCTATGGCTTGGGGCTATGGCTATGGCTTAGGCTTGGGGCTGTGGCTATGGGCTGGGACTGTGGCTATGGCTTGGGGTGTGACCGGTGGTAGTCACGGATGAGGCCTTTATCAAGGATGTGCCTGGCCGGGACCCAGGAACGCTCCTCTTGGCCGTACCCCTCCCAATCCACGAGGTACTGGAGGCCCCGGCCCCTCCGACGGCAATCCAGTAGTGACTTCACAGTGTAGGCCTCCCCTCCGTCGATGAGCCGAGGAGGAGGCGGAGGCTCAGGTGGGGGCAGGAGGGGGGAGGTGGCAACAGGCCTCAGGCGTGAGACGTGGAACACAGGGTGGAGCCGTCGCATGGTGGACGGGAGCTTTAGCCGGACAGCAGTGGGGCTGATGATCCTTTGGATGGGGAAAGGACCCAGGAAGCTTGCGGCTTTCCACAAGTGGGATGTCCTGCGCCGCTAACCAGACCCTCTGGCCGACCCGATAGTGAGGGGCTGGGCGCCGACGCTTGTCTGCCGCGGTCTTCATAGTCTTGCCCGCCCGAACCAAGGCGCGGCGAGCAGACAGCCACACACGGCGACACTGTCGGACGAATGCCCCGGCCGAAGGCACCCCGACTTCCTCCTCCTGGCTGGGGAACAATGGAGGCTGGTAGCCCATACAGCACTCGAAGGGGGAGAGGCCGGAGGCAGAGGTGGCGTGGGAGTTTACAGCGTACTCGACCCAGGGTAGCATGGTTGACCAGGATGTTGGGTTGGTCGAGCACACACAGCGGAGGACCGTCTCCAGAGTTTGATTAGCCCGCTCAGTCTGTCCATTAGTCTGAGGATGGTAACCGGAACTGAGGCTGAAGGATGTACCAAGGGATGTGCAGAATGCTTTCCAGAAGTTAGAGGTGAATTGGGGACCAAGATCTGACACTATATCCACAGGTATGCCGTGGAGACGGACAACATGCTGGATTAATAGGTCAGCTGTGGACTTAGCAGAGGGGAGCTTGGGAAGGGGCACGAAGTGGACAGACTTGGAGAACCGGTCAACTATGGTCAGGACAGTGGTGTTTCCATGGGAGACGGGCAGGCCAGTGACAAAGTCCAGAGCTATGTGGGACCAGGGACGGTGAGGAATGGGCAGTGGTTGGAGCAGACCGGAGGGAGGTGCGTGGGAGGACTTTGCGCGGGAACAGACTGAGCAGGCTGTGACAAACCCCTGGACCTCTGCTGCCATCTTGGGCCACCAGAAACGTCGCTGGATGAACCGCAGGGTCCGGCCAACCCCAGGATGGCACGACAGGTTGGAGGAGTGGCCCCACTGGAGAACGTCAGACCGGGCGGCAGCAGGAACGTACAGGCAGTTGGCAGGGCAGGCACTGGGCGTAGCTGCGCCGTTCTGAGCGTTGCGGACCAACTCCTCGATCCGGAGGCACACGTTGTTAACAAAGCAGGTTCTGGGCAGAATGGAGCTGGGCTCTCCCTTGGCCGAGGAAGCGTCGAAACGCCTGGAGAGTGCGTCAGCCTTGGTGTTCTTGGACCCTGGCCTAGGCCAGGGAGAAGTCGAACCGGTCAAAGAAAAGGGCCCATCTGGCTTGTCTGGGCGTCAGCCTCTTGGCAGAGCGGAGGTACTCCAGGTTTTTATGGTCCGTCCAGACCAGGAACGGAATCCTTGCCCCCTCAAGCCAGTGCCTCCACTCCTCCAGGGCCAGCTTCACCGCCAGCAGCTCCCGGTTCCCGATGTCGTAGTTGGACTTCGCAGGCGTCAGCCGGTGGGAGTAGAACGCGCAAAGGTGTACCTTCTGATCATTGCTGGATCAACCGCACCAACCCCGACATTGGAGGCATCCACCTCGACAATGAACTGCTTGGCGGGGTCGGGGGTGGTGAGGATGGGCGCGGTGGTGAAGCGCCTCTTCAGCTCACAGAAGGTCACCTCGGCTTGCGGAGTCCAACGGAATGGCACCTTGATGGAGGTAAGGGCCGTTAGGGGAGCTGCTACGGTGCTGTAGTTCCTGACAAACCGCCTATAGAAATTGGCGAAGCCCAGGAAGCTCTGCAAGGCCTTGCGGTCCTTGGGTGCGGGCCAGTCCACCACAGCCTTGACCTACTCCTCGTCCATTCCCAGGTGGTTTGGGGAGATGACGTGCCCCAGGAAGGAGGTAGTGGTGGTGCTGAACTCGCACTTTTCGGCCTTGACAAAGAGGCGGTTTTCGAGGATGCGGCGGAGCACCTGGCGAACATGGTTCGTGTGCTCCGTCCTGTCCCGGGAGAAGATCAGGATGTCGTCAAGATATACATAGACGAATCGCCCGATCATATCCCCAAGCACATCATTCACCAAATTCTGGAACACTGCGGGTGCGTTAGTCAGGCCGAATGGAACCACCAGGTACTCCCAGTGGCCGCTAGGGGTGTTAAAAGCGGTCTTCCATTTGTCGCCTTCCCTGATGCGCAGGAGGTGGTAAGCATTCCGCAGGTCCAGCTTGGTGAAGATGGCCGCCCCTTGAATGACATCAAATGCCGAGGACATCAGTGGGAGCGGGTAGCGGTTCCTGACTGTGATCTTATTAAGGCCTCGGTAGTCGATGCAGGGGCACAGGGAGCCATCCTTCTTCTTTACAAAGAAGAAGCCTGCCCCCGTGGGAGAGGAGGATGGACGGATGATGCCAGCTGCCAGGGACTCCCGGATGTACTTGTCCATGGCCCCCCTTTCTGGCTCAGACAGGGCGAAGACACGCCCCCTAGGGGGCGCCGTACCAGGCTGGAGATCTATAGCACAGTCATACGGGCGGTGCGGGGGCAGAGACACCACACGGGACTTGCTAAAGACGGTCACCAAGTCATGGTATTCGGGGGGCACTCTGGAGACGTCAGGCCTTCCCTCAGGAGCCGGTCCACCCGCAGAGCAAGAAGGTCGGGAGTCGAGGAGGCAGCTTGCCGAACAGGAGGTACTCCACTCCCACACCTCATGGCGGGCCCAGTCGATCACCGGCCCATGTAGCGCCAACCAGGGGTGACCCAGGACAATAGGAGAGCGAGGTGCCACAGTCACGAACAGCAGGATCTGCTCGCGGTGGTTACCGGACGCCAGCAGCTGGATGGGAGCAGTCCGGAAGGACACCTTGGCAAGGGGTTGCCCACCCAGCCCTGAGATGGACAATGGGCTGGGAAGTTGGCATCGGGGAACCCCCCACTCGGCAGCAGCTCTGGCGTCGATAAAGCTCTCCTCTGCCCCTGAGTCAATGAGGGCGGTGGTCTTGCGGGAGTGGCCCTCCCAGGTCAGGGTCACCGGAACGCAGGTCCGGCGGTAGGAGGAGGAGGTCTCCTTGGACGAAACGCCCACCAGTACTCCTCCAGACGCTAGTGGGCGCTGTCTTGACGGACAGCCTCGGACCGCATGACCCTGCTGGCTGCAGTAAAAACACGCCCCCGACCTCCTTCTCCGTTGGCATTCCTCCTGGGTGAGCCGGGACCTCCCGATCTCCATGGGAGATGCCTCTCCAAGAGAGGGTGTGGTGGTGTTCCCCCTCGGCTGGTCTTGAGGCAACGCACGACCGGGGCACGGGGGTTGGATCTAGCTAGGGTGAGCGCCCTCTCCTCCAGGTGGCTGTCGATGCGCAGGGCCAGGTCTATAAGGGCCTCTGGAGACTCAAGGATCTCACAGAAAAGCAGTCGATCTTTGACTGGTTCGGACAACCCCTGGAGGAACACGTCACAGAGCGCCTCCTTGCTCCAGCCAGAAGTAGCTGCCACCATTTGGAAGTCGATGGCATAATCTGCCACCGACCTCCTCCCCTGCCTCATTCTCAGTAGCTCTCGCCCTGCAGCTCTCGCCTGCTTGGAGCGGTCGAAGACACGCAACAGTTCCTCCGCCAAGGCCTGGTAGGTGGTGGTGCAGGGCAGCCGAGCCTGCCATGCGGCAGTTCCCCACAAGCGAGCCCGCCCCGTCAGCTGGGAAAGGACGAAGGCGACCCTGGCCGGCTCCGAGGCGAAGGTGGAAGGCTGCAGAGCGAAGCAAATCTCGCAGGAGGTGAGGAAGGCCCTGCAGAACCCTGGTTCTCCGCCGTACCGCTCAGGTGGAGGAAGGCGAGGCTCAGGACCTGGATGTGTGACCGGCTGCAGCTGGAGTGCTTCTGCTCCGGGCTGGAGCACAGGTGCAGCGGTGGCAAGGGGCCGGGTAGCAGGCATAGTGGGAGCCTGGCTGGAACCCGCCCAGGGGAGGCTGGCTTGCAGAGTGGTCAGTGCTGCCGTCAGCTCCTGGATCCGCTCCCGCTGACGTAACAGCTCAGCCTCTTGCTGGGCGATCTTGCACTCCATCCTCGCTGGTGTCTGGGAGACAGTGTCTTCTGATGCGAGATCAGAGAGATACCAGATGCGAGGTGGAAGGGAAATGAGGATTTTTTAAACAAAGGAAAACAGGCACGAGGGCCAACAAAAAACTTGGCCCAAAGGGTTGCAAAATACAAACTAAGGTAAGCTACACAGAGCTGGGAAACTAAATAGCAAAAACGGCAAGAACAAAAACACTGGAAACTCCAGGCAGAAATCCAAGAAAAATAAATAACAAGACTATGGCTATATATACAAGGGCTATGAACAAGACTTGGAAACAATGACTTGAAAGCGTGAACATGAGCGAAGACTTGTACATGAAACGAGACTTGACTAGAAACAAAACTTGAGACACTGTCTGCCAGCCAACTTCCACCGCATCCAGATAAAGGTTAGGAAATCAAGACATGAGGGGCAACACCTGGAGAAGGAGAAACAAGAGGCAGGGCAAGATCATGAGACATGGACTGAGATTGGATGACAAGACTTGCTCATTACGAGAATGTGCGTGCTCAGCTTAAGTACCAATTAAGTATGCAGTTTGAAGGCAGCATGAATGTTCAGAACAGAAAAGCACAGCAAGATCTTGAAATAGCAAAGCAGGAATCATGACAATAAACTCCCTGTCTAAATTAGTAATATTAGTAATGTGCCTATCTAATGAATTACACCACCCAGTGAGTGTTAGTAAATGTTAGTAACTTAAAAACAGTTAATTGTCAATTAAGCTTAGAGAGCCCCGAATCAGCACAGCACAGAAGGAAGAGGGAAATACCAAAGCCAACCAGAGCTCTGAAATGTGCAACAACGAAGGCACGGGGCGGAACGCAGACAAGCGGTGGAGTGGCTCGGCAGACCTGGCGAAAACAAAAACATGGAAAGGTAAAAACGTGGACAATAAACATGAATTATGAAATGAGTAATCCTAATACAAGAAACTGTTAAAACTATGGCTATGAACATGAACTTGAACTATGAACTATGAAATCTTGAACATGAAAGTGTTAAAACCATAAATGCTGTCCTGGCCCCAGAACACAACACACACATCGTCCACTCTAGTTTTCTTATATCTCTGTGGATCCACACGTACATCCACCCCTTGCTCCTTCCTGGATAGTCTATTCACGCTCTCGTCCAATAGGAATCACATCCGGTTTCAAAGCGACAAAATGGCGCAATTCAAATTGCCAAAATTGAGGCTTCTTAAGTGATGTACTGAAACTAATGGGTGACGTCACGGTTGCTTCATCCATCTTTTTATACAGTCTATGGTTTGGAACTTTCCTTTGCAAAAAAGACTATGTGGACGCAGCCATGATCATGTTGGTACGATCATGTTGGGTAGTGTAAGTTTGTCTTCCTAAGCCTTTAGTAATTCCCTTTTACACCTTTCCTTTGCCTAATGACATTTCCCACAAAGGTTAAAGGAAATTGGTTAGGAATCAGTGGATCGGACCTAACTGTTTGACAATTTGGATGCAGCTATGGTGTAATTGGACCATACGTGGAAACAACATCTGCGTCTGAAAAAAGTTGTAACATTAAATCAAGCCACGCTCCTATCAGTCATTATATTCTAAATATCCGTCATAGTCGTTTTCTATATTGAAATTGTATTTTCCGTTGTCAGAATGGTGATTATAAATTTCCACAATAACATTCTTATAAGTAGAAATCGTATTTCAAAATATATTTGACTTTGATTGTACAAATCAAAACATCATTCAAGATGCTTAAAATTCTTAAAAGGTACAAGTGGCTGTTATAAATTTTGATTTCTAGAATGGATATGCATTGCGGACAGTAATTACAACAGTAATTGTATTATTTATGGTCAAAAAGAACATTTCAGTTACCCACAGCAATTATATTCTTCCTGTCCACTAATGTCATTTCAGAACGCCATTCTTCCAAAGTAAAATGACGTCACTTTTGCCATTCATGCCCGGTGGGCTTTCTGTTTTCAATATCCAGTTAAATTTTGATACCGAAAAATAAGGTTTTGGATATCTGCAGTATAATTCTTACAACTGAGCTTTCAGTTACAGCCCATAATGAACAGTATGAGGACTGGGCTGGACAAATAATCTCAGTCGTCTACACGATGTTCTTTACAAGTATCTGGCCAATTTCACCATCGTTTTTCAATTAATTTTCCACCACTTTAAAGGTTTTCGAATGCTTCCTTTTTGACGGTGCATTGTTTATGTTGTGTAACTCACTTTGTTCATGCCTCAGTCCCAATCTCACTTTTAGCACGATAATATATTGTGTCGCGATTATTTCTGTTATGTTGAATTCTTTTTTATTATTTGTTTACATTGTCTGATCATGTAACAATGAATGCAAACTGAGGCAGCATTTTGTAATTTTTTTTTATTTTGTATTTGCGGACCAGCGCTTCTTAGTTGTCCTACTGGCTCGTGAAACTCCCTCAAGTTATTTAGGTCGTCGGCCGAGTAAGTCTCTGAGCCACATGACCTAAAGTGTTGCGCGCTCTTTTTCAGCAATGACAAGTGCGAACATTAAAGCGAGTATTATTAAGCGACTATACACGTTTAACAACGTGCCGCGGACATATCATCATTTCTGGAAGGAGAATTTAAAGCTGTAGGCAGTCAGTCCGGGCCAAGATCCTAGTTATTTTGGCATCATCAGCGTCCAAACGTAGCGTAATATGGCTACCACGATACCAGATCTGCCAAATCTTAATTCAGAGCAGCAACTGAAGTTCCAATGCGCGCAGCGGGAGCGCGATTAAAATAGCAATGTAAACACTCCGTCCTGGCGTAATAAATATAACTAAGAATTCTGTGACACCAGTCCCCAATCAGTATCGGAACGCTACTGACATAATGACACTTGATCTTGGCTCCTGCTACGTCGCCACCCAATAGCAACTATAATGTCTCACTATAAAGGCTGACTGCGCGCTGGAATCGGACTTGTTTACCCGAAAATACGAGCACAGTCTAGAAGGTGAGGGAGAGTCGCGAGAAACGACACGGTAACTGTAAGTCTCTCTTTAAGTCCTATTGGTTTGTTGTGCGAATTAATTTTTCAACAGGCAGACTGAGGAAGCGGATGAGAGTTAAGTGTTTGTATCTCGTATCTTCCTCATGGGATGCAACCTAGAAGTTTAAGTAATCGGAGTGGCATGATTGAAACCTGCAGCAACTAATTAATTTAGCCCCGAAAATGCAATATACCGAAGTGTCTCTGCGAAATGAGACCGAGTAAGCGGCTCTTTTACCTTTAGATGCCATTATTACTAAGAACATCTGTATTACTTTTCATGAAAAAAATATGAAAAGAAGTAGTCTATCTTAAAAAAAAATAAATAAATCAAAAAGTCTCAATGCGGTTGACTGTCACTACAGTTGGTTTAAGAATGAACAAGATATAGAGGAGTGACAGTTGGCTAAATATTAATGGCGAATAACGGACCTTATGTATGAGAACCAAATGAAGCCTAAAACATGTGAGGACATTGTAATTTGACATTTATTTTCGGCTGTTTAAAGTGCAATGCTGTACGAAATGATTTCATTTCATATTGATTCTCGTCGTTTATTTACCCTCTGTATCCTCTAGCGGTTGACGTACCTGGGAAAGCTATGATGCATAGTTACAAGGGTAAAAATAATACATTTCTCTTGCGTCACTCAGTGTATTTCTGGGTACTTGTACTTTGGAAAGGGAGTAGTTACTGGGTGTCAGCTTCTGTTTAGGGCAGAAGAGCTTCCCCCATTCCCCCTCCCCCTCCCCCTCTCCTCGAACACCCCACCCACCGGCTTTCAACTTTTTTGCGGTTGCTGTATGTAATCATTACTTTACATTTTCGCGAAGATCTGCTCGTTTTTTCTTGAGTTCAGAGACATGAAAGAGTTAATGGGTGAGCACTATAAGTGATTTTATGGATCTACCGGGTACGAGTGCTTGAAAAGACATTTCCCGCTTGCAGTTATTGCAGTAGGTCCAGTCAATTTGGTGGCGAAGTGTTTCTCATTTGCAAAATACATCTAAGTCTTGGAATTTGTTGCATTTTCTATCTTTCCGGGGCAAATGTTGAGTTCTTTCAAAGATGGTTCCAGGCATGAAGCGTGTATAGACATTTGAAATACCCGGGGCTGAGCCCAAAAGAGAGGAAGTGATCAGCTGATTCAGCATGCATGTAGGCTAATTCACTAATTCTACAACCCCAATTCCGAAATAGTTGGGACAAAGTGTAAATTGTGAATAAAATCAAAACGCAGTGACTTTCAAATCATACTAGCCTGTATTTTGTTCACAATAGAACAGAGATAACATAGCAATTGTTGAAACTGAGAAATTTTACAATTTTATCCACTGAGCTTATTTCAAATTTAATGGCTTCTATAGTTCTCAAAAAAGTTGGGACGGGGGCATGTTGACCATGGTGTTGCATCCCCTCTTATTTTTTACACAGAGTGGAGGCGTCTGGGCATTGAGGAGACAAGTTTAAGTCCCACTCTTGTTTAATACAGGCTTCTAGCTGCTGGGGAGTTTTGGGTCTCCTTTGACAGACTTTTTGTTTAATTGTGCGCCAAATGTTCTCAATCAGTGAAAGATCAGGACTGCAGACCGGCCAGTTCAGCTCACGGACTCTTCTACTACGAAGGCATGCTGTTGTAATAGCTGCAGTATGCGGTTTTGCATTGTCTTGCTGAAATACAAAAGGCCTTCCCTGAAATAGATGTCATCTGGAGGGGAGCATATATTGCTAGAAGTCATGGTGCTTTTTAAAACATGCAAGTGTCCCACACCATATGCACTAATGCATCCCATTCCATCAGAGATGCTGGCTTATGAACTGAACACTGATAACAGGAGGGATGATCTTTCTCATCTTTAGCTCGTAGGACACAACACCCATGTCAAATTTGGACTTTTCTGACCACAGCACACTTTGCCACTTTGCTACAGTCCATTTTAAATGAGCCTTGGCCCACAGAACACGGCAGCGCTTCTGGATCATGCTCAACAATGGCTTCCTTTTTGAATGATGGAGTTTTGGTGGCATCTGTGGATGGCATGGTGGACTGTGTTTACAGACAGTGGTTTCTTGAAGTATTCCTGGACCCATTTAGTAATGTCAATGACAGAATCATGCCGGTGAGTGATGCAGTGGCGTCTGAGGGCCCGATGATGATTGGCATCCAGTAAAGGTCTTCAGCCTTGTCCCTTACGCACAGAGGTTTTTTCAGTTTCTCTGAATCTTTTGATGATGTTATGCACTGTCAATGACAAAACCTTCAAAGCCTTTACAATTTGACATTGAGGAACATTGTTTTTAAAGTATTCCACAATTTTTTATGCAAGCCCTCACAGGTTGGAGAGCCACCTTTACTTCTGAGAGACTCAGCCTCTCTTAGACATGCCTTTTATAGCCAATCATGTTACACACCTGATGCCATTTAACTTAATTACTTGCTAAATGTTCTTTCAACTGATTGTCTTACTTCAACCCTTTTTTGCCTCTGACCCAGCTTTTTTGAGACCTGTTGCAGCCAGAAAATTTGAAATTAGCTCATTTGTTGGATAAAAATGTGAAATATCTAAGTTTCAAGGTTTGAAATGTTATTTATGTTTCATTTATAATTAGCATATTAGCTCATGTGATCTGAAAGTCATTACATTTTGATTTTATTCACAATTTATACTTTGTTCCAAATATTTTCGCAATTCAAAAGGAAGTGCAATGCAAAAAAAAAAAATAAAAAGGAAATAAAAACCGCGTAACATTGAATGTAGTGCCATGAGCATTCGATTAAGAATGCCACGTTTAATAATGCACCGCCTTCATGTATTTTTAATTGTATCCACAAAATGTCAGAGTGTATGCATTAAAGCTATCCAATCATTAAAATCAAGACAATATTCACATCACTTTTTTTTTAAATTTAGAAACGTAGCACGCATGCAATATGACAGTTGTTCTGAATTATAGTCTGAATCACTCCAGTTTCTGCAAGTCCGTGGAATCACTACTCTCTAATTTAATATACAACCGTAAAAGCGAGGTTGGTGACTGAAACGGCTAGTGTGCGATGAAAATATTGAAACAAAGTTAAATCTGTCATTGTCTGTGGTCTCCCACATGTTTAATATCTGTCAATTTTTGAAACTCATCCAATGTGCACCAAGCATATGTTAGACCAAGTTAATATGCGTTAAACACCATTGCTAGGAGACCTGTGGTGGATTCGCATTATCAGTGCGATTATGATTGCGATGATTACAAGACATTTTTTGAAGATTACGATTTCAGTCCTCCAATAATTTATGATTATGGTTATGTGGGTTTAGAATTTATGATTAAGATTACGATTACAATCTAGATTACAATCATGATTACAGCTGGTTAGAGAGAAATCTTTAGAGAAATCTTTGTAATGGTACATGTATATTGATGCCTTTATATTTATTTATAGCATCTGAAATGATTAAACATTGCTTCTGTATTGTAGAATTACTTGTGAAATAATAACAACTTGTACAACAACAAATAATAACAACAGTCCCCGCAAAATTAGAGATTACGATTATGGGCCCATCGAAATTAGTGATTACGATTTTGATTACAATCGTGATCGTAATCGTAATCAGGAATACAATCCGACCTCAGGTTTGATAGCTAGTCACCACAAAAAAGTTTCGTCAAGTTCAATGTAGATAACGTAGATTAACCATGTTCTGCATCCAAATGATGTTTCATACAAATGATGAAACATCTGCCGATCGCTAAATAAATTTCCACCGTTTACGAATAAAAATATGTATATTTTTATCATCGCTGTTTCCCCCAATTCTCCTCCCTTATCAATCACAAGGACCCCTCACCCTTTGTCTTGGCTAGATCTAAGGAACTTCTCTTGGTGCATTGGTGGTCATAGCAGGACTAGGGAGACGGTCACTGCTGACAGACTGTTGATTTTAGTTTAATTCATGCCTCTTGCAATACTATATTCACTGTGGAATGATTATTAATCAACCATATTTCTCAAATTATGTTTTTAATTTGCTGCATTTTTTTAAATTGAATAACAGGGTTTCAATCAGCAATCTTTGAAGATAGAGTCTTGGTAATGACAAGAAGTTGGCACTGTTATGCCGGGGTCAGACGACGCAAAATCAGCCCGATTTTAGCCGATCCGGAATCGTAGGGCATCAGATGGGATCGGAAACAATAAATGGTCAGCGGGGGCGACGATCGATCGTTTTATGCCGTGTAGTGTGCCATAGCGGATGACAACCGATGTTGCATCTGCTATGCCTCTCGATGTCCCGACAGAAAGTGTAGCGAGTGAATTTTTTTCTTCATCGCCAACTACGGATTGCGTTGTTGACCCAATGGAAGCTGACAGCACTCTGCCGGAAGAAAGTCACAATGCGCACATTTTTAAACATGGCCGAGAGAAAGGAGAGTGATCCTGTGACAGCAAGGTGGAGAAGTGAACCGGAGGAAAGGTTTGTTGACCTATGGCAACAACCCTCTCGCCTTTTTGGTGTTTCCTCAAGGAACTACCATGACAGAGGGAAAAAAGATAAATGCTGGTGAGAAATCGCAGAGACACTTCAGTAACCCGATGAGTGCTGCCATTAACATTAAAATAGCAAATCAGAAACTACGTTTAGCTACATGCCCACAGTATTCTGGCTACTGACCGGGGTATTGAAGTGACACTTAACAATCTGACATAACAATCTTTAGAACTGACAAAAACATTATGTAGTCTGATCCCGGCATTAGACTGACCTCAAGAGATGGTTTGAGCAGCAGGTCTGAAAAGTTCGCTGTTTGAGCGTCATCCTACTTATTGCATTGCAGATATTATTTTAAAATTATTGAAGTGAAGGGACTCCATTGCATTTCGTGCAATAAATGAACGTTACTATATGGGCTAAAGATTCAGGGTTCATATTCATATTAAATACTGGGAATGAAGAAAGGATGAAGGATGAAGAAAATAGACCCTGGGTTATTGCCCAATAGCCAGGTCCTTTATCCGCCCTTTATACATGGAAGTGTAATAATGGGGTCAGACATGTGGGGAGCATTTTAATCCACCCATTCAAATTGATTGCGCTGAGCCCAGCAGCAGCTGAATTTCACACTGCAAATCTACATAAAAGACCCCTGACAATATAGCAGATGGGGAAATGGAAGAAAGCTGTGCTCAAAATTATTCTTTAATTAAATTTAAGCGCTTTAAGCTTGCACGAAGTCGATCTTGTGCAGCTGTTAAAGGGCATGTAAACTCTACGTCATGACCAATATGTTATAAAGCTGGAACATATCAGAGGAAACAAATACATCTCTTTCTACTGAAATCAATCCCTCATCAAAGATTATCAATGAAATGGCAACAAAAATCTGAAATGCGCAGAAGGAAACAAGCAAATACTATTAAAATGGAGCAAAGAAGCAGAATTAACTATAACGGCGTGGGTGCGAGCCCCGGTCGTACCACCTGGCAGCGGTCGGCAGCTTTTTCAGAGTAGTGGTCAATTTGCTATTGTGCTTCAGGGATGTAAATTTGGAAGGGACTGCCGGGAAGGGAAATATAAAAAAATAGTTGCTTTGTTTGTTCCTCAAGCGCCTCCTTTTGGCCAGCCGGGCGCTCGTCAGGAAGATTCTAAGCTTCAGTTGTCCTCCGCCCTTGTTCCGAGCTTGCAAAGATTCAACCAATGAGTGTAGAAGAAGCAGTGGCTGACAGGCGCGTGTTTCGGAGGAGAGCCGTGCACTGTCTTCACTCTCCTGAATTATAATAATAATAATGCATCAGTTTTATATTGCGCTTTTCTGGGCACTCAAAGACGCTTCACAATGGATACATTATTCATTCACTCACACATTCACGCTCTGATGGTGGTAAACTACATTTTTGTAGGCAGGAAGGGGTCGTATACGAGCAAGCCTTGTACATAGTTCATTCCAGATTTGGGTGGAATTGGAGATGCCAAATTTATTTAAAAAAAAAAAAAAAAAACAGAGCAAAGAATGGTCAGAATGGCAAAGATTCAGCCAATCATCACCTCCAAAAAAATCAAAGATGATATAAAATCACCTGTAAGTACTGTTATAGTCAAGATGTTCGATCGAAGCTAAGCTATCTGCAAGAAGCCCCTGTAAAGCACCATTGTTTAAATACGACGTGCAGAACCTGTCAGAATTTGACAAGGAACACATTGATTGGCTCAAAGAATAATGGCATACGATCCTATTGACTGATGAGATTTTTCTTTTCGGGTCTTGTGGTCGTCAGCAGTATGTCAGATGACGTGTGAAGACAGTGAAGCATAGTGATGCGAAAATCATGGTATGGGGATCTTTTTCATACGATGGTGTTGGGCCTATTTATTGTATACCAGGGATTATAGATCCATTTAAATGCATCAAAGTTTTTGCTGAGATTATGTTGCCATATGCGGAAATGCCCCTGAAATGAATATTTCAACAAGACAACAACCTCAAATGCACAAGTAAGCAAGCAACATCTTAGTACCACACACTGGATTGAGATAATGGAGTGGCCAGTTCAATCCCCGACCTCAACGCCATTGAAAACATGTGGGGTGGCATTAAAAATGTAGCTTCTGAAGCAACCCCCCCCAAAAAATCACAAGAACTGTGGAATTAAGTTTGTTCATCCTGGGGTGAAATACCTATTTCGAGGTGCCAGAAGTTGGTTCACTCGATGCAACGTAGATGCACGGCAGTTATCAAAAACAATGGCTATGCAACTGAATATTATTTCAGTAATTTAAAGTGAAGTTAAATCTTTAGCTAAATGTAATGTTTTGAGTTAAAGAGAAAAATATTCCTTTTCTTTGCTTCCTGAAGAAGAAAAACACAAACTGGAAGTAGTTAATGCTTTGATTTGGAATTAAATGTGTTTCAACTACATTTTAAATATGGAACTGAAGTCTATTTAAAAAAATATTAGCACTTCATTCACATTTTTTAACATATTGCTGTTTTTTACCCCAACTGTATATGGGTCCATAGATTTTTTGGGGGGTTTAATCAGGAGTGTGAATTTTTACTCCCAAAAAACTGCTTGCCCTGTGGTTTTCTTCTAATTCCTAGGAGCATGTAATGTAAAGAGCATGTAAAAGCTGGACAGCATGTAAATTGCCATGCATCTCTGTGCCCACAGCTGGATGCTAGCAGCCAGTGGGTGACACTGGTGAAATAGGACTCAGACTTTGGCTCCATTTAAGCAAGAGGACGAAGGCATTGTGTAATCTGAGCCAGGAGCGCTGAGATATTGCTGCCATCTTTTTCAAGAAGACAGAGACACTGGTTCCATCTGAACCAAGAGGACAGAGACATTAGTTCCTAACATTGGATTGACATTGGTGAAACCTGAATAGAGAAACTGAATTTTACTTGGCGTTAATTTGGTGGCAGTGAAAGGGTGCAGCAATGGCTGCCATGGACCTACAGTGCCCTCTAGTTCATGGTGAGGGGAGATGGGTTCAAGAGGAAGCTGCGCTTCTGGAGCGTTTTGATGCAGAGAGGAAGGAATGGGAAAGCCAGCTTAAGGACATGCAGAAGAACATTGAGGAGGTGAGGTCCAGACTCAAACACCATTTCTCTGCATGGATCTCAAACACATTGGCTCCTATCCAGTCCAAATTTGACCTCTCATTTCAATACAATTTCAAGCTGCAAACACATCTACTCCTTATGTCACCACACTGACTACCTTCTCATTTCACATGACACTCAAGTACACTGGCCAAACCTGGATGCGAGGACATTCGCTGGTATTCAAGCTCAAACACACCCACTCAGTTCAAATGAAGTAAAACCATTCCTGCCCTATCCAATTCTAAAGCAAACCCTGTACAATTTACACTGAAATATCCAAATTTGAACCAAATCTTTGTTGTAGATCTGTGCTGTGTCCATGCAGCTGTGTAGAGTAGTCTTTTACAAAAAGAAGTGGCTGTTTGCATATAAGCGGTGTGTTCATTGGTGCTGTTTCAGCAGTAGTAATGGCTGTTTTCATGTTAATGCCATGTGAAAAGATGAGGAGTAATGTATTGTTTCAGCTCTGTAACAGTTGTCTGTATGTTGCTTTCAGCTGTATAATGAGGTGACAGCCCGCCGTAAAGAAAAAACCAGTGGGCCGGACGGAAGAACGCAAGAAAGCTTCCTTCTTAAAGCTGAGAAAAGTTCTCAATTTGCTTCTCCCAGACTTCCTCACATTGGATACTATGACCATCCCAATCACCATAGTAATGGCATCAGTAACCATCTGAATGGCTCTGGCAATGCTGGTTCCATTCCCCTACCAAACGGCTGCAGCAAAGACAGCTATGACGCTGTTGGTTACCATAGTAATGGTTATAGCTGTCCTAGTCAGTACAATAATGGTTGCAGTCACCTGGCAGACCACTATAACCCTGGCAAGAGAGGCTCAGTGGAAGTGGAGCTAGAAAATATCCTGCACAGCTGTTTGGGACAGGGCTTGAACCATGTCCCTTCCTCCTGTGGACAAAACACGCTCATCAGCGCCACCAATGGATGCCAGAGCACGAAGCACAGCCAGCCACATCATGCCTGCCACAACAATGCGAGAGAGATGAACGCTGGCCTTGTCAACACTGTGAGCATCTACACGAGCTTGCAAAATCTTTAGACTTACAGACAAAATTGGGTTGAATTTTCTGCTTGGCATAAATAAAAATAAAAGTTTTGAGCTTTTTAAATAAATGTCACATATGTATTCCCCTTGTATACCACACATAGTTATTTTTTCATACATACAGAATAAGTGGGAACATGCAGCAGTATGGCATCTACATTATCTCAAATTATATAGGAAAAAGTTTTGCTTAAATTGGCATTGCTTTCCTTTGGGCATCTGTTGGCTGAATTTTTTTTTACTTTAGACCTGGAACTGTTGACCAGAATCTTGTGGAGTCATTGTGCCTGCTGCCTCTGGTCCACGTAATTTATGCTTATAATTTGCAAGCACTTTGTTTCTTAGGTTTAAACTGACTGCTTATTCAAAGGGAACCGCATTTACCTGCAGACCTCTGGGGCTGATGTTTACAATATCTAATTTGGGCCATAATCTGCATCCTATGTACAGTGCCATATTACTGTGATGTTCCCCAAGTTCCCGTCAAGTTCGAGTGGATTATTTCATGATAGCATTACTTGGCTGAAAAAAATGTTTGCTGATATTAATTCACTGCCCTGCCCCCGATTTTGCCTTCACATGAAGACACAGTTGTTCCATAGTGTAAATATATTAATTCATCTCTTTGAGAAATGGAAAATAGCATTCAGTTGCAGGTATAGTGAAAAAATGTGTAATCGTAGTAACTGACATGTATTTCTTCTCATGTAGTGAGTGTCCAAAAGTCACCAAACATTGTGCTTGTTTTGGGGGGGGGGGTCTCAGCCTTGAGAGTAGTGGTTCCAAATTAATTTCTGATATGCATGTTCACCCTGTGAAATAATGTCCATCTGTTTGTAAATTAATACTTGTATATTTCTGACCCAATTTCTATTTCCCAACTCTATTCTCTTCATCTAATTTAGTCTATCTCTCTTACCCTTCAGGCTCTGAAGGATATTGCCAGAGTGTGCGAGGATCTTTCCAGCTATCAGGATGTGATCAGGAAAAAATCAAGTGACAAAAGGTAATAACTTCCTCATACCCCCTAAACTCTGGAGTTCCTGCATTGTAATTGCCTCTTCCTATCCAGGTGTGACTGAATTTCTATTGTTCGTCTGAAATTTCAACTGAAATTTATAATTGTGCAGTAACGATTATACACCACCACTTTCATCTAAAAGAGGTCCTAATATATATTATTCTTATATCTCTATAATTTTTTGGTGAAAATGTATTGAAAATACTATTGTATAAGTGGCAGGGATATTTAGAGTTCCCCTTGTCCGTCCATCTGTCCTTATGTATGGCATGTTGTCTATTCGCTTCTCGTCAAAAACTACTGGACAGAATTCGACTAGTTTTGGTCAATGCTTTCTACCTAGATTGAAGGTGTGCATCTCATATTTTGTTTGACAAAATTGGACAATTTTACTATTTTAGGGGCTTCAAAAACTCTCCGCGGCGAGGGCATCTGTGTCCAAGGACACAAATTTTCTAGCTATAACAATTGAGAGGTGTCTAAATTTTTTTTTTTATTCTTTCATAGCATTCTGTAGGTACTGATGCTAAAAGAATTGGATAAATTGAGTATAATTGAGTTAAATTTTGTATAAATTTGAGTAACAATATTCTTCGCAATTTCCTTGGATGGTCAGTTGTTCCAGTAAATAAGTTGACATGAACTGAGAGTGGTGTGACAGTGTTAAACAGGATGGCATAGCAGAATGAGCTCTCTGAGATTGTCTGTAGCCACATTGTGGCCTTACATGATGCTGCTTGGTCACTAACAAACATTTCTGAAGACGTTTAGTTCTGCAGTAGCACTGTAAGAAATACCATCAACCATTTCAAAGAGACCGGTTTGCTGAAAACTTGTGACAATAGAGGTGCAAAACGGAAGTGCCTCCGATGTTCGTGACCTGTGTATGAGGAGTAAAAAAATTGGCGGCTGATTGCACGACTCCATGATGATATTAATAGGGCCAGAATTGAAGAGATAAGAGTATCAAGATCTACTATTTCCAGACGCCTGTGTGAAAATGGTCTGCTGCCAAAAAACCACCTCTTAGAAATAAATCTTAGACAAATAAACAGATTGTTAAAATCCTAAGATTGCATTTATAGTTGGAACAAAAACCAGCATACACAAGAGGGGTGCCAGGACTGAGTTTGAGAACCACTGGCATAGGTCAACATGCTGATTTACCCTGGTAAGAAATGAACCACTTAAGTGGTTCTGAAAGCTAGATTAAACTTCAAGTTACCTCGAAAATATCAAATCACCACTAGCATAGGTCAACATCCTGATTTACCCCGGTAAGAAATGAACCACCTAAGTAGTCCTGAAAACCAGATTAAACTTCATGTTACCTCAAAAATATCAAATCCTGCTGTAGTGCAGTCCCAGCTCAGATCTGAACAGAGACGTGTGCTCAGGGAAGGCAGTTACTTCTCCTTTGTATCGCTAGATTTTGTCAGCCTGTCTCCACATACTATAGCTGATTGAGAATCAATCAATTTTAACTTTTTTCTTTTTTAACAAACAATTCAGACCAAGCCTAGGCTATATGTAACCTGTTATGATTAAGAGTTGATGGCAACAAAAAGATTCATTTACGTGTACGCTTTGATTCGAGACTGCAAGTATGTAGATCTTAATAATTAATCAGAAAAAAACTCAACTCCTTCTGTAATTCCGTGTATCGTTTTGACCTTTTTGTTTTTTCGGTTTATAAATGATAATATTTGTTAATGGCATTGCATTAGCTTCCTGTAGGCAAATATGAACATATTTGCTGTCTCGTGAGCATTTTAAGTCAGACACACTGAGAAATAATGTTGTGGATGAAATTGGCACATCATTCAAAAATGATTAGTTAATCAATCCTCTGATTCCCAATAAAGCATAGTAATGGTGAGTTATCGTTTGTTTTACGGTGAGGATTCTGCCTCCCCTCACTGACCTCCGATGGCACCTCACTGGATCTGAATCGTCATGACCGGGGATGAAACAATATTGACTGATTTAATCGGTATTTGTTTGCTAAGTAGCTCACTTTAACAATCAATCACCCAACTCAAGTACATCATGTGAAGAAGTTCCTAATACTGTTTATCTACGTAGCTAGCTATGTTAGGGGAAAGCAAGCAGTTCCCCACAAAATATATGTTCATAAATTGGGTTTCATGTGACTCGCACAGTTTTTTTCTTTATTTCAAGTCTTATGTAATCCGTCTTTGGTGGTTAGGGGGTTTAGACATCGCGATTCGCAAGCGTTCAGATGCTGTCAAAGCCTACTATCTGTTTGAATGAAAGGCGGCACTTAAAGAGAAGAAGGAGGTCTTAGTGCGTGCAGTTTTTTTTTTTTTTACATTAGGACAGTAAAAAGTAGGGGGGGTCCAATGCTGCCTTTTCAAAAAGTGCAGGAGACATGTCCTCCGTGTCCCCCCCGTAAATTACGCCCCTGTGTAAAATCATCACTGCTTACAACTGTAGTACCATTGATTCCTGATTAAATTTTCGATTTGCTTGTCTCAGGAGTGAAGGAGAGTCTGTGTGCTTTGAGGAAGTGGAGAATATGAAGAACAAACAGCCCAGCTGGGGGATCCAGTGGGAAGACAACCATGTTACAGCTGGAAGGAGTACAAATATGGCAGATGTGGGTGTCAAACATTCCTCATGTAGTACAGAGGCCCCTCCCATTCCTCCTCGCACCCTGTCCTGGAGCCTCAACAAATCAAATTCCCCAGAGCCACACATGCCTGTTCAGGAGTCTGTCACAAACAGGAAGTGTACCAGCCCCTGTGTCCTCACAAACAGGAAGTGCACCAGCCCCTCCATTCTGAGAAAGTTTGAAGCCATGCTGCATGAGAATGAGGGGAAAGTTCTGATGGACTCTGGGGTGATTTCCAGTATGGTGCCTATAGATTTTAAGGGCAATACTGGCTCGTTCCATTGCAGGGTTGGAAATAATAAGTCACTTGCATTTGTACCAGTACAAAAATGGCCTCCTGGAGCCAGTACATTGGCAGGAGAGATGAACTGTAGACCAGCAGACAGCCAGAAGTTTCACAGAGGTCAGATTCAGCCCACTGACCGAGGGACTGCGGTTAATAGTACACCCCTGGACTTCAAGGACTCATCAAATGGCCAGTGGAGAAGCCCAGGACAGAAAGGAGTGGGCAAAGGGTTTGAAGTTGAGAAAGTGGGAGTCCCAGACATGGATGTCAAACCAAAGGGTGTAAACCCATGCCCTCCCATCCAGTCTGTGGAGAACACTGAGAACAGCCAGCCCATGGCTTTAGCCAGGGAATCCAGGATTGAGTCTGTGAATGAAAAAGCTTTCAAGTCCACAGCTCCCGCTTCTCACACTCAGTTCACAAATTTCTTGAATAGCTGCAGAGGGGAGGAGCCTAGCCTACGGGGCTCTGACAGACCCCAGCAGAGTCAAACATGGAGACTGAATGGCTCAGGACAGCATGATGACTTCATCAAGCTTTTGGGCATTCTGGGTATAGAGCACCAATATGATACTGCCAAGACTCACCTAATGCAGCCCTGTCAGCAGGAAATACCTCAGGTCAGTTCTCACACACAAACACACAAATGTACGGACCTGCGGCTCCAAGTTCTTTTTAATTATCAGGACAAGCAGTACCTTGAAAGAAAAGAGTAACAGAACTATTAATACTGTATCTTGTCAAAATGAATTTAATTCTACTTTAATCTGAGACATGTCATCATGTAATGGCTGATCTGTGTATCTCAGGAGGATGGATTACCTTGTTTGATAATGCCATTCTTTTCATTTTTGTCTTTTTTCAGGAAAGACAAAAGTCCTCTGTCTCAGCGAAGAAGGGGTT
The DNA here is from genome assembly GCA_029721435.1 of Gymnothorax reevesii. Taxonomy (NCBI): domain Eukaryota; kingdom Metazoa; phylum Chordata; class Actinopteri; order Anguilliformes; family Muraenidae; genus Gymnothorax; species Gymnothorax reevesii. The sequence continues at coordinate 59,301,966 of CM056576.1, read as the reverse complement.
TTCTCGTCCGGCACGTCCTGCAAACCAACGTCCCCCATCCCGTTGGGCCAACCGAGTACCTTCTTTCCCTGCTACTCATGCAAGCCCATTTTCAGACCCAGCCAGCAAAGAAACTGTCAACCCCTACTCGTCCCAAATTGAGACTATTATCATGTGAGAGGTCTTTCAAATCCTCAAAAAAAAAAAGAAAACTCCAAACCTCTTGTGTAAATCAGAGAGACTATATTTTTCTGTCCTTGCTTTGAAGTGCTTCAGTTGTGCTGATCACTGTCTGGACTCATCATATTTTAACAATGCATTTCATTTAAGAAGATTTCCACCCCTGCCAGGGAGTCTCAAGGGTTTCAGTGGCCCAGAGATTAAAAAAAATAAGCAGTCTTCACATTGTACAGGTTTTTCTTATCAGTTGTGTTCTGCAGGTTTCATGGTTGTGAGCTTGGCTCCAGAGCAGTGGGTGCATGTGATTTATATAAGATGTATAGATCCACAAGATTTTTTTGGTTAAAGCAGCATAATGTGCTAAATATTTGGTGGTCTTAGATTTTACACATTTTAGTTCATGTGAAGTAAATTAAGTTTTTTTGTTTCCAATGATAAAATTAACTGTGAGTTTTCAAGATGGTTGCTTCACTTTATATACCACACGCAATGTACAGAGTATTCATGGATTTCGCTTTTAAGAGATCACCCCAGGACATCATGCAATTTTATTTTTAGACTAATTCATAGGTCCTCTGTTGTACTCTTTTCATGGCTTACTGATCTGTTTGTACAGGGGGAAAATGGGAATATATTTTAATCAGAATGTGTGTGTTTTAGAGAGCATCAGTCCAAAGAAACTTAGTCTGAAAGTTTTTAAGTGAATAGCCATTATGGCAATTAATTGCTCTTTGTGAGTGAAAAAAAAACCAGAACAGTCCTGCCTATTATTTCAGTAGGGAATGTGAGTGTATTTTAAACCCATCACATAATTGTATTCATGGATGGGTTACTGCAGTGGTGGTATGTTGGAAAACGTGTATATTTTGATCGTAGTACAAATGAGTTCTCAAGTATTTGTTGTCAACTTTTGAAAAAGGTTATGTCATATCAATAAAATGCATTCTGAATAACCAGCATTGGTCTTTTTGAATTTTCTTTACTAAACGCAGCTAGTAATGTGTTTGTTCAAGGATCTCATTTTTTAAACCAAAACGAGCATCAATATGATGGGGGCAGTAAGTGTTGCTATTTGGAAGTGAAACACAACAAAAATTTGAACACATTACCGGAGAATTCGTTACTATGCTCTGTATGACACGGTATGACAAATAAGAAATTTTGAGTGGGAGCCATCTATACAAGAACAGCCTAGTTTCCAGTACAAGTGACAATGCAAATGTAAGAAACTGATTAATAAATTATCTGTAACCTGCATTTCTGAATTAGCAAAAAGTGTCTTGACATGTGTCAGTGGCACTTTAAACAGAGAACAGTACAAAGAAGACAAAATATTTCATGTTCTGCCTTCTGAAATTTATTGATATATTTCACAAAACCTTTACGAATGTAGCGCCTGCAACACCATCCCAAAAAATAGGGGAAAGTTGTAATTAGAAAGTGATGGAGTGCTTAAAAACATGTCAGGTATTGGCCAAATGATGCTACCATGCTTGGGTCTAAAAGGAGCATCCACCAACTGCTCTGTCATTCACAAGCTCAACACTTTGAGGAAAGCAGTGTGATCTGTGATAGAATAATCCAAAAGTTCAAGAACATTTCAAGGCTAGTTTATAGTCCAGTGACTTGGTGTCATCTGATAAATCGCAGAACGTTTGTGAATGTTCTCATATCGCCCGACACTAACAGTGGTCGCTGGCATTACGTGGAAGTATAAACTCATCAGCGATGCTCCAATGACTTTATGCTGCACATAAAAATGGAATAAATAACACAACATAGGTCTAAGTTGGTCCTTTTTTAAAAAAACATCCATGATAGAATATGATCGGCAAAGTTAAAAAAACATCAAAGTCACACTTTCCTCAGTATCCTGATTGTTGTGTATTGGCCTACTGCTTGCAAATTAAAACTGAGATGAGCTTAGATCGGTTTTGCATTGTGTTCACCCTCTCCAAAGATAACCGGAATTCCATTTGCCTCACTTTGGACCCCGCAGCACTTGTAAACACACTACCACCACTATGTCATCGCTAAGCACCAAGGCCCGCCCCTTTTTGAGGGAAAATAATTGTGCACAAAAATGCTTTAAACAATCACTAACAAGTGCCAAAATTGAGCAGGAAAATGCCTAAAAGCTGTTGTGTACCAGGTTGTCATCAAATAAAAAGACCAATCCAGATCTCAGGTTCCCCATCCTACCTGGAAAAAAAAAGGATTCAAAAATGAGAGCTTTATGGCTTCAAGCTATCCGGCAACTGTGTTGGATCATTGATCCACTTGGACGGAGGGACGCTGAGGGGGCAAGAGGGTTGACCGACCAATCTTAATTTATTAAGGTATCGAAAACGCTCAGGTTCCGGCAAGGTAGCAAAATTTCAAGAAATATCAAAATTATCAAATCAATGTAAACAGGAAATCAAGTCAAACAAATCTGTTAAAATTCACAGCAAAAAACGGGTCAAATAACATTAAAATCAATGGGACTTGAGGTTTTTTTTATAAGTAGGAAAGGCGAGATCAAGCTTCAGCACTATAGCATTCTTTCAGTAACTAAGCATGGACTCTTTCAAAAGACGACGAAAATTTCGGTTGAATAATTAGTGGAAAATCATAGCGAAAATATCAAAAAGAAACCGGTTTATTGACTGTATATCTGCACTCATTGCTGCGCACTGAGTCTTTGTTCGTAATGTTGTCTGGCAGCCAGAAGGTAGAAAAAGAAAAAAAATGCAATCCGAACAAACACCCCAGCAACTACATGCACAAAAAGTGTGATTGCAATGGTGTATGCTAGCTCAACTGTGTGCTCAAAATTAAAGTATATATACCACCGCCACCTGCACAATAGCTCAGCAACTTACCCATTAAGCTGATTCCAACTCACGCTATATGCAAGTCATGATCTTCGCAAATTAAATGTCATACAATTATGATTCTGTTGAATGATTGAAATGTTTATTCCAAAGTTGTCAAATCATGACAAATGCTAATGCACTTTGCCTCACTGGCAAACATTCACGGATACTACGCGTATCCACCTCACGACCATTCGAAGTGGCGCTGCTCTCTAGCGTTTCGCTGGCGCTTAACTATGGGCGCACTTTGCCTTGCTAGCAAACATTCATGTGATACTACGCGTTTCCACCAAAAAGGCCACTCGCAGTGTTGCAGCTCACTAGCGCTTCCCTAACGCTTCGGTTATAGGTGCACTTTGCCTCGCTGGCAAACATTCTTGGACACTACGCGTATCCACCCCACAGCCACTTGCAGCAGAGCGGCCCACTAGCGCTTTGCTAGCACTTTGGTTATTGGTGCACTTTGCTTCTCCAGCAAACATTCACGGATACTATGCCTATCCACCTCACAGCCACTGGCAGTAGCAAGGTTCACGCTCTCGGCTGACTTTCAGTCTCGCAATCCACCATTCTGCCTCGCCTGAATACCATTCATCTGTCATCTCCACGCTCAAGCACGTCGCTCCATGCAATCCGAATGGCTGCTTGACCAGCACCGCACTAGAACATGCACCCCACTGTAATTCCTGGCCATTCTAAATGGGTTCGCTCCACGCTCGCTTTCCTCATCCCTCGCAGGACGGATGCAATTCAAAAAATTCCACTCAGCTCCCCTACTGCCATTCTCGACCCTCGACGTTGTGTCCACCACAAGCTTGACTTCATACATCCACGCCGTACAACACGTTCGACCAACCTCAATACAAGTCTGTCTCAGCGCCATCAACCTCTTCATCAAACTGGCCACCAGATCTCCATGCTTGTCAAGTTCCCATTCTTACGTGCAAACACGCAGACCTCCTCTCTGGCTGCGTCCCGATGCTGTGCTTTGGGTACCATTCTCCATCCACGGATCCCACTCTAGAAGCCATGTTCCTATTGGTCTTCTGAGGTTTCCCGATATGTTCCAAGTTCACTCCTCTCTCCGCTAATTACAATTCTTCTCGTCACACCAGCCTAAACGACTCTCATTCTACTTATGTTCAAGATAAACGGGTCAGTTTGGCATTTCTCAGCCTATTTTATATTTTGCCTGGACTCCGCTCTCAGTCCATTCAAGCCAATATCAAACTACGTCATCTCAAGGTACAATAACCGCGTTTCTCCTCAAGACTCATTATTTACGACCGACACTGGGCCGTCGCCACTCGCCACAGGTTCCTCTACCATTTCCGTCATCTCCTTATTAGATTCAATATTCCACCCAAATACTCCTCCGGGCATGTCTTTCGCGTCGGCGCCACCACTACAGTATCTAAGCACGGAGTTCCGGACCACCTAATTAAAATCCTGGACATCAAACTCTTATGCAAGCTGTTCTCGCAATAATATTGACGACGTACGTAGAGCCCATCTCTCGCTGATTCATGAACACTTTTTTGGGGCTTAGGAGCCTACACGGACTCCGAGGAGAGATGCGAGCCCCACCCTGAGTTTCGCCACCTGGGGCTCCCAATGTTCGCGCAGTCACAGACCAAGTCCATACAATATCATCTTTGCCCCAATCGCCTATCCATCGTTCCACCAAATACTCTCCTCCACTTTGGGAGCGGTCCGAAGTGCATGAAAGGGAGTTCCCAGTAACATAGGTTAATGAACAGGACCACTCCCAATCCGCCTTCCTATTTATCCTTATGCCTATATATTCCACCTACATTCCCACAATCCCTGCTCGTCTCGTTTCTACGTCCCTCCCACACTTCCCTTCTCCAAGAAGGAAGCAAGAAACAGCCACCACCTGGGACCCCGGGGGCTTAGGAGCCTACACAGTCTACGACGAGAGACGCGAGCCCCACCCTGAGTCTCGCCACCTGAGACTCCCTATGTTCACACAATCACAGACTAAGTTCATACAACATCACCTTCACCCCGATCTCCTATCCATCATTCCACCGAATACTCTCCTCCACTTTGGGGGTGGTCCAAAGTTCATTAAAGAGGATATAACGCATTATGATGACTATCAGGAAACATGCTGTAATTATTGTGCATAATGACTGCACCCGGTACGAAGGGTGTTCTGGTTTAAGAGGTTAATCCATTACTGCATGCTACATATTGTCATTGCATTATCACGTTTCACCTGGTCTCAGTCCACCTTCGTTGTTGTCCTTATTCTCTTGCAAAGCCCTGTAATGCCTTAGAGTGGATGAAGTGTTGTAGTTGTATCCCAACTCCTTGGCATACAACAGACACTTCACCTTGGACAAAAGAAGAGAGCAGCAGATAAGTTGCATTGCTCAATCGCCATGGAAAAACGCATGTGAAGTGATTACTATGTACATACCTTTTTGGGAGAAATAAGATCAAAATGCTCCAACACTGGGGAAATCCTTTGCTTCCTCGCTAGCTCCATCTCAAACAAGGAAAGGTTTTCAATAGTAAATGTGCAATCCAAACAGTGAAAGCTCAGAATCCACAAAATGTGGGGGATCTCCATTGCATTTTACAGTCCTATATATTTCGAATAGCATGCCAAATTGCGAATCACTTTCTGAATTAGTCATGAGGTACGGCAAGCTGGCAAGGCTTTGGACGTCATTGTATACGTCATCGATACAAGCCTCGATATGCGCTTTGCAAAATACTTCCTGTATTACTCCACACACACTTCGAGGCCTCAGCATGGAACGTCACATCACTACCCAAAAGGGGGCGCAGCCTTGACGCTTTGTGAAGTGCCCAGATGTGCCAATATGGTCTTTATCTACTTTTTTGCTAGAGGAATAAACATTACACTAAATGTCATTTAGTGTTCTGCTTTATTTGTCAGAGGGAGAAACCAAACAACTACAGCATATGTTAGGGATGTGCATTTGGAACTCATTTTGGGAGTAGGCGGCATGTCTCGTTGGAAAGTTGAGGTTCTGAGTAGTAAGGTAACATACATGCGAATGCCATCAAGCATTGAGAATGAATTTTTAGTCCTTGAGGCAATTTTGCAACCCAGACCAACCAGTATTCTCTCGGTGCGACACTGACTAACTCGGTAGCAGATGTATACTACCGTCACGGTGGCCACTATTCAGCAACAATGAAAAGCAAATAACAGATTAATTTGATGGCACAACCTAAGGACTAGTCAGTTGTTATTAGTGTTACATTGATACTATTTACGATACAGACTATTATTCTCTCTTACTTGTCACGAAAATGCTGCCCTATGTTGGACTTCAATGCAATAGGTATATTCAATATTTAGGCTTTTATATATTAAAGCCTCAAAATCAGCCAAAGACACAAAACACCCAAAAACGAGACCCCATTTTATGACCTTTAACTCGGGTACTATGTAAGATAAAAGGCTAGAATTGATTTTTTTATGATTTTATGATATATCTGTAAAAATGTGGTAATCCAAGAAATATCATTTGGAGAAGTTTTTTAAGGAAATAATTTCAAGGTAAATTTTTCTGGTTTTGCCCCAAAATGCCCTTTTTTTGGGCCAAAAAATGACCATGTCACCAGTTATTCATCTTTCTGAAATTTTAACTGATGTTTAGCTTACTTTTTTTGTAATTAATTTTTAAATTGTTCCAAAATTTTGTGCGTTTTGTGTTTTCGGCTGATTTTGAGACTTTACCATACAAAAGTAAATGAAGATACACAGAAGCTAAGACCATTCTCAGATTCTAGGGGATAAATATGGTTAGCATAACCAATTCCAGTCTTGTATAAGCAATCAATCTTGAACAATAAGTAGCCAAAGTTGGCTGAAAATGGATTCGCCAAAAAACTTGAAATATTATTCAAATTTCAAAGGGCTATAACTTGAAAACTATTTGAGATACTGGCCTAATGTTTGGCATTTTTTCATTTTGTGTGAATATTTACTTGTGAATTTTTTTAAAGAATTTTGAGGAGAAGACCTGGCACCCCCTGGATGATTTGACACTGAATGACCCTATAGCATTATCTTGCTGAAATACACAAGACCTTCCCTAAAAGACACAGTGTCTGGATGGGACGATATGTTGTTGTAAAACTGCTATATACTTTTCAGCATTGAAAGTGCCTTTCCAGATCTGTAAGCTGCCCACGCCAAAGGCACTCATGCAACCCTGTACCATCAGAGATGCAGGTTTTTGAACTGTGCACTGATAACAAGCTGGATGGTCCCTCTCCTCTTTAGTCCACACAACACGACATCCATGATTTCCAAAAAGAATTTCATTTTTGATTTGTCTGACGACAGAACAATTTTATATTTTGCTTTAAATGAGCTTTGGCTAAGAGAAGACGGCAGCGTTTCTGGATCGTGTTTACATATGGCTTCTTCTTTGCATGATACGGGTTTAGCTTGCATTTGTAGATTGCTCACAGACAGTGATTTCTGGTAGTGTTGCTGAGGCCATGCAGAGAATTCCAGGGCAGAGTCATGCCTGTTTTTCATGCAGCGCCGCCTGAGGGCCTGAAGATCACAAACTTCCAATATTGACCTTCGGCCTTGTCCTTTGTGCACAGAGATTTCTCCAGATTTTCTGAATCTTTTAATGATATTATGTACTGTAGATAGTGGGACATTCAAAGTCCTGACAAATTTTACACTGAGGAACATATTTCTGAAAGTGCTCCACAATTTTAAGACGCAATTTTTCACAGATTGGTGAACATCTGCCCATCTTTACGTCTGAGAGACTCAGCCTCTCTAAAATGCTCTTTTTATACCTCATCATTTTACTGACCTGTTGTTCTCCAGCTGTTTTTTTACTCGCATCAAGTTTTGCAACTTCAAATGTCCCGACTTCATTGCAATTGGGGTTGTATAAATATATCTTAATAATTTTCCTTCCTTGTGATGCCATCTATTTTGTGAGATGCATCAGTCCCTCTCGCACAAAAGCAGCTTACCAACATAAGGCTGCAACCCCCGTGCGTCACCATTGGGATAGTGTACTTTGGCTTGCAGGCCTCCACTTTTTTCCTCCAAAAACTGCATTCAGCATTATGGTCAAACAGTTCAAGTTTGTCCCATCAAATCAGGGTACATATCTCTAAAAATTGAGATCTTTGTCCCCACATGAGGTTTTAAACTGTATTCTGGCTTTTTATGGTGGTTTTGGAGGACTGCCCTCTTTCTTGCTGAGCAATCTTTCAGGTTATGTCGATATTGGACTTGTTTTACTGTGGGTATAGATAATTTGACACCAGTCTCCTCCCGCTTCTTCAGAAGATCCTTTTTTGTTCCACAGTAGATTTGCACTTTTCACGCCAGAGTACATTCATCTCTAGGACACAAAACCTGTCACCTTCCTGAGTGGTATGATGGCTGCATGGTCCAAGGGTGTTTATACTTATAAATTATACTTATACTTTATACTGCACTTTTGATTGTGAAGATGAATGAGGTACCTTCACATGTATGGAAATTTCTCTAAAGCATAAACCAGATTGGGCAGGCCCACAGTTTTCTTGCTGAGGTCATGGTTGATTTCTTTTGATTTTCCTCTGATCTCAAGCAAAGATTCTGTGTGGTTGAAGACCTTAAAATACATCCATGGATAGCCCTGCAGTTGACTCAAATGATGTCATTGAACCTAGCAGAAGCCTCTAAAGCTGTGATATTTTTTGAAAATTTCAAAGCTGTTTAATGCCTTTGCACGGAAGCCAAATCTGGCTATTTATGTGTTTCCTTATTGAAGGCTATATAATTCAAGATTGCAGCTTCACAGACAGGAAAGGAGTGGCTCAAATGAGTCAGGACACTTGAGGCATTTAGAATTCCATTATATTTCAGTTTATTTTCATGATTTTGGTAGAAAAAAGGGGCTGCAAACACAAAAAACATTTAATGTTAATTCAGCATTGAAACTGTAAAAAAAAAAAATACTGAGAATTGAAAAGTTTCTGGGGCTTTAAACTATACAATTCTGGGATCATAAACTCCTTGAACACAAGTGGAAGTCATCTGAGCATTGAATTTTAAATTAACTACTCTTTAGAACCCAAATAAGACCGCTATCCAGGTGGCTCCCAAAAGTCTAAGATCCCTCAAAATGGCGCACTGTAAAATCATAAAATAACATAATTTAACACAAATCAACTTTTGCGTGAAATTCAATATGAACTCAGGATTTGATGGTTGAATTTAGCATAAGGTCTTTAAATATGTTAAAGGGATTAACAAAGTGAATCATGTAGGATTCCTTCGGCCAAGTGTTGTTAGTAGAACTCGGGGTCACAAATGGAAGTTGACCAAAGGAAGATTTAGCACTGATATTCGGAAATATTTCTTCACCCAAGGAGTAATTTCAATGTGGAATAGCTTACCTGACCATATTGTTGAGGCAGAGACCTTGGGGGTTTTCAAGAGCAGGCTTGACCTAAAGCTAGATACCATTGAGTCATTTAGTATCTGAAGGGATATATTCACAATAGTATAAAGAAACTGGCAAGCTTAGAAGGGCTGAAAGGCCTGTTCTTGCCATTCATGTTATGTTATGTTATGTATATCAGTATTGGTGCAGTTGGACCTCACTGGTCACCAGTAACCTCTATAAACAAAAAACATGCCTTTTCTCGATGATAAAGTTTAGACTTTTGTCCATTTTTCTTCAGAGTCCCCAAAGCCAGCACACACTCTCATTAAATCAACTGCTTATTAGACGGTCAGAACATTCATCCTGCAATGAAAAACTAGCAGTTCCCACTTCCAAGCTCACAACCTTATATAAACACTTTCTATACCTTATAAGGAACAAGTATAAATCACTAACTCAGTAATCTCTGAAATATACCTTATTTTAACAGAACAGACATTCAACTTTCAGGGAAAATCAAGTAATATGTGCAACCCTAGATTCAACAGAATGGTGTAATGAACATACTGGGGGGGGTCTACCAAAGTGCTTGAGCAATTCACGTTTTGAGCATAAAAAAACCTCGGCATTCGATGTAGTTGAATACAATATAAATTCCAATGCAAAAAGCCATATTGAGCAAAATGCTATCACAGTTGCAGCCTAACCTTTCTTCATTAACTCCCTCCTCCAGAGACAGATGTGTCTGGTAGAAGGAACCCTCCGGTCCTGTTTCATTCAGAATAATTCCCACTGACCATGTCCTTACCTCATTTAAATCCTGTAAATGTAACTGAACACTTCAGGCCGGTTTTGGGAGTATTTTATTCTTTAGATTGTTTCATTTTCAGCTGTGCAATCGTGCACAATGTTGAGAGGATGCAACCTACCTTGCTGATACGCAAAGGCTTGTATCTTCTTATGTTTGTCCAATCAATGTCTTTCAGTTACTGTGGAAAGTTTAAAAACTCAAGAATTGGATAAGAAATGAGTCAATCAATACATCGTTAACGACGAAGCTTCACGAGGGCATGAACTTTAACTGTGCAGTTACGCAGATGAGCCTGAGTATATAGTTGAGAAATTGCCTAGCAACACCAGTACTTAGATGGATATAAGGGAATGCTGAATTTGTCAATGGAGGAATCTACGCGTAAATATACGGTAGGGAAATAAATTTTTTTATGTGATGACTACAATGGACAGTAGAATGAGATAGTATCAATACCATGTCAAATTTGTGCTTCAGAAAACTGATTTTTCTTAACTACTAATTGGGATACTATTGGCTCACTGAAGTTGAACTGGTTGCTACAGAGGATGACGATTTTTTGAGTCACAACAGCTCTTTTTTTTGAACTGCCCGATAGAGACTATGGGCAAGTACATTGAGCAGTCTGTACATCAGGCTTAACTGAGGAGTTTAATTCATGAAACTCCTGAAAAACAGGGTTGGGAGTGAACTCGTCCATATTCTAAACCGTGTTCAAGCTTGGCTTGCTAGTGAATATTCAAAAACTGATCTGGGTCTAGTGACAGAAAAGTGTTACTGCTTACATAAATACAGCAGCTCTATGTCCGCGGGCGGACACATCTGCACAAAAGTGTTAAAGGCACTGCCAATTTAGTGTATGTAAACTTTTGACCAACTGGAAATTTGACATCATGAATAACAAGCGAAATAATCTTTCAGTAGGCAATTGTTAGAAAAATTACTTGTGTCATGCCCAAATTAGATGTCCTACCTGACTTGCCAAAATGATCATTTGTTAATGTGAAATCAGTGGAGCACTCCGCAGTGAATCGGGGTTAAAATGGGCACTCTGACCAGTCTGCAGGTACAGACCACTATACGCAGCAGGGTGCAGTGCAACTGTGTGCTGTGACATATTCCTCATGGAAGTCATGATAAAATTTTTTGAGACGTGTGCCACAGTAGCCCATCCATAGATTCGGACCAGATGGGATAGCCTTCATTGCCCTTGTTAGTTGATAAGTCTTAGGTTCCCAATACCCTGTTGCTAGTTCATGTTTCGTCCCTCCTTGGACCACTGTTGATAGGTACTGACCACTCCTCATTTGGAGCACCCTGGAAGCTTTGTCACCACGGAGATGCTCAGACCCACTCATCTGTCCATCACAATTTGGCCCTCGTCAAAGTTGCTCTGGTCCCATCTCACCCACATACAAGAAATCAAATATAAAAGCCAGCTGTTCACTTACCATCAAGGGTCTGTCTGCAAACCTTGACATGTGCTGTTGTTTGCTGTGTTTGACGGTCCTGGACATTGAGGATGTAGAAGATGTCTACATAACTGGATTCATGATAGTAGGTCTGCTATCATTGGGGTTTGGACTGCATTTGATTGATCAAAGGATAAAGAAAATCTGGAACTGCATGGCCACCTTTGTCAGAAAGCTCAATAAAATTGGGCTTGACGTTAAGGAAGGCAACGATGGATTGGACAAACTGCGAGAAGTCATTACATCCGAAATGGGAAGGGTGAACCCAGGTGATGGAAATGATGACTGATCAAGAGATCCAAGGATAGATCCGGTATCTGCTTCCACTCATCTACGCCAAATCAGTTGGAACAAATCAAATGATCAAGAATGGGGTTTCGGGACAATGTCGCTTTGGATCAAGAGTGACATTTGAATCTAAGTTATATGATCACTCACTTAATTTGCAATTATAATTCTTGTGATATTCATATACTTCATGATCTTATTTTCTGAAGTTAAAACGTAGCGTACATGGACATTAACTCTGCTGTGATTTATAATCCTTATGATATTTTAATCATAACCAAAATGTTTTTTCTGGAAGCTGGGGGCGGGACTCTGATAAGCGATTTCGCTTCCCCCGCGACCCTTTCGGTCATGATACATGCTGTGTGTTGAAATTGTCATGAAATGATTTTCAATCATGCCGAAATAAAAAAAAAAAAGAAAAAAAAAACATCATTTGCTTCATCTATGTGTGGTTTTAATGTTTTACCTCATCGGTGTATGCTCAATCGTTCTCCTCTTCCTTGTCAATTCTTCCAAAAATATATTTAGTGCACAGTACATTTTTCAAATGCCTTCAAGACAGATAAAAAAATGTTTACCGTAAAAGTAGGTGTACTCCTTTAAGACTAATGAATCAACAGTTGCAAAAAAAGAAAAAAAAGGCAATTATACATAAGCACAAAATTAGTTCTGATTTTGCTTGATCGTGCACACTAATATCAAAGCTTCTGTGACTCAGTGGTTAATAGCGAATTGGAGGAGTGTGACACATTCGCTCATTGGTAAAGCCTGGCCAGAAATGGATCATGCAATCGGATAATTACCCTATGCACATCAGTAAATCAACTGGATGGACAAAAAAAGAAAATTATATTTCACATATCAGTCCAAAACTCTGCCCATTGAAATGTGTTGACAGGACCAAAAGTAAACAATTTTGCATGGAAAAAAGGGTGAGAACCACTTTGATATTATACTAACTAGATTTCTGAAAAAAAATCATCAGATAAGCTGGCTAAAGCAATGAATGTTATACCATGTATAGAGAAAAATTGTTCACCGCAGAATTAATCATTGGGCATGATCCAGTCAACCAATATGGCGCTAGAATGGCTGGATTCTGAGTTTTTAACACAAGTGAACCAGCAAGTTATTAGTTTAGAAAGGTGCAGTTTTTTTGTGCTTGAATGCACTTGGTTCAGCATCCAAGCAAAATGGGCAGAAGACATCTAGCTTCGGTATTTTACCCGTAAAACTGAGCAAGAACATCACATTGTAACATTACCACAAACAATGCTACTCAGAAATTCAATCAGATTTAATGGCCAGAAGTTAGCAATTCTCATCACTGACTTGATTCAGCAGCCTTCTGTTTGCAACACTACACAGAACTATTCAGCGGAAGTGCTGTCAAAGGGTGAATCACTTATGGGCTGTTAATTCCCCCAACAACGCTGTGCACAGTTACCCGACCCAACCCGTCATCTGGCACTTATGACTGAAATAGCGGATGAGGTGTTGTCGTGGAGCCAGAAATCTTATACTGGCTGTGATATAAATGAAGGAGGTCACTCCCAAACGCCAAGTGGTGCCTCGCTGCCCAGATGGCGGCCAGCATAATGGCAATTCGCCAAGGTTGGCTTTCTTATTTATTAATTAGCTGGCCATCACTGGAAAGCTGTCATACAGAGGGGTATTAGAGGTCTGACCTGATGCCAGGGTTATATTAAAGCAAGTCGGGTGACCTGCTCTGTGCGCCACATGCCAACTGGAGTTGATGAGGCTATGGCATATGCCCCAGCAGTTACATCAATACCCCGGGGCAATTTTCATTGCAAGCTCATTGCATTTTTATACTGTCCCTCTGCACAACATACTTGTCATTAAATGATCTGTTCAATGAGCAAATTATGCAACCTGTCAGAAAGCAAGACACGACATCTAAACTCAGATCTCAATTGAAACCTTGTAGGGTGTCTTTAACCCTTTAACTGCCTGCTCCCTTTTGGTCAAGCACAGTTTGATTCTTATTAAATTAAAAGATGTGTTGAATTTAGCCCGATGAAGCCTTCTCCAATAATCATTTGCAGTCTGTAATGCTGAAAAAAAAATCTGATCTGTTAAGTTCAACACATCTTTCAGTGAGAAATAGAGACTCAAAATGTGCTCTGCCAAAAGGTTGAGCAGGCAATTAAAGGGTTAATAAATACCTGAAGAAAGCACAGGTGAAGAGAGAGGTCAGAGGAATGTTCAAGGTCTGGCGGTGCAAACAGGAACACACAGGGGTAAGGCTTTGGTGTGGTAGGGGGGTTGGTCTGTGGTCTGGAGCTGTGGTGTCAAGAAGATGGGATCAGGGCGCACTGGGCAGAGACACACTTGGACAAGGACAAAGACGATGCTGGAGGAAGGAGGACTTGCCAGGACCGGACATAATGGAGAACAGAATTCAGAATTAATGTTTTTAGGGCCAGAGTTAAGCTCTGAAGATAACAGTCTAACAAAGGGAAGACAAAAACCTGGAATGAAAATACACCAAGACAATAATCAACAAAGAGGAATATCAGTGAGCAAAACATGGGAAGGAGAAGCAAGTGGATGGGCAAAGAACAAGAAAATAATCAAATAATAAACAATTAACAAAACAAAACCAAAAACACTAGGAACACTTATCAATAAAGCATTCAGGACGTGACGGTGACCCTGGGTATTGTGGCAATGTGACACTTGTGTAGAGGCCTCACTATGGATAAGAATGGTTTCCTGATCCATTTTAAGTTTCTCATTCTTACTTTTCTTGATCATTCTGTTTCAGTGTGGAATACGACTATTTTGCCTTAATATTTGAGCCAAACTCCATTAATAGGTCATATCATTTATCATGCAAAACTCCTTTGTAATATGCATCATCAGTCATATAATTTTGACTGTTTTTTTTTTTTTTTTTTCATTTGGAGAACAGTTCCGGTCCAAAGTGAATGCAGAATAGGTTGGCAAGAAACACCATGTGTCATTGCGGCCAGATATAAAATAATTATTTATATCAAATCTAAATAAATCAGTGAAATATAAATACGAGATCCCAAAAGTATATTTTTGGAACACAACTTTGACATACTCCTGTTTTCATGTCTAACAGTAGTCGACCCTACATCAATGGCTAACAAATAAAAGCAGACCCATCATTCCTGGGACTTCTCCATCTCTGGCTGTCACTCCAGGAGCAACACATTCTCATCCAGACTCATCATATAGTGACACTACCTAACAAAGTGTCGATATATGGTGAAAAAGGAGGCTTTTGCTGTCCTTATTTGACATTTAGGCTTAGGGTTCGGGCTAGGATTTCAGGTTTAGGGGGCAGGGTTTGTTTTAAACCGGTGTCAAATAAGGACGCCAGAACCCTCGCTTACCATTGTATATCGATGCTTGGTCAGGTAGCGTCACTATTTGAGTCAGGATGAGACTGGGCTCCCTGGAGCAATACGGCTCCAGTAACTAGGCTGACTTCAGGCTAAAATAGCGGTGGGACCTAATTCCACACGTATAGCATGCTGCTCAGACAACCACCTGACTTCACCCTCATAGTGATATGCCATTATCCCATACAGTTTACATGACAATAGTATAGCACAAGTAAGCAAAAAATTAGTCACACGCAAATCTGACTCAATGTGTTGTTACCAAGGTGATCATAAGCATTAGGTTTGTACTGATTTTGATCTATTAACAAAAATGTTAATTATGTGAATACTTCATTGGAAATAAGCCATAACAAGGGATGAGTTTATCCCTTTGTATGCTAAGGATTTTTGAAGATATGTTCCAAAATTAAAAATAAACTTTAAATGTGATTTTCTCCAGTTTTGTACCGGAAAAAGAGGGTGGGAGAGCATAATTCAAATAGCCATATCTTGACAACCATCCAAGGCATGACCACGATATCATTTTAAAGCTAATTGTCTCATCTTTCCATTTATCATTTATCTCATTTACCAAAAAGGGTGTAAAAGTGATACAAAATTTTCACGTACGGCAAAAAGCCAAAAATGCCAGACTCCCAAAATATTTTTGTACACCCTTTTCAGATTGATCAAACTGTGCGTACACACAGCTCTCCGCAATTTCCATTGATAAATCACACCGGACCCAAGAAAAGTGCAGACCTTTTTCGGGTAGTAGTGGAGCCTACCACCCGACGCATCCGGGCAGCGTCAACGGCCTTTCAGGAGCCCAATGACGACACAGCTCGCACGGGCATGGACCTCATTATACTGGGTTTCCTGGCTACCCTGTGAATCCGGGATGCAAATTAGCAGCTACTCCCTCAGTAAAGTAGCCACTATCACCTGTAAGTCACAACGATGGGGTGAGTATCAGCCTTGAATTGATGATTATAAGCAGCAGCATTCAATGAATGAGTAAACTGTGTAGCCTACATGCACTCACCAAGAAGCCAGCCGTCACGGGCAGCGCCTGCCCCCAGTCTCGCCCCCACACTGCTGTGTGTCAGGATGAATGAATCATGTGTAGAGCCAGGCCAATGTGCAACTACATTCGTTATGAGCGTGTAGGCGTCAATATGATTTGGGTATTGATCGTATGCACATTGTTGCGATTCACAAATACGAATTCATTCACCGATGGTGTCCTAATCATGATGTGAGTGCAGTCAATAGCTCCAATTACATTAGGAAAAACCAGGCATTGCTGAGGCTTTGATTATTCTTTCAAATATGCTATAACCCGCACTCCTCTTTCCCTCGCACACTGCAATTCTCTGATAGCAGCCGCCTCGCCAATTCCTCCTGTTCTTCAAAAAGGGTGTAAATCATGGTACGCCAAGGTCAAAATGGGTGTAAATGTCCGCACTTTATCCCGTCAGGTTCGACTTTGATAGATCCGAAATTTGGCGGAGAAAAGTGCATACGCACAGAACGGGGGAAAAAGGGTGTAAAAAATGGTGTATCCATGATGATAAATGAGGCCCCTGGGCTGTGCCCTGAACTGCAAGCCTGACCATGATGTGCTCAAAATATAGCATGGCACTATGTCCTCCCCTTGCTCTTACCTGAAACTTGTTCATTTACGATCGAACTTCGGAGCATAGTCACTTAATCCAGCAGGTTTCATGGCATACACAATGCACGCATTCTCATTAAATGTGGTTTGTGTATTACAAGTATTATGCATGTATAAGAGGAGTAGAGAGCAAAATTGAAATAATATTGCAGGTCAATAAAGAACATTAGATTTTTTTTAAAGAATTCTATCTTTTGAACTCCAGTGAAAAGCACCAAATATGCAATGAGCCAAATATACTAACCCGAAGGCAATGCATGGTGTCACGATTTTTAACATCAGAAAATAAAAAAAATTTTTTTTTTAGTTTATTCCACCATGCAGTGGTATCTTTAGTAAAATATTCATTTGACTCCATAAACAAAGTTTTTCTTTGTTTGAGGAGACCTTTCAGTGACCTTGACCTTGACCCAACTAGTTGATCCTTGCGCACATTTCACAAAAATTTTGTGCAATTTGATCAAACCATTTTTGGATTAAAGTGCTGATCTACATGCAACAAACAAGTGCAATGAAAAAAACAATATCCCTCCCCCTCAGGCAGGGTGATAAGCAGAGTTGGCATTACAAATGCAAAGCACCCGTCACTTAAAACAGCAGCAGTTCAACTGAGAAAAAGTCTTAATAAATTTTTAAAAATGGCCAAAAGGGTTTGTTCCTCCAGACAAATTTGTTGCCAATTTTAGGAATCTGAAAGATTACAAATAACTGCTGTCAAACCCAGCTCTGGTCAGATCCAAAGAACATTTAGTTACCAAACATCCAGCAACTGCGTCCCCTGGAAACCCACTTACCGTGTGAGCAGTAAGTTATAGTAGGACTTTTTTTTTTACTGGTAAACACATTTTTTGACAAATAAGAATCAATAGTAATCTTTTTCAGATCTCAGTGACCCTCATTGCACTGATTCATGTGGAGTACAATGGTGGGCGCAGAAGCCAAGACCAGTGATAAATCCCAGTGCATAGCAGAAAATAGAATCCATCAGTTTAAAAACAGAAGTGGTTGCATCTCTCCAAACTATATTCTCATAATCCAGACTGGGTAGTATAATTGCATGTGTAACGATACTCTCAGAGAAACCAATCGCAACTCAGGTATAATCCAAAAATCGTTAGCCTATATTGCAAAAAGGGTCGGGACAAGAATTGCCAAGCCAAAAACAAGTCGACGAGACAGCCAGGGGTCAAAACCAGTAAGGCAGATGTGCAACGGTACATAGACAGTAAGCCAAAACTCATAGTCGAAATCCAGAAAAGTAGGTCATACACAGGGCATCCAGAACAGAAATCGTAGTCGTACAAAAACTGTTCAAAATCCAAAAAGACAAAACAGGAGCAGAAGGGCAATGGCAAACTCAAGGTCGGGCAAAACAGTCGTGAAGAAGCAATGAACAAAAGGCATACGAGGAGCTCTACACAAATTAATTAATGATTTAATTCATTTTCATTTAATTAATTAATTAAAGTTTTGTCTTTAATTCAATGATAATTCAATTCATTAATAAGCTATTAGGCAACAGTAATGGTGCTCTGCCCAGACTTACAAAATCGGAATGGTGCAAATTTTAAATAGAAGTTGTTTCAAGGTATCATACCAGAGAATTCATTCGGGACTGCAGAATTTTAGCCAGGCAGGACACTGATATCGAATGTAAACTTTGACAATTGTTGGGGTCGCCCCTTTGTAATAAAGGGATTACATGTAGTGGAGTGTTCTCAATTTTTTGGCAATGGATGGTACAACCAAATATTGATTTGATTCATAGTTTTTAACCATATCCAGATCTTTATGGTACACAGTATTTTTTTTAAATTATCCAGAAACCTGAATTTCATTATTTTTGGAGACATTTTTGCCTCACAGAGCTGATATACATGTGTGAAAATTTGTGCTCACTTCTATATGATTAAAAAAAATTACAATTCCAGGTGACATTCAATTTATATAAAGTTTTGTAGCCTAGTGTAATCAGTTGAATGTGTTATTTTTATAGCTTCAGTTTAAAGCGGTTAATTACTGTAAATCCACGCAGGTTCTCCCAGATTGTCTAAGCTGTATAATAGATGGCCAAATTAAGTCCCTCTTAAGTGGTGGAAAATGGTGGCCTTCACTTGTTACAGTGACCTAACACTACTGGGAGAGTGAAGCAGGTGGCCTGGAATTCCCAGGAAGTGTCCAATGACCAACTGGAATGTCTGCCTCTTCTAAATGGATACTGAAACATCTTTGAAAGGTGACTCTGCCACTGTAAGATCCATTTTCAAAACAACTGGTGGAACCTAAAAAGATTAGTCATGACCTACTTTTAAAAAATATTTTTTCAAAATAAGATTCCTCTCTCTCTCTCTCTCTCCCTATCTCTCACATACACACAAAGACACATATATGCACGCACCCACAAATAAACTAACAAAAATGAATATACAAACAAAAAACAAACTGGTCTAGAGGCAGCCTGCATCCTGGCCAGAAAAGATTGATCACTGGCTGATTTGAAAAGGAGTGGGATTAAAGCGCAAAAGGTATCTTGAATGAAGTATCCCTGAAACCAACACTTCTCTAAATGCCAAAAGGTTCAGCACACGTGCCCAGCAATAGAACCCACGCTGTCTGATGTACAGCTCTTAATGGTCATGGTCTTCTCCAGTTCACCGCTTATTAGGTTTGAGTTTCATTACAGGAAGTTTGGACAGTCTGCTGAGTGTTAATTACAAAACAATATTTTCTCGCGATCCAACGATCATTCAAATAATTCAAGGCAATGTAACTGTGACTCCAGCAGTAATTAAATGCCTGACGGCGCCAGTATGAGGCTCAGGTTGCGTGATCGTAACTCTGGCAGCATGAGATATGATCAGTATTGCAACAACAGCTCAGGAAGACACACTTGATTGAAATAGTGTGATCATGGCTGCTGATAACAGCCGCTGTCCACAGAGCACTGCTTAAACATGATGAGTGGCTTAACAGCTGTTCTGATCAGAAGTGAAATAAAGGTTTTACACTTATGCGGTGTTTGAGCCATCCTGGGAACTGAGAAACTCACAGTTTAAACCTTCCAGTTCCCACCAAGGGGCATTCGAGAGCACTACTTGGGAGAAACAACAAAACAGGTGTTTGTTTCTATCAGTGTTGTCACCCAATGTTACATATTAGGGCTACTGCTCTCACGTTAAGGTTAGCTGCAGTTTAGAGTCTAAAATGAGTTTAAACCTGTGTTTTTTACAAAGAAGTCGTGATGACATAAACCTCACAGCTGTGTCCTCAGACAGTGTGGTTTAATGCTCACCTGTGGTGTAGTCTGAACTTCATTGCTGTGTACCACAGACATCACCAAACTCTCACGACAGAACACAATATCTGAGGTATATGTTAAAGGGGACCTCCACTGGCAGCTGAACCTTGACATTTTTGCCAACAGATAATATGCAAATGAGAACCTCAAAGACAGTACAGGAACAGTATATGGCTCCCCAATTGACCACTTTTAAACTTCACGCATACCATAGAGCTAAAGAAAACACTAGAGTGAACAGAAGACCTGTTTTGCTGAGACTCCCGTCCGTCATCATACTGAAGGATAGCGTCTTACATGGAACTGTGAGCAACCTTCAGCCAAGGTAATTTAATGCATACAACAACTAACAGATTTATCACTTATCATAAATAATATTTTTACTGTGAAAGAAATTAATACTGGTAATTATTATGAACCAAGGTGAACATTTGAATACTAAAGTAAAAATTGCCATGAGCTAGAATAAAGAGCACTATCGGAATTCAATGTACAAATACATGTGTTCAAAATGTGATGAAAACAGCATTCCTTAGACATAAATATACAATTCTTATATACATAAAGTAAATTTAAATTCAATTTTGAATGAATAATTATCCATGAATTAATAACAGTAAATGAGGGGTCCACTTGCAAAGCCTTCTAAGTCAAGTTGGTCCATTTTTTAGAAAAATCAGATTTTTTGATAGGCATAGAAACTATCTTCCATAGATACCAATTTTCACTATACTGAAACTATAAGCCTTGCAGACATAATCCATGAGGCAATTCATTGTTTTTTTAAGAAATTACTTTGATTTTGCACCACAAAGTTTTGACTTAGCAGGTTTTGAAAGTGGAGTGGAAATTTAGCAGGTATTGACAGTGTTTAAACCAGCCCTGTTGCTCAATAGGTGGAGCTATTTCACTCAGGACCCACTCTACATGCAAGAAATGCATTTTAAGACATGCAAGGATATCAATCGAACTCTTATTACTGTTCCTTATCTGTCAAGTTTGAGGAGCTTCCTTTTCGAACCCTTACGAGGAGATTTCTTTGCAAAACGAAACTTGAGTCTGCATCCCCCATCTTGAGTTAGAGAAAACAAAAGCTGAACAGGCTATAAAAGCTTGACGGTGATTGGTTCCTTCTAGCGAATGAAAACGGAATCATGTTTCCACATTGGCTGATGACTAAGCAGAATTTGACAGTTTTCTTGACAGTTTTCCCATCTTGACTTGATGGGATTTGACAGAGTTTCACTTTTTCTGTTACAATTTATTGCATGATTTAGTAGGTTTTGAAAGTGGAGCCATCAGTGGGATATGCGCAGGTGCCTGAAAGAGAGGCTAAGGGAGATAACTCATTTATTTTCAAAACCTGACTTAGCAGGTTTTGCAAGTGGACTCCTCAAATATATGTATAATGAATAAATAAGTATTGACATTACAATACTGGGCTACATACAGATTGCATTTTCAGCATAGTATAAAACACCAGACATGCACTCGGCCCAGCTCAAAGCTAAAAAATAAAAAAACTCACTCCAAAGATGGTAGTACTGAATTTTGACCAACGATTACGAATTTCCTGACATCAAACAGCTGTAAACAAATACATAATAATAATCTATTAAATAACGGTTGTGTTTGTAGGTTGATGTGTGTTACCAGTTCAGTGTTTTTCATTTAATTTATCTTGTCGCATATACACATGCACAGTGTTTGATTGCGCAATTCCCCCACCAATTCTTTGCAAGATGGCAGATGTGCCTCACATCTGGTTGGTTCAGCAAATGACGTTGTCCACTCTAGTGTTTTCTTTAGCTCTATGATACATACCAATGCCAAAACGAGGCTTGAATAGCAAAACAAAAAATGACTATATTTCATTGTTGTGTCCTGATCAGCGTTTCACTGGTGTGTCCTGCTGTGTAATGGGGACACTAGGTTGCATGCTGCTCTTATTTTTAATTGTTTTCCATATGCTCATCTTCATAGAGGGAGATGGTTGAATCAGATTAACAGAGATGAAGGGCCGGAACAACTGGGGTTTTATGATCATGATAAACATTTCCAAATGTATTATTGATCAAGGCATTAGCGGTAGCCTGATCAGGTCACAACTGAGAGTATAAGATTCTGTTTATCACAAAACTGCATTGCCCTATTTAATAGAAAAATGTAATTTCCATGAGCACTCACATTTTAATTTCCAATACATATTAGCGCTGAGCTAATGCCATCATTCTGATTACTTATTCTGCTGTCAAGCTATCAATTTCACATTTGAACTACCAACGGTTTGTATAGATCACTTTCATGTCATTAGTTGGGCTATGGGAAAAGTACTACAGATATACGGTAGAGAAAGACATGGAACAAGCGCCAAATCATGGTTTTCTTCTGCTGTCAACTGAGTGAAATGCTAATGTTAGCTCGCTTGCTAACAACTAATGTTACATAATGGCTATGGAATGGTACTGCTAGCCAGGGCCGTCGTATAGGGGGGAAAGGTGATGACAATTATAAGGCCCACAGCCCATTGGGGCCCACACAACCCACAGTAACCGCCATGACTAAATTGTTTTGCATTGACCTAACTGCCATTCATACTAATGCACCAGAGGTAACCACAAAGGCATGCAATATTGATTAAATAAATTTCAACAACCCCTTTCTTAAAAAATGGTTCGGCCCATGCTTCGTGCTCCTGTTGGAAAATTGTCTGTGCGTTTTTGTTTGCGAGTTTCGCGAAGTACGGCAGTCAATAGTACGCGCAGCCCACACACACAAATCTGAACACCAGAAAAGGATAGAGAGAGAGGAAGGGAGACCAGCAGTGCAGGGGCCCAGAATTACGGAATTCTTTGCAAAGAAAGGTGAGGGTATTTAAATAGCTTGCTGAGTTAGCTGTTCAGCTGATAACTTTACGGTAACATGCTGTCAGCTGAGTAAATAATCGCCTGACAAGAATGACATTTCCCCCGTTATAAACGGTATCATCTACAGAAAAGATTGGTAAGGTTATCATTGTCCAGCCATAATAATATACCGTCAAAAAATCCGGTAGTAGCAGGACACATGTCTCCATTCTTATTATGAGTGATTGCTGAATACTTCGCTTTCGTGACAGTCCAGGCTAGGTTTGGATAGCGAACTACATGCAGTCAGTGTGGTAACCTCAGGTATAACTGAAACAATCGCCTGACAAGGCTGACATTTTACTTTCTTTCCAGTGTTTGAAATGGGCCGGTTCTCACCGGCACGCGGAATCGCCACGTCTGAGTTTTACTGCTCTGCGCACCGTAACTTCTTCCAGGACCCTACAGCGTACCGTCACCTTTTGACACGCCTAGGTACGCATATTGTTGCTGCAAATTATGGTCTGTGCGGTAATTTATTTGCTCTTTTTAAGCAGCGTTGGATTTATTTTTATATGCACAAGACAAGCATACAGTCTTCCGCACGAGTGCATTCCAATATATTTTTTTTTAATTTCCATTGTCGTTCTTTCGTAGTTCATAAGGACGGCAAGTAAAATTCAAGCTAATTATATATTATTTTATAAAGACACGTCTGCCCAAAATGCAACATTTTACGGCATGGCGCGAATTTACGCGCCCACAGAGCGTTCCAAAATCTTTATTTAACCAGTCGTCACTTGTTACTGAAAACCAGTACGATTTTGAGGATGTTTGCTTGGCTTAATCGTGCGAACACGACGAAACGAAAGCAATTTTCCCCGGACAACGACCCGAATTTATTTCTGTAAGAACAACGAATGGCTCGTCAAATAGTGCTTCTAGTGGGGTGGGTACGGTTTTTTCCATCCATCCATCCATCCATCTTCTACCGCTTATGCGGGACCGGGTCGCGGGGGCAGCAGTCTAAGCAGGGATGCCCAGACTTCCCTCTCCCTTGACACTTCCTCCAGTTCTTCCAGGGGTATCCCGAGGCGTTCCCAGGCCAGCCGAGAGACATAGTCCCTCCAGCGTGTCCTGGGTCTCCCCAGAGGCCTCCTCCCGGTGGGGCATGCCCGGAACACCTTCGCAGGAAGGTGTCCAGGGGGCATCCGATAGAGATGCCCGAGCCACCCCAGTTGGCCCCTCTCGACGTGGAGGAGCAGCGGCTCTACTCTGATCTCCTCCCGGGTGACAGAGCTCCTCACCCTATCTCTAAGGGAGCGGCCCGCCACCCTGCGGAGGAAACCAATATCAGCCGCTTGTACCCGAGATCTCGTTCTTTCGGTCATGACTCAGAGTTCATAGCCATAGGTGAGGGTAGGAACGTAGATTGACTGGTAAATCGAGAGCTTTGCCTTTCGACTCAGCTCCTTCTTCACCACAACAGATCGGTACAATGACCGCATTACTGCTGCCGCTGCACCGATCCGTCTGTCAATCTCACGCTCCATCCTTCCCTCACTCGTGAACAAGACCCCAAGATACTTGAACTCCTCCACTTGAGGCAAGAGCTCTCTTCCTACCCGGAGGGGGCTTGCCACCTTTTTCCGGTCGAGAACCATAGCCTCGGACTTGGAGTTGCTGATTCTCATCCCAGCCGCTTCACACTCGGCTAGAAACCACCCCAGTGCATGCTGAAGGTCCTGGTTCAAAGGAGCCAACAAGACAACATCATCTGCAAAAAGCAGAGATGAGATCCTGTGGTCCCCAAACCGAACTCCCTTCGGCCCCTGGCTGCGCCTAGAAATTCTGTCCATAAATATAATGAACAGAACCGGTGACAGAGGGCAGCCCTGCCGGAGTCCAACATGCACCGGGAACAGGTCTGATTTACTGCCGGCAATGCGAACCAAGCTCCTGCTCTGGTCATACAGAGACCGCACGGCCCTTAGTAGAGGGCCTCGGACTCCATACTCCCGAAGCACCTCCCACAGAATGCCACGAGAGACACGGTCGAATGCCTTCTCCAAGTCCACAAAACACATGTGAACTGGTTGGGCAAACACCCATGCACCCTCAAGCACCCTGCGGAGGGTATAGAGCTGGTCCAGTGTTCCAAGACCAGGGCGAAAACCGCATTGTTCCTACTGGATCCGAGGTTCAACTATCGGCCGGACTCTCCTCTCCAGCACCCTGTAATAGACTTTACCTGGGAGGCTGAGCAGTGTGATCCCCCTATAGTTGGAGCACACCCTCCGGTCCCCCTTCTTAAATAGAGGGACCACCACCCCGGTCTGCTAATCCAGAGGCACTGTCCCCGACTGCCACGCGATGCTGCAGAGGCGTGTCAACCAAGACAGCCCTACAACCTCCAGGGACTTGAGGTACTCAGGGTGGATCTCATCCACCCTCTGTGCCTTTCCACCGAGGAGCTTCCAAAACTACCTCAGTGACTTCAGCTCGAGTGATGGATGAGTCAGCCTCTGGATCCCCAGCCTCTGCTTCCTCAACGGAAAGCGTATCAGTGGGATTGAGGAGGTCCTCAAAGTATTCCTTCCACCGGCCGACAATATCCCCAGTCAAAGTCAACAGCTCCCCACCTCCACTGTAAACAGTGTTGGCAGGGTACTGCTATCCCCTCCCGAGGCGCCGAATGGTTTGTCAGAATCTCTTCGGGGCCGACCGATAGTCCTCCTCCATAGCCTCCTCGAACTTTTCCCATACCCAAGTTTTTGCTTTCGCCACCGCCCTGGCCGCAGCACGCTTAGCCTGCCGGTGCCAGTCAGCTGCCTCAGGGGTCCCACGACCCAAGCAAGCTCGGTAAGATTCCTTCTTCAGCTTGACAGCATCCCTTACTTCCGGAGTCCACCACCGGGTTCGGGGATTGCCGCCACGACTGGCACCGGAAACCTTACGGCCACAGCTCCGAACAGCCGCGTCAACAATGGAGGTGGAGAACATGGTCCATTCAGACTCAATGTCTCCAGCCTCCCTTGGGATCCGGTCAAAGCTCACCCGGAGGTGAGAGTTGAAAACGCCTCTGACAGGCTTTCCCAACAGACCCTCACAACACGTTTGGGCCTGCCAAGTCTGTCCAGCTTCCTCCTCCACCAGCGGATCCAACTCACCACCAGGTGGTGATCAGTGGACAGCTCAGCCCCTCTCTTCACCCGAGTGTCCAAGACATACGGCCGAAGGTCACATGACACGACCACAAAGTCGATCATTGACCTCCAACCTCAGGCGTCCTCGTGCCACGCGCACTAATGGACGCCCTTATGCTTGAACATGGTGTTTGTTATGGACAAACCGTGACTAGCACAGAAGTCCAATAACAGAGCACCACTCGGGTTCAGATCGGGGAGGCCATTCCTCCCAATCACACCCCTCCAGGTAACACTGTCGCTACCCACATAGGCGTTGAAGTCCCCCAGCAGAACCATGGAGTCCCCAGTCGGAGCACTTTCCAGTACCCTTCCTACGGACTCCAAGAAGGTTGGGTACTCTGCACTGCCATTCGGCCCATAGGCCGAGATGACAGTGAGGCACCTGACCCCGACCCGAAGGCGCAGAGCAGCTACCCTCTCGTTCACCAGAAAAAACTCCAACACATGATGGCTAAGCTGGGGGGCTATAAGCAAACCCACACCAGCCCGCCGCCTCTCACCGCGGGCAAATCCAGAGTAGAAGAGAGTCCAGCCTCTCTCAAGGAGTTGGGTTCCAGAGCCCAGACTGTGCGTGTATGTGAGCCCGACTATCTCTAGCCGGTACCGCTTAACCTCCCGCGCAAGCTCAGGCTCCTTCCCCCCAACGAGGTGACACTCCATGTCCCGAGAACCAGATTTTGTGTCCAGGCATTGGGTCGTCGGGGCCCCCGCCCACAACCGCCACCCAAAGCACAATGCATCGGCCCCTTCTAAACCCTCCCGCGGGGGATGAGCCTATGGGAAGGCGGGCCCACGTTGCCCGTTCGGGCTGTGCCCGGCCGGGTCCGGTGGGTAGAGACCCGACCACCAGGCGCTCGCCTACCAACCCCAGCCCCAGGCCTGGCTCCAGGGTGGGGTCCCGATGACGCCGATCCGGGCGACGTAAACATCCTTGATGTATTTATCTTCATTAGGGGATTTGGAACCGCTCTTAGTCTGACCTGTCACCTAGGACCTGTTTGCCCTGGGAGACCCTACCAGGGGCAATAAGCCCCAGACAACATAGCTCCTAGGATCATCCAGGTACTCAAACCCCTCCACCACGATAAGGTGGCGATTCAAGGAGGGGCGGTTTTTTCCACTCATGACTGTTTTTGATGCACTTAGTTTGAACAACCACCACCTCAAGTAACCTATGAACCTGTGTGAAACACTGATGTATTGTCCATTATTCTGTTGGTCTGTATTCTTCATTATTAACCTGTGTTGGCTTGTCTGTCTATTAACATCGGATTTATAAAAATCTGTCCTGCCATGTTACATGTGTCATTCTGCCTGGTAATTTAAATGTCCACTCAGTCAATAATTACATGCGTATTGATTCAGCTCCTAAAATTAGCTTGCTTGGAAATGGCCTGATTTCTGTAAAAAGCAGTATACACTGCAAATAAAATGATTCTATTGAGTGGAATATTCTCATACCATGTACCATTTTGACAATCGATTTGAAAAAGCTATAGTTCGTCTTATTTTTTTCTGCAAAATTTTGTCAATATCACCAATATAATATTTCACATGAAGGTTATTTATTTGGTATTAAATTCATAATTGTCATGACATTATCAAAGATCTACTTGTGAATTGAGAATGTGGGAGCTTAAGTAATACTAGTTAAGATATGCAGTGGTGGCTGCTGGGTTGGGGTTGGGGCGGAGCGTAATGCGGTTCTACGGTAAGGTTTTGGTTCAGTTTTTGTTTTTTGGAGCTGCTGATTCACAGTACTGGCACCTTTTTTTATTCCAATTCAAGCACTGCTTCTTACAAAAGTGTTCAATAAAACTAAACTGCAACTTCATTCTGTTGCCATCAGTCTTGTTAATGCGGGGGTTAATTTTACAGAGCTTGCCCACCTTATACAATATCAAAGTGAAGCTGTGTGCTTAGAGTTATGGTACTGAGAGAGAAGCCCATCTAAATTTGGTTTATTTATAGACTAGGAATGTTAGTTCTTCATTAGTTGGTCCATAAAAGCTTATTTTAAATGTTTACAAAAGCAATATGAAATAGAATAATTCAACCTTTATGTACTGCCACTCCAGAATCAGCTGTGGTCACTTCATCTGAACCTGACCCAGCAGTAGGCCCTCACCACCAGCAGTCTGAAGATGTTTTTGATGGTGAGTGAGTGAGTGAGTGTGGCAGAAACTGATTGGCTGTTTAGATTTATTGGTGAACTGCTGTACCAATGGCAATTACTTACATATTGGTCGATCTCTCAGCCATTTGAATTATATAATTAAATGGCAAAATAGGCTGGATTTATTTATAAGTCTACTTGAGCCACTATCCATCCTGCTGACAGAGCCAGACCCATCTTCCTAAAGCAAGGCTACTTCAGATACTTGAAGGGAATAGTGAACCAGATCATAACTGTAGGCTACAGCTACAACAACCCTTAATAGCCTCGCCAGACTCTCAATTGAAAGTCAGTTAAGCAGATAGTTGGACTTCAAAGCCCTTAAGCTGTGAACAAACAAAAAAACTTAAGCTCAAGTTGAGATAAGGGAAGACTTAAAATTATAGTTTTTGATATTTATTTTACAGGAAAGTATTTCATTGTGTTGTCAATATTACTTGCAAGAAATTCAAATGGTTAAGTTACATAGCTACCTTTGTGATTTCACTATAACAGCTCCACCTTGTGTTGTATCTTTAGCCAGTATACTTTGAGTTATTGTCTGTTGCACATCAGTGCTTGATGATTTACAATAGAGTACCCAGTAGCCATTTGCTGAGTGGTTTATTGAACATTTTATTTCTGATCAGACTAGGTGATATAATGTGGTTTCAGGTAGCCTCTTTTGTGAATATGTGCCACATCTAATAATTCAGAATTTGCATAATAATACTCTTGACTCTGTTTTGAGTGGTTTAAAAAAAAGGGAAAAATTGTGTGTTTTGCGTCTAGCACTGTAAAGAACACCGAAAAACAGAAAAATGAATAACAGCCATTGTCGTAAAAAATGTCGGGGGCCCACTCTGATGTTCTTTCAGGGGGCCCAGAATTCCTAGCAACGGCCCTGCTGCTAGCACACTGGCTAAGTAATGTTAACTTAGTTATGAGAGTGGCACTTAGCTACTCAACTACTGTGTTAAGCCATCCTGATTACAGCAACGTTACACTTGGTATTCAGTTCGGCTGAATATTAACACCATGACCCAGGGTGATAGCAAATATATGTAATGAGATGGGCTATGGGAAAGTACTATAGTTATGTGACAAAGAAAAATCTGACACAATGACCTTAATATTAAGAGTGGCAAATCTGCCTCAATTGCAAGAAGTAGAATAGGCCTACACACTCTCTTAAATTGTAGAAGCAGTAGGTGACAAAATGTATGTACTGTCATGAGTTTCAGATTGAGGGGGCAGAAGGGGTGATGAATGATGTCTGGTCATAACTGTTTTTGGGGACTGAATATAACATCAGAGGGAGATGAAAGAATACAAGAAGTATTGTGTGTGGTGGAATGTGTGATGGCTGGTTATTCCGAGATGCCAAATGCAGTGGCCGGAAAGAATGGAAGCACGGCAATAAGTCAAACAGAAACCAGACAGAACAGGGGAGCGGGGCTTGTGCTTCCAATGGACATATATCTCGTCCATGAGAAAATTAGGAAGCAAGGCGAGCCAGGCAGAACGAACAAAGGAAAGATCTCGGGGAAACCGAGATCAAAACGATTAAGCACCCAAACGGTGCACGAACAACAAAAGGGAGAGAGGGAATAAGAGGAAAAAACTCCCTAAGAAACCAACAGTTTTCCTTTTTTGCAGCTAATTCCTAGCAAACTCTCTAGCTAAAGAACCTTTGGGCTACAGGGCAAACATAACACTGACACTCTGGCAAAAGTGGCGAGGCGGAACTTGGGGTTAAGTAGAGTCCGGGCTCCACCCGCAATTAATGCCAGCTGGCCAAAGAATCCGATGTGGACAAAACGATCATCCCGGACGAGAGTAAAAAAGAAAGCTCCCAAATAAGCACCAACCTCCAAAACCATGACAGGAATGTGTCATCCCATCAGAAAACAACAGCAATGCAGAGCGTGGCATATGCCCCCGCCTGTATGTTGATCAAGGGCATATTGAGATGGCTGCTGTGGCGGCCATATTAGATATCACATGATGCTGGTTTTCGAAAGGAACCTTCCTCTAGCCACTCCCAATCAGCAATTAAGAAATGGCATCAATCCGACGTGGGATTCTATAGTTATCCCACGGAAAAGAAAAGTTCACGGACGACGGACGGACGGACGACGGACGGACATGGTGTCGGCATAATGCCCCCGCTCCTCTTTGGAGGGCAGGGGGCATAAATATGCATCATAGGCTGCAGCAATGATTCTAGAGTGCATGGGAGGGGAGGTCATTCAAACTGCTGCATACATTCACATGTATATGCTCATCAAAGTAGCAATTAAAAGGAGTGAGTCAATATACAAGCTACTGGTTGCAGTAATTGATGCACAAGGCCTTATAAGTGCCAAATGTGAGAGAAGTGAAAAACAGAACTTACCAGTAAAACCTTCTGTGGTCAGGCCCAAAACATCACCAAAAACGGGTATCAGTTGGATCAGGCGTTCTTCAGTTTTTGCTGCGGTGGCCAAAATAAATATCGTATGGGGCCATATTGAAAATCGCATGACGCTGATTTTCGAAAGGAACCTTCCTCCAGCCCCCCCCCCAATATACCACCAGGAAACGGCATCAATCGGATGAGGTGTTCTTTAGTTATTGGGTGGAAACAAAAATCAAGATGGCTGCTTTGGCGGCCATACTGGATATCGCACAACACTGGTTTTCGAAAGGAACCTTCCTCCAGCCACCCTCACTACACCACCCGGAAACGGCATCAATCCGACGAGGTGTTCTTTAGTTGTTGGTTGGAAAAAAAATCAAGATGGCTGCTGTGGCGGCCATATTGAATATCGCACGAGGCTGGTTTTGGAAACAAACCTTCCTCTAGCCACCCCCAATATGCCATCATGAAATGGCATCAATCGGATGAGGCATTCTTTAGTTATCGGGCGGAAACGAAAATCAAGATGGCAGCTGTGGCGGCCATATTGAATATCGCAGGACGCTGGTTTTCGAAAGGAACCTTCCTCAAGCCACTCCCAATACGCCATTAAGAAATGGCATCATCAAGATGTTTTTTTGCAAATGTGAGACAAGCCTTTGTGTTATTTTTGGTCAGCAGAGGTTTTCCCCTTGGAACTCACCCAGTCTCTTTCTTATTGTTGATTCATGAATACTGACTATAACTGAGGCAAGTAATGCCTGCAGTTCTTTAGATGTTGTTCTGGGTTGTTTTGTGACCTCCTGGATGAGTCGTGATGCGCTCTTGGAGTCATTTTGGTAGGCTGGCCACTTCTGGGAAGGTTCATCAATGTTCGAAGTTTTCTCTATTTGTGGATAATGGCTCTCACCATGGTTCGCTGGAGTCCCAAAGCCTTAGAAATGGCTTTGTAGCCCTTTCCAGACTGATAGATGTCAATGACTTTGTTTCTCATTTGTTCTTGCATTTCTTTAGATTGCAGCATGATGTGTTGCTTTTTGAGCTCTATTAGCCTACTTCACTTTGTGAGGCAGGTTCTATTTAAGTGATTTCTTGATTCAGCAGGCCTGGCAGTAATCAGGCCTGCATGTGGCTAGTGAAATTTAACAAAAGTAATGTGGTTAATCACTGTTAATTCATGATTAAAACAGGTTTACTTTTACACACAGGGCCAGGTAGGTTTGGATAGCTATTTTCCCTCAATAAATGAAATCATCATTTAAAAACTACATTTTGTATTTACTCGGGTTATCTTTGTCTATCATTAAAATTTGTTTGATGACCTGAGACATTAAAGTGTGACAAATATGCAAAAAAAAAAAGAAAGGAAAAGAAATCAGGAAGGGGGCAAATACTTTTTCACAGCATTGTAGGAGAGCTTTTTGCAGAAAATGAGTTCCTCTTGCCATTTCTTGGTTTGACCTGCTCACTGTGCTTTGTGTGTCGGCTGTGTGATTATTTTATGATTTGCACAGAGTATTTAAGGATATTCTTGTGGCATTTCCTACAAAGCTCAATTTTCCCAGCAGCTTCTGAAATCAAGTTGAACTATGCAAACGCAAGTACCTTAAGCAAAGTGAACATACTGTTGCCCAAACATAGAAGTAATCATCTTAGGAAGCAATGATCTGAAGCAGGATAAGATGTTATTGTTATATGTTACTACATATTGTTGATGTTGTATTGTTATAGCATGTTACTACTGCTAGAATAATTAATAATGCAAATAGAATCCTCACTTCCATAAGGCGCCATTGTTTCCAGGAGTTAAGCCACCAATCCCACTCTCCCCACTGACCATGCCCAATTTTTTTTCATAAAACTCCCTCTGCAAGCTTCTTTGCTTATTCATTGCTTGAGTAAAAGACTTGTTGGGGGCAGTATTCTAAGGAATGAAGGTGTAACACTGATGTCTAAACTTCAAGCAGGCACCTCCCTCTTACAGCTAAGAGCCAACCTAGAGCTTGCCTGTTTTGTGATGCCATTTTATTTGTTGTTTTTACCCGCTCTCCTAAAGCTGACATGGTCGCATTGTAATAAGTGATAAATCTTTGCTGATTATGATAAATGTTGTCAACCCACTCCGCATTCCTATTTGGAGTTACCCATGAGAGGATGGACTCCAATCTGCCTAATCTTGCTTTGTACCCATTAGAGATTCCTCTTAGCTGGTGTGTCTAATCAAACCACATCCCAGGGTCTGGTTTATAGGATCTTTCCTTCCTTAGCTCATTATTTTTCCTTCATGCATCAAATGTGTTGTGCTAACATGAATCGTCTGGCCTACACCCCCGTATCAACGAGGGTCTATAATGCACTACCCTTCTAATTGAACGGTAGAGGGCAGTAACACGGCTCAGCGTCCAAAACACTAGGTTGTATTAGAAGCAAAAGAAGATGATGAAGCGCCAACGCCAAGGAAATTTAAAATAGCCTAAGCGCATTCTGGCACTGTGTTGTCTATCAGTTAGAATGCTAAAAAAAGCGCAGAGGAAATACGTAAAATCTCTCATGAAGAATAAAGCCAGTTTTAGAATTGGCACAAATGCAGATTTGATGGTAAGTAACTCTAGAAATACAGATAATTGGCGGTGCTTCACATTTTAGTTT
Source organism: Gymnothorax reevesii (assembly GCA_029721435.1). Taxonomy (NCBI): domain Eukaryota; kingdom Metazoa; phylum Chordata; class Actinopteri; order Anguilliformes; family Muraenidae; genus Gymnothorax; species Gymnothorax reevesii. The sequence goes on along the minus strand of CM056576.1, from coordinate 59,268,340 downwards.
TTGCAACAGCTTGACAGTCTTGAGCTTGCAAGCTTCCTCGGCTACGTTTTGCCTTCTGAACGCCAGAATTTGGAACAGTTCATTCGCTCTTATGGACGCAAGACTGAAGTGATCTAGCTAGCAAGCTTATGCGTTTTGCAGTCCAGCAAGCTGTTCACATTTGACGAGATCCTTTCAGCTGAACGTTATTATCAGCTAGCTAGCTAGCTTGTAGGCTAATGATTGTGGGAGCATATTGCTGACAATAATAAAATGACAACATTCTCAGAAATTCGTTTTCAAGATGCGAACGCATTGATGTCAGTCAAGATCAGGGTGTCCATTTGTTTTATGCCTTGTTATGCTTTTGTTTTTTGACGTTACCGACTGTCGAGTGAAAGAAAACTTGCCTTTCAGTTTTGACATCTTGGTAATGTATCGGATAAACACGATAATGTCATCATTGACTGCGTTTACAAGGTCTTTAGTATCCCGGTTTTGATTGGGTTTTTTAAGTATCCCGTTTTTGTGTTTGTCCATGTAAACACCATATCCCGAATTCAGAAACCGGGTTATGCCCTTATCCCGGTTTCAAGAAACCCGGTTTTGCCACCTGGAGTACTCCGATAGAAGCCGGGATACTGGAGCATGTATACGCCTTATCCCGGTTTCTGACGGCTGCCCATCGTGTGCGCAGGCACCAGAGTGACTGCGTGGTGGCAGTGACAGCCAAATGCCCAGAGATGTAAAAAAGAACTATTGTGGACAACGTCATTGGCTGGACCAAAGCGCACACGGCAGAATAGCTTTGCTGTATTGTGTATGTACATAAATGTCCAATGAGGCTCATGTAAACAGTAAACGTGGGTGACAACAAATGTTATATTTGGGTTGGGGGGACTTGTTTTCCGTGTTCTTTTTTTATCTTTCCATACTTAAAAAGGATACGAATAAGGAATTGTAAATCAACAATATTTATGCTCCATTATTTGGCAAAGCTAAAGAATAAGCGCTACGATGCGCTACAGGATGGTAGCTACGGCGTGTTTCCCCAACTGGGATCAATGTAGAAGTCTCAAAAAGTATGAAACCGCGCCAGTTCCAGTTTCCGCGAATACACAGTTAATAATAAACGGAAGCCTATTTTGACAAGTAATTTAACTGGCACCTTTTTGCCAGTTATGTTAACTGTAATTTCACAATAAGTTTACCACAGAGTTCAGTGCATGTTCAGAGTAAGCCACGGTAAAATGCGCGCAGGACTCCACTTGCAGTAAAAATGACAAGGAGACAATGCGTTAATTTAACGGTTAAATTCAGTCAGTTTATATCACCTTAGGAAAGCCGAACTTGATTTCGTTGCTTTGTTGCAACTACTTAAGTGCATGGTGCAAAGCAGCTTGTCCAGTATACACGAGTGTATTTGAATGGAAATGCAATATGACGGGACTGGAAATTTTGTCCCATGTAAGCGAAAATCAATTATAAAAAATCCGGTAGATTCAATGTTTATTTAATCGAAAAACAGCACAGAAAAAACGGGACTTGAGCTGTCGTCCGGCATGAGTGATTTTCCGTTTTATACGAGGAAGGTTTAGGCTTTATTCAATAAATATTGAATAGCCTACGTCACCACTCTAGTTCTTAATATCTTTGTGCGAATACCTATTAAAGTTGGTGATGTATTCAATATTTTTGGTCGCTCTCTCCCATTGCTGAAAATAAAGCGGATGAGCCATAGCTGTTATGCGACGTGAGTATTTAGTAACCCTAAGCCCGCTAGAAACCACAGAGGTCTCACGTTTGTCTACTTCTAAATCACACCTCCCGCTCAATCTGTAGTAAACGAAAGACATAAAAGATGTAAATCACGCCTGCGCAGATAGGATACAGTGATCAGAAAACGGGTTGCTGGTATTTATCATGTATACAGGGGTATGAATAACTGGGTTTCTCCGTGTTCCATGTAAACATCATATCCCGGTTATGCTCAAAGCCGGGATAAGCCTCAAAACCGGGATACTAAGGACCTTGTAAATGCAGTCACTGATGATAATGATAAAAAAGACGCCTGTTTATGGTCTTGGAAACGATACATATAAGCGTGTTATGCATTTTGTCTCTTTTGCTTTTTGCATTGCTGTATCGTATTTTAATGCCAAATATGGCAATGTTTTACTATGATGTGGTTAACAGGATTATTTATTAATAATAATTAATTTGTTTTGCCGGTTATGTCATATCGATACGAGGAAAATTGATATAGCCACGAATCTTTAAATGAACCATCTCTGGTGTTCTAAAACTCATCTTTTCAGAATGATATGTCATGATAAAGGCAATACAAACAACAAAATTAACAATTGGTGTGCATTTTCTTCTGGTTGCAGTACAGCTTCTATTAGTTTTTAAGCTAATAATGTTTTTTAGTGTAACATCAATTTTGTTGTATCAGCAGCGTGTCCAGTAGCAAGGTCAAAAGATGCAGCAGAAATCTATTTTTATTAATCTATGATAGGATTCAGTTATATTTCCCTGACAGATTTCTTTTTACATACATAATTCACATTGATATAAACCTTTGTAGTGTCTGAAACATGTTACAATGACTCAGTTCTGATCTGTAACTGAAATGAAGTTAAAAAAAATTTTATCTAATTTCCTACATATATTATATTCATGCAGTTTTCCTTAATTTATGGTGTGGACAGTGTCATAAACTTAATTTCACGCCGGAATTCTCCTTTGACTTGGGGTGTATTGAAACATGATAATCAGTACTAACTTTTGTTGAATACCCCACCTCCGTACGCACGCAACTTTTCGAAATAAATGGATTTTTAGCCGAAGCTCCCATCAGGCTTATAATGGTACTGAATCGGGCATTGTGTTGCCATACAAAGAAATTGCAATTTTTTTTTCATCATAAACAAGGCTCAAAGTAGCTCCACACTTCATTGGTAGAATTCCGAGGGCCCTGACATTTAAAACGAGGCACTGAGAACTTTGAAAATGCACTGGTAGTTTATCAAAAAAAGACTATTTATGCAAACAGTACCTTGATGTAGTTTCCAGTTGCCTCCATCTTGAAACTCACAATAAGTCTATTGACGAGCACGAACGAATAAATTGCAGTCTGTTTGGTGCAGAAAACATGCTTGAAACAGCAAAGTAAAATGCAGCATTAATGCATCATGCAGATATAGGACAGAGGCTTCTATATTCCAACACATTAAAGGTGAGGAGAGGAGCTCATTTTATTGGTGAAGATTTGACTCCGCTGTGTTATACCCAAACATGCCTTCTTTGCCACTTGCGCCGGAAGGAGGGACAGAGGCGGGACAGAGGAGTACTTGCGCCAGGCTACGCTGGGCACGAAATTGCGACATACGCCTGGACACACCCTGTTGGCGCGGCGCACCTCCACATTTGCCGCGCCTGCGCCTGGTCTACGAATTTAGAGCCCATAGTGTTTAATATGAAATATTATTTATGTAATTTTTACTCTTATCTTTTTCCCCTCTCCCATCCTAGGTACAGTTGAATGTACTTTTGTTTCTGCATCGGATTGCAGAAGAATCTAGGTCCAAAGCCTTTGAGGAGAAGAGTGCCATCATCAAACCGCATCACATAAAGGCTGTTTCCAAGGTAACCATCAATATTAGTTCCTTGGCCATACTTGCCCTGATGTGTAACAGGGGATGGTTGAAACAGCAACTTGCAGCTTAAATAAAAAAAAAAATGTATACTCAACCTTGTCTGAAAATGACCGCTTGAAAAGTTAATGAAGGATTTATATTTTTCAAACCATAAGGGCACAGATTAAGAGAAAAAGGGGCCATTTTGAGAAAAAGGTTAAACGCCTCTTTTTTCACCATCGCGTCAATCTATGTAAGAAAAGGGAGTTGGTCTCCTGAGCTCAGTAGGTAGTAATAGCTGGTACCGAGTCGGAGTTTTTGCGTTATAGATAGTCGGGCTTTTCTCAGTGATTTTAAATTGCATTTTGACATTATGCCAGGTTTAATTATTGTGTTCGCGCAGGTTGCACAAACTCCTGCCTGTCAGGACACTGAGAGAGGGCCAGTGTGTCCCCAGTTTTACCAGTGGGAAAGTATGACGGGTGCACAGCTGATGCAGAAAATCTTTATGAACTAATATGTAATCTTGAGTTTTTTCAGTCTTTGTCCATGATTAACAAGTTTCCCAATAAGTAGAATTCTATATTGGCAGTTAAAGCTACCCAAAGCAATCTCTGATGGTCCTACAAGCACCAACTGTGTAAATGAACAAAGCCACTTCTCCCTCCCTCTCTTGCTATCGGGGCTCTGGGGTGCAGTGTCTGACATGTGAGTCACATAGTGTTGTGTGCCTTATGTGCGCCTTCATCTCATATTTTTGATAAACCAACGAAACTGTCACCTTAAAAGTTATACATTAACCCCTTAAACTCTGAACCTACTAAAGGGAAAATTGAAGCGAAAAGTCAAAGTCAGGGAAGGCATTTTTTATATTGTAGGACAATGTCACATACATATTCAGTATTTGCTGAATGCATCACATCAATGAAGCACCATCACGCTTATATTGATAGAAACATTCAAACCCAGAACGCCATGGCCACAGCACTACATCAAAAGGAAGATGTCTAGATCTTGCATGTTGTTGCAGACACATTTCCTTGTAATTCAGCAGGGAATATTTGGGATTGTTGGAAACCTTAGAATCTTTGTTTGAATTTAAAATAAACCTGATGTTCTACAGGTTTGAATGCAGCTGCTACAATTGACAAACCCAAATTTGGGTCAGCAGGTTTATGGAGTTACATTAATCTATGCCTTAAACCCAAGATCAAACTTCCAGGGGACCTCATGGCTTTTTGTAACTTCAGACAGAGATGTTTTTTTCTGATCTTTGATTGAAGAATAGAAAGTTAATTATTGCCCCCTGTATCTGCCTACTGCAGCAACCATGACTAGACTTCTGCAGATTTTCGAATGACTGTTGGCTGCCTGACTTTTGATACATTCTCAGATTGACCACCATGATGTTACAGAGGAAAATGCAGTGCTGAACAAATTTGTTAGACCACCACCCAATGTAATTTTTATGCCACAGCTGCCCAAAATTAATAGTGTTGGTAATTATCAAAATTCTTTTTACTTTTCTGTAATGGTTAATCCACCAGTATGCGCAAGCTCTTTAACTGAAATTATATTTTTTCTGCTAAAATATAATTGCCTCCACCAACGAAGTTGGGGCGGAGGTTATGTTCTCGCCCCTGTTTGTTTGTTTGTCCATTTGTCTGTTTGTGAACAACATAACACAAAAAGCATTGCACAGATTTGTCTGAAATTTTTTGGGTGCATTGCTATTACATCAAGGATGGACCCTAGTGATTTTCACCATGATCACTGAAACAATGTGGCCGCCACGGCAGCCATCTTGAAATCGTACCACACGTGAGAACTCAACTTTGCTCCCACTCATGCACATTTGGATTATACTGCCTTGGCGGAGGTATGCACTCTACGAGGGCGCCTCTAGTTATTGTTGTTATCCATGAATTTTTGAATTTACTGTTTTACAAAAGAGCAGAAAGAAATAGTAAATTGCATTATTATTTTTAGATTAAGATGCCAAACAGTTATTTTCTTGCATTCGTGAACATAAAATTAGTTTTGGTGGTTGAATGCACGAATGCAAGCTGTAGGGTTGGGCGAAAAATGTATAATATTTAAGCGTGATCATTTTTAAGCGCAATAAAAGTAACTGCCTCGATGGGGCAGACAGACGAGCTTGATTATTACCTTTTCTATGCCACATACCTTTAATTTAGTGTTGAACTAACATCAGAGACCATTTGTAATTCTTCTGGGAAGAAAAGTACGAATTGAAGTCTGCTAATTACCAGCGAAGTTGGACAGCCTCCATTACTTTGGCATAATTAGCTTACCTTAAATAAATTCCCGTGTACTTTGCCTCACTTGCAATCAAGCCATTTCAGCCAACTGACCAATCAAAACCAAAATCTGGCCAATAATGATTAAGAGATGATGAGAAGCAGACCGACCTAACCTGGCTGCTGTTAGAATGAAAGAATGTCCATTATCTGAATAAATAGCAGACCTCTAAATTCCGCCTCTTCATGAAAATTTAACATATTATTTAAAAGGGTTTCTTAAAAATAAATCATGTTAAGATGGCCCTGGTTTTTAAGCATTTAAAAAATATACGCAAGTGGAAAACATTGTGTTTAGCATATCGAATGTGAATGTGAGAGATGAATTATTTTCGCATTGCAAGCAATTGACTAATGCACCAAAGACTTGGCAAGCACGTTCAGGAAAATCTGCACCGCAAATTTTTTGCCATTTTTATTTAATGATTGAATTAGATTAATTTGAAGTATTTCATAGCTCTTGATTTTAGTTACTTTTGAGCGTCTAAAGTGCCTACAGTGAATACGGAAAATATTTTGTTTGAGCGTATCGAACGTGACATGTAAATTGTTAATCGCACTCACACACAACTGCAAAATGTAATAATCCAGCAAACACATTCAGGCAAATTGCGTGCTGAACCAAGCAACGTTAAGGTCTTCAAAATCATCATCCTCTACTCGAGTCGACCATTGTTTTCGCCCCCTTCCCATTTACTTTTCTCGATTTGCAGTCAAACGGTTGAATCGCTCAATGAACAATTTAAATTGGATAACAGTCTAATTTATTTCGATATCATTTTTGTTTGTCGCATTTTGAAATTTCAATGGCCATGAAACATGACAGAGTTTCCTGTCTACGTTTGGTACATTATTACTAGTTTGACAGTTGGCCTCTGTGTTCGAGTGTGTTAACAATCTACATGTCACGTTCGATACGCTTAAAAACAAAATGTTTTCCATCTTCACTGCAGGCTATTTAGATGCTCAAAAGTAACCAAAATCAAGAGCTATGAATTACTTTTTTTCAGATTAGTCCTGTTCAATTAATTCAGTGCTTTTGTCTATTGCGTGCAATATGAATATAATTTCTCACATTCATGTTTGATATGCTTAACAAAATGTTTTCCACTTGGCATGTATTTTTAAACACTTTAAAACCAGGGCCATCTTAAAATGATTTTATTTTTCAGAAATCTTTTTAATGATATGTAAAAATGCAACGATGAGAGGTGATTTCAGTTATCTGCTATTTATTCAGATTATTGACATTCTTTCAGTCTTACACCGTAGCCTGGTTAGGTCTGTCTGCCTCATTATCTCTTCTATATCATTATAGGCCACATCTTGGTTTTGATTAGTCAGTTGGCTGAATAAATGGCTTGATTGCAAGTTAAGCAAAGTACACGGGAATTGATATAAGGTCAGCTAATTACGCCAAGGTGAAGGAACCTGTCCAACCTCGCTGGTAATTCGCAGACTTCAAATCGCACTTCTCTTCCCGGAAACATTTTAAAAGGCCTCAGATTTTTGCTCCACGCAGCATTAGGTATAGAAAAGGTAATGAGTAGCTCGCCTGTCTGCTCCATAGTAAAAGTTAATTTTATTAGATATTAGTTTTATCGCCCAGCCCAAGCAGTTATCATGACCAATGGAGGCCATGCAAAATGTATATATATATTTTTTGTTTGTTTTTATGTGTGAATAAGGTCTAATTAGTGGGTTCAGTTTGTCATTTGCCAAAGAAATAAAAAAATAATTTTTAGTTTTAAACAAGGTTTCTCATTTTTTTATGACCAGTGGTCTAATAGTATTTAAGCACTGCATGTTCAACAAAATAGTGCTAAAATATTGACATTTAGATTAACTAAGCTATATCCTGCAAAAATCTTTTCAAACGGGGAAATCTGCATACTGGGATCAATGAAGTAGTCGTATCTTACATTAATATATGCCCAGCCCAACCAAGCTTACAATCCAGACCATCAATTTCCTTGTGACGTTCACATAAGATAATTGTGACACCAAATTTATGGAATATGAGTAGTATATTCTGTGTGCCTTCATAATTGACATTCATCAAATAAACTTATCCCATATTTTATGCATGAATCATTGTCTAGTTTGCCTATTTTTTTTCACGATTTTGAAAAAATAGGACCAAGGGTCCTGTAGCTTACTGGCAACAGTCTTATTGTGATGATACAAGTTATGAAAATTTCATGTGAAGTGTGACATTTGAATCAATGAAAATCAATGTTGAGGTCATTAAATAAAACTTCACATACATTTATAAGACCTCCTGTAATACAAACACAATCCTAAGCTCTGAAGCGGTTTTGCTGATCCAAGTCATTGAAAATTCAATATGTCAATTGTGAACTTTAAAGGTCACAAAAGGTGAAGTTGAGGTCAGCAAATGGATATATGAGCATATATGACTTTCTAAATGTCTCTATACAAACCCAGGCTCAATCTGTGACCATTTTGGTGATAGAAGTCATTGTACTTTCACTGTCAATTAGACCCTTTGGTCACTGACAGTCAAGTTGAATGTCACCAAATGAAAGTTCATATGTGACTTCCTAGATGTCAGTAACACAAACTTAGGCTCCATCTGTGACCATTTTAGTGATACGAGTCATTGAATTTTCACTAGGTCACATTTGACCTTCGAAGGTCAATACAAAGGGCACCAAATGAAAGTTCATTTATGACTTCCTATTAGGGCTGGGCGATAAATGTATCGCAATAATTCTAAGTGCAATAAAAGTAACCGCCACTATGGGGCAGTCAGGCGAGCCTGCTTATTACCTTTTCTTTTACCTAATGCCGCGTGGGGCAAACATCAGAGGTCATTTGAAATGTTTCCGGGAAGAAAAAAGTGTGATTTCAAGTGTGCTAATTGTCAGCGAGGTTGGACAGCTTCCTTCACCTTGGCGTAATTAGCTTACCTTAAGTCAATTCCCATGTACTTTGCCTAACCTGCAATCAAGCCATTTATTCAGCCAACTGACTAATCAAAACCAAAATGTGGCCTATCATGATTAAGAAGAGATAATGAGAAGCAGACAGACCTCACCTGGCTGCCGTGTTAGATTGAAAGAATGTCAGTAATCTGAAGAAGAAGAAAAAAACAGACCTCTAAATTCTACCTTTCATCAGGGAATTTTGTATGTATTATTAAAGGTATTTCTTAATTTATTTTAAGAAAAATATAGGCTACGTGAAGTGTAGAACATTTTATGTGAAGCAAATGGAACGTTAATGCAAGAGAGAATATGTTTGCATTGCACGCAATAGTCAAATGGACCCAAGATTAGGCAAACGCGTCCAGACGAATCAGTCCAACAAATTGTACCGTGGCATTTTTTATTAGATAATTGAACAAGATTAATTTAAAATAAAGTAATATAGCTCTTGATTTTTGTAACTTTTGAGTGTCTAAATAACAAACAGTGAAGGTGGAAAACATTTTATTTAAGCGTATGGAACATGAAAAGTAAATTAACGCATTCGCATGCAGCGCGTCAGAATGTAAAATTAGAAATACTTTGGCAAACACATTCAGGCAAATCTGTCGTGTTTCATGGCTATTTAAATTTCAAAATGTGACAAACTGATATCTAAATAAATCAGACTATCTACCAATTTAAATCATAAGCCTAATTGAGCAAATCAACGGTTTGATTGCAAATTGAGCAAAATAATTGGGAAGGGGGTGAGAGCAATTGTCAGGTGGAGGATAATGACTTTGCAGACCTTAACTTTTTGTTGTTCAGCACGTAATTTACCTCACTGTGTTTTCCAAGTCTTTGCTGAATTTATCTATTGTGTGCAATGCAACAATCATTTCACTCACATCACACTTGAAATGGTTCACAAAATGTTTTGCACTTCACGTATGTTTTGAAACGCTTAAAACCAGGACCATCTTAAAATGATTTTACTTTCAAGAAACCTTTTTAATGATATGTAAAAATTATACGAGAGATGGAATTCAGAGGTCTGCTGTTAATTCAGATTATTGACATTCATTCAATCTAACATGGTCGCCTGGTTAGGTCTGTCTGCTTCTCATCTCTTCTTAACCAAAATGTGGCCTATAATGATTTTGATTTTTCAGTTGGCTGAATAAATGGTTTGATTGCAGGTTAGGCAAAGTACATGGGAATTGATTTAAGGTAAGCTAATTATGCCAAAGTGATGGAGGCTGTCCAACCTCGCTGGTAATTAGCGTACTTCAAATCACAGTTTTCTTCCTGGAGTCATTTCAAATGACCGCATTAGGTAAGTGTCATAGAAAAACGTAATAAGCACGCTCATCTGTCTGCCTCTTAGTGGCAGTTACTTTTATTGCGCTTAAAATAATCCCGATTCGGTTAAAGGCGGTGTAAAGAAAAATCAGAGATTTGTTTCAAAACATATTATAAATGCAGCAAATTAATTGTTAAAAAGCACACAAAAAGACTCACTTCTATATAGTGCTTAATTTTAGATTTAGACGGTTGAACTGTTTCACTCTGTTTTAGAGGTTTAGGGTTTTTTGGGCGGGCTTAAACAGGGGGCCGCATGACGCACTGCGGCCCCTACTTTCATAACTCCTCCCACGCACACTGTAACTGTATTAATACTTTCAGCGCATAAGCCTCGGTAGTATTCCTGCACGTTCTCGAGCCTCGAAAAGCATCAACTGACGATAATTTGCAGCTGGCTAGCTAATTAAGTAGTCATGACTCCTCCTTGTTCGTGCATCTTTCCTGGATGCCACAGTGTGCAGGGTGGTGGCTCTATCAGTTTACTTAAATTTCCAACGGGCAACAGCATCAGGAATTTTTAAAAGGCGCGGGTGTTGCAAGCAGCGCCGGTGTGTGGTGTCTGTCGCTAGGCAACCTTGACAGCACCATACACAGGCAGCCAGGCACAGACACACAGGGGCTGCGTAGATCAGCGCCACGACTATTTTGCCTGCCTTAGTATTTCCTGTGTTTTATTTTCTTCATTATTGTTAGATTTAGTGTTGATGTGTGTGTGACAGACATGTGCATTGGACATTTACGAAAATACGGAACAAATCGCGTACCGTATTAGTTCAATATGGTACGCAACATTTAAGCCCAACGCCCACTGGCCGCGAAGCGTCGCGTCAAACTCCGAATGTTGACTTGACGCTTTTAAACGCCCAATGAAAGCGTCAGCCGCATCAACATTGACTGCTGTCAACACGACCAAGAAGCCATGAGTGTCAATCTCAATATATTCACCAAGACAACGACGGTCAGGTTACTATGCACTATCCGTTATATACAGGCATAATTTCCCTCCTGAATTTAGCCGTCTTGTAAATTTTGATTATGATTCACTTTACTTCACCCAGCAGGGAATTAGCTAGCTAGCTAACCTAGCAGTGTACTTATCGGTGTACCCTGAGTTAGGTACTGTCTAACTGTACATCGCTTGATAACTTAAATGCTCGCAAAATAACGGATTTCCTCTCAAAAATGCGACTTGGTTAAAGTGCCAGTAAATACCTTGCATGTCTTCAATGATATCTCAATTGTGACAACATATAAAATGGTATCAGTAGGTATCTTCACTTCGATATGTTACACAAATTTTTACGACATCGAAAAATGTGGATTTTGATGTAAAAAACTCACTCAACCCTCAAACTGTCGAAAATGTGATGTCATTCGAGTAAGTTCCCTTTCTTGTGTACCACGTGACGTGTGACGTAGCACACACAACAGCAATGGCGGAAAGAATCAAGTTGACAGCCTCAGAGAGAAAATGCCGGAAAATTATCCTTGATGCCAAAAGAAGACGATCCCTAGTATATATTGGGAGTGCTATTGATCGTTGGAAGAGTCTGAGAGAGCGACTGGGCATTGACAATGATGAGTTGGCCCTAACTTTGATGGATTAGTAAGTTGAAATACCGTGTTGGTTTTTCTTAGCAACATTTCTCGCGCTACTCGAGTTCATAAAAGTATACAACGTAAATGGTAGTGTGCCTCGAATGGGGGAATTATGTTTTGCTTATCGTGTTTGCCTCCGCATTCTCCAAAAACGTTCCTGTCGGTCTTCTTTTTCGTACGCGCGACGCCATCTTTGTTTACAGTGCGCGATTTCGACCCACAATGCTTTGCGCGGTAAATAATCTAGCCGATCTATTTTTAGACTTGGAAACCCTTTTTTGAAAAATTGCATTTCCTAAGGTTATTTTTGGTTGAATATTTTTTATAATTTTTTTGGGGCCATATTACAGATAGCTTGACTTTTGGAATTTAAAAAAAAAAAAAACACATGCAAGGTATTTACTGGCACTTTAAAAAGCAGGCATATCGGTTCTGACAATTGCATGTGAGGATTCCGCTAAATGTGTTCCACCAACCATGACAAGGTGAAATAGTTAAATAACCTACAAGACAAATGAGTCTCTATTGAGTTGATGCCTCAGAAATTGAGCAGTGGCAAATAGTAAAAATCTGACGCGCGTCATATGCTGCCAGTGGGTGTTGCTCCATTGAAATGAATGTAACGTTAGCTCATCAATTTTTTGACGCGGGTCTCACGCTGCCAGTGGGCGTTTTAATTGGCAATTAAATGACCCCAATGAAGCTGATGCATGCATTAGCATCCATTTTTTCACTTCTTAGAGCAGAGAGAACTCCTTCATCTTTCAGGTTTTTGAAACCTAATTTTAATACTTGGCGAATTTTTTGGTCATTCAAATTTTGCTGGGTGGTTAATAACACACTTTTCTCTGCTGAGAGAAACTCAGGAGACATATTTATTATGACTTTACACGGACTTTAATCGTGCAACCATGCCCAGGGGTCTCCAATCTAATCCACAAAGGGCCAATGTGGGTGCTGGTTTTTGTTCCAGCCCAACATTAACACACCTGATTCTAATTATCAAGGTCCTGGTTGAACCCCTGATCAGTCAATTCAGGTGTTGTAGCCCTGGGCTAAAACTAAAACCCGCACCCATGCTGGCCCTTTAGATAGATGGATAGATAGATAACTTTATTAATCCCCAGATTACGGATAACACATCCCTGTTCAAGCCCAACTTTGCAATGGCCTGCCCTGAGCCTTAAATGCATAACGGTTTTTAAGCTGTTTCTGTTTAAGATCGCTTGATTAATATTCAAACAAACAATTTATTTACTGAACAATCAAGAACAATTTATAAAAATGTAATTGTTAGGAAATTATTCAAAAATGGCAGATCACCGATGGGCTACATCCTCAATATTCTTAATAGTGATATTGTAGGGATGGAAAAAAAAATGTATAAATTAATCCAGTATTTTCTCTGAATTCCATCTCCGGTCTTAGCAAATTTTGTTTTCATTTGTTATTCATTCCACTTGTCATTCCACACACCATTTTTGGGGCCAGCAGTTAGACTTTGTGACTGCAGAGAATTATCCACAAAGCCCACCAAGATACAAAAACACAGCGATCTTCTGTAGGTTATTTTTTGACAGATGCAAAGGCTTCTTTTGAAACTGTAATAAATTGATTATAAATCACTGCCACATACCAATCGAGCCTGCGATTTGAAGATTCCATATCTGGAAAAAGAATGATGATATTAGCTTTCCTGTTGCCCTGTCTTTGGCAATATTCAAGTTAGGGGTGTCAATGTTTACAATTTTTTTCTACACATGTACACGAGACTTCTAACCGACGTGTACCCGGTTACATGTTCGGAGATTTATGAGCTTTTTCTATCGCACTTGCGCTGTATAACTACAGAAAGTAAAATGAGTTAAATAAAATCCTCTATCATTTTGACAGATAAGAAAATGTACAAGTGAAAGCTGAAAAGGGTTTAACCTTCTTTTTTAATCACTGTTTGAACTATTGCTCACTTTTGTACATTAAATAACATTTTTTAAACTTCAAGTGCAAACTGCATCCCTCTCTCTCAACGGGAGCTGCGCCTGAATTTTAATATGCGTCTCATAAAAAAAGTAATGTGGAATTGGTGAGAAAGCAACTCGAAAAGAAGCCAAAGTAAGCTGAAGTGAGAGGAAAAAACTTCACCTTTATATCCACAAAGTTTAAAAAGTAGAGAGGGACTCTCACAATTATTCACTAAAATTTCCTCCTCTTTCGAGGCGAGGATGCGTGATCAGGTCGTGAGAAGCCGACAGAACACCAACCAACAGTATAATGTACAACAATACGCAACAATATAGGCTAAAATAACAAGCCATTAACAGTTTTTGTTTTCAGCTGCACGACATTTGCACATGGAGAAAATGATGAGCGCAGCGCTCCTTTCAAGTCCTCTGCAGCCTATTCTTGATGTGGTGCGACATTGGCTGTGGCTGCGGGTTTTTTTTTTTTTAATGTATCAATGTACACAGCAAAAATCGCAGTGTTATCTGAACTCCAGTAGTGTTTATTTGAGACCAGTTGGTCTCATATAAACTCTACTGGCGTTCAGTTAACACTGGGACGTTTGCTGTGTAACATTGCGCCCCATGCATCTGTATGCGGATAACTGCACTAGTGGGAACAATTAAGTGTATTGTCTGTGAATGTTATTATCATATTATCACCCCTAAAAATAGGCGACTGTATGTATTGTGAGAAATGAACGAGGGGAGGGAAAAAATGATGTGTACACGGTAATTGGTTTTTCTAAATGGTTATGATTTGTTATTCGTGTAACCGTTTACATGTGTAGACGTTGACACCCCTAATTCAAATGGTTCTTAGAACTACCTTAGTTTTGTCGGACAATACAGCACATGCATGGGTAAATAATATTTTAATATTTTAATGTATATTTTTACATACATTAAAATGATTTTAGAACCCAATTTCTATTTCCTTTTCTCCCTTTTCTGTTAACTTACGAGCTTTCTCCAATACAGCTGTCTTGGAATTTGTTTTTTTAAAAGTACAGCCATGGAGGACTCTTTGAAAAATACAGACAAGGAGGAGTTTTTGAAACTTTTTTTACATTTAAAACTGGGCATTGCACCCAAACTGTGCATGTTATGTCTTTATATCTTAGGTGAGGCATAAAAATGACAGACTAGATAATTCCTTTCTTAATAGCCATTAATAACAAAAAGACAGCCATAGGAAATAGCACATTACCATATTTTCACTCATTCGCAGATGATGCTGTCCGACAATATAAAAAAAAATACCTTTTCTGACTTCTAACCTACTTGAGGGAAAACTTAAAGGGACTATCTAAAGGGTGAATGCGCGCAACGAAGTGGAGCATCTTGGTACAACCATTTCAAGTTCGTCAGATTTTGTGTAAGCGTTTTTCAATCTGTTTATATCGCGTTTATCCTTGAGAAGTTTGAAGTTTTTTTGTAAAAATTATCTTTATTGATAGTAGAGCCTGTTTGTGGCATCAGTTTGTCATAGTTTGCGTTTTTGTAGCGTTATTATTACTTTTAAGTTGGCCTATGTTGACTAGATCTATGCCGGCTGCATGTCAGACAAAATGTTGCGACAAATAGGTTCTGTGAACATTCAAGACAGTTGCTTGATAAAAAATTCCACCAACTTCTCAAGCATGCATGCGATGCAAACGGATTGAAACTCCACCACGAATTCACAGGTTTACCTTGCCTCACACTTTCACTGTATTTTCGTGGAAGGGAATATGGAGGGTTAGTATTATTTATTCTCCGTGGATTTCAGCAAAGATAAATGCGGTTACTCTAGCAACTTTGCGTTTACAGGTCATCTTCTGTATTTAAAACGGCGACGAAAGTACACTTTACACACGTACTAATAAGCTTGGGGTTTGTATTTCTACTCCCTTGATATCGCACTGCCTGTATGAAAGTGTTTTAACGACTGGACTCTACTACGCATGTGCCCCAGCTGACACAGTCTCTTTAAGTGAAAAGTTATAGTTTAAGGGGTAATGAACTTTGCTACAAATTATACTGTCCACCATGGATATTTGACATTCTACCACTTACAATCTAATTAGTGAGTGGAAGTTAAGGTCAGACTTTGATTTTTACTAAATCTAATGTTTTTCAGAAATTGCTGAAGGGGGCCAGAGGATGAAGTGGAACAGATTCAACTGGAAAGAACTGTTACTTTTTTCCTCATGAAATTAATGAAAAATTAATATGGTTAAATTAATTTGATTTTAATTTGAGTTACAACTAGTTTAATTTGTTTTTGCTTTGTTGTTTGTTTCAATCAGTTTTTTTTCCCAGCCGTTGGGGTTGTATTTGTTTTTATTGGGATTCATTGATGTGTTGAAATGGTTAATAAGATGAATTGGTTACAACCTCCTGCCCCAAAATGTATTTCGGAAAGGACAATATCATGCTGAATGAGTGCAATAATGACTTATGTTTTAAAATGTTCTCATTGGCTTCATGCATGGTTTTTTAACCTTCAAATTAGATTAATGTGCATTAAAAGTCTGATTTCAACGAGCTGGTCTAAACTCACTCTTTTTTTTTCTGCTGCCTTTCCTTTGAAATATGCTTCATAATAAATGGAGAAATGTGTGGAACAACCACAGACTTTTAGCTCATTATAAGAAGACAATATTGAGAATGTTAAGCACACAATGTTGGGCTACTTGAAGCCAGAGGTTTGAAGGAGTCAGCTGAGCTGAATTGTGGTAACCCCTACATGTGGATGCAAAATCAAGATTAGCCTTGCCCATGTGTACATAACCCCCTTTTCAGGTTTTATTACACAGGATTTGAGTGTTACAGAAGTTCAATGACAAAAAATACAACCCATTTCCAAAGAAGTTGGGATGCTGTGTAAAATGTAAATAAAAACCGAATACAATAATTTTCAAATCAACTTGAACTTTATATTTATTTGAAAATGGTACAAAGACAATGTACCAGATGTTGAAACTGAGATATTGTTTTTTGAAAAATATGCGCTCATTTTGAATTTGATGCCAGAAAGTTGGCACAGGGGCGTGCTTACCACTGTGTTGCATCACGTCCTCTTCCATCAACACACTGTGAGCGTTTGGGAACTAAGGAGACCAACTACTGTTTTGAAAGCAAAATGTTTTCCCATTCTTGCTTCATGCAAGATTTCAGCTGCTCAAAACCTTGCAGCCTCCTTTGTCAAATTTTTCATTTCATAAAGTGCCAAATATTGTCAGTGGGTGACAGGACCAGCCAGACAGACCGCTTTAGCACTCTGACCATTTTACTCAAGAGCCATATTGTTGTAATACATGCCGAGTATGGTGTTTGGCATGGTGAGTGGTGTAGAGTGGTTTAGCCCTCACCACTACTTATGAAAGACTTTTTATACCCAATAATGTCACTGACCTGTTTCTAAATCTAGTTAGTTGTGAGATGTTCTGCCAGTTGTCTTTTTTTTTTTTTAAGCATCATGCAACATTTCCAGTCCTTTAATGTCCCATCCCTACTATTTATTATCCCCCCGGCATATAATGTGGGGGAATATAGCGATAGCCATGTCTGCCTGTCCGTACGTCCGTAATCATTTTGTTTCCGGGGCAGAACTCAAAAACCGTTCAATATTTCATCACGAAATTTGGTGTGTAGATCTGATATATCATGTAGATGTGCCTTTTTGGTATTTACGAATTTCTTGAACAGTTAATCCATGAATGTGGGGGGCCGGGGGGATACGCCATTGCCAGATGGCTCTTGTTACTATTATTATCCCCGCGGCATAAAAATGCAGGGGATATAGGCATTGCCTCGTTCATTCGTCCGTCCGTAATCGTTTTATATCCGGAGCAGAACTCGGAAACTATGCAAGATATCAGCACCAAACTTGGTACATGTATTGTATGTATAGTCTAGATTTGCCTTTTGCTACTTTGGGAATTTTGGGATTCCTATTTTTGTCGTTTCCATGGAAACAAATCTGGACTTGGTGCACATCAGGTCTAGTTTGTTTCCAGAGCAGAACTCTACAACTGTTCAATACATCTTCCTTAAACTTTGCATGTGTATTATCCACATACTGAAGTGGTACCTTTTGATATTTTCAGATTTATGAAAATTTTATTTCTTTTTCGTTTCGAAGGAAACAAGTTGGATTTTGACTCTACAGTGATAGGTTCGTTTCCGGAGCAGAACTCAAAAACCATTCAATATATCTTACTGAAGCTTTGCATGTGTATTACCCACATACTGAAGTGGTGCCTTTTGATACTTTCCGATTTCTGAAAATCTTCTTTTTATCCCCCGGTAGCATTAGTACGGGGGGTATAGTCATCAGTGTGTCCGTCTGTCCGTCCGGGCGGGCAGGCGTCCGTCTGTAATCATACCTTGTTTGTAGTAAATTTTGTTGAGTCAGTTGTCAGCAAAAGAGTCAGCAATACTCCATTTTGGTGAGCCATTTTTGTATTATTTACTTGAATGATAGTCTGGTAACAATAATGAACATAGGGGTCAAATAAAGTATAGTAAACTTAATTTATGTGGTGGATAAGTTGTGGTTGGATGCCTTCGTGGTGATCTGTCATGCGTCTGTAAACTTTTTGTCTCGACAGCGCTCCAGTGCCTTCAGTTTTTTGACGGATCCTTTTCATATTTTATATACATGTTTGTGGTATGACAATCTAGGCCTAGTTCGATTTAGGCCATGTTGCTATTGGCCGATCGGGTGCAGTGGCTTTGCCACCATTTTTTGAATTCCGGTGGATCCTAATGTTGTATTGTTCCACCCCTTCTAGTTAAGGGATCAGCAGCTGAAATTATTGAGAATACAGACAAAGTTTCAATGGAATTTTGGCATTTTTTTTATTGAGGAAATGTCCTTTCAGTCATCGAATATCAATCGCAAATCCAAAATGGGTAAAATACCATCCAATAATAAATTAAGTATGACATGTCTTATTCCCTCCTTCTACTTCACTCATAGTGTCTCATTAAATCACTGCCATTTACTTTGCATTGGCCACTTTAGAGATTGTCACGATAAAGGAAAGACGCAAACTTGACTGTTCAACCAATAGCAGAAGTTCTTTTTGAGCTTTATGCTGATAATAATTGTGATTTAATTAACTTAGCTTCCCTCAGCTTCATTAATTTGTTAAGTATTGTACAAGGAATAATAAGACTTGGAACTTTGTATTTGATGCAGGCTTGCCAGTAACCTGGGAGTCAGTTTATAAACGTATGAGGAGACAACCACATACACTCAACAAAAATATAAACGCAACGCTTTTGTTTTTGCTCCCATTTGTCATGAGATGGACTCAAAGATGTAAAATTCATTACAGATACACAATATTACCATTTCTCTCAAACATTGTTCACAAATCTGTCTAAATGTGTGATAGTGAGCACTTTTGCTTTGCTGAGACAATCCATCCCACCTCACAGGTGTGCCACATCAAGATGCTCATCAGACACCATGATTAGAGCACAGGTGTACCTTATACTGCCCACAATAAAAGGCCACTCTGAAATGTGCAGGTTTGTCTCACAGCAAAATGCCACAGATGGCGCAAGCATTGAGGGAGCGTGCAATTGGCATGCTGACTGCAGGAATGTCAACCAGATCTGATTCTTGGGCATTGAATGTTCATTTCTCCACCATGAGCCGTCTCCAAAGGAGTTTCAGAGAATATGGCAGTACATCCAACCGGCCTCACAACCGCAGACCACGTGTAACCACACCAGCCCAGGACCTCCACATCCAGCAGGTTCACCTCCAAGATTGTCTGAGACCAGCTACTCAGACAGCTGCTGAAACAATTGGTTTGCATAACCAAAGAATTTCTGCACAAACTGTCAGAAACCGTCTCAGGGAAGCTCAACTGCGTGCTCGTCGTCCTCATCGGGGTCGTAACCTGACTCCAGATCGTCGCCGTAACAGACTTGAGTGGGCAAATGCTCACATTCGATGGTGTCTGGCACGTTGGAGAGGTGTTCTCTTCACAGATGAAACTCTGTTTACATTGTTCAGGGCAGATGGCAGACAGCGTGTCAGACGTCGTGTGGGTGAGCGCTTTGCTGATGTCAATGTTGTGGATCGAGTGGCCCATGGTGGTGGTGGGGTTATGGTATGTGCAGGCATCTGTTATGGACGAAGAACACAGGTGCATTTTATTGATGGCATTTTGAATGCACAGAGATACCGTGATGAGATCCTGAGGCCCATTGTTGTGCCATACATCCATGAACATCACCTCATGTTTCAGCAAGATAATGCACGGCCCCATGTTGCAAGGATCTGTACACAATTCTTGAAAGCTGAAAATGTCCCAGTTCTTGCATGGCCAGCACACTCACCGGACATGTCACCCATTGAGCATGTTTGGGATGCGCTTGACCGGCGTATACGACAGCGCGTATCAGTTCCCACTAATATCCAGCAACTTCGCACAGCCATTGAAGAGGAGTGGACCAACATTCCACAGGCCACAATTGACAATCTGATAAAGTCTATGCGAAGATGATGTGTTGCACTGCATGAGGCAAATGGTGGTCACACCAGATACCGACTGGTTCTGAGCCCCAGACCCTCAATAAAGCAAAAACTGCACATTTCAGGGTGGCCTTTTATTGTGGACAGTCTAAGGTACACCTGTGCACTAATCATGGTGTCTGATGAGCATCTTGATGTGGCACACCTGTAAGGTGGGATGGATTGTCTCAGCAAAGCAAAAGTGCTCACTATCACACATTTAGACAGATTTGTGAACGATGTTTGAGAGAAATGGTAATATTGTGTATCTGGAATTAATTTTAGATCTTTGAGTCCATCCCATGACAAATGGGAGCAAAAACAAAAGTTGCGTTTATATTTTTGTTGAGTGTACATTGGTGAGATGTGTTTTATGTCTACATCTAACAATAGCAACAGAAATGTGCGTAGTCTCTTCCAAAAAGATTGCATTTCAGTTCCTCATGTGATCTCAGCGTGGAAAAAATAGCCCAACAAACGTCTTGGGCATATGGCATGGACTCACCCAGCAAATTTTTCCTTGTCAATAAGGTAAAAGAGGTTTCTTTTAAAATTATCCATCGTTGCTATCCTGTTAAGTCTCTTTTAGTTAAGTTCAGAAAAGATATTGACATAAGATGTAGTTTTTGTAATACATTCTCAGAAACTGCTTTTCATCTTTTTTGGTTTTGTGAATACTCTAGAGGCCTTTGGCAGAGGATTTGTCATTTTATTTTGGACAATATTTATGATTGTTTTACCTTGCGTCTGCAGGATGTTTTATTTGGTTTCAATACCTACAGTAAGGATTTGTAAGAATATTTTCTTTGTAATTTAATCATTCTTTTGGCTAAATTTCATTTACATAAAAGTAAGGTTTTGAGAACCCACCCCTCATTTGTTTGTTTTCTTAAAGAAATGGAGTTGTATATTAAAACTATTTCTACCTCTCTTAACAAATAAGCTATCAAAACTGTAAAACTTTGTTCTTAATATGAAATATTATTGTAATGTATGCATGTGCATCATACTTTGGACTAATATATATATACACAGTGCTGCTTGAAAGTTTGTGAACCCTCCAGACATGGTCACTGTTTTTGTAAAAGACATTGAAACAACCATTTAACACATAGATCCAAATCCCAATTTGTAAAGCACACCTTCCAAATAATGAACACACACACAAAAATATATATATTTTCATTATTTAATACAACAAAGGTGGTTTATTTCACAAAAACAGAAAATTTAACATGTGCAAAAGTATGTGAACCCTTGTATTAGTAACTTGTGGCCCCTCCTTTTCCAGCCATTACTTCAACCAAACGTCTTCTGTAACCACTAACCAGTCTCTCGCATCTGCTTTTGGGGATTTTTGCCCACTCCTCCTTGCAAAACTCAGCCATTTGAGACAGGTTGGAGGGACGTCTGGCATGTACTGACTTCTTAAGGTCTCGCCACAACATTTTAATTGGATTAAGGTCCGGACTTTGACTGGGCCAATCCAGAGTACGAATCCTCTTTTTCTGGAGCCATTCCTTGGTAGTTTTGCTGGAATGCTTTGGGTCATTGTCTTGTTGCATGATCCATTTTCTTCCCAGCTTCAACTCTCTAACTGATGGCAGGAGGTTTTGGTCTAGAATTTGTTGATATGCCTGAGAATTCATGGTTCCTTGGATAATATGGAGTCGTCCAGGTCCAGAAGCAGAAAAGCAGCCCCAGACCTTCACATTTCCACCACCATGCTTCACTGTTGGGAGGAGGTTCTTTTCTTCATACGCCGTGTTGGCTTTTCTCCAAACATGTTGGTGTTGATTGTGACCAAATAATTCTATTTTTGATTCGTCTGTCCAGAGAATAGATTTCCAGAAGGCGTCTGGTTTGTCTAGGTGCTCTCTGGCAAAGTTTAAACGGGCAGCTTTGTTCTTTTTGGAGAGCAGAGGCTTCCTTCTAGCAACCCTCCCATAAATGCCATGGCTATTCAATTTTCGTCTGATTGTAGACGCATGCACTTTTGTTCCAGATGCTACCAGAGAAGTCTGCAGCTCTCTAGACGTGATGTGTGGGTTGGACTTTACCTGATTTATTATTTTTCTGGTGCTTCTGGGTGAAAGTTTTGATGGACGTCCACTTCTAGGCAGAGTTGCTGTCATGTTGAAGGCCCTCCATTTGTAAATGATTTGTCTTACAGTGGATGGATGGAGCTGGAATCTTTTGGAGATGGTCTTATAACCCTCCCCAGATTGATGGGCTGTCACTACCCTCTTCTTTATGTCCTCGGATATCTCCTTTGCTCTTGGCATTGTTCATTTGTATAGGACCACAGTGGTTTGGTTGGTTTCCTCTTTCTTTTATTTAGTGCAGGCCAAACCTTTTCCAAAAGATGTCTCATTTCATTGGTCTGTTTAAATGATTAATTAAGCACCCAAATGTGTTTCACCTGAGTCTGTTACCTGCTTGACTAAATCAATGCAGCTGGCGGTTCACTTACTTTTGCACTTACCCTTATTTCTTGTTTCATGTAATTTTTGGGCTACTTAAACAAGTCCCACTTAACAAGTACATGCAATTGATAAACATATATCTGACATTTCATACATAAAAACTGGTGATGTTAAAATAAGAAAATTATGGTAAAACTGCAGAAACATCTAAACTGCTCAAGGGGTTCACATACTTTCAAGCAGCACTGTATATATATATATATATATATATATATATATATATATCTCATTATTTTATTATTATTGTTTTTTGTTTGTTTGTTTGTTTGTTTTTATGCTATACATATATTTTTGTATAATCCCTGGCGTGTAGACATTGTATCTTTTCATTTTGTACAATGTAATTTTGAACTTGTTTGAATAAAAAAAAGATATAAAATAAAAAATAAAGACGGGATTATGATCGTAAACTCTGACCCTACCATTCAAGAACAATTTTGGACTCTGTTCTCGGAAATTCGAGCGAAACACGCGTAACACAGGTATGACACTGGTTACTCGCGAAGCCAGCCATGAAGATGCTAATGAATACTTAACGGAAGCGGAAGGTACATCTACTGGATCCCTTCTGACGTCTACCTTCTTACAATACGTCCACAGCGGCACATCCCGGTACTTCTCCAAGCGTGAAATTGCGGTCTTAAAATTTAAAATGAGCAAATATTTATCAGAAAACAATAAAATTCACAGCTTTAACATTTGATATGTTGTCTCTGCGCTATTCTCAAATTCAGCATTTAAATGATTTGCAAATCATTGAACTCTGTATTTACATTTTACACAGTGTCCCAACTTTTCTGAAAATGGGGTGGTGTATTCTGTGTACTGATCGCGTGAAAAACGCTTATTTTTTTAATTACCTGGCTTGCCATAGTTGTTTCACTGTATTTAAGGATGTATTTATTACACTGTATTTAAGGCTGTATTTATTTGTATTACTATTCGCGTGAAAAAAATAGCGCATTTTGTAATTGCATTGCTCTCCATATTCCATAAGCATAGTCCCTCTACAGAATGATCGGATGAACTATTGACTGTATAAAACAGACTGCTTACCGTCCAGCAAGCTTCCCAATGACGTCAACACTGAAAAGGTGGAGCGAGTAACGTGATGGTAAACATTTCTTGAAACGGTCAAACGAAAATTGATGCGTCAGGAATGTGGGAGACACATTCAGGGAGCGAAGTTACATGATAATTATTTGTTTTCTGGAAGTCTTATTGGTTTCAGATTCGTGTAATATATTTCCGGATGCAACAGTGCATACGTCTTCTCACATTGCACTTTGTCTGTAAGCCTCACAATTAACCGTTTCCTGGAACCACACCACGACAATGTGAGTAACCGTTAACGTTTCTGTGGATTTTTACATGAAATTAGCTAGCTAATTATTAACTGATATATATTTGCGTTTCGCAACTGCTGATTAATGATTTTAAGAATCCCCTAAGGCAAAAATTGTGATCTTCACAGATAAGCGAGACAATTCAATTATTAACTACATTGGATTTTGTCGCTCACTTGTATCATAACTCGCTGTTAGCTAACCGTTAGCTCGCTGATGAGCTAAGACTGGCCAGCTTTGCCTTTGACATAACGTTACCTCACTTCTGTCTCGCATGAGCTGCAGCTCTCCAGTGGGCTGCGAATTAAAGTCAAGTTCCTGCCCATGGTTAGAAAGAATACAGATTACGATTCATAATCTAAATGAAACTGCCTAGCTCCCTAGCTAGCTAGCGTCATGGCTGATGTGCCGTGTGTTTATTCGGGGTATTATTTGAAATGTGTGACCTGGTACAGTCATTTGCAATGGAGCTGACAGAGTTGCCATCCGATTTTTATGCACGTTAATAACTCTGCGAGCTGGCTTGCTTAGACTGGCTTCATAAGGACGGGCACTGCCCCAAAAACATGGGACTTGGTTCTTTGTAGCCCAGCTGCAAAATGAGTTTAGAATCCAGTACTGGATTGATTAGAAGTCGAATTCTGGCCATTCATAATCACTGATTACAATTTTACCCTCTTTAAGCACTAACCAGATTTCCCATTTTCGTTATTTCACTCGCTAGCTCGTTATGGATCCGAGGATGCGCGTAGAAGCTATGAGCGGAGATCAACCGTGCCCCGTGAATCCATTAGTAACTGGAGCAGATGGCTGGTGATATTGGGTGCATCTCAAAGCATATGCTGCATCCTTTAAAGGCTGCGTTGTTAGAGATTGTCACTCAATTCCATCTGCCGAACTGACGTAACATCGTTTCATTTTCGTTAAACAGCTTTGATTTAAGTGAGATGTCAGTGGTTTCCCTAACCTTGACGTTATCTCTAACCATTTCCCTAAACCCAACCCTAAATTTAACCTTGTCCCTTACCGTAAATGTCAGTTTGGAGGATGGAAGTAAGTGACGACCCCGAAAAATGCAGCCTTCAAAGGATGGAGCCTAAGCTTTGAGAAAGCCATTGTGTGCGCGAAATGCATGACGGGTTATTGGGATGGAAGACTTTGGATTTCCGGTTTTGATTGTTTGGATCGAGTACTGCTGCTGGATCCATCTGGGCAAAAAATTATGCAATCACCACAGGTGGAGGATGTTCATCCAGTTTTTATCCTCCGCCAGGTGAAAGTCCTTAAGGGGATTACGTGGTGGCGTTGTCCGTTTGTCCCTCCGTATCGGAAGGCACTTTATTGGTGAAATCAACTCCTCCTCCTCTTTTCATTGGACATCCCTGATACATTGCACATACTGTGCTGATGGAATAATGATAAGCATATCACAGTCCGTGGGGAGATATTGTGCTCTCAGAGTTGTCTTTTCCCCTAATGGCAAATAAACAAAACACAGATATGACACATCAATTATTGTTTATCTTAACAATAATTTTTAATCTTATTAGTTTAATTATTTTACTTAATCGCACAAGCCTTCATAATCAAGCAGAGGCAAAAATATGGAATCACCTAGTAATTGGCATCTCTAAAGGAAATACTGGCACAAATTTTGATATTCAGATTAGTTTGCATTTGAAAGAGTGCTTAAAGACCTAAATGAGTCTTTGGACTTGGCTAATTGAGAAACCATGGCACCAAATAAACAGCTTGCAATTGAAATGATGGAAAGGATTATAAAACTGCACCAAAAAAAGAAATTCAACATGGAAGGTGGAAAACTGAGTTAGTTGTTCCCAGTCATCTTTGTATAACATTTAGTGCAAGTAAACAAAATGGGGAGGTTATGAAAGGAAAGCATGACCATGGAAGATGTCAAAGGGTCAAGACAGAAAGCTCATCGCAGTACGCCTTGAAGATGCACAACAGAACAAATGGAAAAACAAATGGGCTGAAACAGAAGTCAATGATAGTGACAGAACTGTACAAAATCGGCTGAATGGCTTTGGATTTACCTACACAAAAGCCAAAGGAAAACCAGTACGGACACCTACACAGAAGAAAGCAAAATTACATTGTACTACACTGAAGCAATGATGGAGTGTGGATGATTGGATGAAAGTGATATTCACCAATGAATCACAAAAATGCATTGGCCAAGGCAATGATGCTGGAATTTATTTCTGGGATCTTTTCAGTGAAACAATGATGACTGCTTAAAGAAAACAAGCAGATTTCTCCATTCATTTATGGTGTGGGCTTGGATGTCAGGTAAAGGGCCAGGAGAGATGGAAATCATTACATCAACAATCAATGCGCAGGCATGCATAGAAATTTTAGACCATTTTTTGATTCCGTCAATAGAACATGGGTCTGGTGATAAAGTCATTTTTCAGGATCACAATACATCTTGCCACTGAGCGAAGAGTGTCAAAGGTTTTCTTCAGGAAAGGCATATCAACTCAGTGACATGGCCAGCAAACAGTCTGGATCTCGATCCAATCAAAAATTTATGGTGGAAATTTTAAATATATGGGCTATGACGAGGGCCGATCCTGCAAAGCTGGTCTATCAGCTGCCATTCAAGATAGTTGGAATGGAAAATATTGTTTTTTTTATTTTTTATTATTATTATTAGTAAAGTCCATGCCTCAAAGAAGGCCAGCCATCATTGAAGTTTGAGGAGGAGCCACTAAGGCCTCGTTCACACGGCAGTGAAATGCGACCCAAATCCGATCTTTTTGCCTACATGCGACCCAGGTCTGATTTTTTCATGACCCTGTGAACAACTCGTCACATGAAATCTGATATTTTAAAATCTGACCTGGCTGAGTCTCTTCAGAGGTGGTACTATATCGGATACGTGGCTGATATTTTGCGACGCGCCCGCCGTCTGAACAGTCATGTCGCGTTTAAAGCAACTTTTACGTTACACTAGAGCGACTGAGTGACAATCGTCACAATTGTGCGCCGGTGCCCGTTATTTCTGAAGGGAATGGAAAAGAAGAACATCGGCTATAAACACCGTTTAAAATACCATAAATATCAATTTTCTTAAATTGTTACAAACACGTGATTCGTAGCGTGAATAAAGAACGCAAACCAATCAAGATCGCCTAGATTTAACAGATTGGGCTACTCCAGTTAAATGTGCTGGCTAAGGCGAGTGCACATTATGTAGGAATGTCAAAAAGCAATATAACCAGGTGTAAATGGCAAAAAAAAATCTCAAAGACAAATGACAACGCTTGTGAAAACAAAGATAGCAACCAGGATTTAGACAATAAAGCAAGGATTTCAAAGAGCAGCTTGAGCTACATCATTTATTAGAAATGATCATTTTTAGGAGACTGTAGCATGCAACTATATTTCTTTAATGGGAGACCACTTTATATTTTCAGGACAGCTGATATTCTGGAGCGATTGTTTTCAATCTCTAAGCCCATGAAAAGCACATGGGTGATTCTGGCGTTACGTGCGTGACATTTGGAAGGTATTCTTGACATTTTTCAATGCGCTACACTTTAATTGGGTCGCAGACAGGGATCAATATAGGACAACCACAAGATACCTGGGCTTTCCTATTAATGTGGTACATCAACTTGATATTTGCCATTGGAAGTACTGGACCAGAAAGAGGCTGTTTTACTTGTGTGACACAGAAAATGGGTCAATCGCTACATTTAATTTTCATTCCTAAAGATCTGTGATTTGAACAAAGATTATGACACTTTGGCTTCATCAACTTCAACCGTGGTTATTCCCGTTTGCATTAATTACAAAACCCAAAACCAGTGAAGTTGGCACGTTATGTAAATTGTAAAAAAAAAACAGAATACAAGGATTTGCAAATCCTTTTCAGCCTATATTCAACTGAATACACTGCAAAGACAAGTTACTTAATGTTTAAACAGGTAGACTTTGTAATTTCTTTGCAAATATTAGCTCATTTGGAATTTGATGCCTGCAACATGTTTCTCAAAAGCTGGCACAAGTGGCAAAAAAGACTGAGAGAGTTGAGGAATGCTCATCAAACACTTATTTGGAACATCCCACAGGTGAACGGGCTAATTGGGAACAGGTGGGTGCCATGATTGGGTATAAAAGCAGCTTCCCTGAATGCTCAGTCATTCACAAACAAGGATGGGGCGAGGGTCACCAATTAGTGAGCAAATGCGTGAGCCGATTGTCGAACAGTTTAAAAACAACATTCCTCAACGAGCTGTTGCAAGAAATGTAGGGATTTCATCATCTACGGTCCGTAATATCGTCAAAAGGTTCAGAGAATCTGGAGAAATCACTGCACGTAAGCGACAAGGCCGAAAACCAACATTGAATGCCTGTGACCTTCGATTTCTCAGGCGGTACTGCATCAAAAACCTACATCAGTGTGTAAAGGACATCACCACATGGGCTCAGGAACACTTCAGAAAACCACTGTCAGTAACTACAGTTCGTGACTACATCTGTAAGTGCAAGTGAAAACTCTACAATGCAAAGCGAAAGCCATTTATCAACAGCACCCAGAAACGCCGCCAGCTTCGCTGGGCCCAAGATGGACTGATGCAAAATGGAAAAGTGTTCTGTGGTCTGACGAGTCCACATTTCAAATTGTTTTTGGAAACTGTGGACGTCGTGTCCTCCGGACCTAAGAGGAAAAGAACCATCCGGACTGTTATAGGCGCAAAGTTCAAAAGCCAGCATCTGTGATGGTATGGGAGTGTATTAGTGCCCAAGGCATGGGCAACTTACACTTATGTGAAGGCATCATTAATGCTGAAAGGTACATACAGGTTTTGGAGCAATATATGTTGCCATCCAAGCAATGTCTTTGTCATGGACGCCCCTGCTTATTTCAGCAAGACAATGCCAAGCCACATTCTGCACGTGTTACAACAGCATGGCTCCGTAGTAAAAGAGTGCGGGTACTAGACTGGCCTGCCTGTAGTCCAGACTTGTCTCCCATTGAAAATGTGTGGTGTATTATGAAGCGTAAAATACGACAATGGAGACCCCGGAGTGTTGAACAACTTAAGCTGTACATCAAGCAAGAATGGGAAAGAGTTCCTCCTGAAAAGCTTCAAAAATTGGTCTCCTCAGTTCCCAAACGTTTACTGAGTGTCGTTAAAAGGAATGGCGATGTAACACAGTGGTAAAAGGCCCCTGTGCCAACTTTTTTGCAATGTGTTGCTGCCTTTAAATTCTAAGTTAATGATTATTTGCAAAAAAAAATAATAAATAAAGTTTCTCAGTTTGAACATTAAACATCTTGTCTTTGCCGTGTATTCAACTGAATATGAGTTGAAAAGGATTTGCAAATCATTGTATTCTGTTTTTATCTACGATTTACATAACGTGCCAACTTCACTGGTTTTGGGTTTTGTAAAACTTTAATAAAAATGCCTTGGTCATTTGCATGCATTATGTGTGTGACGCCTTTGTTATGTGTGTGAGACCGCGTGCAAATCCTGCAATGCAATCCATTCCATTTAAATTAAATCATATCTGTGACTATTGGTAGTCCTTGTTAGTAAGCATGGAGGTGTTTAACATACATCTTAGCCAATGTACTATCCAATGTTCATGATTAGAATATTGGGTTTGGCAGTACAAACATGGTGGACAGAAGTGAACAACATAAACATTTTACAGGTTAGTTTTGGTCACCTTCAAATTGGAATAGTAAATGGCAACGTGAACGTTCTGACCATAAAATAAGCAGTTCCGTTAATGAGCAAGTATGCTTTTCTGATACAGCTTTGTTGCAAAATGGACAAAACTTTGAACTTTATCGTGGAGAAAAGGCATGTTTGGTTTGGAGAGGTCACTGGTGACCGAATGTCCAGCTGCGCCTATATAGGCCTATCTCATAAAATGACGCTCATAACCGGATGTGGGCACCTTGCTTTTCCGCTTCCGGCTTTTCAGCATGTAAATGGCACATTTCATAAAAAGCCTACTTTTGCTCCTAATATTTCACATCACTGATGTGGTTGGAATAATTTAAAACTAATCAATTATCAAAAGTTCTGTTGAGGGGCACAAGTTTTTTGAAAATTTCATTTACATTTGCAATGGTTAATGATCGTGAAACACAGATGTGGCGCTGAGGCAAGCAGGTAGCAGCTACATGGCTAGGTTACTAGCTGGCCTTGATCACAATTAATTTAAAGCAGTGGTTCTCAAATTCGGTCCTGGCGCCCCCCTGTGTATGCTGGTTTTTGTTCCAGCCGCAACTGCAATTCTAGGATTTTAACAAGCTGTTGATTTGTTTTAATTAGGTGCATTTATGCAAATATCCCCAGGTTCCTCATTGGTGAAACTCTTAACACATGGAGGTAAAACCCGACAATTTACTTGGCAAACAATGGAGTCACACCTGTTGTGTTTTCTGTTCATTTTATTTGGTTCAGGCAGGTTATTTGGGAAAAACTCAAAACACCTGCATTCAGAAACCTAATTTGGAGCTTATTGATTTTCTCAGAGTCTAATTTGATCTGTTTAAAAAAGTTTTCACCTGAAAATCCCAGCAATATTGAAAATTAAGCACAAGATGTTCAAGGGTTTTTATTCTCCTTAGCAGAATGGATGTGTCCATCCAAATGTGACTTAAGATGGTAAATAACTACTCTAAACATGGAATGCTGCTTATTAAGACAAAGTAACAGCTTATTAAGATCCTACAATTGCAGTTGTGGCTGGAACAAAAACCAGCATACACAGGGGGGCGCCAGGACCGAATTTAAGAACCACTGATTTAAAGGAACATAATAACCTTAGCTAAAGCAAAGTTCTATTGATTTTGTTTTGGTTGTATTTACAACCACTTGCTTGTTTGCCGTGTCATGCGATACTGTGAAATTTTCGTTGCTGGCTATCCGTTAGCATATAGGCTACCTTCCTACTTGCGTAAATGGCACTAATTTCCATAGTCAGTAGGATTTCAGGTCCAGCGGGACCTACAACCTAAAATCTTACTGACGAGCGCAATTATGGCAATTTACGAAATTAGGCTTATGCCGTCGGAGGCGACGGCTGGGGGTATATCCCCGAACGTCCCCAATCCTTGAATTGACCTTGAATAGACTTTCATTTGAACTTAATTTCAGGTCAATCGGACAAATGGTTCTGAAGATATGGCCAAAATGGTAATTTTCCATCACAAAGCACCACCTGGTGGCAAAATATTGAACCATACAGGTATGATGTCATCATGTGACACGTTGTGAGGTCATGATCTTGCGGTTGCACATCCAAAGATATCGCAAAAATGGTGAATTTTATGTGAAAAAGCTCCACCTTGTGTCAAAATTTTGAACCAAACAGGAATAATGTCATTGTGGGACACATCCTCAGGTCATGACCTTTCATTTGCACTTGATTTGAGGTCAATTGGACAAATATTTCCAGAGATATGATAAAAACAGTGATTTTTTTCAGTTTTCGGCCTCTGGTGGCCAATCTAGAAATTGTTAATTGTCCAAAATTGAATCAGTTCTTCCTCTTTGTGATACTTACTTATATGCAAAACTTGGAATTTCTAATTGAAATAATACTGCAGTTATGCGTTAACACGTAAATCAGTTTTTGCCCCCTGGTGGCCAATCTAGAGATCGTAAATTTTCCTAAATCGAATCAGTTCTTCCTCTTAATGATAATTACTTATGTGCAAAACTTGAAATTTGTAATTGAAATATTACTGAAGTTATCGCCGAACAGTGTTTTTTTTTTTTTTTTTTCAGTTTTTGACCCCTGGCGGCCAATCTAGACATCGTAAATTGTCCAAAATCGAATCAGTTCTTCCTCTTAATGATAATTACTTATGTGCAAAACTTGAAATTTGTAATTGAAATATTACTGAAGTTATCGCGGAACAGTGGCTTTTTTTTTTTTCAGTTTTTGACCCCTGGCGGCCAATCAAGACATCATAAATTGTCCAAAATCGAATCAGTTCTTCCTCTTTAGGAGACTTACTTATGTGCAAAATTTGTAATTGAAATATTACTGAAGTTATCGCGTTAACACGTAGTGCGGCGGCGGTCGGACCAAAAACCTAAAATCCCCGGAACGCCATTTGGCGTTCGGGGATATAATTAGGAAAGTACATGCTAAACCTGCATTAGCTATCACCTGGTGTCTATGCCTGTCTGGCTTAATGCATGCAAGAGAGTATGCTGGCTTGGCTAACTAACCATAACTTCAGACAACGAGCGTAATGTAGCAAGCTGCAAGTTTGAAGTACACAAATTTTGTGTTTGCTAGGTCACAGTAAACATTTTCCCTGTTTCATCTTCAGTCGTGAAACCGTGCTTTTCTTATTGCCAATAAAACTTACATTTTCTGTGAAATGTGTCTGTGTCTCCGTTTGCCATCGTATACGTGCTCAGTCTGAACAATGTAGCTGGCAAGGTGCTCGTGATAACCAGGGGCCGGTTGCATAAAATTAGACCCAGTCTTAGACTTAAATGTAATTTTAAGTCAGACTTACTATGGACACATAAATAAGCCTGTTGCATAAAACCTGTCTATGAGTGACTTATTTAAGACTGACTTAGATGGCCTGTCGCGCTATGTACCATGGGTAAAATAAGACACTTCACAGAGCAGAAAAAAATGGCGGACACAACAGTGACACTCGGTGGCAGCGGGAGATCACCGCACTTAAACGGAACAGAAAAGCTTTGCTTGCTGGCGGAATATAATGCCGAAAAAAGTATTTTATTCAATCGTTTTAATCACGCAAACAAAAAATTTGACACGTCATCAAGTTAGGGGAGAAAATTCCGGAGAGACGAACAGTATCAACGGTCGTGAGAACCGTAAAAGATGTTCAAAAACTTTGGTGCAAGAATCAAAAGCCGCTTTCACACCGGACGCGAAACGAATTTTTCGCACGACAAGTTGCATTCAAAGTCAACGCAAAGACGCGAATACATGTGTAGGCCTATATTCGGGTCTTTCCATTTACTTCGATTGTAATCTGTCGTGCGGAAAATTCGTTTCGCGTCTGGTGTGAAAGCAGCTTAAAACGGAAATGTGAACGAGAAAAAAAAAAAAAACCGGAGGAGAACCCCTTACAAAAATAAATAAATAAATAACAGAGCTGATAATCCTGTTTCCAATGTAAAATTTTTTTTTTCCTTTTTTTGAGAAAAACAGTAAATATTGCCTTATCTTTGTGTCCTCTAACAGGTGTTCTAGCAATGTGCTGCCATGGCAACAAAGCTCTCATCTCAGTCTTAGCCAGGGGGAGAGGTGGCTAATTTTTCTGCCTCAAATTAAGTCAGTCTTAAGCTTTATGCAACAGACAGTCTTAATTAGACTAGTCTAACTCGACAATTTAAGACCAGTCTACAGTGAAAACCAGTCTTAAACTAAGTTTATGCAACCGGCCGGTGCCAAAGATCTCTGAGGAAAAGCAAGGAACTTCATAAACTCGAGGTCCATAAGTCTGGGATGTGACACGTTTTACTGACATGTAAGTATTACTTTTACTGAACGAAATGCTTCGCTATGTTTACAATAAAATTTGAGTACGCATAAGCGAGGTAATCCAGTAATGTTGTGCTTCTGTAGGTATGGCACGAAAAAATTTCAAATTCACCCAACATCATTGAAAGTAAATTGTGTTGGAGGCGTTTGCACTCTTGGAAATCTGGTGCGTTCAGCCGAAAATTCAAACTAGATAATATGCCAAAAAATGGCCTGCACATTGGGCAAAAAAAGGAGAGACTGCTAGGATATACAAAATGTAGAAAAAAAATGTATTTCCGTATTACATTAACCGTGAAGAGTAATGAAAAGTGGTGTGTTGCACTTCACTTATGACACCTATCAATTTTGATTGTCATGGTGACAGTACTGGCCGAATAATACGCAAATTAGTTGCTAAACATTGAGATTTCCTTGTGGACACAGTACAAACTGCAATTTTGGACGATTACTTTTACAACGTATATTTGGTAAGAATGCGCAAAAATCGGGAGGAGCGGGCGTTCGGGGTCTACACCCATGCGGTTGTGGCTGACCGGACTGTCTAGTTTTAATGGCATTTGGCAAACTCCATGCACTTGCTTCTGTGTCTTTTGGTCAGAAAAGCCTCTCTTCTTGCAGCCTTTCCATAGAGCCCGTGGTTGTGGAGCTTGTTGACACCTGATGAACCCAAGATGCCATCAAGCCTGCAATTTGTTCACTGTTTTTTTGGGGGATATTCGTTGCTTCTCTCACCTTCCTCTTCAGTATCTTGAGGAGCAAAATGCAGTTGCATCCTCTACCCTTGAGGTTTTCAACAGTTCCATATCTTTGGAATTTTTAAATAATTGCCCTGATAGTGTTCAGTGGCATATTCAATCCTTTGTGAACCTTTTTTTTGCCATTACCAGACTTTAGAAGGTCTATTGCCGTCTGCCTCTGCAAATCAGTACTTTTAGTAATTATGCACACTTTCCCAGGGGTTGAGTGTCTTGTGGACATTATAGGACATTTATGGACTAAAAAATATCACTACACAAGTAGACCTTTGAATAGTGTCCCAAAAGTCATTTTATTCGTCCCGAAAGTCATGCCATTCTTCCAAGCATCAGGATAAACTGAATTTAGCTTCTTTACTGAACATGGTCCCTATATCAAGGTACATTAAGGGCTCTAATTTCCTGGCGCAGCGCAGGTGGCGTAGCGAGGCGCATCCCGCGCAGTGGTAATTTTGTACGGCGCAGCCCGCGTAGTGGTAATTTCGTGAGGTGCGCAGCCTTCGGTAGACGAAGGTGCGCTGACATGGGTGTGGCGGCGTAGTAGGGGGAGGTGTCACATATTCATCAAGACGCAGTGACAATTTCGTAGAAAAAGTCTCCGCTGGAGTTGCGCAGAAAACTCGCCAGCTCCAACCTGGTTTAATTTCCGTGCAGTGGTAATTTGGCTGACCGGCGCAGAGTGCGCACACGTCACCGAAATCTCACAGGCAGGTTTACAGAATGTCAGGCACATTTCAATGCAAGAAAAAATTACAGGAAGCACTATTTATTGTAACTATCTGAATAAGGACATAAATTATAGTATCTATATCGATTGTCCTGATGTCAGGCGGTTGCCACGCGTCATGGAAACTTGACCTGGCTTAATCAACGCAACTGAATCTGTGATGCAAACTAACGACTTCACATCTTTCTCAGCCAACCACAAACTGTAGCCTATATATATATATATATATATATCGAATGCTTGCGTTCTATGCTCATTAAAGCCGCTTGCACACTGGACGCAAAACGAATTTTTCGCACAACTGATTACAGACAAAGTCAATGCAAAGACGCGATAGTCGGACAGGATTTTAATATTGCTCCGTGACCAAACGTCATAAAAGTTCTAATTTTTCCGAGTATTCCAGGAATTAGGCTATTAGACGTGCAAACTTGGCTATGTTTGTGTTCGGCCCTCACAAAATGCAAATTGATAGCTATCGACTTTTCTTGGTCTTTTTAGTCTATTCATCTGTTTTCTTCCGTTGAAGATAGACATCAGTTTTTATTCGGTCTTTCTTCTGAAAATTATTCAGATCGAACAGATTCACGCTTTATTTCCACAGCAGAGATAGTATAGTGCGTGAGCAAATCAATTCCATGACCACTGACAGAGTGAAGAAATCATCGCATGCACGATCAAGACTGTCTGACACGAAATGCAAAATACTCCATGTCCACCAGCCAGCAAAAAGTAAAAGTATTGATATGAGAACAGATTTATTACGAAATAAAGAATAAAAATATATCAGCAACAAACGTGATATCAAACAAAGATGACCCGCCAATAAATAAATCGCAGTGTTCATTGGATGCTCTGTTGTTAATATGTTTCTTTTTATTCTTTATTTCATTATCAATCTGTTCTAATCGTCCTTTTTTTTGGCTGTCAGACACGGAGGCATTGTACATTGTCTCGCGCCAGTGTCGACTCACTTTATTGAGCAGAGCTTCAACAGAAACATTGATTGAAATTCTCTGTACTCATCTTGAAGAACCGAACCCTCTTATCAAGTATTCACGTGTAATATCTAAAAGAGTCAGTAGATTTGAAGAAATTAAAAACAATAATAGACTGTCGGACACGACGATTTATTAAAACCCTGTCAGACCTTTGGACACAAGACGCAATCTGCCGAGCGAAAAATTCGTTTCGCGTCCAGTGTGCAAGCGGCTTAATACTAGGCTACTATTATTGTCACTCATGTTTTATCGTCTTTAGTGGGGGAAAGGAATGCAGCCTGATTGCTATGATCTCGTACTGAGTTAAGATCACATATTGGAAATAAATGTGTAACGTATCTTGCTTTATTGCATATGCATGTTAATCCCAAAATTTTAAGCAGCTACAGTTTGTAATAATAGGAACACGCTATCCATCGTTTCTCTTGCCAGTGAGCAAGATTTGACTCGGCTGGTTCGCCTTCTATATTCTAGCACATTAAAGGTGAGGTGAGGAGCTCATTTGACTGGTGAAGATTTGACACGGCTGTGTTATACCCAAACACGCCTTCTTTGCCAACTTGCGCTGGAAGGAGGGGCAGAGGCGGGACAGAGGAGTACTTGCGCCAGGCTACGCCGGGCACGAAATTGCCACATACGCCTGGACACACCCCGTTGGCGCGGCGCACCCCCCATGCGCCGCACCTGCGCCGCGCCTGCGCCTGGTCTACGAAATTAGAGCCCTAAGAAGTCAAACATTGGGCAACAAACTGATTCCATAGCTGTAAAACTGAGATAGATTTTCATTTTTCTTAAACCATACAAAAAAATGTGGTTTGTAAATGTCGCATAAGTCAGAGAATGACATTTTGTCCCTTCTAGTAATAACACTTTAACCTCAAAGCATTTGTGTGCTTCTTGGAGAGGTAAGTCTTTTTTACCATGTGTAATTGCAAGGCATTCTCATCTCTAGTTTCTTCAGATTTGCACTTGAAACATTGCATTTTTTTAATCAAATATCCCTTTAATCAGAATGGAATTGATCATCTGGAAATTTCAAATGGCACAGATGGTACCCTCAGTGTGCTCAAATGGTGAATTGGGATATGGTACCCATGCATGCTACTATTAACACTCTCAAACTTTGGTCTGCTTCAGTATATTAGCATCTTTGTGCAGATAATGTTCAGATGTGTTGCTTTTGTTCGATAGAGGGTTTGGGCTGCAACTGCATCATCCTAATGGGACATTCACTCTAAAAATGCAAAACTTTATGTGGAAATACATTTTTTTTTATTTATGCCGTGTTCCATCTTCATTTACTCTGAGCCTTTGACACACACACTGATATTGACACCACTACAAAAATCTCCTATGTGTTACCTATATTATGATACCAAGATTATTTAAATGGACCTTGTAGTTGCAGAGATATATTAAAGTCATTTTGGGCGTGTCATTTTCAAGCAGGGCTTAAGAATAGATTGAAGGGAGTTTCATATTTTCTTTTAGAAAGTATGAAAGAGAAGTAAATGTTGAAAAATTTGCTGAATCAGCTGAGAAATGCTGAAATGGAGGGATTTAAATGGGGGTAAAAATGACTTTAAAATTAACAAATAAATCTACAAATAATATCAAAAATATGGTCAAAAGTGCGCTATAATTGAACATGCTGAACATTTCGAACAAGTTTGAATGATTTCAATAGCAAGGTGTGAAAGGAGTAAAAGGGCAAAATCTATGGGGAAGTGGAATAAAGGAGTGAGATGGTGAAATATGCACACAACGATGAAGTATGGAAGAGGTGTAAAGTGTGTGCTTCACTGAAGCAAGCACTGAAGTGATATCTGCAACAAAAATGGGGAAATAGTAAATATAAAATGTAAATATTTCATTTGTTCAATAAGCAAACTGGTTTGCTCTTGTTTAGCGCTAATATATCTTTTAAAAAATCTTACCTTTTAAAACTGCTGGATTTGGAATTTGATAGTATTTTAGTTCATCTTCAAGTACTGTTGCAGACCTGTCATAAAATCATGGTGGTGAAAATATAAACACTTAATATATTTTATAGGTTGAAGC
This sequence comes from Gymnothorax reevesii, assembly GCA_029721435.1. Taxonomy (NCBI): domain Eukaryota; kingdom Metazoa; phylum Chordata; class Actinopteri; order Anguilliformes; family Muraenidae; genus Gymnothorax; species Gymnothorax reevesii. The sequence goes on along the minus strand of CM056576.1, from coordinate 59,230,072 downwards.
GGAGGAAGCAGACCAAACAGGGCCATTCACAGTCCATGGCAGCTGGCAAGAAGCAGTCAAAACCAGGTCTCCCAAATTCTGGCCGAAGTCGGGAAATAAACGTTCCCTTTGCAGTGACCAGCTCAGATGCTCCTGGACCCACAGTTGTTCCTGCAAACCTAATGTGCAAGTCCCCAGATGCGAATTGCACCGAGAGTCCTCACTTGAACAATCCAGGTAGTCCCATTCTTTATGGCTGTGTGACTTTTTCAGCCCATGTCATTGCGCATATTGCAGTAGGTTTACAGTAGGGAGGCAAACCTTTGCAAAGCTTTATGGAAAATAAATGTGGTTACCTTATATTGAAGTTACAATAATTAACTTAAATCTTTGAAAACTTGAGTGTGTGGATGGACAGCCATAGCATGTTTTATAGCTCCCCTCCTGCGTATTTTGTTAACGTTGTGATATTTCATATTCGTTTTTTCCTAACAATGTTGGATGGCCTTAGCCTCTATTGCAGACGTCCTAAGTGGTTCGTTTCCCTCCCATGTCTGCGCACTGGAGCTTGGTTTTGAGTTCCGTGATGTAGTGGCATTGTGTGAAATAAGTTAATCAGAATGCTTGCCTAATGATGGTCCTTTTGAGTTTCCCCTGTCAAGAATTAACAAACAAAAACGGCTGGTACAGAAACTCCTCAGAAACTTGTTGAAAATGATATTCGTTTAGTATGTAAAATAAGAATTGGGTTTAAGAAAGAGAAAATACATGTATATGGAAAAAGCAAACTTGATGTTCCTTCAATTATAATGTCATGTTCTTTCCGTAAATATTGCTGTATATTCCTCTAGTGAACAGTTTGTGTGCCGTATGGGATGTAAACTTTAAGAGAAGTACTCTAGAATAAAAAGCTGACTGGATTCAAACATAAAGGAAATCAACTGACTTTACCATGATAGTGACTGGCCCTGCGTCAAATGTCTCACTGCTGAAGCGCTGACCAAAGATTGCTGCTCTGCAGCTAAAGAACTTGTGTTCGGGAAAACTTCAAAACAAAGAAACCTGGAGAAATTCCAGCTTTTGGACATTTTCAACATGTTGCCGTTGGTTAGCCCCCATTGCAGAAGTCTTATGTGTTTTGCTTATCTCCCACAACATTGTTTTCCTATAGCCTCATAAATTAGAGCTCCTCTCTGATTGGTCGAACACAAAACCTGGCTCGAGTGTGCAGACGATGTTTTTTGAGGGAAGCGAATTACATGAGACATCCGCGAAGAAGGCTAAATTACCCTCACAGTTTGCCAAATATTTTTAGACAAATAATTTTGTGCACAAATTTGAAAAATTTATGCCGTTGCTAAAACACGATCAGAGTAGAAGCTGCGAGTCATACGTCATCCTCCCAGCTCGTGCAGGTGCACCTTCCTACCTCCTGCAGTCTGAGCTTTTGTGAGTTTGCTTGTTCACTTACAGGGTTTTTCCTGCATAGTAAATTGTGTGGCAGCCGCCTCCCAAAAAAAATCAAGTACTTGTTCGTTTTTTGATATATGAAATAAAATTCTTGAGTTAAATGTTTTTTTCATAATTTTGTCAACCCTCCTGGTCATTTTCATCATTCTGAAGTAAACGCTCCCCCCCAGTTTAATGGCGCTTTTCTACTACGCGGTACTGGCTCTACTCGCCTTTTTTGCTTTTCCATTAGGAAAAAAGTACCTGGTAGCAGGTACAAGTAGCTACTTTTTTTGGCACCTGCTCTCCTGGGATTCCAAAAAACGGCCGACCAGGTACCAGTAGGTACTAAATTTGGCGTTATGTATTTATACATGAAAAATGCTACCATCGCTCCCTAAAAGCACCGCTAACTGGGGATTGAATCCTGGTCATCTGCGTTGCAGTTCGTCTCCTTAACCACTACACTACATCAGCTGACACAAACATCCATGTCAAATTGCCGATATAAAGAATGAGTCAAGAAAACAAGTTATGCCCTCAGTATTCACGCGTTTCTGTACTGTAGCCTCTCTTCCTTTAACTCTGAACTTGCGAACTATGCTTCTAACTTTATCTCTACGAACATTCAGTGCCTGTGCTACCTTTTTGTATATTTCTCCTTGTTTGTGCCAGGCAATGATCTCCTCCATTAGCTTTTTGGACAATTCCTTTTGCCATATTTGCCAGCCATATTTCTGATACGCAATCAAATGTCAACAAACCCCTAGCTACTGCAAGTATTTGATGTGTTCTATCTCAATCAAACCTAATGCAACTAATTAAGTTCTTGATTAGCTGCATAAGGTGTGTTTGAGACAATACCTGACTTGCAAATATGCTCTTATGACTGATTCTATTCAGGGCGTTGAATAATTTTGAGACTGCAGTAGTCATTAAAAGTGGCATTTTGAGTTAGATTTGGAGAAACCACTGGTAATATTAGTTGTGTTGAGCCATTTAAAATGTTCTTGTTTAATCTGTTCATCACAAACAGCTGAAAGTTTGTAAATTTTGCCAGTAAACCCAATTTGAATTGGGGGTTGAATAATTTTAATTGCAACTGTAAATGTTTAGATCGTCAAACAAATTTTAATGTAAGACAAAGATAACCCGAGTAAATAAAAAATGCAGTTTTGAAATGATGATTTAATTTATTAAGGGGAAAAACCGATCTGATACTACCTGGCCCTATGTGAAAAGTAAATGCCCCCCTTGTTAAATCATGAATTAACTGTGATTTACCACATTTTTTGAGTCCAATTTCACCAGCCACAACCAGGCCTGATTACTGCCAGACCTGTGGAATCAAGTATCACTTAAATAGAACCTGTTTTACATAGTGAAGTAGGCTAAAAGATCTCAAAAAAGCAACATGTCACGCTGCGAACTGAACAAATTCCCGAACAGACGAGAAACAAAGAAATTCACATCTATCAGTCTGGAAAGGGTGACAAAGCAATTTCTAAGGCTTTGGGACTCCGGCGAATCACAGTTAAAGCTATTATTCACAAATGGAGAAAATTTGAAACAGTGGTGAACCTTCCTAGGAGTGGCCCGCCTACCAGAATTACTCCAAAAGCGCATCGACGACTCATCCAGGAGGTCACAAAAGAACCCAGAACAACATCTAAAGAACTGCAGGCCTCACTTACCTCGTTTAAGGTCAGTATTCATGATTCAACAATAAGAAAGAGACTGGGCAAAAATGGCACCCACTCTCCAAAACCATTATTAAAACCCTAAACAAATAAAGAAATGGTAGAAAATTAAACAGAATTTTGAAATGTTCCTTCCCTTCCCTCTACATAATAAACATTAGGATGGGATTAAAGAAGCATTGTAGTCAAAAGCAAAGACAAACCAAGAATTAAAAGCAATTGACAAAAGGAACACGCTCTTTACAATGACTAAAACTCGTTTTATTTGTCCCCCTCCACAACTCGGAAGGGGGGACGATGTATTCAGCAGCGTCAGTCCGTACGTCCGTCTGTCCCGTTTTTTGCTTACACCATATCTCATGAACCGTTGCACCTTGAGTCTTTAAATTTGGTATCAGCCTACATTGGGGCATTACGCAGACATCAGTCGATATGGGTGACCTTGAACTTATTTTCAAGGTCACCATGACACTTTGACCGCTTTTCTAACTCTTGATAACGCAATATCTCATGAACTGTTGCACCTAGGGTCTTCAAATTTGGTATCAGCCTACATTGGGGCATTACGCAGACACCAGTCGATATGTGTGACCTTGACCTTATTTTCAAGGTCACCACGACACTTTGGCCACTTTTCAAACTCTTGTTCATACATTGAAGTATGTGGTATTTACTGAAGCGGTATTTAATGAAGTGGCAGGGGACATGGGTACCTTTAGTGGCAAACAACTCTAAGGCACTAAAGCCATGACGCTATTTATTGACCAGTAATTACCTAGAATAGCAGGTATGTCTCTCTAGCCGATTTGACATATGCATTTAAAGTTCCCTGGAACTATTCGCAGTCTTCATAAACCACGTGACGATCGCATAAACGAGATTTCAGTCAACTTCCGCTGTTTGAGACCTTGCATCTCGACACCACCGTGGGGAGTCCCAATGAGCTATTGGGGGGAACAGAGGGGTCACTTCTTCTTATTTGTGTTTACTGGCAGTTGTGAATATTCAGTAAGTGATCCTGGCGTGCCATCTAGTGAAAGAATATTGTAACTGCGTGCATAAATTTGTAGCTGCACGTCCACTGGCGGACACATCTGCACAAAGATACACCGTTGTTCTTCTCGAACACGCCAAATCCAGATAATCCGTAAGTGATGAATTAAATTAATATTTTAATTTGAAACAAGTAACTAAGTTGCCAGTGTCAAAGTAACGAAGTGAAAGTATACAACTTAAATGCTGTAACGAAGTACATGTACATCGTTACCATGCACCTTTGAAAACGGGAGTATCATGCCGCCCCCCAAAGAAAATCTCACTGTAGCCTGCATTCCAAACTTGAGAGCCCTGGATATTTGTCACCAAAGCCAAGGCCTACACATAGACTATTGAACTTCTGCAGCAGACCAGCTAGTGTACTTGTGAGTTCGCATAGTGTGGAGCATTTACATTGTTATTGTCAGACAAGGTTTTACAGATTTGCCGCGCACAACTCCGCTGACAGTGACACGGTCAAATGCTTTGCCATTCTCATCGTTGCATGAGTACAGCCTGATAGCACCAGCTGATGGCACCGGCTGATGTACGTAATCTTTGATCGGCTGATGTACGTAATTGTAGCAACCGACCTGCAGAAAAAAAATTTGCGGCCGGCGGTTGATGGTTAGGGAGTGAATTGCTGCCCAGAATAGGCGCACAGTGCATGAAGTGTTGCGCGACCGATGTGAGAATGTAAGTCGCAAAACGTAAATCTTGATCGCAAATGCGACCATTCTGTTCGCAGACTGGAGTGTTGTCATGAACTCTCTTTGTCGCACTTGGAACGCATGGCTTTTGCTCAGGCTAGCTTTGTGCAATAAAGCTGGTTCAGGGCTCGTGGGAAATGTCAGAAGCCATAGAATAAAATGGCTGCCGGCAAAGTCTTACTGACAGCATCACAAGCTGATCACAGAGAGGAAAATACATTGCAAGCAAGCTGAATGCTGAGGAACTGAGATCTTTGAAGCAATGCTTGAGGAGAAAAACTTGCTTTTAGACTTGCAGATCTAGTTTCCTTATAACACGGACACATTGAGCTGACAATAGCAAGCGTGAATTTACCGTCAAACAATTTTTTTATTACCCATCAGCCCTTAAGGGGTATTGCTATCCTTCGTGCGGTTGGGCGGGCGGGCGGGTGGGCGTCTCCAAAAACTTGAGCTGAGGGGTATTCAGTGTATTGCACGCCTATTTTTAAAAAATATCAAAGGTAAGAAATTTCTTTGCTCATCTCTGTAGACTGTAAAGTGTATGACTGCTGTTCTTTGAGTGTGGTGTCGGTTCAAAATGACCAGGCTCATATCGTTGGATTCTGTGGACTTTCCTCTTTCATTTGAGGTATCGTTTTTATGCGTTGCACAAATTCAGGAGAAAGATATGATTTTATCCTATGTTTGGCTACATGCTTATTTACTTGTTTGGTGCTTGAACTGTGTTCGCTTGAGGTAAAAATGGTTTACATGAGCTTTTTGCCTGGTTTCTTCCCAAAATGAAGATATGCGGCACAACAATGTTGCGATTTGGAAACATGCTGTATTTATTATGCTTAACCACCGACCCCGGTACTGGGGCATAGTGCTTAAGAGGTTAATCTTTACATGCTCCCACTTGAGAATATCATTAGTAGGCACAGCATCCATTTTCACAGTTATGCTGATGATACACAGGTCGACATTTTCCTGTCTCCTGATGACCCAGGGCCTATCGATGCCCTTTCAAACTGTATTTTAGACATCAAGTATCGGATGGAAGAGAATTTTTTTCAGCTCAACCAGGACAAAACTAAAGTATGACTTATTGGCCCTGAAAATCAGAGAGAGACACTTGCACCTAAACTAAAATCACTATTCTTAGAACCATCTCAATGGATGAAAAACTGGGCATCATCTTTGACTCTGAGCTTGGTTTTATTATACATTTCGTAAACTGGATTTTTCCATCTGAAGAACATTGCCAGAGTCCACCCGTTTCTCTCTTGAGCAATTATGGAGACACTGATGCTTGCTTTTATTTCCAGCTATATTGATTGATACAATGCTCTTCTTTCTGGTCTTGCCAAACAGACTATTTCTCTCCTACAGCTAATTCAAAATTCAGCAGCATGTACGCTGAGGAGGAGCAGAAAGTAACCGCATATCTACCCAGTTTTAAGGTCTCCAAATTGGCTCCCAATATGTTTCAGGATCGATTTTAAAGTTCTATTATTGATTTTACATTGTTTTAATGGTCGTAGTTCTTCTTATTTATCAGATTAGCTTTTACTATATGAACCCTTGAAGACCCTGAGGTCCTCCGGTACCGGCCTTTTTAACTATTTCGAAAATCAGAACAAAAGCCTATGGTGAGGCATTGTTTCAATTTTATGGCCCACGTCTGTGGAACAGCCTGCCGGAGGACGTGAGGACTGCACTGAGCATTGAGATTTTTATAAGGAGGCTCAAGACCTACCTTTTTAGTTTAGCATTTGATTAATTTTTATACAGAATTTTATTATTTTATTTACTTATCTATCCATTTATTTATTTTTATTCATTCATATATTTCTTGCCTTTTAAACATTATTTTATACTATTGCTCTTATTATTACTTAAAGCTCTATACCATTTGCCTTAATCTTTTAACTAGCTCTAGTGTTTCTGCAATGGGGGCTCTCTGCAATGGGAGCTGTCATTGGCTCTGTCTGAGGGGATGTTGCCATCGGGGTCTTCCTGGATCCTCTGGTCGGGGGGGTTCTATCAAGAGCTTTATGGTTGTGGTGTTGATTCCTCTCTCCTCCATCTGGAATGGGGTGATCTCCACGGTGACATCTCTTCGGCCATGGTCTGCAATCAGCCCTTGGTGTGGATGGCCCCCCATGATAGCATTTTCTCATTTTAGCCATTTTCATTCTCTTACCTCATTCAGTGTCTGTGGGTGTGGGAGAAGTTGAGGCGGGGAAAGTGGGTGGTTGGGCTGGGAAAGAGTTGTTGTTTTCTGTTGTTGTTATATTTTTTATTTTTTGTCCCCCGACCCGCGGAACGCGCCAAGCGGCGGGACATAGTATTCACGACCGTACGTCTGTCCGTACGTCCCGAATCCTTGTCAGCGAGATATATTTCCAGAACGAATTGACGGATTTCCTTCAAATTTCATATCAACATGTATTAAGGTGATACCCCGGCGCCAGTTGATTTTGGTGACCTTCGCGTCACTCTCAAGGTCACACCGAGAGATTGCTCATTTTGACACGATTTCACATCTTGTGGCGGGGGACAAAGACGTGTTAGTGGCAAATACTTGTTTATTTGTAAAGCACTTTGGACTACATTTTTTGTATGAAAAATGCTATATAAATAAAGTTTGATTTGATGTAAGGTTGTATTCAAACTCAATGGCAGGATGGAAGTGGTGGGCATTGCGAGATCAGTTTTCTCGTGTCAGTGTGAGTAATGTCTCGGGAAGGAAAGAAAAGCGCCGCTTAGTCACGCTTTAAGGAGATAACAAGAAAAAGTGAGATGCAGACTTTGCAATGAACTTCATTTAGCTGTTCCATTTGAGGACTGAAGAGTGACTGAGCCTACAGTACCATTGCTGGATAATAAAAATTGGCTATAACTAGCATAATAGCCAAATTATGCATTAATATTTGTACTGTAATAATAACTTGTGCCGGTCAGATCTAGTAATTTCATACCGCCCATGCTATGAAACGTCAGAAACGGCGACGAAAAATTCATTTGTGGCATTGTTTGGTATTAGATTGTTTGCAGTGAACAGACATTTTACGTTTTATTGAAGTCCTTAAATGGCAATGGTTTGAATGGCATATTTGTGACAATATCATATAATGTTGGTCTACCTCCTGTAGTAAGAACGTATGAAATGTTGCATTACCATTGTTCTGGCCTTGACAGTCCGCTGCAGTGTCTTTTTAATATTCTTTCTTAAGATGACTGAGGAAGTAGTTGTTGTTTTATAATTATTATTGCTATTAAGTATTAGCACATTTTCTTGGGAGACAAGAAGGTGTTTGAGCTGGATTATTAATTTCTCGCAATTATTTTAAGCGCAATACAAGTAACTGCCACTATGGGGCAGACAGACGAGCGTTCTTAGAATCTTTTCAATGACACATACCTGATGCGGTGTTGAGCAAACATTTGAAATGCTCCCGGGGAGAAAACTGCGTTTTGAAGTCTGCTAATTGCCAGCGAGGTTGGAGAGCCTGCCTTAAATCAATTCCTGTGTACTTTGCCCAACTAGCAATAAAGCCATTTATTCAGCCAACTGCCTGTAATGATGAGAAGCGGACAGACCTTAACCAGGCTTCCGTGTTGGATTGAAAAAATGCCAACAATATGAATAAATACTAAAAAAATAAAAATAACCCTTGAATTCCACCTCTCATCTCAGAATTTTAAGTATCATTATCACGCAAAAATCTAGCAAAATGGAAAAATCATGGCCACAGTTGAAAAATGAACCTACCCTAATTTTTAGCTCGCCGGGACGAATAATGTCCGGAGAGCTATTGTCGTACCCCCGGCGTCCGCGTCTGTCCGCGTGCTGAAAAACTTTAACCTTGCCCCGGCGAGCTTTGTTGTCTTTCTGACAACTCTTGTTTGTTTATGGGAAGCGATTGGTGAGTTTTAAAGGGTTCTGGGGTTTATTTTTAAATTCTAATTGAATTTTGTGAGGAAAAAAAAACAAGTTTTAGAAATTCACCGGTCTGTGTCAAGAAATACACCGAAAAAAAAAACTAACTTTTCGCACGACAGATTACATTCAAAGTCAATACAAAGACGCGAATCTCGCGCGTATTCGCATCCAGTTACTCAGGTCACTCAGAATCTCCTGTCAGTCCCTCAATCACGTTTCAAAACTTGAGGTGGGCGTGAATTTTCAGTTGCTGCCACCAGTCTCTGGAATAATCTCAAATTTACACATTAGGACCTGTTCTTCAATCTTCATTTTAAATCAAAACTAAAGACCCGTCTTTTTGTGTCTCCCCCTTCCTGGGGGGGGGGGGTAGACATATTGTTTTTGCCTGAATTCCCGTTGGCGTCGGCGTCGGCCTTTCCATTTGTTTCCGGAGCATATCTCTGAAACTGTTCGACCGACTCACCAAATTTGATATAGTGTCTCTCCATAACATGTAGATGTGCCTTTTGAGGGTTTGAACTGCTTTTGAATTTTATTTTTTCTGTTTCCATGGCAGCAATTTGGACTTATGCATATTGAAGGGTGGGACTCGTTTCCGGATCATAACTCTAAAATGTGAAATGGGGGATGGGGGAGACATCTGTTTTTACGTGTAAAAACTATTCTAGTTAATCTTGGTTTTGGCTCACTTTGAAGCTGCACTTGGTTCTTGGTCAAGTTCACTTATCTTATGATTATCTGCTATTTTATGTTTCATTTTTATCATTATTACTTATTTTTGAATTTTAATTCTGCTATGTCTTATTTAATTATGTCTCCCCCTTCCTGGAGGGGGGGGGGGACATTGTTTTTGCCTGAATTCCCGTCGGTGTGACCATTTGTTTCCGGAGCCTAACTCTAAAATGTGAAATGGGGGAAGGGGGAGACATCTGTTTTTACGTTTAAAAACTATTGTAGTTTTATTCAACTCCTGACTTTTATGCTTTTTAGCCTATTGTTTTTTTCTCTTATGTCTTGTTATGTTATTTTTATGCATTTGCCTCTGCTGTAAAGGACTTTGGGTCAACTTCTGTTGTTTTAAATGTGCTATATAAATAAATGTGACTTGACTTGACTTTAAAAACATACGGGAAGTGGAAAACATTTTGTGAAGCATATCATGCGTGAATGTGAGAGAGAAATTATTTTTGCATTGCACGCAATAGTCAAATGCACCTAAGACTTGGCAGGCACGTTCAGTCAAATCTGTGCTGCAAATTTACAGATTTTTTATTTGATAACTGAAAAAGATTAATTTTAACTAAAGTAATACATAGCTTGATTTTGATTACTTTTGAGTGTATAAATAGCCAACAGTGAAGGTGGAAAACATTATGCTTAAGCGTATCTAACGTGACATAGAAATTGTTGTTGCATTCGCACGCAGTGGCCAAATGTTAAACTAGAAGTAATCTAGTAAACACATTCAGGCAAATTCGTCATGTTTCATTGTCATTTATGTTCCAAAATATAACAAACAAATATGATATCTAAATAAATTAGACTGTCTACCAATTGAAATTGTTAATTGAGAGAATCAACTGTTTGATTGCAAACTGAGCCAATTAAATCGGAAGGGGGTGAGAGCAATTGTTGGCTAGGTGGTGATAATTTTGCAGATATTAACTTTGCTCTGTTCAGCATGTTGCTGATAAATGCTGAGGTCAGTAAAGTTATTTTCCGGAAGCATTTCATATGGCCTCGGATTTTTGGCAGGCGTTCATTCAAGACCAAATCAGGTATGATTCGTGGAAAAGGGGCAAGTTTGTCTGTAAGCGCCATTGTGGCAGTTACTTTAATTGCGCTTAAAATAATCGCGATAGGTTAATCACCCAGCCCTTGTGTATCTTTACTAGCCTCTGCCGCCCAACGACACCTAAATGGTATTTTTTCTTTGGCTTGATAACATTAATGCATAATGTAGGCCATTATGATTGACCTATATTTGCCGTTTGACCAGCAAATAAGTGTCTTTTTTTTTTTTGGAAGCATTTTTTTTTCTAATAGTGGGTAATATTACCCTGTTGACTGCTTTTATCAGACATTGGGTTATAAATAATGTATGTTAAAATTTGCAGTCGTTATATTGTCTTTATAGAATAGTGAAAAGTGCTGTATGTGGACTATATACACAAAATATACAACCTGAATCCTCCTACAATAGGTGTTGTTGTTACTGTTAACATTTGAGATCAGTATAATTTAAGCAGTCAAGTTATCACCGTCGCTATGTAAGTATAAGTTATATGTTATGTATTCAGTGGCGCCTTCAAGGCTAATCCAGCACTCCCCCCCCTCTCCCCTCACTATCGTTCATTTAAACGTGTAAACACGTTCAAGTCAGCACAAAATTAATATGCTGACAGGTTGAAAGGAAATGTTTTGTGAGGTTATGCGTTTGAAAGGTGTTCGACAGTAGATGATTATTTTCTGTAATTTTTCATTGAATATTTATATATAGTGAACAGTTTTTTATTCGGAGGTACAATTCTCCCCACAGCTGTACAAAGGTGGTAATACACCTTTGTTTTGCACCATGTAAACTGTTAATTGCTGTAGGGATTCACTAATTGGAAAGTCTGTCATCTGTCAGTCCAGTCCCAAAGTCTTACCAGCAGACAAAAGGCCCTGACCTTCATCATGTTTTTCACTTCCTGGTGAGTCAGCAGTAAGAGAGGGTCTATCCAGCGGATCCATACATCAGCATGTTTCCTGCTAAGACGGGAATAAAAAAACATTTTGAAGTCCTCCTTGGTCAGGGAATGAATTGGCCGAACGTGGCCCGTAGAGGAAATGGTGGGGTGAACACAAGGTCGTTCTGCAACAGTGATGTGTCATTGAAAACTGCTGGCTTGGTCTTTGTGAGCTACATCGAGCACCATGATTCATTGGACTGTGACATATTTTTGGTTATTTTGGTTCTGTTGGCCGTGTTAGTCAACAAGTGCGAAACCAATTGAATTTACATTTTACATGCTGAAGAGGAGACTGAGGGTAACTAGTCCCCGAAACGAGCAGAAACTGAAGAAGGCTGCAGTACAGACCTAGCAGAGCTTCACAAGGGAAGATATCCAATGTCTGGTGATTTTCATGCACCACGAACTTCAGAAAAGTATTGCATGCATTACATGTATTGCAATGACGATCTGGGCAAGAGGCAACACCAGAAGCAGTCACTTAAAAGTAAATAAATAAAACGGATGACAGACGGGCATATCAATAGGTACAATGACATCATTACAATGAAGTTACTAAAAACAAGTGCAGCGATCTTTGACTGTTGAGTATATCAGTTTTTTGAAAGAGTGGAGTGGAATGAATGAACTAAGTTTTAGGGTCTGTCGCAGAAAACAACATTGAATACATAACATTTTGCTCAATAAATTGATTCAATAAATTTCCCGATTCTCATTTGGAAATAGGTTGAGTGTTAACCTGCGTTTTGGTAATGTCACTGGTAGTAGACAGAGTTTTATTTTTACATGAGCGGTTTTTACTTCTGTATAAGCGAAGCTTAGATAGGAGTGCTGTGATGACACTCAAGCGTCACTCACTAATTGATCAATCAAACGCTTAATTCGCTCACATTCAGCACACTGATGGGGAAACATATTAAAATCAATATATAACAGGTTTCAATGATTATTTTACTTTCATTCAATAAAAAATCAATACTTTTGTGAGGACATACTCAAACAAAATGTTTGCGTGAAAAATTCAGTTGGTTCCCGTTTATCAAATCAAAAAATTCAAAATGGCACTTGTGTGCCAATGTGTGAATTGTGTCATCAAAATAAGACTTCCCAACAAGGACGTGGCCAAAAAATATGAATGAGAAAAGGCAATACACCCGTTTTCACTACCGTAGTGCAATCCAGCCGAGTTGCGATACGTGATCTGAGGACACGCTGCGAAGCCCCGAATGACCTAGATTTCCACATGGCTACCAGATGTTCATATGCCATGATTTTTAACAACAGTTTGGAGACATTCACTTTCTTGCACTCGCCTTTTTTCAAGGTGTTACGGCCCCTGCTCTGCTTGTGTCTTGCTCATTTGCAGGTGTCTGGTGGGCGGAGCCAGGGCTCATTGGTACAATGGAGAGCACCTGTGACTCGTTCGCTGAGCAAATAAAAAGCCCATTTCCCATGTTGGGGAGGCCCTTTTGACTTTTGTTGTTTTTTTGGTTGGATTGCATACAACACTGCTTCATTACTCTTTGCACTTATCCACTCACTCACTTTACTGATGATACTGACTTTCACCCCCCATATTTGCAGTCTTTTTGTTAAAGCCTCTGAAAACCCAATTTCACAAGAAGCTCTGCACTATTTTATTTGAGGCTGTATGTGCATAATAGTAAACATACTAAAATATTAGAATTTATGTCAAATTCAAATCCAAGATTTTGTCATATAATTTTTAGCGCCTATCCTCTTACTGCGGTTCAACTGGGCGTGGTTTTCTAAGTGGGTTATATCGTAATAAGCCAAACCAATGGAAAAAAAAAAACTCTGTCATTTGTCTCACCCCTAACTGAAATTATGCAAGTGTTTGCCACTAACATGGCAATATTCCTAGCCGCCTCAATTTTATGTCTGTAAGGACGGACGGAGCCCAATGCTATATAAAAATCTCTTTGCTCCGTTCAGGTTAGCTCCTTTTGAGCTCAAGAAACATCGTCCCGAAGTAGCCTGTCTTGCAATTCATTACCCAACTACATTTGCTTCCATTTATATATCTGTCCGCGTATTTGTCTGTCCCCCGCTATTTCCCCTATCATGTATGTTTGTATTAGCTCCATTCAAAACGCACCAGTAAATGATTTTCTGAACGGGACGTGCACTCGCATGCGTTTCTCACTCTGGCTCGAATGTCTTATGCTATGTTCAAACTAGCTGGTAAAAATGGTGTTTCGCAGAACACAAGCAGTGAGTTGCGTTCAAATCACCTTACAACCTGTGATCTCAAGCAGTGAACTGGTGATTAATTCAGCAGATCAATCTTCACCACTCATGAGCAAAATGAGGCCAGACCAACACATTGTGAGCTAAACAGAAAAGTACCTTTATTTTCATGTTTGTTTTCTCAAATATTAAAAGGAGCAACTTATTATTAACCTTTATGTCCCAGAGTTTGTTGTATTTCCATATCACAATATTTCTTTCGTTTTGTCATTGGGAAGTTAACTTAATATTTTGATACCTTTATTATCGCCCATGATATCACCCGTGTCAGACTGACAGCAAATGAAAGCTCTCCATGCATGTCGTTTCAGCAACCGGTAAGTGGTAATTTCACCATATTCACCATAGCGGTATGAAAGCAGCACAAGGCCCTTATCTCACAACGAGGTTGGGTTGCTCAGGATCTGTCAGGATTTTGCTGATGCCATAGCATCTTTTATTTCTTGTTTGGCTTTATGTCGGCTATTGAACACACGCAAAAGAACAAATCCAGCATCATTGTACTTGTCAGTTCGTCATGACAGACGTGCGCGTTCATGATTTCTATAATCCGACTCGTATCTCACTGGACAAAGCAATACAAATTGATTCTTCAGCTTGCAGAAAGTACAGTACATGTCTCACCGGTGCATTTTTAATGGAGCTAAGTATACAGTGGACTAACACTACACACCGGTGTAAGCGCCTGACAGCATATATTTTCTGCCATTGATGGCATCATTTGGTATTCTCCACAGGAACACCTGCAAGTACAGTGTAATTCTTTTGGTCACAACATGCATACTTAAGGGCGAAACATTACTGAATGGAAATTATTTTCGCTGAGAGGATCTGGTTGACTGGCGAGCTAATTACGATGCAATAATACTGTACAGTACTAGCTAACACTACAGTAACGTTATTAACATTACAGTACCATCAGGCCGCCATTGGGTACATCCACTCACTCACTTTACTGATGATACTGACTTTCACAATATCAAGTTAGTTTGACAGTGCATATTGATGGGACAGTTATAAAGAAAGTTATATATCGTTTTTGGTGTTTGACGTACATGTGAAAAATGTGTATACTTGGTATGCAATTTTTTTTTTGTTAATTGAACTGATTTTTTATCATTACAATAAATACCAGGGCCTTATGTAAAAATCACTCCAACAAAAATTTGCAAAAATGATAATCTTGGATAGAAAAAAATACAATTATTTAAATATGCATCAATCAGGGATATACGGACTCCTTAATTCCATCTTACAAAAACACTGATATTTATATAAATCTTCCACTCAGGTTTACTCATTGGTTTTGAAAAATATGGCTATAAACCTTTAAAATGATGTATTACAGAGATGTGTAGCACTACTTTGAAAATTCCACCTATCGGTTTACTAATTTGTGGAATTGCCCAAAATTTGCCGCACCACCATGGACACTCCATTCAAGGAAACAAAAGAAACTTTGCTATTTAACATCCTCTTGGCCTTTTAATGTCACGCAAAAAAAATTTGAAGTTCCTTGGGTTAAATCTCTTGGTGGATTTAGGTAAAGTACAAAACCTGGAAATGACTGAACAACAATGTTAAAAAAAAGTTGAAAATTGCATGAATAATGGCAAAATTCCTGTGGGGTATAAGTCCTGGCACCAAGGCTTGTGGGACATATTAGGGTTACCCTTGTCCGTCTGTACAGGATTGATCTTGTTGATTGGGGTATCGTTTATCCACTTCTCAAAAACAGAATTCATTGAACTGGTACAAGTGCTTTGTTCTGACACTAAAGGTGTGCATCTCATACCCTGTTTCTGAATTATTATTTTTTGATAATATTTCTGTTGCTTGAATTTAGGTAAGTTTTAAGTTTCCCTCTCCCTTTGCTGTAATTGGAAGGAGTAGTCTATTTGTTTGTCAAAAACTGCTCAACCGATTTCATCGAGTGTATACATGTGCTTTTTAGGGACTCAAAAGATGGTTATTTTATACTTTGTTTCTTAATTTTTCTAAATTTTTCCATTTTTCAAGTGTCTGAACTTGGGTAAATTTTTTCGCTTTTTCCATATCTGTTTCCCATGGACACAAATTTGTCATTATTTCTTTTTAAGCCTTGGGATGTTGTAAATCTAGGTGAACCGCACCGTGAGGGCTGCTTTGTTGAAATATTTTTGGGGGCGCTGTGGGGTCATTTTGCTACATCCTCGTGCAAAACCTGTACAGTGGTTATATTTCACTGGCCTGTTGCTCATGCAGAATTTAATGTCTTTTCAAGCAGGTTTCTGCCCTAAAACATAATTCACTTGAAAAAATGTTGGGGGGTGGGGGTGCTATAGAACCAATGTAACGTCCCCATTGCCGATCGCGATTTCAAATGGAAGTATGTTACTCTTACAACCTGGGTCCAAAATTTTTGCATATTCTTAAGACCACAAAATGTGTTCGTAAAATGTACGCAGATGCGGGAAATCCAATACTGCTGACTTATTTGACAAAATAAGTTTTAAAGAAAGTCACTAAGTGTAAAATCTAGCATAATGAAAATGATGATCCCGCCAAATTTCATGAACATCTAAGCACATCCAAACATGACCCTGTGTTTGGTGGCACTGTAGAGTAACCAGTGCACGCCCAGGATCAATGACCACTGTTCTTAGTAATTTCACTTCCAACTTGCCTGTTGATTTTCAGGAGTTTCTAGCATGTTCATGCCCTCACAAATGTGATTTATTTGGCAAAATAATAACAACAACAAAAACTCCTAGACACAATGTGGCCTTCACACCGCTTGGTTTTTGGGGCCTAATCATGATAAACACTGCAGTTTCAATAGGGTCCTCGCTGCAGTTGGTGCTTGGGCCCTAAAAAGAACTTCTACTGATACAATAGGGCCTTTGCACCACTTGGTGGTCAGGCCCAAATAATAGTAATACTAATAATAAAAATAACTATATATACAAAACACAAAACCAGTGAAGTTGGCACGTTATGTAAATCGTAGATAAAAACAGAATACAATGATTTGCAAATCCTTTTCAACTTATATTCAATTGAATACACTGCAAAGACAAGATGTTAAATGTTCAAACTGAGAAACTTTATTATTTTTTTTGCAAATAATCATTAACTTAGAATTTAAAGGCAGCAACACATTGCAAAAAAGTTGGCACAGGGGCCTTTTTACCACTGTGTTACATCGCCATTCCTTTTGACGACACTCAGTAAACGTTTGGGAACTGAGGAGACCAATTTTTGAAGCTTTTCAGGTGGAACTCTTTCCCATTCTTGCTTGATGTACAGCTTAAGTTGTTCAACACTCCGGGGTCTCCGGACTCCGCTTCATAATGCGCCACACATTTTCAATGGGAGACAGGTCTGGACTACAGGCAGGCCAGTCTAGTACCCGCACTCTTTTACTACAGAGCCATGCTGTTGTAACACATGCAGAATGTGGCTTGGCATTGTCTTGCTGAAATAAGCAGGGGCGTCCATGAAAAAGACGTTGCTTGGATGGCAACATATGTTGCTCCAAAACCTGTATGTACTTTTCATCATTAATGGTGCCTTCACATATGTGCAAGTTGTCCATGCCTTGGGCACTAATACACCCCCATACCATCACAGATGCTGGCTTTTGAACTTTGCGCCTATAACAGTCCGGATAGTTTTTCCTCTTTGGTCCGGAGGACACGATGTCCACAGTTTCCAAAAACTTGAAATGTGGACTGGTCAGACCACAGAACACTTTTCCACTTTGCATCAGTCCATCTTAGATGAGCTTGGGCCCAGTGAAGCCGGCCGCGTTTCTGGGTGCTGTTGATAAATGGCTTTCGCTTTGCATTGTAGAGATTTAACTTGCACTTGCAGATGTAGCGACGAACTGTAGTTACAGAGAGTGGTTTTCTGAAGTGTTCCTGAGCCCATGTGATGATGTCCTTTACACACTGATGTCTGTTTTTGATGCAGTACCGCCTGAGGGATCGAAGGTCACGGGCATTCAATGTTGGTTTTCGGCCTTGTCGCTTACGTGCAGTGATTTCTCCAGATTCTCTGAACCTTTTGACAATCAGCTCACGCATTTGTTCACTAAGTGGTGACCCTCGCCCCATCCTTGTTTCAGGGAAGCTGCTTTTATACCCAATCATGGCACCCATCTGTTCCCAATTGCCCATTCACCTGTGGGATGTTCCAAATAAGTGTTTGATGAGCATTCCTCAACTCTCTCAATCTTTTTTGCCACTTGTGCCAGCTTTTTTGAAACATGTTGCAGGCATCAAATTCCAAATGAGCTAATATTTGCAAAAAATTACAAAGTTTACCTGTTCGAACATGAAGTAACATGTCTTTGCAGTGTATTCAATTGAATATAGGTTGAAAAGGATTTGTAAATCATTGTATTCTGTTTTTATTTATGATTTACGCAACGTGCCAACTTCACTGGTTTTGGGTTTTGTACAATCAGGCCTTCACACCACTTTGTACTTGGGCTGTAATGATGGGTTTTTTTTTTTTTGAACTCAAACAGCATATGAGCAGAACGTAAAATTTCTGTATCCCCTGCTGCAAAGTGGATGAGGAGTTTTGTTCTCCCACGTGTCCTGCCGTCCATCCCTCTGTCAGTCATGTTTCTCGGCCTGAGCTTCTGAATCGTTCAATATTTTTCCTCAAAATTTAGAGTATAGATGTGCCTTTACATACTTCTGTGCATCCTCCAGTCCGTCCATCCATTCTTCCACCGCATTTTGTTTCCATGCCAGATATAGCCATCTGATGGCAGGGTAGTCGAGTATTTTTCACTTTTACGAGTTTTTTTCATGTTTTTCTCATGAAGCTAGGAGGAAATGTAGCTGAAGATGAATTCTAAACATGTTTTTACAGACTGGAAACATTGAATGGGGTCAGTTTGACCCCAAAGATAAAGGGAGGGTTAAATTTTCACAGGGGAAAGGTTGTGCGACGCCATGAGTGACTGGCCAGGTCTGGAGGTAGATGAAGTGGTGGCTGCAACAGCACACTATGTCCATTTTTAGCTCACCTGACGACGAAGTCAGATGAGCTTATGTTATGGCCTGTTTGTCTGTCGTTCGTCATCGTCATCGTTCGTCGTCGTCGTCGTTCGTCGTTCGTAAACATCTTCTCCTCCGAAACCACTGGGCCTATGAAGCTGAAACTTGGCAGGTTCCTTCCTACCCATGAGGACACCAAAGTTTGTTCAAGGCGTTTCGATCCGATTTCAAACATGGCCGCCGCGCCATATTGAAAATCACATAATTGACCATCTGAAAGCTATTAATGCACATATTCAGCTGAAATTTGTCATGTAGGTAGTATGTAGCAAGATGCATCACATGCCTATAAAAGGTTTTTCCGTATTTCGAATTATGACCTTTGACCTTCAGCTTTAAACTTGCCCGAATAACGTGATTTTGTTGTAACCACAGCTGATTCAGGTGAGCTACAGGGCCTTTTTCCGTATTTGAAATTTTGACCTTGCTTTGACCTTCAACTTTATACAACCCCTGTGAGTTACATTGAAATCTTTCAAAATCATCTTCTCCGAAACTACTTGGCCAATGAAGGTGAAACTTCACAGGTATCTTCCTGCCTATCAGGACACAAAGTTTAGTTCAAGGCGTTTCGGTCCGATTTCAAACATGGCTGCCATGGCGGCCATATTTAAAATCACATAATTCGCCACCCGAAAGCTATTTATGCACATATTCAGCTGAAATTTGCTATGTAGGTAGTAAGTAGCAAGATGCATCACATATAATACCAGTTTTTCTGCATTTTGAATTTTGACCTTGCTTTGACCTTCAACTTTGTACAACCCCTCTAAGTTACACTGAAACCTTTAAAACTCTACTTCTCCAGAACTAGTTGACCAATGAAGCTGAAACTTGACAAGTATCTTCCCACCCATTAGGACACTAAATTTGTTCAAGGCGCTCTGATTCTATTTTAAATATGGCCGCCATACCGGCCATATTGAAAATCGCATAACTGGCCATCTGAAAGCTATTTATGCATATATTCAGCTGAAATTTGTCATGTAGGTAGTATGTAGCACGATACATCACAAGCCTATAAAAAGTTTTTCCGTATTTCGAATTATGACCTTTGACCTTCAGCTATAAACTTGCCGGAATAACGTGATTTTGTTGTAACCACAGCTGATTCAGGTGAGCTACAGGGCCACTGGCCCTATTTTTGCTCATATGGTGCTGTTTTTTACACAAGTACCACAACACTGCCGAGTAGCTGATATCAAACCAAATTCGATAGGTGCAGATGTGTCTCGGTCATCGGACATTCCCTGTCTCTCATTCTCTCTCTCTCTCCCCCACGCCCTTCCAGATGACATTGCAAGTCCTAAATGTCAGATGAAGAGGGGCCGAAGGAAACCCTTGGGAACAGAAGAATACACAGTGAGTACATCACCATCCCTCACACATGCATGCAGGCAAGGGCACACTCACTCACTCACTCACACTCACTGACTCATACACATACTCACGCACACTCACTCACACTCACTCACTCACGCGCCTGCTCACACACACACGCACACACACTCACTCACTCACACCCTCACTCCCACACACACACATTTACTCACTCGCACGCGCACACACACTCACACACACACACACATCTTCATGGCTTCATCTTTCAGCAGTCCACCAACACTGACAGAACACCTCCAATGCTTGTATCACGACCCGTCTTCATCCATACTTCGTTCTTACAGGTGGGCCCACAGGACACACTGAACAGCATTGCACTGAAATTTAATGTCACCCCAAACAAGCTAGTGCAGCTGAATCGCCTCTTCTCCCGCAGTGTTGTTACAGGGCAGGTGAGCTCTCCTTGCTCAATTTATTCCTCAAGTTCAGCTCGGTTGCTACCTGAATTTTTTCATTTTGTTATATGATTACGTTTCCAGTCTGGTCTTACTTCTTTTGTAAATCCTTTATATCTTGAATATTTTATCACCTGTTAAGTGGTCCTGGTGAAAGATAATACAAATGATTAAGGGAAATTTGGAGAGTAACATGGAACCTGTGATTCTTTTTGCATATTTTAATCATGTGGAAATGATCAAATTAAGCCAGTTTGACTGGGATCTCAACTGTTCTCGTTCCCTTAAACTCGTTTGGTGAAGACTGTCTGCGAGGAGCTGTCAAAACTAACCTTCCATCTGCTACATTCACAGATTTTGTTTGTCCCTGATGTTGGCCGGTTAGAACCCTGCCTTGATAACTCCGCCCTCAAAACCTCCACTGAACAGGATCTTGGCAAGTTACCGGTAAGGGAGAGCTCATGCCCTCATCCTGACTCACGAGCTCTCATCCTCCTTAGCTCACCAGTTGCCAGTGTGCTTTGATTTATCTACTGCTGGTAGAAAATTAGAGCCAGATCTTGCCTGGTTCCTTTCATGCCTCTGGAAGCATTGGTGATACATTCAGGTGTTGTCACTCTTCAATCAAGTTATCACCCAAATATAAAGATCTCTGCTGAGAATAAGAAATTCGGCAAAACCAAGAAAACATTCTAAACAATTATGGATGGAAAACAACCGCCTAGAAAGTTGACTGTGTCCAGAAGTAATTGGCATTATGTTTGATGAAGTGGAGCCAAACAAATTCAGTTTATTCAACAGATTGAAAGGTAGCCTTGCTAATAAAAATAAAGCCATCATTTGGGAAGACAATGAAAAGAAAATACTGCGACAAGGGATGTGAAACATGTTCGCTGTCGTTTCCTTGGGGACAGCGGTTACCCAATTCGGCCATACCTGTTAACCTCGGTGGTTAATCCCACAACTGCTGGTGAGCTGGGGAGATGGAAGTTGCACGTCAGGTGCATACCCATCTTCAGCAGTGGCCTACACTTCTCTCCATCAAAGTGCTTCCAATGCTGGAAATTTCTTGCAGTATAGAAATAAATCTTCCACAATCTTCAAGGATATTTTATTCTTTATGGCATATATGGATGTTTCTGTGTAACATTTGGCTAAAGACTTTCAGTAACACTGCTAAATATGAAAAACAACTAATTAAGATATTAACAGCTTGTTAAAATCCTGTATTACACTTGTGGTTGGAACAAAAACCAGTATACACAGTGGGTCCCCATGAATGTCGTTGAAGACCTCTGAGCTAAGCAATACTGAATAGATAGCTGGTATTTGGGTACGTCAACAAGTTGGACATTTTTTGAATAGGCCCCATTTTCCCCCCTGTCGTGATCAGCACTCCAGTTGCATCAACCACAACAGTGACAGGTTTATTTGTGTTTTCTTCATTTTCATTTTATGGTTCTTCTAGTAAAGTATTTTAATTTGCTGGAATGTGTATGTAGGCTACATCTTTTTTTTGTTATATCTTCTAATTTCTTCTTGTCTTTATTTGTGAATGTAATTATTATTATCGCTGTAATTTTTCGTTTTTGGAGAATGTATAATTAAAAAGTCGCCATTCAAGTTCCATGAATCAAATATCTATCATTGTTCATTTTTGGGGAATGTATAATTAAAAAGCTGCCATTCACTTTCATTCATGAACAGCATCAGTTGTCATGATGAAATCTGATAATGTTAAAAGAACACGCACACAGAAAAACAATCTTTATGATTTGTGATGACTCCTGCAGGTCTTAAGACGCACTTGGATTTCTACGAGTGGTCTTTAGCACTCATAGATCTACAACCATTTCTGATAGCATCTCAAGTTACAGAGGTTTTCGGAAACACTCCACATACGTAAAATGCGTCTTAAGAGGGATTCTAGGATCGTCGTTGCCCTAAGATGCTTTTGGGAAACGAGGTACAGGTCAGAACATGGGACAGTATCAGACTGAAATTATCAGATTCCGGTCGTTGTTGCTGCGGCAGGCAGTTCGTGCGTGAGTGTGTGAGTGGGACTGCTTGAATGTACAGCTGCTTCACAGATGAACTGACTTTCCTTGCGCCAATAAATCAATTTCTTGACTGCTAATTTTTGTCGATTTGGAATAATATTAACTCAAACAGTTAAAATCACCTTTGTGTCCAGTCGTTGCCAAAGACAAATTTTGATTTTATTCTTTGATTCTGCTCATAAATGTATTGATTTTCAATGTCCTGTGGAATGACTCAGTGCACAAATTTTATCAGCAAAGAAAGTTTTCCCATGTGCTGCTGTGAGTCGGCTGTTTTTGCCAACCATACCACAGTGGCCACAGTTTCGTCTTCGAAGAGAATTATGATAAATATCGCCGGAATCTATCCTTACTCTTCATCATCATTCAGCAACTGGCCATCCTCCCCCATGGCAAGACGTTACTGACTGCTATTTTCATGATTTTTTTTTTGTATGATTTGCATTATTGATTTCGTATTTTAGGATTGTAATGCGATTTATTATCATGCAGTGACAAATTCATTCGTACCCATTTCTTATCCTCCGTATTCCATCAGGATGAAAGTTATATTTCTGAATACTGTCCTATGAAACATCGGATGAATTAATTGTACACTTGACGTTATCCGTAAGCAATGATGACCGCTTTTAAAATTCAACATGAATGGTATTCAAAGCGGGGGATATAGTATTGGGCTCCGTCCGTCCGTCCGTCCGTACGAACATATAAATGTGGATATTTTAAGAACCGTTGACTAGATTCTTTTCATATTTGATATCTAGGTTTATCTCAGTGGGGGAAAGGTACCATGCAGTTTTGGTGACCTTCACCTTCATTTCAAGGTCACAAAGCTTAAATTTGAGTATCTTGTTCCGTCCGTACGAACACTTAAACTTGAATATCTTAAGAATCCTTGACTAGATTCTTCTCGAATTTGGTACCTTGGTTCATCCCAGTGTGGGAAAGGTACCATGCTGTTTTGGTGACCTTGACCTTCATTTCAAGGTCACAAAGCATAAATTCTAATATCATAAGAACTGTTGACTGGATTCTTTTCATGTTGGATACCTGTGACGACCCCCAAAATTATGGTTTCCTGGAGAAGATGGAGGTGACAGCTTGTCAAAATAAACATAGCCATGTTGATACTTCATCAACTATTCAATTGGAAAATTAAACATTGCATATTCTAATTGCAGAAATAACAATGAAAAAGATCTGCAAAAGTCATAATAAAGAATATTAAATGTTGTTGACCTAATGTGTTGATTTTCTGAGTTTGTTATTTTTATGAAATGTCTGTGATCGAGTGGCAGTCAGCCATTACAAATACATACGGTGGTCATGTCAAAGTTGATTACTGAACAGTGATACATTTTTAGATGATTATCCCCCGCCACACGATTTGCACAAAGCGGGAGACATAGTATTGGGCTCCGTCCGTATGGACACGTAAAATTGAGGCGGTGGGGGATATTACCATGTTAGTGGCAGACACTTCTCTTGCTGGTCATGCTTTTGTTACCAAGTGTCATGAAAAGACGCTTGTCATTTAGCCATAGGTTTGAGGTGCGCAAGATTTTAATTATGCTGAAATTAATTTATGTCGACAAACTGTTGTCTGGATAAAGCAGGCATATTCCATCCATCCATTCTCCGTACCTGCTTCTTCCTGATTGGGGTCGCAGGGGAAAGGTCGGGACCCACCCTGGACAGCTCGCCAATCCATCGCAGGGCGCTCACATCATTCATTAACCACTCACTCTCACACTGCTACCTACTGCCAATTTAGTGTCTCCAGTTAGTGTGATGTGCTTGTTTTGGGACTATGAGAGGAAATAGGAGTACCCCGAGGACACCCACGCGAACGTGGGGAGAACATCTCCTGTGATCTGGAAAAACCTAGTACCCGTGTCACATTTGGTAGAAACCAAGTTTAACCTTCATTTGCAGTAATTAAGAGTGGTGAAAATCTTAAAACACTGGCTATTAGTGTCATTTGAACTTTCAAATCAAGTTTCTATCATATTTTTTTCTGTTAGGAAAAGTCCAGAACCTAAAATTTTTGTTCAATTGTGAGAGCTTTGCCACTGATAAACTAACTAGGTTTTTCCAGATCATGGGAGACATGCAAACTCCACACAGGAAGGCACCAGGCCGGATTCAAACTCATAACTTTTTTGCTGTGAAGCAGCAGTAGGGGAGTATGCCTCTATGATAGGTTAAATAATGAATATGGATAATTAAGACATCTCTTCCTAATAATTTTTTCCACGGGATAACAATTTGGTTCAGCAGGAAACCTGTAAAGTTAATAATCAGTCTTGTAAAATTACTGTTACAATCAAAAGTATGGAATTTTAATTAATAATTAAAATAACCAAGAGTAATTATTAAAATAATTGTCCCCCTTCGCGCATTTAGCACGAAGGGGACATTGTATTCAGCTCCGTCCGTACGTCCCGAAACGTTGTCTGCGCGATATCTCGAGAAGGGAGTGACAGATTCTTTTCAAATTTGGTGTCAACATGTTTTAGGGTCATGTCCCTGCACCAGTCGATTTTGGTGACCATTGAAGCATTTTCAAGGTCACAACGAGATTATAGATTATCAAACTGAAATCCTTGTCTGCGCAATATCTCAAGAAACAATTCATGGATTCTTTTCTAATTTGGTGTCAACATGTTTTAGGGTCATGTCCCGGCACCAGTTGATTTTGGTGACCTTCGCAACATTTTCAAGGTCACAACGAGAGATTATAGATTATCAAACTGAAATCCTTGTCTGCGCGATATCTCAAGAAAGAATTCACAGATTTTTATCACATTTGGTGTCAACATGTATTAGGATAATGTCCCAACACTAGTTGAATTTGGTGACCTTCACAAGATTTGCAAGGTCACAATGATACTTGGATAAGTTTCACACTGAAGTCCCTATCCACAGCATATCACAGAAATGCATATATTTGTCCCCTGCTGTGCGTAGCATAAGCGTGGGACATAGTATTCAGCTCCGTCTGTACGTCCGTACGTACCGAAACATTGTCTGCCCGATATATCAAGAAGGAATTAATGGATTCTTTTCAAATTTGATGTGAACATGAATTAGGGTAATGTCCTGACACCAGTCGATTTTGGTGACTGTCAAGGTCACACCAAGTTATTATGGATGTGTTCCAACCTGGCATTACTGTCACACTGAAAAAAATAATTCAAAATGGAATTAGTGGATTATTTTACAAGCAAACCAAAATACACACAGGTTGTTTCCCAACATGAATGGATGGATCATCTTCAAATTGGATGGAAAACTGTATGAGGATGATGTTTTGAAACAAGATAACCTTGATGCCCATTGATAATTAATTCAACCATACACCGTTAATATTACTTATTAACATGCGGCGGGGGACAAAGCCACGTTAGTGGTAAACACTTGTTAAATCAAAGATTTAATTCATAATCTGAGGGATTATGTTCTACAGAGGCTATTATGACTCAGACTCCCACACCAAAACACCAAAACAGACACTGGGTTTAAAAAATTTATTTACAATAATAATAATAATAATGATGATAAATTCAATTTATATAGCGCTTTCTTAGACACTCAAAGACACTTTACAAAATAAAGGACTAAACAATGACAACTAAAACAGAGACAACAATAACATGAATGAAGACCGCAAAATATAAAATTAAAGAAAAGCCAGTTTGAACTGGTGAGTTCTGAGGAGGGATCTGAAGTTTTATAGTGGGTCTGAGTTATTAAAACAAATGCAGAACATACAGGGACTAATCTACGGGAGGGCTGTGTACTAACTATGGCTGAGTAACTATACTGGTTATGCGTGCCTGTGTGAGTGTATGTGTGTGTGCGTGCACTGTGTACTTGTGTGCCTGTGGGCAGGTGCATGCTTGTGGGCGTCTGCAGGCACGTGTCTGCACATGTGGCAGATGTGCATGTGCTCGTGGGCATGTGATCCTTTGTCTGGGGACAAAGGGAGACCAGCAGCATGCAGCCTGCAATGAATTTCTAAATGTACAGTAGTGTGCAAAAGTCTGAGGGGCATTTAATAATGTTGTGATATAGTTTTATAAGATGAATACCTTTTTGCTTTTTTCAAGCAGAGTGGAAAACTTGCTACTGTTCTTCTGCAGACTGACTGTCTTACTTGGGTCTGTCCTTCCAAGAAATTGCAGACAGCCGTGATGAGGTTGACATCAGGGCTCTGTGAAGACTATATTATCTGTATCAACTGTTTGTATTGAAATACAAACATTTATTTATAAAACTTTTTTTAAATTACCATTTGGAATTTAAAATTTACTTATTTTTTCCACAACTCTAATGTGGAAAACCAAATATAAACATTTGAAGCAAATTCATTTTTTAGAAAATACAGGGTGCCTTAGAAATTTGCACAGAATTGTATGTTTAGGTAGGCCGCGTATGCCGGGTGTGTCTGGATAACTCAGTTTAGCTTAAATGAATTGCCGAGAGGAGAAGTCATCTTCAGCTCACACGCAATTCGTATCACTACTGCTTCCGTTTTGGTCTACTGCGGCATTATGAAGTTAGTGGGAGGAAAGTAATGCATGTGCAGATAAACAATCAATGCCTAATTAACTCCATAAAATATGAAAATGGACACAAGGCAATTGTACGTGTACATTACAGAAGGTCTAGCTGAATTGCTGTACAATCTCATAGAAAGAAAGCTGAACTGTGAAACCACCTGGGAGGTAACAGTCTTCCTTATGGAAATCAATATCCTTTTGGTCGTCCCTTGTTATCAGTTGAACAGTCCTGGTGGTGTAATTCTCCGAAGAGTTTCTGGGCTGCTCTGCTGTGTCAGTTGCGGAGAGAGCAATGTCCTTGTTTATTCATGAAAGTTATTTTACGGAGTTGTTCTGTGATTAACTAGCAGTAAGCTAGTTTCATGAGGCTTTCAGTCCTGCACTTAAACAGAGTCACACAGAGTTGTGAGCACACTGGGGGTAAGTTGAAAGAAATTGCACAGGGTGCGCGACTTCCAGTACCAGCGCGGTCTTTGCGCATGACGAGAGCGAGAGCCGCCCCTGGGGGGGGAGATGCACCAAGAGAGAGAGAACTGGGTTGGGTCCCTGGTTTTATTCATTTTATTGCATGTTTAATTACTTTTTGGCTCATTGTATTGGGAAACGTTCAGTGCATGTCAGGCAGGGGGATGGTGCTGTAGACGTCATTTCCGTTTTGCGTGGACTGCATGGGAAATGTAGTTCTGTGGTCCCTACATGGCACCGCTACCCATCGCGCCACCCTAAAGCAGGCATACTGCATTCCAGTATTTGGGCGCGGTTGAATGGTTTCTGTGGTGCAGAGAGTTAAATGGGCTGTGTCTTTGCAGGATGTGCAGCCTTTTCACTCAGCAGCAAAACCTCTGCGCAGGATGCTGTCCCCAGAATCCGAAGACGAGGAGCCATTGACGGTCAAATTCCTGAAGATGAGCTGCAGATACTTCACGGATGGAATGGTACATCATGGTGTCATACTGGCGATACACCCATTAGGCTATGTGGGGGAAACCATGCAATGCTTGATTATTTAGGCAGATCATGCTGAATTTTTGTAAGCTGTAGAACTTGCTCCACCCACTCAGAAATAAATGACAGAACTTCAATCTGCGCATTTCCTTAAGTGGTTTTTTGGCCGTCCCCATATGCACCGAGATTCAACTAGATTTCTTCCTTATGATACCATGTAGCAGGTGAGACGCCCAAAATCCTACGGATTTGTCTCAAGTCTCATGGAAACGGTGTGTTCAGAGTGACGGATTGTAAGCTTTTGCATCTGTCGGCAAATTTGTGAGCTTTGACCCAACTTTGGTCTTGAAGAACATGGCCTTTGGCCTTGTGTGGAGGCTCCTGTCATTCAAAAACACATTCCTCCTGTTCCACATCAATTATTTTTGGAACTTGTCACAGTATTATTCTTATTAATAATAATAATAATAATAATTAGTCTTAGTGACTGTTATATGGATTATGGATGCATCTTGTGATCCGTTCTTCTTCAGATGATCTTGATGTTGCCTGTGTTGGTAAGCTATATTGGACTATCCACTGTCAAGTCTAGAAAATGCATGTATTTAATTTATTTAATTCACTTTCGTCACAAACAGAGGAAAAAAAAATCCCTGCCGTCGATCAAAATTAAAGACAAGAGGAGAGACTTGCCTCACAAATAAAAGATGACAAGGCTGGTTTGTATCATTCGCTAAGGAATTTGATTGCTTATATTTTATTTCTTTCTGGATCAGCAAGGAACCTGAATATTTTTGCCTTTTGCAGCAGTGATATTAACTAATTTTAAATGTTCATCCACAAAATTCTTAACTCATTCACCCATGAACCCTATCATTTTCAGATGGTGCCTGATAATGCAATGGATACAAAATGACTCCTTTACCAGATTTTCTGGAACCCTATCTAGGAACTCTAGTAATGACCAGGTAGCTCTAGATACAGGCTAAGGAGCCACTTAGCAGCTCAGCGATGGTGAAGGAATTATGCACAGAATCTTTGTTAGTATAAATAATGTATTTGCGTAACCAGTGGAGACATTGCCCTGCGATTTGAGCGTAATGGTTTACCTTTAATAATGGATTGCCTCTGTGCAGCTGCTGAGACGGTGTTTTGTTCTTTGGCAAAACCTCAGAAGTCGAAGAAAAATGATCTGATCAGTTGTTTGTTGGCTAATCTGAGTAACTGCTAAAATACAACAGTTCTCCAAGACATTTCTGTGGCATGCTTTGTTGTCTTTTACATAAAAAGGAAAAACTAAATTTTAATCAAAACCCTCAGCTTCATAGGGAGTACCTTGTGAAATGTTTGCTGGCAATTGCAGCTTAAGATTGATCTAATTATGTACAGCGGAGGCACTGGCATAGCATTACATATAATGAATTCCAGACCACACTTAAAATAGTGGTATAAGATATGTACTGAATTGAATAAGCATGGGAATTTGCACTGATGAGGGAAGGAAATAGAGTCGAGTTGGAGACTCCGTGCTGGATTATGGAAAGCCCCAGGCAACGAGACTCAACAAGGGGGTCGTGTCTCTTTTTAGAGTCATAAAGGCTATTCAAGTCCCCTGGGGTTCCTATAGAGTGATGCGGTGAGAGAAAATTGGAAGGGAGTGGGAGGCAGGGATGTCAATTGAGACAGACGAGGATTGTAGAAAGAAGGTGTTATAAATAGTCTGGTTACTTAGGACATGGATAAATGGAGTGAAATATTTAGGCATGGTCTGGTTTACCAACCTGTGTTTAGAACTCCCATTTATTTTGCAGACACATCTTAAGAGATAATCTGTAAAACACCCGGCATGAGGAACATTCAGTTCAGAAAACATCTGAGGAAGAAATGGAGAAATAATATCCATAAGAGCAGTTGAGGATTTCATTTTCTGCTGACGGTACTGTGATGGCCCCTGCTTGGTCTATTCTTGTGTGTGTGTGTATGTGTGTTTTTGTGTGCATGCGTGTGTGTGTGTGTATGTGTGTGTGTGTGTGCGTGTGTCTGTGAGTGTGTGTTGCATCACTGCTGTCTCATGTAGTGTTGTTTTTCAGAGGTGCCAGTGGGATTGATTGCTGACTCCGCCTAGATCTAGAGCAGCTGGGCCCTGGGCTCTACGGGATATAAAAGCTCCAGATTCTTGCGTAGCGCTGTCCCCTACCGGCGCATTCACCTTTTTCTTTTTGTTTTATTTTATTCCACACTACAATTTACACTACATTCTACGCACACATCCACATCAACACCATTGATGTCACTTATAAACAGACCCCATATTTGCTGTTTCTATTGTGTTTATTAGGTTTGTTATAGATAGCTTTTATTAATTGCTATCTCGCGTCCTTCTTGTTTTTGTCATGGTCTATGAGCCGGGGAATGACAAAAGGGGGGTCCTGACAGGGACACTTAAAAGGGTGCAGGCGCTGGCAGGGAAGAGCTTCACTCAAGAATCTGGAGCTTTTATATCCAATCACACTGGGCCCTGGTGCTCTCAATCTGGGCAAAGTAAGCAATCAATCCTGCTGGCACCACAAAAAAACAACACATCATGTGATGGCAATGATGCCTCACAAACAAGAGGGCCTTCACAGTACCCAGCTTTGTGGTCTGTCTCACGCATTTTTTCTAACTCTTACTCGCCCCAGTCTCCCCTTAACCTGTGTTTGTTGGTCCCAGGGTGTGGTCGGCGGAGTGATGATTGTGACACCCAATAACATCATGTTCGACCCACACAAATCGGACCCCCTGGTAATTGAGCACGGATGTGAGGAGTACGGTCTGATTTGCCCCATGGAAGAGGTGCTGTCCATTGCACTATATGACGACATATCCCGCATGGAGTTGAAGGATGCACTGCCTTCGTAAGGACCTGCCACCTGGGCAGTGATTCTGCCTCCGTTCTCACTTGCTGTCTGCCTTCTAGCTCATCACACCTCATCCATTCCTTCTATTCTCTCTCTCATGTATTGATTTCTCCAGCTTTGTGATATTACTCAGCATTACTCTGGATTAGATTGTCAATCATTTTATTTTACTCTCAGCCACTAATATTTATCCTCTATTTTCAATGCTATGATCTGTTCTCTGAGAACAGTGTCTAAAGGGCCTTCCCAGGTTCAAAAATGTATTTAAAAAAAAATAATAATATATTTTTTTTTTTTTTTTCAATTTTTCTCCCTTTAAGGTACACTTTGATGTGTACTATAAGTAAATCAAAATATTTTGTCATTAATGAATCCCATCTCAAATAATGTTATAAGTCGGCCAATTAAATGGGAAACCTGGTAACTTTCAACACTTGTGGCCCTGATAACTTTCTTATTTTTCAACCAAATTGCCTCAAATTTTGACTGTGGACTTGTTGGTTGTTTCTGCATGCAATCATATTGGCTTTTTCTGATAGGGGAAAAGGTATGAATTTCATGGGAGTGTATGTATCATCCAACTGACCCATTTGATGAATTTTTTTTTAAGAAAAACCCCAGGGAAAAATAGATGCACGATAAATAGAAAAATCCTCATGTGATTGCATAAATATGAGGTATATCTCACAATGGAAAAAAAAAAAGAATTAAGTGATTTGGTTGGGTGGTTAGGGAGTAAGGCTTGCCACAGTACGGCCTTGATTTTTCTTATTAACGTCAATTCCATGGTAACAGTATAAAAAAATTTTTTTTGAACTAATAAACTGTTGTGTTATTATACCTATATCTGTGCTGGCACAAGGTAACTCAAATGAACCTGGGAATGCCCCTTATCTCCTGAGAAACACTGAGTTACTATGTCAAGAACCCAAATCACAATCATGGTGTTGTTGTCATTATTATTGTTATTATTTTATTTATATATTTATTTATTCATTCATTTTTGGACCCTTAACATTAGTATCAGCCTAATCATTTTTTTATCATTATTATTTTCATTGTTTTGTCAATTATTACTTTTATGAGTGTCAGCATTAGTTTTGTTTTGTTTTTTTCCTCATGTTATTTTTAGTTTGCATTTTGGGCTTGATTTTTTTTTCCCCCCCATCCTCCTCCTGGCTACCCACCTCTGCTGCAGAGACCTACCACAGGGTCTGTGTCCCCTGTACAGGCCTAGGACTTGGGGTGTCATGCCCTCAGAGCGAGACCTCAACCCCTTCAGTCGTTTTGAGAGCCCAAACCAGGAACAGCAGCCCATCATCCTCAGCCAGATTGACAAATGCGTCTCAGAAAAAGGCGACCACGAGGCAGCCGAGAACCCATCACCTGATGAGGAGCTCACAGAGCTGGAGGCTGAGTCTGGCAGTAACATGGGGACAAGCATAGAGGAGCTGGAGGACAGTCCTGTGCCTTTGGGCGAGACCCAATCCCCACCCCTGGCCAACAGAATCCAGGTTTTGGAAGAGGAGGGGATAGGGAACGAACTTGGACGTGATATCCCAGCTGAGGAAAACACATCCCTGAAAGGATGCACTCATAGAGAAAATGTTGCAGAGCTATGTAACAAAGCAGCAAACCCACCCGGGGATGTTGACTCTTTAGAGATAGAGTGCAATGGAAGCAGCATTCCTGTTGAGGTAACGGAATGCCGGAGGGAACTGATGTGTGACGAACATGCTGCAGATTCAGGGAAATGCAATGAGATGAATCCAAATCCAGCTCTGAAGGAGATGAACTCTTGGCTGAAGGAGAGGATGGAGGGACCAATTGAAGGTAAAACAGCAGTTTAAACCAATTTTTTTTGCCAAAATTGTGGAGTTCTGCCCAGTTTAGTGACTAAAATGTGAAATATTAGCTTTAAACTTTCAACCCCACAGAAGGTATGCATATACCATATGGGTCCATCAAATGCAGCTGCTGTATTCAAACCTGTGTAATTTCGGGCCTATTTTAAATTCAAGTGGAGATCCCAAGGCTTCCAACGATCCCAAATAGGTCCTGTTGAATCATTTATGTATAGAATGAAGTACAGGGTCTAGATTTTTTCCATTTGATCCATTCCATTTTCCATCACTGTGGTCATAAAAACATGGCGTCAGGGTTTGACAAATTTTGACAAGTGTGATTCAGCTTCAGTGAAATGCTGTACCCAGTAGATTCCAGAGACGTATGTGACATTGTCCATATTGTGTACATGTGAAATTGTCCAACAATATGAAAAAAAAATGTGTACAGTTTTTGTGCTGCTGTTGATGCCAGAGAAAGTTTGGAACGCTGCAGTCATTGAGTCACTAGAGCGTTCGG
This sequence comes from Gymnothorax reevesii, assembly GCA_029721435.1. NCBI lineage: Eukaryota > Metazoa > Chordata > Actinopteri > Anguilliformes > Muraenidae > Gymnothorax > Gymnothorax reevesii. The sequence continues at coordinate 59,196,575 of CM056576.1, read as the reverse complement.
GATTTTTCTGCATGATGCGCCTCAGCACCCGAAGACCTTGCTCTGTGACTTTACATGATCTGCCACTTCATGGCTAAGTTGCTGTTGTGTCTAAGCGCTTCCACTTTTCAATAGTACCTCTTACTGTCGACAGAAATATCTAGTCGGGAAAAAATTTCACAGACCTATTGCAGAGGTGGCATCCTATGACAGCATAACACTTGAATTCGCTGAGCTCCTCAGAACAATATAGTCTTCCAAAATGTTTGTAAATGCAGACTGCATGGCCAGGTGCTTGGCTTTATACACCTTCGGCAATGGGTCTGAATGAATTTAATGATTAAGAGGTGTGTCCCAACACTTAGTCCAGATAGCGTCATTATCTGCTGGCTACAGCGCTTCGCTGAAGCTTCAACATGCTTTTCTATTTTGAAAGAAGTATTCAAACTCAGGATGCCATGTTTTTATGGCCACAACATTGCCAAGTGGATAATATCTTGGTTTTGTACATAATTTTATACTCATTACCCTGTGATTCAGCTGGGAAAATTTGGTATTGTTGGAAACCCTGGGCTCTTTCTTTGAATTTAAAATAGGCCTGAAGTTCTACAGGTTTGAATACGGCAGCTTCATTATGGGGTTAAGCTCATTTTGACTGTGTGTCATCCAGCTATGGAAAACAGTTTTTAATGAGTTTATGCATGATTTCTGAAATATATATGCAATTACCTTGTTATCCCCCGCCACGCGTTTAGCGTGAAGCAGGGGATATAGTATTTAGCTCCGTCCGTCCGTCCGTACGTACATACGTACGTCCTGAACATTGTCAGCGCGATATCTCAAGAAGGAGTCAACCTATTTCAATTCTTTTTGGTTCCAACCTTCCTGCTGGGAATGCGCAGACACCAGTCGGTTTTGGTGACCTAACGGCGGGGGATATAGTCACTTTAGTGACAAACTCTTGTTTATCCTTTGTGTCAGGGTTTTGTGCCTGTGACAGATGTTTTGAATACATCATGTCATGCATTTTATGTACAATCCAGTCTGTAAATATCAGGACTGGTTCTCAATTTTAATTATTTTAGTTCTCTGCCCTCCCCAGTGGATTTGAAGTGAAAAATTGAAATGTGCTTGAAGTTTTAACTCTCTGTTTTCAGAGTTTTGTCAAAAAAAAAAAAATTATGTAAATATTGTATTGCATCTGCCATGTAGCAATTGCAACTATTTTCAAACTCGATTGCTGATTTTAGAGGCTCAGAAGTAAATGCACAATTACAAACTAACCTGTGATTTTTGATACTTGGTTGCAAATCCTTTTCACTCAATAACTCCCTAATGTCTGGAGCCCATGGATATCATCAGATGTTGGGTTTCTTGCCTGGTGAAGCTTTGCCTCCCCTTCACCGCTGGCGTCTATAGTTCCTGCCTGTTCATTGGGTGTTTCACTGACAGTTTCGCCTGTAGTAAATGATGTTTGCTCAGTTGGATTCAGGTCGGGTGATTGACTCGGCTTTTTTTGAACGTTCCACTTAGCCTTAAAAAAGTTGCCTTCACAGTATTTTTCGTGTCATTGTACATTCGCACCGTGAAGAACCATCCAATGATTTTTTGAATTTGGTAAAATATGAGTTGGTAAAATATCCATCTGCCATTCAGAATTTATGCTGCTGCTTTTGTCTGCTTTCATATCGATAAAGTTTAGGGAAACAAATTCTGTTGGCAATCAAACACTCACACTATAACACTGCCTCCAACATGCTTCTCAGATCAGGTGGTATGCAATTCAAGTGAGACAGATTATTGTAGGTCTTCATAAGTCTGGCACTGGCTACAAGAAGATCTATGAAGTATGAAGTATACCATGGTGCACTGTCCGGGAAAGTATTTCAAAATGTAAAAACTAAAAAAAAAAAAAAAAAACTAGAGGCACTGGTAGAGTGCAAACTTCCGCCAAGGCAGCACAGTCCAAATCTTCATGAATGGGAGCAAAGTTGAGTTATCGTGTCATACGATTTCAATATGGCTGCAGTGGCGGCCGTATTGTTTGACTGATCGCGGTGAAAATCATTAGGGTCCATCCTTGATGTAATGGCAATGCACCCACAAAATTTCAGACAAATCCGTGCATTACTTTTTGAGTTATGTTGTTGACAAACAGATAGACAGACAGACAGGCAAACAAACAGGGGCATAAACATAGCCTCCACTCCAACTTTGTTGGCGGAGTTAAAAATACAAAAATGTAAAAACTGTTGAACACCTGAATGAAAGGGGAAGCAAAGGCATATAATAACCCCAATATTAGACGGAGGATGCTGAGAGAGGCACAAGCATCTCTGTAAAGGAATTACTGGCAATGTTGGCATCTAGAAGTCGGCATGTTTCAAGACAGCTCTAAACGAAACATCCTCCATTAGCAGTGGCTTTTCCTATGGTCTGCTGGAAAAGAGCTTTTTCTTACCCTTTGTAATTTCCCAAGGGTCATTTGAAAATGACTCGACAAAGGTGCCACAGCAGAAAGTCAGATGAGGCCAAAATAGCGTGTTTTGGTCAAATACAGCCTTGGCATGTTTGGCATCAAAATGAAGGCTCATACAAGGAATGAATCCTCATACCCATTTGAAAAATGGTGGGCGATCGATCATTACATTGTTTGGTTGTCCCTTCCAGAAGGCGTAGACTTTGAATTTGAACGAGACAAACACTTTATGACACAGAGCTGATTTCAGGACAATATCAAAGTTTTGTTATGGCCATCTCAGCCACCAGACCTTTGTTTGATCAGAAACCTGTGGATGAAAGGATCTGGTTAGACGTCCAGATGTGTGCCTCTGCCTTTTCAAATGGCACAGAGGACATGCTGCTATTGTTGGGAGAGAGGGGTCGATAATTCTGAAGCCTTAATTTTGCTGAATATGTTTATCCTTTAAAGCAGTTTATGATTTTGGCTGGTTCCAAATGAAGTTATGAAGGAATAATTCACATCTAACCATGGAACAGTTGAGCAGTTACTTTTTTGGAGTTAAATCACAAATTGAACGTCAAAATGGTTGGAGGTCTACTCTTTGAGCTTGTACTCAGGATTTAATTTTGACTCCTGTAGGCTGTCTTGGACAGTTAAAATAACAATAACTTTGTCCAAATATTTATGGATCTAACTACATGCTTGTACTTCTCATCCAAGATATGCTGCTGAATAAGGAGGACAAGAGTAAGACTCCGCCCATGTTCCTGTGCTTCAAGGTTGGCAAACCGATGAGGAAGTCCTTTGCTGTTGGCCGAATGTCAAGCCCCACCCACCAGTTCAGCAGGCACCGGAAGCAGCCAGAGTATTGGTTTGCAGTCCCCCAGGAACGGTGAGGCTCGTCAGTGCTGAAGTTTGAATTTATTAAATACCAGATTGCAACAGATTCTGATGAGGTAACTGTACTTACTGGGACAATTTGCATGATTTCCCCAAAGTGACTTTCTATTGAAGCTTGGGTCACAGAGATACAACCTCAATTCCTGAAGTACTGAGATATGTAGATTGTAAATGACAACTGTAATTAGTAAGTTACAAATTTATTTTAATCTGTATTCGATTGAAACTATAGCAAAGAAAAATTATGTATTGTTTTAACTAATCAATATTTTTGTTGTTTGAAAGTATATGGAAACTACAGGGCAGTCGGAGAGAGGGCATGCCATGTTGACAGAGGAATTATCATTGAACGTGAGGGTCTGAACAGTACCGTCTTAATGTGCGTAGAAGTTATTTTGGCTCCTCCCTGTTGTAATTCATTGTCAGAGGAATTACTGACTACGAATGGTAAAAAGTCCTGACCGTGCTATTTTAATGAACTTAAAAAGTCTTTTGACTTGTGGATCTAGAATGAGTTGGCTCTTTGCTTAGATTTGGTCACCTCAGCACTGTATTCATCAACAAACAAAATTTCACTTATAGCCATCCATTACTTATTGAGGAATCCCGTTAACTGACGATCAAATGAATAGACAAATGCCGGTGAGAACATAATGCCTCCTGGCGGAAGTATAATAATAGCCAGTTTGAAATGTGACATCTTGAGCATGTTCCAATGAAGTTTGGAACAGGGGCACATTCACAATTTTGTTACATCACCTCTCTTTTTAATATCGTCCATGAGTAGTAGTTTTGGAACTGAGGACACCAATAGTTAGTTTTAAAAGTGAAATTTTTCCCATTCATGCCTGATATAGGACTTAAGTTTGATCTTTGATCAGTCTGGGATCTTTGTTGTCATATTTTGCGCTTCATAAGCCGGTCCAGGTTTTCAGTGGTAGACAGGTCTGGATTGCTGGACACTTTACAATAGCGTGGATTTATCTTCATAGAGCTTGTCTTGGTATTATGCAGCTGGAACAAGCAGAGGCATCCATGGAAAAATCCATGTCCAGAAGGTGACATCTATTGTTCCAAAATGCACGTGCCCTTCTTCGTCAATTGCGTCTTCACTGATATGCAAGTTACCCATACCAAAAGCACTAATGTAGCCCTTGACCATTACAAGTGCTGGCATTTGAGCACGTCACTGATAACAGTCCGGATGGTCCTCTCCCCTGAGCACAATGTCCATCACATCCAAGGACAATCGGAAAGATGAACTCGTCAGACCACAGCATTCCTTTCTCCTTCTCAGTCTATTTCAGATTAGTTTAACCCCACAGAATTTGGCTTTGCTTCTAGATGGTGTTGGAAAGGGCTCCTCTTTGCATAGAGCCTTAGCTTGCATTTGATGATGCCAAAGCAATATTGGTGCCATGTCTTTTGCACATGGATTTTGCTCCAGTTTCTTGCGATTTTTTTTTTTTTTTTCAATGTTTAGACTGTCCATGGTGAAATCCTTATATTCTGTGTAATCGCACGTTGAGAAAACTTGTTCTTAACTTCTTCCATCTGAGGGGGAAATGGATGAAATTCTGCCTGTATTTGACAAGTGTAACAAAAACCTGTGTGTCTTTACTCTGCATGCCAGAAATATGGTTCAAAGCTTTTTAGTATTCCCCCGACCCATAAGGGGCGGGGTTATATTGTATAAACCAAAGTATTCCGTCCGTTCGTCTATCTGTCCACACCAGTTTGTCCTTACAATATCTCAAAAATTGCTCATCAGATGCTAATGCTCCATTTATCTGGACTTAGAATAGATAAATTAGCATGTTACACAAAAGTGCTGTACACAGTAAAAAAAATGTATGAACACTAAAGTAACTGTTGTCGCAATAATAGAAAATATCTTTGACCTCTACAAAGAAGTATCTTTGCCTCCGTTTAAAATTTTACTGCGTTTTAATACACCATTGAAAAGAGCACTTGTTTCATCTTACCTCTCTTCTGCAGAGCTTAACACTGAGGAGAATACCGCGAATTTGGAGAAAGATACGCCACCAAAAAAGGTCAAACAGCATTAATATTAAAATTCTAACGAACAAAAGAAAACTTCTTAAAATTAGAAGATTGTAAAACGCATTAATGTCAGTACTGCAACTTCTCATGTCACATTGCAACATGTGCCAGCAGAAATTGATTTTTGGTGAAATGTAACATTATGTGTACTCACGGGTTACACTTAAGATGCCTAGAACAAAACCTGAATGATAAAGACATTTTTTTTTTTCTCTTTGAAATTTTTACCGAGGTCTTGAACCTCATAGCTAGTTATGTCCAAACCGATGAGTCAGATATGGCGGACTGAATATGAGCATGGTTCCTCACAACTGGCACTGGTTGCCTTGATCTGAGAGAATTTTGCGATTGCTAGTTTTGATGTATGACATTGTCTTCATTGTCATGGTCCTTACTGGGGTAGATGAAATGGGGTAACACTTGTATAAAATTGTGGCGCCCCTGAGGTGACTGCCGGGCGTGTTAAAATCGCAGCCCTGAGGAGGACTTGACGGGCGTTTATGGTGTTTATTATCCCCCGCCAACACGAAGTGGGAGGGATATAAGTTTGACCTCCATCCGTCCTTTAGAGATAAAGGGGACAGCTTTACTCAGATACTGCTACAGACACAGTAACCAAATTTGGTGTGTAGCTTCAGACCATAAAGGCCTTGATCGGGTTCGAAAATAAGAAGCGCACGATTGGCGGGGGATGTTGAAGACCATGTCGACTTGTTTTATTTGGTGACCATGAACTTCGCCTTTGGTGACCCTCGAAGGCCAAACTTGATGTAGTGAAATTTTAATGACTTGTATCACCAAAATGGTCACAGATCGAGCTTAGTTGTGTATTTATGGAATATAGGAAGTCATATGAAAACCTTCATTTGGTGACCATCAACTTGACTGTCGGCGACCGTAGAAAGGCAAATTTTCCATAGTGAAATTACAATGACTGGTATTACCAAAAAGGTCTCTGATAGAACCTTAGCTTGTGTTAGAGGTAAGTAGAAAGTTGCATATGAAGTCCATTTGGTGATCACAACTTTACTGTCAAAGTTCAAAATTGACCAAGTGAATTTCTAAATACTTATTTCACCAAAACTGCTTCAGAGCTGTGGATTGTATTAGAGATGTTCTGTAGGTTATTTACATGTATGTGAACTTTAATTTTGCGACTGTGAACTTGACCCTCAATGATTCCAAGGCTGAACTTCACATAAAATTTTCATAACTTGTATCATCACCGTAAGATTGTTTGCCAGTAAGCTACATGTAAGCTACATGAGGTTAGAAAGTTTTTTTCCTTTTATTGGTGAAATCATCATTTGAAACTTGCAATTTGTGTTTACTTAAGTTATCTTTGCAAAATTAACATTAGTTTGATTTGAGATTTTCAAGTGTGACAACTTAGCAAAAATAGAAAAGACCAGGATATATTTTTTCACAGCGCTGTTCCTGCCTATTATTTCTCACTTGGATATCTGCATGACTGTTGGTGCATGATCGCTCATAGTTTTGTACTTGGCTGTGTCTGTATAAATGCATGTTTTTGATGACCTCCTACAGTACCCCATTTCATCTGTAATTGGTTCATTAGGGTGGATCAGCTGTACACCTTCTTCATTCAGTGGTCTCCAGATGTGTATGGGAAGGACTCTGGAGAAGCAGGGTTTGTGGTGGTGGAGAAGGAGGAGCTGGACATGATTGACAACTTTTTCAGTGACCCCACCCCTAAAGGCTGGGAGGTGAGCCAGTGCACTGTGCGCCTTCATCTAAAGAATGTGTTCATTAACCACAATAACAATTCTCGGGTCTTCCAAGATCAAGGTGTACCCATATGGTGCAGGTCTAAGAATGTTTTAACGGAAAAAAATAGTGTTTTTTTTCATGGCATTTTACTAACGTAAAAGTGTTTTTCATTTCAAAATAGAACAAAGTTTTGGACAAGCTCATATGGTTATGTTATCATAGCATTTCAAAGTAGGTATTTGATGTTCTAAAATTCATGTTGTTCGGACACAGCTCTAATGCAGGCCAGCTGACATGAGAACTGCTACCAGAAATTTTATTCTCCAGACAGCAAGAATGAACTGTAATACATATATATCCATAGTCACTCCTAGCCATCGCTGTTGCAGCCCTCTTTCATTCGTGATCTTGTTTTTTTTTTTTTTTTTTTAAATCTTTTCATATTTTTCCTGTCCTGTTTACATTTGCTCTGTGCCTTTGCACCATTAACCACTTAGCGCTTGGAGTCGTGTTTACTCGCGGACAATGGCCGAGCTTGAGTCCCGGATCCGACTTTGAATGATAGCTCATGTGAGTTGTGTTTAACAAGGCAGCAGTGAGTGCTGCTGTGCGCACTGGCCAGGATGATTTTCCCTGATGGTCGTTGGTGTAATGTGTGATAAGAACTGTGCTGTTTAGCATCTAAACACTGACTTGAGTTCACACAGTGCAGTCGTGGCAACTTTTAGGGAACGTAGTGCAGGCAACAGCTACTCAATGATATTCCAGCTAGTGTCGACCAGATTAAGGGCACTAGCATCTGTGATTTATACGCACATAGTCTGACAGCATTGCTGTAATAAACCAACTCTTACACGTGCTAGAATAGTCATGGATTGAATTCAGTTGTATGTGGCCATACTGTATGGGACAGTGCTCGGGCAGTTTTTGCTGCTGCCCTTCCATCTTCAGTACTTGATTTGCCACCATACTGTGATGAAAATGAGACATAAGATGGCACGCGGCAGTAGCACCAGTACCCAAGGCATTCAGTTTAAAGTCATTGTTTATTGCAAGTTGCAGTGTGTGTGAAAAGGCATATCAGGCCAGAGATGAACTTGCTTTCTAATGTGTTTGCAAAAAAAATCCATAATTTCTGGGCAATTTGTTTCCTGTTATTCGTAATCTTCTGAAAAACAGGCAATTCTGAGTGGGCGTCCCCTCAATGAAGTGAGCTCTGTTCCTGAGCTACCGGCCCGTGTGTCAAATCAGTGTCTTATGTTAACATTGATCTGTAGCTAGCATCTATGCAGTAGCAACCGTCAGCTAACATTTTATTTACTGGGAATGGCTGCGCTATTCTCCAAAACTGAATTCACCCATTTTATTAGTTGCTGTCAAGATTTCTCCTACATTGCCTCTTACTAAACAAGACTAGCTAGGTCAAAAACAAGTATATTGCTGGACTGTTAATTGTATCACAATCAAGGTTTTTTTCTACGCATATGGCACAAATGATAAGAGTTACTAAATCAAAAGTACAGTTCAGAATAACATCATTCTTCTCATTTCTTTCTAAAGAGGGTTTTTGCAAATTTTAAAGGGATAGTTATGGAGTTTGTATATCATAACACAGAATGTGTTGTACATAAAAGGGTTATGATTAAGTACTGCTGTGTATGTACCCACTCGACCATTAAAAACTTTGAAATCACAAAAAACTTCACACGGATATTCCTGTGCAAAACAATTTCAGATTTTGAATCCTAATATCAAGTTTCTTATGACAAAGTTTGATTAGGATATGAAAGTTTCAATTTTCATCATAATTGGCCCCGTGTGTAGACCTTCATCGTGACTCACCTGAATACTAATTTCCGTTAGCGCCTGAATGGTAATTCCCATTATAAGTCATGGATATTTGTGTTTGCACAACCAACGGTTACTTAATTCACAGTTAAATGAGCAGTTAACATTAGCAAACTAATAAACTAAATTGAGGGGAGGCACTGCAAGCATGCTAGCTAGCAAGCAAAGTAACGTTAACTTGGTAACGAGGGGGGCATTTGGTTATCTCACTGCAGTGACAACTAATCTGTACTGATTTAACTGACATTGCACTTGGAATTCAGTTTAGCTAAATATTAAAAGAAATTGGAAACGCTTACTTAGCTAGCTAGCTCCAGATTTCGTTGTTAATAAATTGAAGCCATTGCTTCTTCGTATCTTCGAAAGCAAAATGGGTCCCCTTCAATTAAAATTTTTTTGTTAGTCATGCCTTGTACTGACCCAGTAGTAGTATAGAACAGTTAGACAAAAAGTGGATGGCACACTCTCATAGGTTTTCCCGATTAGAGCTGGGAGGTTGCCATTAAAAAAATAAATAAATAAAAAAACTTGCACTGCTTTTCTCTCCTGTGATGTGTATCCATGTACTTAAAAATTAGTAGGTGGGCAAGCACTCCAGGAACTGAAATGTACAACCTTGTTTCCAAAAAAGTAGTGACGCTGTGTGAAATGCAAATACAAACTGAATGCAATGATTTGCAAATCACTTTAACCATAATTTTAATTCAAAGCAGAACAAGGACAACACATCAAATGTTGAAACTGAGGATTTTTTTTAATATATATATTTGCTCAATTTGAATTTTATGCTAGCAACCCATATGAAAAAAGAATGTAAAAGTTGTATAATGCAAAAAAATACACCTGGTGTAATAACTGACAGCTAATAAGGTTTAACTGGCAACAGGTCTATAGAATGATTGGGTAGAAACAGTCCTTCCGAAGTAAAGATGATGAGGGCTTCACCACTGTCTGAAAGACTGCATGGAGATATAGTTCAACAATTTAAGAATAACATTTCTTAAGGTACAGTCACAAAGATTTTGAGAATTTCATCCTCTATCTTATACAATATCATTAAAGGATTCAGGGAATTTGGATAAATCTCTGTTTGCAAGGGAAAAAGCCAACGACCAATATTGACTGTCCATGATCTTCTGGCCCTCAGGCATTACTGCATTTGAAATGGACCGAACTCTGTCGTGGAAATCACTGGACGGGCTCAGGAACACTTTAGTAAACCACTGTCAGTGAAGATAGTTTGGCGCTGCATCAATTAATGCAAGTTAAAAAATCTAACCCGTAAAGATGAAACTACATATGAACAAATGTAGAAATGCTGCCACCCTCTCTGGACCCGAGCTTGTTTAAAATGAACTGAGGTGGAGTGGAGAGACCTGTCCTGTGGTCTGACCAATCAAAATGTGAAATTCTTTTTGAAATCATGGAGAGGGACCATTCAGCTTCTTAAAAGCGCACAGTTCAAAAGCCAGCATCCATGATAGTATAGGGGTTGCACGAGAGCACATCATGGGTAACTCACATTTCTGTGAAAACGCCATTTATTCTGAACGATATTCTGTATGTAGGCTTTGCTGCAACGTGCCATCTCGACATTGTTTCAAGGAAAGGCCTTGCATATTTCAGCCAGATCTTGCCAAACACCGCTCTCTGCACATACAACAACGTACCTCTGGATCCCAAACTGGCCTTCCTGCACTCCAGTCCAGTCACCCCCAAAGAATATTTGGTGCATTATGAAACAAAAAATATGACAAAGGAGACCGTGAAGTGTTGAGCAAATTTGTCCCCTTTAAGTGGTCAACAAAGATTTCATTTTTCACGGGGGTATAAAAATGAGGCGGCACAGGCTAAATTCCCATAGTCATTCATCACTGGGGGAAAGATTTAAGAAAATAGTGACTGTGTGAAGAAAAGTTCGGCTGCAAAAATCAGGAAATGGACGTAATTAAATCTCTAAACTGTTGAAAATACCCGTTTCCACAATCAAAGCAGTATTTAAAGCGGCAAGAGACATTAAGAACCAGCCTGGAAGAGGAGGTGTATGTGCATTGAGCCTGCATACCAGGAAGAGCAGGGTACAACTTTCAGAAGAATCTCAAAGCATCACAGCTGGAGAATTGCATAGGTTGGCATAGGTTAGAGTCTTCAGGTCAAAAAGTCTTCAAAAATACCATCACTCACCACCTACATCACTTCAAGTTGTTGGAGAGGGTTACCAGAAAAAAGGTCTCTGCTATGAATAAAACAAACTAAAGCGCCTATAGCCTGCAAAACATTACTGAGACTTTCAGTTGGACTGTTATGGTCAGAAGGTGGGTTTGGTGTCCACCGAAAGATGGCCATACAGTAAAACACCTCATACCCACTGTGAAACATGGTGGCCGGTCTTTGATGTTGCATTTCTTCCTAAGGTCCTGGACTTCTTTAGGATACATTGCATGGTGGACATTATCAAATACCAGCAGATCATAAATAAAAACCTAACATCCTCTGCCAGGAGTCTTAAAATGGGTGGTAGTTGGACCTTCCAGCTGTACAGTGATCCAAAGAGCTTCTCAAAATCGACACGAAAACAATTCACTGACCACAGAATAAAGGTTTTGCCATGGCCATTACAGTCCCCTGCCTCATTGAAATTTGTGGGATGAGCTGAAGAGAAGAGTTCACAAGCATCAAACTTTGAATATGAAGTATCTGGAGTGGTCCTGTGCGGAGGAAAGGTCACCAATGTGTTCACCAACCTCATCGCACATCGTAGGAAAAGGTCTGAACTGATCTTTGCAAAGAGTGGATGCACAAAATATTAAATTAAGGGGATGCAATAATTGCAGCACATATTTTTCAGAAAAATATTTGTTTCATGATAAGAACTTAATGTTTCTTTTAAATATGTTATTTCAATTAAATGCTACATTTTAATGAATATTTTCAATGAAAGGTCATGAGAATAAACAATAGCATTTTTTTCTATCTTGTTTCGTTAGTTTTTATTCAAGGCTGCCAATAATTCTGGAGAAACTGTATGTATGATTGCATTTTGGTAAACCGTTCATTTAACATGTGACTTGATCCTGAAGTTTAGCACAATTTGCTGTCTTTAGGCTGGTGATTGTGGTTTTTGTTTAGTGTTGCAGTGTTGACAACTTTATTGGGTTGGCATTTAATGTGGTTGTGGTCCTACACAGATCATTACAGTGAATGAGGCGAAGCGGCGTCAGAGTCTGGGGAGCTTTGAAGACAAGGAGCCACTGGATTTGCTGCCCATACTGACCGATGAAAGCCTTTTACTTCAGGCAGTCCAGATTGAGAAGGTTTGTTCTAACTCCCATGGTAATGAATTTTGTGGGTCATGGGCAGCCCAGACTTCTGAGGCTATTGGGTCGTAAAGTTGGAGGCCTGTTGAACCAATTTTTTAGTATAAAGCCAAATGAAAGAACTGGCAGATGATCATTTGTTAACCAGCAAGCTCCATTGTGATGGTGCTTCCCAAGAGACAAGCCGGGATTTAAAAAGCCACTGTGCTTTATTAGTTTTTATTTTGTCAGACTTTGATATCATGTTTTTCTTTTTCAGGATGCCCAGGTAGAAATCTAGATAGTTGAGAACTGAATAACCAAGCAATAAGATTTGATGTAAATGGGAAGTCATAGAGCAATACAAGGATCAAGCCTGAAGTTCTCAATGGGCCAAAAACATACAATATGGAGCCCGAAGAGGACCAAACCTGAAAAAATCGTAGTCTGTAATTGGCAGATAAGCCTACCTAGAAAATTTAAGCAGTCAGCAGCTCAAATCACATAGTGTATTGGAGTCGGAGGGAGCGAGGGAGAGAGAGGAGGAGTGGCAAGCAAGAATGCTTCAAATTAGATGTGTTTTTAGCCTTCTGTTATTGAGTTTTGATCTGATTTATTGAGAGAACAACATTTTGGCAATTTAGCTGAAAGCACGTAATTTAATTTGTAGTAATGTGTTAATATTTGCCATGCTGTTATAGTTTGTTGGTGTTTTTTCATTAGGATGGCATTCAGCTTACATATATTCTTTCCTTAATATTGCCAGATTATCACACAGTAGGCGATACTTGAACTCATAAGCTTCATTAAAAATGGATATAACTAATAATCATAGTCTTCAAACTTAATTTATCAAATAAGTAATAGAATAAACTTTAAAAAAAAATTAAATAATTGTCATCCTGTGATTTTGACTAATAACAGGCTGGGCTGGCTAGAATTTCCATCTTCAGGCTTATGAAAATATGTGTTTAGAAAATATTTGTTAGTGTTGCATATTTAATAATTAAATTATAAATAAATTATTAGCCTCAAATGTGAGGAAAATAAAATTACATTCAGTTTTCTTAATCACAGATTACCACGCATCATCAGTCAAAGCATTTCCTAAAGTTATGTTAGCCTACATTACAGTCAACAGGACCACAGGAGCCGTTGGATGAATTTTATCAAGTCGAGAAAGCCTTGACATTTCATTGAATCTGAAATAAGAAAACACCCCCCCACCCAACTGATATTTTTGGGTTGTGGTGGCTCGGGTCGAAACTGAACTCTTGTGAAGCCTTTGGTGTGGATTTGGGTATACGGGCCTTGCTCAAGGGCCTAGTGGCAAAGTTTTTCCTGACTACCTTTCCTGATGCAAGTAAGCCAACTGCTTCCCAGATGTCAGTAAATCAGCCTCCCAGTAGGCTCACCTGCAGCACTATGAATTTCTTGCACAAATTTGAAAGTTACCACTCAACTACGACATTTTTTCAAAGTCATGAAAAACTGCATATTGATCATTTGCTAATAATTTGACTCTTCCAAATTTTGTCGCTACAGAACAATTAAATGTTTCAGTTGCTTGTATGGAACCATTGCTGTTTCCCTGCATGGAGAAATTCACTGTCACAGCATTATCTGTATACTGGATGAGTGATTCAACTGGCCTTCTTCTTTACTCCTTATTAACGTCTTTGCTCTCACCAGCTTGTTCCGTTCCCTTGTTCCTATAGCTGGCCAATCACCTGCCGCCACGCACGCAGGGGTATCCATGGCAGCTGGTGTACAGCACGGCAGTGCATGGAACCAGTCTAAAGACGCTGTACAGGAACCTGGCAGACTTGGACTGCCCTGTGCTACTTGTCATTAAGGACATGGACAACCAGGTATATCGCACTCTACACAAACTCGTTTTGTCAAACTCGTATGACTGTGTCATAGACTTTGATAATGCACATATACCTGTCGTACACATTTGAGCTTTTAACGAAAGCACACAATGTCACACTTACACACTGGTGCCATTTGCCAGTATTTTCACCAAATCTTTTCTGTATGCTGCCCTCTGCGCTCTCTCCCTCTCTCTCTCTCTCTTTCAACAAACTCTTTATTGCACTTTACTTTTGCTTGAGGTGTTTCATCAGACTTCCATCTCCTTCCCAGGTTTTTGGGGCCTTCTCGACACACCCCTTCAGAGTCAGTGAGCACTGCTATGGCACAGGGGAGACGTTCCTGTTCAGCTTCAGCCCAGAGATAAAGGCACACTGTCCATTTTTTCCCCCGCATGCTCCACACTCTAAATTTGTTTATGCCGTTCTTCCGATGTGTCAAGTTGAAATTGGCCTTTTTCCACAGGTCTTCCACTGGAGTGGGGAAAACTCTTACTTTGTAAAAGGAAATACAGATTCTCTGCAGCTGGGAGGAGGGGGGTAGGTATTACCCCATTATTGTGTACAGTTGTTCTTAAAATAATTGTGACTCTGTTTCAGGCTGTTCAGAATAATGGTTATTGTCAGGGGTCTAAGCGCCATAGGGACTGGTCAGTTAAAATTATTTGGCAAGAAAGGAAAAGTGCACATGACTCACAGAAGTGTTTATGAGTGCAAGGTTCAGGCAAAGATCAAGACAGCAGAATACCGGCACTCACAGTTAAACCCTTTGCGCAGAAGCTAGATCTGGCAATTTATACGTTAACATATTTAAGGCTTTAAAATTCAAGATATGAGCTTCACAGAGGGGAAAATAGCTTCAATGAACCAATAAAGTCCTACCATTTAGAATACCACCGTATTTCAGTTTATTTTCATACAAAGCCTTTTCCAAAAAAGTTGGGACATTGTTTTTATTACCATTTTACACAATGTAATGATTTGCATGTCTCGTAAACTAGAAATTTTATTGAAAATAGTACAAAGACGACATATTAGATGTTTAAACTGAGAAATTATATAGTTTATGGAAAAATATCTGCTCATTTTGAGTTTGATGCTAGCAACACATTTCAAAAAAAGTTGGGACAGTGCCAACAATAGACTAGAGAGGTTATGCTAAGTGAAAGAAAAACACCTGGTGGACCATCTCACTGCTAATTGGCAACAGGTCAGTAACATAATTGGGTATAAAAAGTCTTTCAGAGGTAAAGATGGTGAAGAGTGCTCCTCTGTGGAAGCCTGTATGGGAAAATAGTTTAAAATGTGAAGAATAAAGTTTTTCAATGTAAAATCGTGAAGAATTTGGTGATTTTTTTCCTCTGTGATACTCAATATAACTTAAAGATTCATAGAATCCAGAGAAATCCCTGTATGCAAGGGGCATGGCCGAAAAATATGAAATGGCCACGCGCTTTAGACGCACAGGCGGCACTGCATTAACCCCTTTGCGCAGAACACAAATAATTCCAATTTTTTTTTTGCATGAGCCTATTTAGGCTGTATAACTCAGTATTTGTTTCACTGAGACTGGAAAATTATTCCAATAAAGCAAGACATTTGGAAATTCAATTACAGAATTCATGGGCGCCTGCGTCTATATCTGCACAAATGTAAGGTTTCTGTTGTGGAAATCACTGCATGGGCTCTGGAACATATCTGTCCGCTACTGTTGGTGAATAATTAGTCACTGCATCCACAAATGCAAGCTAAAACTTTGGCATGTAAACTTAAAACCATGTCTAAGCAAAATCTGGAAATGCTTTGCGCCTTCTCTGGGCCCAAGCTCATTTAAGATGGACAGAAATGAAGTAGAAAACTGTCCTGGGGTCTGATCGATCAAAATCTGAAATTCTTTTTGTGAATCATGGATGCTACATCTTCGGGCCTATAGAGCAGAGGGACCATCTGGCTCATTATCAGCACACAGTTCAAAAGACAACATCCCTGATGTAGTATAGGGGTGCATTAGTGTACGTTACATTACATGTACTTAGCTGGCATGGATAACACCTGGCATGGATAACTTGCACATCTGTGAAGACTTAATGAATGCAGAATAATGTATTCAAGTGTTGATTGAAGAAAACATGATGCAAAACAGTGGTAAACATGCCCCTGTGCCAACTTTTTTGAACAAGAGGCCCATGGGCATTAACGATCACCTGAGTTGTATAAAAACTGATGTTATTGATGTTAATGAACCAAATATACCCAAAAGTACCATTTTCCTGTATAAAGTATATTAAACTTCACCCCTCCCCAAGGGCAGACGTGGAGCCCGGGGGCAATGAAATTAACAATTTTGATAAAGCACCTGAAGACCGAACGCACGACAGACAAAAGGCGATTAGAATAGGTCACTTTGAGACTTTGTCTCTGGTGACCTAAAAATGTTCCTGGCATCAAATTGATAATGACCACATATTGTCCACAAAATGCTGTAATATCTCAGTTTCAACATCTGATACATAGTCTTTGTACTATTCAAATACAGGTGCTGGTCAAATCTCTCAAGAAAGACTGCAGCAAGCGCACCAATTGTTCTGGCGTCCGAAAAACTTATGCTCGCAACAACAAACAGCTGAGAAAGATCGCAGTCAGCAACCGGTTCAAGTCCACTTCCGAGCTCAGCGACTTGTGGAACGAGCAGACCGGCGCTAACGTCTCGAGATCAACCACTTACCGTCGTCTGCGCAAACTCGGCTTCAAATCTCGCGTTCCAGCAGTAAAACCGATGCTGAACAAGAAACAAATGGAGAAACGGCTGAAGTGGGCCAAAGAACAAGGCGATTCGACTGCTGAAGACTGGTAGAAAGTGGTCTTCAGTGACGAATTACGCTTTTGCATCTCCTTCAGTGACCAAGGTCCTCATGCCTGGTGTCGTGGTGGCAAAACCTACAACCACGAGTGCGTGAAAAGATCCGTCAAGTTTCCCCAGAGCGTTATAGTCTGAGGATGCATGTCCGCTCGGGGTGTAGGGAAACTCTGCTTCCTCAAGAAGACTGTCAATGCTGCCGTATACCAAGATGTTCTGGAAACGTTCCTGATTCCGACTGTTGAGGCACAGTTCGGCGAAGAAGACCTCATATTTCAACAGGATCTTGCACCGGCTCATGAGGCAAAGTCGACCAGAGATTGGTTAACCGAAAAACAGCTTGAAGTTTTGGCATGGCCGGCCAACTCGCCTGACCTCAATGTCATTGAAAACCTTTGGGCCATCGTCAAGCGGAAAATTCGCGACAGAAAGCTGACTACGCTGGACCAACTGAAGCAGAACATCGCCACTGCCTGGGAAGCTGTGAGTGCGGAAACTTGTGACAAGCTGGTCAAATCGATGCCACGGAGACTTCAGGCAGTCATAAAAGCTAAGGGGGCAGCCACAAAATACTGAGAAACTGATGATTCTAATTATAATAAAAATTATTCTAATTCAGTGAAATAGTTTCTCCATTATTCTAATTCAATAAAACAACAGAGTCACAGTTAAATGGCCTAAATGGGCCTTTTGGAAAGCTCAGCTGAGCAAATTTTTTTACAGGTAGTGAGTTCTGTGATTACTCTAACAAGTAGGACAGGCGCGGTGAACACCTGATTTGCTTTCTGCACAAAAAATGCATTCAAAAAATTTAATGATTGCACTATTTCAAATTTTTCTAATTCGTTGACCAGCACCTGTAAATACAAAGTTCAGATGATTTGATTATTATTGCATTCTGTTTTTATGTACATTTCACACGGCATCTCAACTTTTTTGCAAATGAGGTCGTACATATCAGGGATCTTGGCCTCAAAGCCGTTCTGCAGCTTCAGTCCAGTTTGCTTTTATTATTTATTTCTACAACCCCAATTCCGAAATAGTTGGAATGAAGTGTAAATTGTGAATAAAATCAAAATGCACTGACTTTCAGATCACATGAGCCAACATGTTATTTACAATAGAACATAGATAACATTTCACATGTTGAAACTGGGACATTTTACATTTTTATCCACAAAATGAGCTTATTTCAAATTTTCTGGCTGCATCAGGTCTCAAAAGTTGGGACACAGGCAAAAAAGGGCTGAAAGAGCAACTTGTATATGAGAATCAGCTGAAAGAACATTTAGCAAGTAATTAAGTAACTGGCATCAGGTGTGTAACAAGATTGGCTATAAAAGGGATGTCTTAGAGCGGCTGAGTCTCTCAGAAGTAAAGATGGTCAGAGGCTCTCCAACCTGTGAAGGCTTGCGTAAAAAGATTGTTGAATACTTTAAAAGCAATGTTCCTCAACGTCAAATTGCAAAGGCTTTGAAGATCTCATCATCAACAGTGCATAACATCATCAAAAGATTCAGAGAAACTTGAAAAATCTCTGTGTGTAAGGGACAAGGCCGAAGACCTTTACTGGATGCCCATGATCTTCAGGGCCTCAGACGCCACTGCATCACTCACCGGCATGATTCTGTCATTGACATTTCTAAATGGGCCCAGGAATCCTATAAGGATTCACTGTCTTTAAACACAGTCCTCCGTGCCATCCACAGATGCCACCTAAAACTCTATCAGGCAAAAAGGAAGCCATTGTATAGCATGATCCAGAAGCACCGCCGTGTTCTGTGGGCCAAGGCTCATTTAAAATGGACTGGAGCAAAGTGTCTTGTGGTCAGATGAGTCCAAATTTGACATTCTTGTTGGTAATCATGGGCGTCATGTCCTCTGTGCTAAAGAGGAGAAAGACCACCCCTCCCGTTGTACAGCGTTCAGTTCAAAAGCCACCATCTCTGATGGTATGGGGATGCATTAATGCATATGGTGTGGGACACCTGCATGTTTTAAAAAGCAGCATGAATGCTGAAAGGTATGTAAAGATTTTAGAGCAACATATGCTCCCCTCCAGACGACATCTATTCCAGGGAAGGCCTTGTGTATTTCAGCAGGACAATGCAAAACTATATACTGCAGCTATTACAACTGCATGGCTTCGTAGTAGAGGAGTCAGTGTGCTGAACTGGCCTGCCTGCAGTCCTGATCTTTCACCGATTGAGAACAATTGGCACATAATTGAATGAGAAGTCTGTCAAAGAAGACCTAAAACTCTCCAGCAGCTGGAAAGCCGTTTTAATCAAGAGTGAGATCATATTCCAATGGCACAACTCCAGAAACTTGTCTCCTCAATGCCCAGATGCCTCCACTCTGTGTTAAAGAAGGAGGGAATGCTACACCATGGTAAACAACCCCATGTCCCAACTTTTTTGAGACCTGTAGCAGCCATGAAATTTTAAATTTCCACTTTTGCGGTGTTACCTCTGTTATCTCTATGGTGAATAAAATACTGGCTGGTGTGATTTGAAAGTCATTGTGTTTTGACTTTATTCACAACTTAGTTTGTCCCAACTATTTCGGAATTGGGGCTATATGTTCATGATTTGGTGAGTGTGCTTTCTCGGGCACCGTTCAAGGTAGAGCTCTCATTTTTCTCATGAACAATCACCAGGTTTTTTTTCAGTATTTTCTGTTTTTCTCTGATTTTTGATGCGTCTCATGGTTTGTCCATTATATTGGATTTTGGTCAAAGCATTTGACAATCTTTTTATCCAGAACCACTGCACTGATCAAGCTTAAATTTGAGGTCTAGTAGGACCCAAATTGTATCAAGTTTGAGAAAATCAACTTCTGGTCAAAATTGTGCGAGCTATTTATTGATCTGTTTGGTCATGTGGCAATTTTTTAAAAAATGCAAATAACATGAAAAAAGTTGAATGAAATTTTGTGAAATTTGGCATGTGCTATGTCCTTTTGATATGCAACAAACACAGAGCTACCTGCGTTAAATCACATGGCCATATTGAATTTTCCAGTTTTTTTGGAGAGTCATATCTGGGTTTGTGTTGAAGATAGAAAGATGCTGACTGCTGCATTTGATAAGCAAGGTCGTGGTACTTCTGGAGTATGCTAACTTTTTTGAGTGGACCAATGGTTTGGCTGCCATTTTGGATTTTGTTCTGCGTGTTTGACAGTCTTCTCAATGAACCGATCAAGCTGAGATGTTGTTATCAAACTTGAGAAAATCACTGACTTCCATTAAAAATTACGGATGTCATGAATTGACAAAGTTTGTCCTGCATCGTAAATCCTCATAATAGCCAAAGTGTTAGAAAACAGCTGGAAGATCATCAGACAAATTCACAATTTTTCGACCACTGTTCAACCAAAGCACATCGGAATCCTGAGATACAATCCAAACATGCAATCTGCTTATCCTTCAATTCTGCAACATAACACTTGCGTTTGTGCGTTTGTTTCTGTGTTTGTTTGTTGGTTAACACTTTAGCAGCAAAACTAATGGCCAGATTCACCCCACATTCGGTTTATGGATTGCCACTGACCCAGAATAGATGCCTGTTGAATTTCAGAAAAGTAGGTCAAAGTATGTGCGAGGGGCAGGGTTAGTTGTGCCTGGCACCACTTTTTGTTGTTACTATTGTTGTTTTTGTAATAATCATTATTATCCTTTTATTTTCCTGAGGTTGTATTAAACTCTCCTGTTGAATTTCCTGTGCATTTATTTTGGTCAGATGCGTGTTTTTTGGTTTCTGCAGTATTTTAATGAAAGTATGTGTATTAGCATGTGCTGTGGATGCCTGGACTGACCCTTAATTGTTGTTTGTTTGCAGGGGTCACTTTGGCTTGTGGTTGGATGCTGACCTATACCATGGTTCCAGCTCCATGTGCTCCACCTTCCGCAACCAGCCTCTTGCCGCCGGGCAGGACTTCACTATTCAGGATGTTGAGGTCTGGGCCTTTCAGTAAACCCCCCTTCTGTACAGAATAGAGCAAGGGTTTTGACCATTTCCAGCAAACCCCTCTCAAATGCAGGGAATATCCACTCGCTTCTCATCAAATCTTCTGTCCAGCACTCATGTCACAGAATGCAACAGATGATAGCTTCGATCCAGTACATGCTGAACAAGGATGGAGCAAATGAAGAGACTTGTTTTAACTTAGTACGGCTTTTGACTGTGCAAATGAATTGTTTACATAACTATAACACTATGAGCTAAGGGCTGCCTCTTTTCATGCCTGATAGGAAGAATGCATAAAGTTTCTGGAAAATATAAAATCTGCGGTTATTTTTGAAGGCAGCGTCACATTAAATTTGCTCATAAATGTAAAAATCTACTTGTGCTTCTGAACGTGAGAACAGAGTTGGCTGACATAAAGCCATTTTAACACGAAATGTTTCCAAAAAAACCTTGCAAGGTGAAATATGGCATTGAATATTAAAAGAGCCAATAAAGCAGCTGTGTGTGTTGAGAACAATATACATCCATTTTGGAAAAGCTTACATAAAATGGAGTTTGTATCCAACGTATCTGTTACTCGATTGACAAAGTTAATTGCCTTAATTCCCAACATGGACAATAAGAACAAAAACTAAAATAGAAAACAATGCATAAAAAAATGGACCGGTTGAATGAATTCTGAAATGACATTATTTTTTGCAGTAAATGAGGACTAAAACTGGAATAACAGAGCTAAATAAAAGTAAAAACTAATTAAATGTTTGAGATCATAGAGTTTCATTCAAGTTTCAATGAGCAATATGCAATGACATGTCAGTCATTAAACAAAAATAACCGCACACCGAAGTGGTGTAATATTGCATAAACATATGTTGGGTAACCACGGTATGAGCACAAGACCCAATACCATACCAGTCATTACACAGAAAGGGGACCTGTATGATGATGTTTGTGGAGTACATATTGTCCTTATGTGGCATAATTACCACAGAATTACAATTTTGGCTTTGCCAAAAATTGTATTTACACTGAACAGAAATATAAATGCCGCATGTTCAACCCCAATTCCGAAAAGTCAGAAAAATTTGAATTCAGCTAATTTCTTGAATAAAAATGTAAAATGTCTCAGTTTCAACATTTAAAATGTTATCTATGTTCTATTCCCGTTACCCTAGTGAGGAATAAGCGGGTTTAGAAAATGGATGGATGGATCTATATTCTATTGTAAATAACATTTTGGCTCATGTGATCTGAAAACCATTGCATTTTGATTTAATTCACAATTTACACTTAGTCCCAATGATTTCGGAATTGGGGTTGTATTTAAATTGAAGATTCTGTGGTCCAAATTTTATTTTTGGATGAACAAACACTTTAAGGAGATGTTAAGTTCAAATCTGAACCCATGCTTTTGTCAATAATGTCCATATATATCTATATCTATTTTTTGGGTATAAATGTAAGTAATTTACTGAAGTACTGAAAAACATTCACATTTACTGATATACGAAAGTTTTAGGCACAGCATGTGCTAAAGTAATGGTAAAATGTAGGATTTACATTTTCCAGTAAAAACACTTTCTATTTACTGCCTTTTTTATTTTATTTTTTTTACATTTATGAGCAAGGACATTTTTATTGTGATCTGCCACTTATATGTTTTTTTTAACCTTTTTTCAATCTCTTATGATGCAAACAGACTATCAAATTAAGGGCTGACCAAGTATTTTTTTATTTAGCTTTTTCTATTTACATTTTGTTATATTCTTAAATATTTAAGAGAAATGTCTTACAATTATTGTGTAATTTTCTTTGATAAATAATTTTGTTTTTGTCAGTGGCTCAGTTTTATTTTCATGATTCATTCCCAAAGTGAAAATGAGATTTATTCTACATAAATCAGCATATTTACGTGATGTGTTTTTTTAAGCATATGTTTTGCTTTAAAGAGATTTTTTTATAAAGGATTGTGCAATTAATTTTACCACCAAATGTATTTTTATTCATTTTGTTTTACATCAGTGAAAGTGATTTGATTTAATTAGGTCCCACCCTCTTTTATTGTGTGCGCCCAATGGCAGCATCTTTGCGAAAAGTGAAAGAAGAATTTGGTTTAGTGAAATCATCTGATAAATCTAAAATTCATTTTGGAGGTATTGTCATGGAGCATGACCTTTTTACCGTGACTGATCACTGTTGTGACTAAATGTCTCTTTTTTTGTTTTGGGATTAGACCACTCTCAGGCACCAGCCTACGTCCCACAAGCTATGAGGGGCACAAGTGAAAAACCCAAAGCTTTACACATCTCACTGAGTTTTTACTGTCACAGACTGTCATAATTATGACTCTTGTACACCATATGTACCGCAGGTCTTGGTTCAGTTTGTCCAATTTTGTTATTTTTCTTTGATTGGTTTTAATACTTTGTTTGAAACGAGTGCTGGAACTTGAGGTCCCATTGGCCTATAAGAGCCACTGAGGTTTGTGATGTTTGTGTTACCTCTTGCTTGTAGTTGAAATGCATGTCCTATTATCGCACAGTAATTTGAGAGGGAACCATTTCCAAGTAATGGTATAGAAGCATGAATTATGACTAAATTATGTCATTAGACTCCATGTAGATCTGATTAACACTGGTTCTCTTTCAATGAATAATTTGCATTTTTAAATACAAGTGAAAAATGACAAAGGTCCAATTCTCGGTATTAACCCGCCTTCACACCCTTCAAATGTAATTTTTTTATTATTATTATTTTAATGTGGAACTGAGTTGACGTTGGGGCCAAATAAATAAACATTCCTGAAAATGCAAGAGCATTTGAAGACTCAGTGGGAGACTCAGTATGCTGCGTTCACAGACTTAATATTTGCTTAAGTATTCATTTTGGGGGCACGGCAGCGCAGTGGTCAAGTCTGCTTGACTTGGGACCGAAAGGTCCTGAGTTTGAGTCCTTGCCACAGCTCCCGCAATGTATACTTGGTCAAAAATACTTGACTCCCACAGTGCCTCACTCCACCCAGGTGTATAACTGTGTACTGACTAATTGTTGGGGAAACCTGACTTAAAGCTGGGTGGGGCAACCTGCAATGGAATAGCATCTCATCCAGGGCGAGTACCAATACTCCTAGTCTCTTCATGCTACTGAAACCAAGTGAGGCATCTGCCTGAAGAGCCACTTGGCTATGAACAGACTTACTATGTATGCATTTTACTGCCATCATACACCATGTGAAAAAGGAATTGGTAAGTCACAGCCATCCTGGATTGGTGAAGTAGGCCATTCTGCAGTAAGGGAGTCAAAATTATGAAAATAATTCAGCTAAACTGAGCATTTAAAATTTTTGACATGCAGCAGTCTGGTTCATTTTTGCACATATGTAAACACGGTCACCTTAGCGCACATTAGTCAAAAAATCTTACAGAGAATTTTATCTCATACATGGCAGTGATAGTATTGGACATCCCATTATGTGGTACTGTAGTCAGTTGCAACAATACAGTGAAGGACAGACCTAAAGGCAAAATCAATGTTCATATTGGTTTTAGGTAGATTCCATTATACTTGGACTGTGATTTGTGCTTTTGCTGTGTGACAAGGCTGGACTGTCTTCTAAAAGCTGAGCATTTGCTCAGCATTGGCAGAAAATGAAAGGGTGCTGGTTATTTGACTGATAATCTTTTGTGTTCAGTGCTGCTTAATTAAGAATTTATGAATAAAAATGGGAATTGACACTATAATGGAACATGAAAATGTGTTTGAAATATGATTTCAACTTTAGATTTATTTTGACTGATACTGTTTGCATTTACTGGTTTAAACATTTTACTAGCATGTCCTATCCCAGCACTCAATGTCTAAACCTACTGTCACAGTGAAGATTTGCTGCTTTGTTTTTAATCGTAACTTTTTTGAGTCTGGCAAAGTGAATCTCATTGTTTCCAGCTTTTTACCAAATTCAGCCTGCATTAACATAGCTGCACTTATAGTCACCACTGTCCTCAATACTGAAACCTATAGTTGCCATATATATTATTATACTTTTCAGTATCATTTACACAAGTGGCTAATCACCGTAGAAACAATAAAGTAAGCTTGCTGTAAATTTTGACTTTATACATTTCAGGAACAGCAGTCAGAAAGTGAAATATTTATGGTTAGTCTTATAAAGCCTCCTACCTTTACAAAGTGTTTTGGTAAAGAGAGATTTCTAAAGCAGTTGTCTTGGGTAACCACAGAATCTTTGCGGGTGACTGGTTTGACTGAGCAAGGATATCATGTTAAAATATCTTGATCTAAGCAGCATACCCTTTTCAGTAACATTATATGTGACCTGGTAACTATAGCCTTACAAGACTGAGAATTAGTTCATTGGCTGGTGCTAAGAAGGCAGCTAGCATACACAACAAAATGGTTGTCTGGAAAGAAAAAACAAGTTAAATTCAATCAAGTGGTATTAAATTTGCGGAACTTTCCTGATATAAATGATCGGATTATATAGCTTTGTGGCTTTTCTTATAGTCAGCGTTTCATGAAAAACACATGCATAATATGAAAATGCCGTGGTGACTAAGGGTGCCACTATGCTAAGTAGGTCATATAACATCAATGAAATACTTCCAAGTAATGACAAATGTTTATTTTAAATGCTTCTGCATATTGTATCGGCAAAGCCATATACAGGTGAATGTAGAATGGGCTCGTCTCTGAAATGCACTGTCTTATATTCTGTATGTGTGAAGGCTTAATCTTTGTAATCAGTGGTCTTGCTGAGAGCACATTTGTCGTCCAACATATTTCAATGCAAAATAAAAAGTAAATATGAGTAAGTCTAATTCATCTCTATTCCTGGTGTGCGTTTCCAGATGTATCCTCCCTCATCTTGGTGGTGTGATTTTGATGTGGAAAAAACAAAGTTTTAAATAAATGTGCTGCAAACACTTGATGGGTTGGCTGACTGAGTAAAGGCACCACTTGCAGTGCAAGAGTGTCCACCACAGCATCAGATGGAATCCAGCCAGCAGCCTCATGTGAGCAGCACCTAATTGGCTTTGTATTGCTCAGGGATATGGGATAGAAACAGTTGGTTTGGTTGGTATCGTTTATTGTTAAAGTGCAACTTACTGGCCATGTCGCTCGTTGGTGGCTTTCTGAGCAGACACAAAGACTGCCCTGGTTCTGTTAATGCTACTATTGTTGCCATAGACTGTATAAAAAGGTGCACGAAGCAACCGTGATGTCACCAATTGGTTTCAGCATACCATTTAGGAAGCCTCGATTTTGGCAATTTGAACAGCGCCATTTTGTCATTTTGAAACCGCATGTGATTCCTATTGGATGAGAGCGTGAATTGAAGGTCCAGGGAGGAGCGAGGGGTGGATCTACGGGTGGATCTGACCGTATCTGAGGAGGACCAGAGGATAGCCACACCCCTGGCTTTATCCTTTATTATAGTCAATTTGACTATAATTTACAAGAATGAGCATCATGATATGTCGAAGGAGACTTGAAGCTTGTGATAGATACCATAAAATAATGTGGAAAATCATTATTGAAATAATAAATCAAAATTTTATTATTATTTTATTTATTTTAAAAATTTAAATAATAAATCGGGTGGGAAAGTAGGGTCAGTTTCTCATAGGCTTCTACACCATTGAACTTCTTTCTGCAACCACCAATGTTGCCATCTGCTGGTCATTAAATATAATGCAAATTTGAGAGATTTCCACATTGGCCTCCGTTTTCAGACCTGGGCGCTGTTTCCATCTTTTTTATATAGTCTATGATTGTTGCTAAGAGCCAAAAGATGCAGCGGCTGATAGGCGGTTTTGGAGAACTGCAACCTGTCTACAGGTAGCTTGAATTGTGTGCGAGTATGTCTATACATTGTTGATTGTAGATTCCAAATTCAGGTGGGGATAGGAGATTGAATATTTATCTTTAAAATGCGGAAATATTTTTCTCCGAAAATGGGACCATGCTCAAACAATACATTGTTTGACAGAAAAAATGGATCATGGAGAATGGATCAATTTCCAAGAAATAAAAACATGAATCGTCGCAGAAGTAAGAAGTTTGCAGACTGTCATTGGAAAAGAACTAAGAAACAAGAACTTGTCAATTTGGCTTGTGAGAACCATGCCAATATTTATTAGCATTTGTCGTAACAAAAATCTCACCTCAAAGAAGCTATGTAAGAAATTTTGGTGCACAGCGACTGCATAAAAGATGATTGCTGCAAATACTGCTGTATCATGTCGTGGTGCAGTAGCAACATTAGCCTATCTCAAAGCTGTTCTGTGGTGCATTAGGGTCCAATATCCACATGTGGAGATTATCCACTTCTTGTCTGATGTCCCTACATGCCAGGAGGAAAAAATGTAAGGGAAGGAGGGAATGTAAGACTTATTTAAAAGAAAACACAGAAATATCAATGTTATGTTTATTAGGTGGACTGAATGCATTGAACAATCTGTGTACACAAATCTATACAACAAATGACATTACACAATAAATCTATTCTACCGTGGCAGTTAACAAATGACGAATCATGCAACAAGATAGAATGCATACATATCTGGTGATCTTAACCCATTTATGCCTGAATTTTCTTTTTTTACTTTTTTATGTTATTATGCTTCAAAATACCACTCTAATAGTCATTCAAACAGGACACTTTTTCTTAACAGTCTTCATGTGAGGGCGCTAGGCATAAATGGGTTAACGATATGACTCCAGCACTTGCTTGTTGTGGGGCCGAATTAATGGACTTTAACTCTGAGGATGTGATCACATATCTTGGTTGAACTTTTTAAAGTGCCCCAAGATTTTGTGATATGTTGAGTATTCCTCTCCCACTTTGAGTTTAAAGAGGTGTTCGGGGTCACCCAGATGAGCCCAGAGACAAACAGGAAGATTTGTTAGTTTGACCAGTGTGTGCCCTCACAGATACGGAAACGCTGCAGTAAAATGGATTCTTTCCATTGACTGAAGCATTTAAAACTGTTGAGCAGTTATCAGGTCTTGTGACCCCAGAGGAGCAGTCCCCCCTCCTGGGGTGGGTCTGTGGGGGGGGATAACAGGCTGTGAAAACACACTTTTTCTTATTTCCTCTTGCTTATTATTTTGCTTCTAGTTTTTGAACTAATCACTGCAATAAACAAAACTATTTTGCACCAGCCCCGGACTTTGACTCTCTACAGTAAGAACCGATCTGACATTTGTGCTCCGGAACTTTCTTATAATTTACAGATAGACCAAGTAAACACCCACCAACTGAAAGTGTATGATAAATTCAGCTGCAAGTTAAGACAGCATTGCAGGTTTCGACCAATCCTGGCATACCTAATGGTCAAGATGATCATTGGACTCTGAAGCACCTAAACCAATAAGATGACACTCACAAAGTAATGGGCCATGCAATCAGATGAAGTGATCAATAGCATAACTCCAGCACTTAGTCCGGGAGCCATGGGGGTGAACCTTGTTTTGTCGGTTTAAGTTTTTTTTTTTTTTTTGTCTGCTGTTTCTTGTAGCTTAGGGGTACCTCTTCAACATACAAGAGGGTATCCAGTGAGTACCCTTGAGCATTTTCAGGTATTAACCCCTTAATGCCCAAAAAACACACAGAACACGCTTTTATGATATTTCATGCAAACTACTTGGACTAAATGCATCTAATGTGTTTTCTACAATGATTATTAATAAAGGAGGTTATGTTTTTCAAATGAATACGGTCTTGAGCATTTTCAGATATTAACCCCTTCGTGCCCAAAATGCCATAATCACACCAAAACACTTATTTAATAACATAACATAACATGAATGGCAAGAACAGGCCTTTCAGCCCAACTAAGCTTGCCAGCTTAATATGATATCTAATGCTATATATTCCAATCAAACACACCAACTTTGCTTTATCTAATGTTTATTCATATTAATATATCTAAATTCAGTATATAATATATCTGAATCCAGTGCATCCCTACCCACACTTATGCACCTATGCGCATTACAAAAAAATATGCTGGTGAGTCGCTAAACTTAAATGGTGTAGGTTGCGGGAAGACACTTCAGTGGAAACAGTTCACTCACTGATGTGAAGGATAAATCTTGAAGATGAGTTACTGTAGGTATTAGGGTCTTGAGCATACTAACCTGAAACATGCACAGAACGTTGAGCATGGCAAATCATGCTCTTTACAACTGTACTTTCTTTAGTTACAGGGTAGTGATTGACCCTAACGCTGGTCCGTCAGCCAAGTGGGACTGACAACGTTCTGTGTGAGTCGGTCCGATGGGCCAACAGTTTTTTTTTTAGCCGCGAAAGCATCTCTATTGAACTGGAACAACTATCTCCGAGACCAGCTCGCATTGTCTGTCCGTTTTTAAGGCCAATGACGCCACCTAGCGTAAAGCCAGGCAGCGTATTTTGTATTTACACCACAGCGAGCGGTTCGCTCAGGATTCTAACCTAATGATCCTAAAGAGCATGCGCAAAGGGTTCACATGCGATTAAGGCTTTAACATGGCAGGCACAGGAAGCAATGGATAGCGATCAATAGTTCTAGTAGCTAACGTTAGTTGGTGGTGTGCATCTAGACACCACCGGCAGAACCAAACAACTCGGTATGGAAGACACTTAAGACGCTCGCGGAAATGGAACTGTAAATTTAAGCATGCAGTTACAGTACTTGATCACTAGATGGCACCCCCAGATCAGTTATTGAATATTCACAAGCAAGCCGAGCTGGAACATGATCTGTTGTATCTAGGGAGGCATATCGAGGGCTGACTGCAATAAACAGTTATGTCCAGATGTTTTACATTGGAGCAGACAGTGAGACAGTGAGATGACTCCGTCTGCTCTAATCTGTGCCAAAAATTGTCCGACTTGGTGCACAATGAAAGTATGTTTACTTCCTGCGCAATTATTTTTTTGTCTGAATTTGCCGACATCTCTCCACGATCCGCTAGCTGCCTGCCCCTAAATTCACTGTAAAAAAAAGAAAAAAAGAAAAAAAAGAAAAACCCGGGCTCTGGAGACCGCACAGGTGTCACAAACTGCAAATACAAAATAACAAACTGTCCCAGCCAATCACCGACAAGAGTTGACAGTTATGGAAGCATGGGAAAGAGGGAACTATGGGAGGGAGGGGCGGGCTACCTCTGTTTCGTTTGAGTTTGAATGTCAACAGAAGTGAAAGTAAACCAACTTGCATTGTGCAGCTTTAAGCTATGTTTCCATTAATGCAGCTGAAGTCCGGCGTCGGTGTCAACATGGGTCTGTCAAAAATTGCATATCATTAGGCCTCATGCACATGACTATCTGTAGAAACTTTTTGGACCGGATTGAAATCATAATTTAGGAGTAAGGGAGCTCCAAAAATGGCTTCGACTGAAAAAATGCAATTTAAGACCAATTTTTAACAGTCAAAATCATAGCGTAGTCATTTACCCAGGACAACCATTTTTTTCTATATAAAATTGTACATATATGTCAAAAAATCAGATTATTTTTCTCAACTCCTTCATATGTAAATAATGATATCAATTATAGACACTTTTTGCCCTTAGACGACTTAACTACAACTAACTATTGAGACTTCCTGTTTCTTATTAATAGTACTAGGCTACATAGGTGTGCAAATGAGTAATGACTGACTGCTTTTGCTTATATTACATCAGCTTATCAGGTATTTCATCAGCTAACCATGTATTGCATCGTCTTTATTTCAGCATTGCATCAGCCAAACATTGAAAACAAAAGAAGCTTCATTCAGTTCATTGACATTCAGCATGACAACTGAGATGTGCAAAAATTGGTGTTTCTCTGGGTGAGGAATGTCACAAGAGAACACACTGCAGAAAGACTGGTTTCATTAAAATAAGTGAACTTGAACCTGATGACAGAAGGATTCTATCTTGGCGGTGTGGCATGTCCTTTGATGAAGCTGACCAAATCTGTCTCCATCATGAAAAGGTTTATATGACACGGTTTGAAAGTATGTTGCGTGCATTTATGACAAGGAAGGAGCGGTCCGATGAAAACTGTGATGTCTTTGTCAACTTCATGAAACATTCTAAGACTGGACTTCTCTCATGGCCTCCTTCTGTTCGTCAGAATACCTGTTGGGTTCCATTCCAGAACATCATATGCATTGTGTCTGCACCAGAGCTCCAGGGGCAGAGCGCAAGTTTTTATAAGCTTGCTGACCAAGACACTGAATCAGTTCGGAAGAAGCTGCCTTCATTTGGGCTATGAACTCAATTTTATCTTCATTTTTGGATAAACAGACTTACTAAATTGTGGATGCCATCAAATCTATGTGTTCAGAGTAGAAATACCTCACATTTTCTGCATTTCTGACAAAAAAGTAGTTAAAACGCAAGCTGTCGTGGGGATAAAAAAACGCCTACATTTCATTAAATTATTTTCATATGAAAGAGGTGAGAAAACAGTCCGATTTTTTTGACCAGAAGATTAACATTTATGTAAAATTTTATAGAAAAAAAATTGTTGTCCTGGGTAAATGACTACGCTATGATTTTGACTGTTAAGAATTGGTCTTAAATTGCATTTTTTCAGTCGGGGCCATTTTTGGAGCTCCCTTACTCCTAAATTATGATTTCAATACTGTCCAAAAAGTTTCTACAGATAGTCATATGCCTAAATAGAAGGAATGTAGCCCCAATAAACAGTTGTGATTTATTGTAGCATGTGAGTTGCCCCCTGAAAATGGAAATTTTAATTTTCGCACATAACAAAACCACTACTTTGGAGGCCAATACCTCAAAAACTAGAAGAGACAGGACTTTTCTGATGACAGATCCTGAAAGCCTGGGTGCTAATTACATGCTATACCACTTTTCAAGCCCACAACTCATTTCATTCCCAAGATATTGGCATCTAAATAGGGCTGTTCTTAAACATGCAAGATTGGCAAGGGTCAAAAATGGGGTATACACCCTATTTTGAAGAGCCACAGCACAAAAACCCTTTAGAATTTTGACAAAATATTTTGCACATGTTCAGCATATATGTTAAGGTACCAGTCCAAATTTTTTTTGCCAAATCCGAGTCAGTCACTATGGGAGATTTCCAGACTTTGGTTGAGTTCATATGGAATGACCCTTTTGTTATACTATCACATGAAAGAACAAATTTGCATCAATCATACAGGAAACCAAGCAAATATGTGTGTCCACATTCACAGAAGGCCAAAATAAATGTATAGTTACTTACCATAATTGATTAAAAAAAAAATAAAACAAACACATGTAGATAAAATGGATGTAACATTTAAAAAATTAGGCATTGCTTCAGCATACCTGGCTACGTGCTGGGTCTAGGGGCAATAACTGCCAATAGTATCCAGGCAATTGCAATAATTCCATACAACAACAACTTCAAATACTTCCAAAACCTTAGCTTGCATGCTCTAGTTTACCAATATACACTTTAAAAAAAGCTAAATTATTAGCATTACCATGAAGGAAATGTTACAATCTACCTACCCACATAGCTTATTTGCTGCAAATAACCTCATTTGACTGATATCATATTGATATAGTCATGATATTGATTATTTGACTGATATCATATTGACTGATATTTTTGTCATTTTTGTGTTAAAATTAGGGATGCACGATATATCGGCATTCATATCGGTATCGGCCGATGTTCGTCATTTTTTTAATATAGTGGCATCGGTCCGATGAGTAAAACTGGGCCGATATATACAACTGATGTTTATATCCGTCTAGTTGCCGTTTGTGTATGTGTGTAGGGAGAGGGGGAGAGCCGCTTTGTGCAGATGTTGATGCCAACGGACATGGAGCTGCAAATTTATGCACGCAGTTACAATATTGTATCACTAGATGACACATCCGGATCAGTTATTGAACTGTACTTTAATTTAGTTACACATGTGCTACTCTGTGCTTGCACTAGGGAATAAATATGTGTAGCCACTGCGGCTAAAGTCAGAAAAAATTGTTCAGCCACAATGTTGGTCTGGGTCCATAATGCAGCGCGCAAAGCAAAATTAATTTAAAAAAAATGCAAGAGGGGCATCATCATATAGTTTAACAGGCATTTTTTGCTTACCATTACCTTTGTAAAATATTTTTTAACATTAAAATAAAATCATACAGAAAGGAAGTATTATAATAATGACTACTCACTCGTCATACGAGTGTCAAGAATACACATTGTTCAAGTCTTTTCATATTTACTTAGAGGAAGCTAACGCAATTCCATTAACAAATATTAAAACCTTATGTGGTGTTCAATGTGTGGTCAATATGTTTATGATATTTCCCTTCTTAAACACATACTTTTTAATGCCATTAAAAAAAATAGGGAGTTTATATTCACTCTTTTTTTCATAATCCGATAAACAAAAGATAAAAACAATATACGTAATTACCGAGAGCTGAAATTTCCCTAATTAATTATTAAGATTTACTTCCTTGCAGTCTCGAATCAAAGAATAAAGGTAAATTTATCTTTTTGTCACCATCCCCTTTTAATTATTACAAGCTTAATTAACCAAAAAAAAAGGTCAAATTGATTGATTGACAATCATGTTCAAGTCATGCATCGTAAGGGGAAACGGGTTGACAAAATCTAGCGATAAAAAAGAAGTCACTGCCTATCCTGACCACACGTCCCTGGTTTACACGTTTGGCATTGTACATCAAAGTTGAAGTTTTGCAGAATTTGTATCCATAAAATTACCTTACTTTGCGTAGTATCTCAACCCTGTTTTACTTCTAAATATTCGATCATTCATCTACACATGTGGACTGCATAAATTGATGGACAAAGCATCCGTGACGCCACCCATTGGTTTTTTGAATCGCATTTTTTGTGAAGGGATTGTTATGATGATTATCATTTTGTCAAAACTGCTGAAATTTGATTCACATTTTGCGATGTAAATCCGCCTAATCTGATCACTGCAGTAGATTTTAGCTTCGCCACAAGGGCTAAATGGGATAAAAAAAGTCATTGCTATACAGAATATGGCTTTGCCCATGGCGATGTGGCAAACGGCAAGCACAAGCACAGCTACTAGTGGTAAAGGTTGCCAAAAAAGTAACACTGTTGGTTACTTGTGTTTTATGGTAGCCCTGTAACCTTGTTATTTGGAAGTAAAACACATTTTGAAAATAAAGACATTTAAAAATTCAGTTAGCATGATTTTCAGCCTTAACAAAATTATATCATCTCAAAGTTTTTTTAAAAACATATTTATATTGGTAAATATCAGTTATCGGCCATAACAGCAATATTAATATCGGATATCGGTATCGGCCAAAATGTTCATATCGGTGCATCCCTAGTTAAAAGTAATGTGATCAATAATCGTGAATGAAAAAAATCTTCATTGTTAGATGGGAAAACTTAAAAAGCAAATTGATCACCAATCTTTCAAATACAATTACTACTTTGACGAAGGTACAAGCGGTATATTATCTAGGTAACATTTTCAACTGGAAATCAAAGTGATCGAAAACTAAACAATAACAAACATTGTGTGAATTTGATACATTATTAACTACTTCAAATGAGAAAGCAAAACAATCACTGACCTCACTGTCGTCAGGAGGCTTGTTTGGTTGTCGAAGTCGTCCTTTCTTTTTCCTAGCAACACCTTGTCGTATCCTCTTTACATCTGTAAATCTTTGGTAACACCGTCTATGAAAACCGGCAAGGTCAGGTGCCACAAGCTCATCATTCTCAAGTATCTTGGCCGAAATTTCCTTCTATAGTCCATTTATGGATGCCCAGACACTAGCACTCTCATACAGCTTGGCCCAAGAAACTTCAGTGCACGAAAAATTGGCTCCTTGTCAATTTCAAGCAAATGGCCAAAACACTCTCTCATGGAGGCTGCCATATTTCTGCACCGGACTCGCAGCAGATGCTGGCTTCTGATTGGTCAATAATGCACATGTCATCTGACCCATTGAATTGCTATTTTTTAATCAGTGACCACATATTTTTAGGAGAAAGTGGAAAACTTGAATACGCTCCGGCGCAGCGTTTCCGTCTAAACTGGCCAAGACGCAAAACTGGCTCAGATCTGCTGTTCTGCTCACGACGCGTAGGTGTTTACGTCACGCAGTAAACAAACATGTCGGATTACATCCATGCTTCGGACCTTCAGGCTACTCAGGCAGCCATAATATATGAATGTTGACCGTATGTCGGTATATTTTGACTGACAGGACTCCCAGTCAATGCCTTGCTGAACCTTAGAAGTTTTATAGTTTAAAGTAATTTGGAGCAATAGCTCGACCTCTTCGTCTGACCAGACGAAGTTCTTCTTGTTACCGGCAGCCATATTTTGTGATTTCGCGGCACAGTGACGAGAAGAAGGAAGATTCTACGTATGCGCGTAGGCATTTGTGTTAGTGTATCACAGCACCACCTAGCCGTCTGGCATGCATACCCAATCGATTTCTACACCCTTTTTGCGTCACCGTATGCACACAGATTTCCTCCCGAGAACGCTCGTCTGAACGCGAAATAAAAAGTGAAGACGCGACGCCACTTTTGCATCTTCTGTTCACACCGTCATCATGTAAACCTAGCCTAACAGTTTATTATTTTCTCCTGAGATTACTAACAACAACTAACCTTGTATATAATACTAACTTACTAACGAGCACCAAGGATTTGTACAGTTGCACTTACTAATTGATTAACAAGCTCTCAGCACTCCCCCTGTTCTAGTCTCTGCCTCTTTGCTCTCCCTGATTATCTTTGCTGCATTTTCTGTGAAAGCTCACATCTGATCGTGCTGTCCTGTTTCTCATTATCTATGCAGGTTAGAAACTCCGTAACTGGAGCTGTTTATCTTTGTATAGGTTTGTCCCCTGATCCCTGTCCACGTTTTGTCTCCTGCCAAATTCCATGTGATGAAGTTCTCCCTCATGTGCTGCTCCTTTGTAATCAGTCTGACTGTTTGCACCTGTGTCCCTCACCATGTCATCTCCCCAGAAGTGTATATTAGGTGTCTTCTCAGAGCCAGTCTCTGTCAGATCGTTTTCCTAGTCTTCTTGTGCCACGTTTCTTTTTGCCTTGATTACTCAGTGTTTATCTTTCTGACTGGACCACCTGACTTTTTGATTTTTGCCTTTGTGATTTTAGATTATTATTGCATCTGTGAGTTTTGACCTTTTTCTGCCCGACAGATCTGTTTGCTGCCCTGGTTACGATTCGGATTACGCCCATTGGATTCTGGTTTTGCTTCTTTGACATTCCTGTACCTGTGAACCAGACCCATTTCTGTCCAACTATGATTATTGTGATTGCTGCCCTGGTTTTCGATCCTATTTTTGCCCAACTGGATTTTGATTTTTGGAGTGTGGACTTTGTACTTTTGCCTCCTGCCCTGCGGGGGTCGTCCCCTTTATTAATAAAGCAAGTTCTACTGCATTGTCTTGTTCTCGCGACTGGTTCCTGATCGCACCATTACACAGACAAACCAATAAACAAAACAAACCAACCATCAGCAGAACTTCGTTAAGGGGGCCGCCAAGCCAATGTTGACATGGAAATTTAAAAAAAAAAAAAATTTGAAGTATGTATTATGATTGGTCGTTATAAGTGGAAAACTCATTGTAATATATTGCTAAACTGTAAAAATGTAAATAATTACGTATAATGAAATAAATACATTGAAACTAATTAATACTATTGTCATTCCGTGACAATTTGCCTCTTGTAATTCCGTGACATTGACTTTTTGAAATTTCTTGCTCATAAAGCAGGGTTAAATATTTGTCAATATTTGTTTCTATAACTTAAAGTATTATTACAAAAACACCTTAAATATGAACATATTGAAGTTTCATAACTTAACTATGATAGGAACATCACTTTCTGGATAGTTAAACACAACATTTAAAAAACCACGTCAATTTTGTGTAATTCCGTGACGGAGTAGTTTTTGCTTGTATGTTCTATGAAAATTTCTCAAAAAATATATTTTCACTTAATATTAAAGAACAAGTTAATACTTTCAATAAGACATATCATGCTTGATTTTATCTCATTTAGTTGTAGAGTTACAACCCAAAATCTAATGGGACTGTAATTCCGTGACAGCTTGGCAGCCCCCTTAAGTTTCTATTACTTTGTTAAACTAGCAAAAAATTATTTTAAAATTTCATTTCTCTCACTTGCTACCCAAATTGATTGCTTTTGTAGGGCCATGAGCTCAGACATGTGCCTCCTCTGCGCAGCAATGTGTGCCGCAAACCACTTGGGCCTCTGATTTGTGCCTTCTCTTTTTTTTTTCCCGGTTCTGATGACTTATCTTGTGAAGTCGATGCTGATGACTTGGTTTGTAAAGTCGGGCCAACGGAGTTTGACAAAGAACCTAAGTGAAAAGAAAAAAAAAAAGGGTATTAGCCTGAGGGTATCAAGATTGAAGTGAAAGGTATTTCTGGCAAACATTTTTTCCAGTTATGACATCACTGATTCAATAAAAACTAGATCCAATGTATAAGATTTTAGATAAGCATTTGATTCAGACTGCACTGATCTCATCTTTTGCACTACTTCATATTGATGAAGCACTGTAAATGTCCACAATATAAAATTACATGCAAAGACTGTCCAGAAAATGGTGATACAGTCCTGACTGGTTCCACACTAGGGTCCTGAGCGAAGAGGTCCTCCACTGCAGAAAAATACACCCAGCTGGTGGCCCCACTGCAGGTCATCTTTTTGTTGTCTACAGTTGTTTAGTATCTAAGAAAAGATATGCAAACATTCACCAAATTGCCTATATCCCCTATTCCAGGAAAAAAAAATGCTAGTATCAGAATGAACCTGTGTTTTAATTGTCTGGATTTGTTGTTGCATGCCTCTGCTCCAAAGTTGTATCCTTTTAGAGTCATGTCTGCTGCTATCTTTTTTCAAACATCAATTTTCTTTTGGTCGGGAGGCCGGAAGTCTTAAGCCATCTGCTTCATTCGACTAATTAAGAGCAAAGTGGTCTCGTGTCCATGGCTGTGTATCTACACATATTTAAATACATTAGTCACAACATAAATGCAACAACCTATATCAATATAAAATTACACCGGACTTAAAATGTACCTTTATGCATTTGTTGGGAGTTTGGGTCTGGTGCAGACAGAGGGGCAGAGGCAGGTGGTGATCCAGCAATAGACAAGTTCAGCTGTGCTGGAGATAAAAATCAATGTTTCAGGAGCTGGAGGCACATGAGGCAGCTTCAATGGTACAGATTGAAGTCCTAGTGCAGCCTGGACTGAGGTAGCCTGTTCCAAATAGCTTCCTGAGACAGAAAAGGGATCTAACATTTCACCAGTGAAGCTAATTAAATAAGTACTTGATGTTACCTACGACTCCCCTGCTTCGTGTTACAACCTGAGTCTTTTTGTAACTGTCCCTTTAAACTTTGTAGCTCTGTCTCCTCCCCTGTGTAGTGTTGGTCTTTGTATGGATGGTTGAATCAGGTGGTATGCAGATGTTGCAAGGATTGGACCATTTGAACGTAATTGCTGCTGCCTCACTGGACTGTTCAAATGGACTTGCTGTCACCGGATTGGACCACTGCACCACCATCTCTCTTAAAGTTCAGCTGCTGATGCCTGTTGGCCCCTCCCTCTTCTTTTCACTTGCCATTCCCAACAAACCCACAATAGATAACTGACAGACTTGGTTGGTCTATCAATGTGAGATCTGTGTGTTATGTGTGTTGATCGGTGTGTTAATATTCAGTTTGTGATGAGAGCTTGTAAGTAAACAATGCAAATAGAGCACCTTAAAGCGGGGGGGAGTGAGTAGCCTTTTTGTTTAGTTCTTTCTCGTTTTATTTGGCATCCAGTACTTCATGTTGTCATTTGGTTTAAGTTTTGTTGGCTTTCTTTTCTTTTTATCCCAAGTACAGTAACTGTGTGCAATTTTTGTTTATTGTTTTGGGCAACTGCTCCCTACCAATGCTAAGTAAAGGGCTGTGCTGAACCTGATTTTAGCTTGTGCTGCTGGCTTTCTTGGGAGTGGGAAGAGTTGGTGGGGCACTTATCTAGTTATGTCCTGGATTCCCCTAGACCTGGGGCGTAACATGATTTGGGGGCTCGTCCATTCTTTCTGTAGTTAATTACCATGGTCTGGTAAAAAAAAAAAAATTTTATATTCTTTCTTGCGTCTCCACTTTCTGGTTGGCAGTTTTCCCCCAGTGAGAACAAAAAGATGGAGTTTAAGTTGGAGGACTTTACCATAAGCCCGACTCGTGAGAAACTTGAGAGATGCAAAAAGACTGATTTATTATTGATTGCAAATTTCTTTGATGTGCAAGTGCCAATAAATGCCAGGAAACAGGAGCTGAAAGAGCTGCTGTGTGAGAAGCTGTCTGAAAGGGGGACGCTGGGTGAGCCAGCTCCTACAGGACTGGAACTGGGTGATGTAGCAGGTATTTCTACCCCACTCCGAGACCTCCCAGCTCAAGCCAGTTCTACAGAGGAGCTGAAGCTGACTCTACGCATAAAGGAGGTAGAGCTCAGACACCAGGAGTTGGAGGTAGAAGCCATGCATTTGAAGGTAATAGCTCTGGAGTTGGAGCGGGGAGCCGCTATAACTGCCAGTCCGTCAACCTCTCAATACCCTGTCTCTGGGCCCCAGGATGGTTTTGATGTCAGTCGGCACATTGTATTAGTCCCACCTTTCAGAGAGTCTGAGGTAG
The DNA here is from genome assembly GCA_029721435.1 of Gymnothorax reevesii. Classification (NCBI taxonomy): domain Eukaryota; kingdom Metazoa; phylum Chordata; class Actinopteri; order Anguilliformes; family Muraenidae; genus Gymnothorax; species Gymnothorax reevesii. Next base: position 59,156,863 of record CM056576.1, on the reverse strand, counting down.
ACTCATATTTCACTGCATTTGAAAGAATTGCAGCTGCCTTACAGTGGCCAAAAAGTGTATGGCCTCTTTTATTGCAGTGCAAGTTGGTGGGAAAAGCGCAAGAGGTTTGCAATTCACTTACAATTGAGGAAAGTTTAAATTATGAAATTGTGAAAGCCACTGTCCTACGTGCCTATGAATTGGTGCCTGAGGCATACAGACAGAAATTTAGACAATGTGAAAAAACTGCCACCCAGACTTTTGTGGAGTTTGCTCGAGAGAAAAGAGTCCTTTTTGATAAGTGGTGTCAGGCTAGTAAGGTTATGACTTTTGACAATCTGCGTGAGCTCATTTTATTGGAGGAATTCAAAAATCAGCTTCCAGAAAAAATTGTGGTCTATCTGAATGAGCAAAAAGTCACCTCCCTTACAGCCGCTGCTGTATTAGCCGATGAATTTGATCTCACACATAAAAATGTGTTTTCCCCAATCGGCCGTGATCTTGTTCCAGTTGACAGAAAGGGTAAATCCCCTCAACTTGTTTGCAGTAGTCCGGCAATAATTGCTGAAAAGCGTGAGTGTTTTTACTGTCATGAGCCAGGACATCTCATTGCTGTTTGCCCTACTTTAAAAAGGAAGGAACAATCAAAAAATTCCAAGTCTCCATTTCCAATTGGACTCATTCAAATGCAGATTGACACTGAAAAAAATATGATTTTGACAAAAATCCAAAAAGACAAAGTTGATGAGGATTTCCACCCATTTGTCTCACAGGGATTTGTTTCTTTGGTGGGTTCAGATAAGAAGGTCCCAGTCACTATCCTGCGGGATACTGGGGCTAAACAGTCTTTAATCTGTGGCGATGTCCTTCCCTTTACAGAAGAGTCTTACTGTGGCACAGACATTTTGGTGTGGGGTGTTAAAATGACAGCTCTGCGTGCGCCACTGCATAATGTTGATTTGTGTTCCAGATTTGTGTCGGGGAATGTCAAAATGGCTGTGCGACCCCAGTTGCCAATAGCTGGCATTGATCTGATACTGGGAAACGATTTAGCAGGTGGAAAAGTTTTCCCCTCACCTGAGGTCATTGAAAGCCCTGTAACTGAAGAGTGTGCCTCTGATCCTGCAGTGCATGATGCAGCCCCCCTTTACCCCATGTGTGTTGTAACTCGTGCCCAAGCACGCAAACTTGGAGATGCAGTAGATCTGTGTGATTCTTTTATGGCCAATGCTGATCCGATGCAAAAACTTGCAAAAATGAAAGAAAACATCCCTGTCTTGATTGAGCTTCAGCCAAATGACAAAATCCTACCACTTTCTGTAAACAAAGAGCAACTAATTGCAGCGCAGAAAGCAGATGACACCTTGTCTTCTTGTATGTTGCAAATTGCAAAACCAATCAGTAAAAATACTGTTTATTGCTTTCTTGATGGGGTTCTAATGCGCCGGTGGTCTCCTAGTTCTGGTGTCACACATGAGTCCGTGTGCCAAATAGTAGTTCCACAACCATTCCGTTCCCATATCCTAAGTTTAGCACATGAGCATTGTATGTCCGGACACTTGGGTATTAGAAAAACATATGATCGTGTCCTTCGTTATTTTTTTTGGCCAGGGCTGAAATCTGATGTTGTGAGATTTTGCCGTTCGTGTCATACCTGCCAAGTCTCTGGTAAACCTAATCAGGTAATCCCTGTGGCACCGTTAAAGCCAATCCCTGTGGTTGGAGAACCATTTGAACATGTTATTGTGGACTGTGTTGGGCCCCTACCTAAAACAAAGTCTGGTCATCAGTACATCCTCACGATAATGTGTGCTGCTACGCGCTATCCTGAGGCGATACCGTTGCGTTCATTAAAAGCTCGTGGCATTGTAAAGGGTTTAGTGAATTTTTTTTCCACCTTCGGCCTTCCTAAACACATTCAGAGTGATCAGGGATCTAACTTTATGTCCAAAATCTTTTCTCAGGTCATGACAGAGTTAAATATCAAGCACCATACCTCAAGCGCATATCATCCTGAGAGTCAGGGAGCATTGGAAAGGTTCCACCAGACTCTGAAAAGTATGCTCCGCAAGTTCTGTTTTGAATCGAATCGCGACTGGGATGAGGGTTTACCGTGGTTGCTGTTTGCCGTGAGAGAAACTTCTCAAGAATCTTTGCGGTTTAGTCCAGCGGACTTAGTCTTTGGGCACTCTGTTCGAGGCCCATTGCGTCTGCTGAGAGAAAAAATGCTCTCAGAGAAGTCCACCTCTACTCAAAATATTTTGGATTATGTCAGCTCATTTAGAGAGAGAATGCATAAGGCATGTGCAATGGCCCGTGAGTCTCTTTCAGCTGCCCAGTCCAAAATGAAAACCAATTATGACAAAAAAACAGTTGCGCGGACATTTCAGCCAGGTGATCGTGTACTGGTCCTGTTACCCCTCGTTGGTTCTGGACTTCAGGCAAGATTTTCTGGTCCGTATGTGGTGGACCAAAAACTTGGGGAAACCGACTATGTAATCCAGACTCCTGATCGTAAGAAAAAAACTCGTGTGTGTCATATAAACATGCTTAAAAGGTATGTGGACCGCAAAAGTGATAAGGCACCTACTATCGTCCCTATTGCATCTGTGTCTGCTGCCCAACCTCCGTATTCTCTTGGTACCGATGGGCTGGAGGACCGCCACGGTTCCATTTCTTGTGCTCGTCTGAGAAATTCGGAAATCCTGACAAACCTCAATGCTCATTTGGCGTATTTGTCTGATTCCACTAGGTCCGATGTATACAAACTTATCACCAATTATCCATCCCTGTTTAGCGACATTCCGACAAAAACTACAGTGTTAAGTCATGATATTGATGTAGGTGGACATAAACCGATAAAACAACATGCTTTTCGTGTGCATCCCACTAAGAGAGAAAAAATGCAAAAGGAAGTTCATTATCTCATTGAAAATGGTTTGGCTGTACCCAGTAACAGTCCCTGGAGTTCACCATCCCTCCTTGTTCCGAAACCTGATCAGACTCAACGTTTTTGTAATGACTATAGAAAAATTAATGCCATAACAAAGCCTGACTCATACCCACTTCCACGTATGGATGATTGTGTGGATCGTGTAGGATCATCCACATTTGTTACAAAATTAGACCTTCTTAAAGGGTACTGGCAGGTCCCTCTTACGCAGCAAGCATCCGAGATCAGTGCCTTTGTTACCCCGGACCATACCCTACAATAGACAGTCATGCCGTTCGGGTTAAGGAATGCTCCAGCTACTTTCCAGCGGCTAATGAACACTGTTCTTAGAGGAGTCAAAGACTGCGAAGTATATCTTGATGATATAGTTGCATACTCATCAACCTGGACTGATCACATGAAAACCCTGAGTGAAATTTTTGAACGTCTGTGTAATGCTTCTCTTACTCTGAATTTGGCAAAATGTGAATTTGGGAAGGCTGTTGTTACCCACTTGGGTAAACAAGTAGGACAGGGTCAGGTCTGTCCAGTTGCTGCCAAGGTGCAAGCCATCTTAGATTTTCCAGCTCCCCAAACTCGCCGTGAGCTCCGCCGTTTTCTGGGGATGGCCGGTTATTATCGAGCATTCTGCAAAAACTTTTCCGCCATTGTAGCTCCATTGACAAGTTTAGTTAGTCCCAAAGTGCAATTCAAATGGTCAGAGAAATGTCAACATGCTTTTGAAGCTGCTAAAGCTCTCCTCTGCTGTGCCCCTGTGCTCGCTGCCCCAAATTTTGCGCATCCTTTTAAGCTCGAGGTAGATGCTTGTGCCTCTGGAGCAGGGGCAGTGCTCGTGCAAGAAGACATACGTGGCATTGATCATCCCATATGTTACTTTTCAAAAAAGTTCAACAAACACCAGCTTAACTACAGTACTATTGAAAAAGAGGCATTAGCCCTACTGTTTGCACTTCAGCACTTTCAGGTTTACATTGGGTCATCTTCTATCCCAACTATTGTTTATTCTGACCATAACCCACTTGTGTTTTTAGCGCAGATGCAGAACAGCAACCAACGTCTTATGCGTTGGTCCTTGTTACTTCAAGATTTTAGTCTTGATATTCGTTACAAAAGGGGTAAAGAAAATGTCATGGCTGATGCTCTGTCTCAGATTTAAGTAATCAAACATTTATTTTTAGGGGATAAATGTTTGATCTTCAGGTGGGGAGGTGTTACAACCTGAGTCTTTTTGTAACTGTCCCTTTAAACTTTGTAGCTCTGTCTCCTCCCCTGTGTAGTGTTGGTCTTTGTATGGATGGTTGAATCAGGTGGTATGCAGATGTTGCAAGGATTGGACCATTTGAACGTAATTGCTGCTGCCTCACTGGACTGTTCAAATGGACTTGCTGTCACCGGATTGGACCACTGCACCACCATCTCTCTTAAAGTTCAGCTGCTGATGCCTGTTGGCCCCTCCCTCTTCTTTTCACTTGCCATTCCCAACAAACCCACAATAGATAACTGACAGACTTGGTTGGTCTATCAATGTGAGATCTGTGTGTTATGTGTGTTGATCGGTGTGTTAATATTCAGTTTGTGATGAGAGCTTGTAAGTAAACAATGCAAATAGAGCACCTTAAAGCGGGGGGGAGTGAGTAGCCTTTTTGTTTAGTTCTTTCTCGTTTTATTTGGCATCCAGTACTTCATGTTGTCATTTGGTTTAAGTTTTGTTGGCTTTCTTTTCTTTTTATCCCAAGTACAGTAACTGTGTGCAATTTTTGTTTATTGTTTTGGGCAACTGCTCCCTACCAATGCTAAGTAAAGGGCTGTGCTGAACCTGATTTTAGCTTGTGCTGCTGGCTTTCTTGGGAGTGGGAAGAGTTGGTGGGGCACTTATCTAGTTATGTCCTGGATTCCCCTAGACCTGGGGCGTGTGTCAAATAAAAGAAGCAGTCAGAGGCAAATCATTGTATCGGAGCGTGATTTCTTTTTGGTGATGGCCACATGTCCCATGATATTCGAAGCTTCATTTCACCTCAGGCACGCGACTGATTTAGAATTTGATTCAAAGGTTTAAAGGTGCGCGAATGAGGGCGCGCCCTCGTGGATTTGCTGAGGACTTGCAAGTTGCGAGTCAGGAGAGTTCAGAGAGAGAGAGTACAGCGTCAATTGCAAGTTAGTGGTGGAACCTGTAACTAAGAGAAGACGTTCCGAGATGTGGGAGCACCTTAATTTGATATCACCTCACTATGGATTTTTTGTGAATGGTTTGGTAATGCAACTCTCCAGGCGGAAAAGGTGATGGTTTTGTGTCATAATCTAAGATGTATGCTACATTCATAATTGTGGTAACTTGTTTGTGACCACTAAAGGCAAAGTTTTTTTTTTCCATGTTCACTTCATATAAATTCCGTCAAAGTCAATTATAGTTTGGATGAAGCGACTGCCTGCTAGTTGGTCAGATGCCAAAGCTAGTGCTGTTTGCATCTATCAGAGCCTAACCCTGCTGATGTATTAGGCCTATGGGTTGTTTAGTATACATTAAAAGTAACAAATTCTCATGAAAACGGTCATCTTTATTTTAAAGCTTAGCAGACTGCGCACTATGCGTAATTAGTGGATGGAACCACATACAGTTATGACTTGTTTGCACTACACATGATGGCACCATATCAGTCATAGGCTTATTGTTTTGTGAAGCAGTTGTATAGTAAACAAACTGCTCAAATCTAATACTTTTGCTTAATGTAGCTGTTTTAATTATAGGCCATTGATCATAGCAAGGGGGCCAAAGTAAACATGTGCACATCAATTTGTGAGAAAATGTTCCCAACTTGTAATTTTCTTTTTAGGTCCAATGTTTGATTTGCGATGAGCAGCTGGCCTATAATAACTCCTCATCCATGCAGAGGCATTTTCGTGCTAAGCATGAGTCTGCCCAAGGAGCAGCCAGGGTGAATACTTTTTCTCTAATTGAGTTGTTGATTCTTAAATGTGAACCCAGTCTGTCAATATCTGCTTGTAGTCTTCACACATTCATTTCATGTATGCATTTACTCCTTAAATGTATTCATACTGATCCCATTTCTTTATGTGCTTTTGTTGTGTTGCAGGTAACCGAAAGGCAAGGATTGATGGGGCCCTGGTGGACATGTGGATGTCCATCTACATGGACTCTTATTTGGCCTCAGTGGAAGCATGTTGGACATGAGACGAGGGGCGTCTCTAGGACTAAAGATTGGTGGGGCCCAGAGCTCCCCTTTAAAACAATTACTAACCCCGACTTGCACGCAATCATTCGCATAGTTGACAAAAAATCCTTCCAGGATTTTCCTGGCTTTTTTATTGTTTTTTTTTTTTTTTGCGGTAACTTTTTCAAGAAGTGGCAATGAAAGTTGCAATGTCTTGGTGATTTATTTTTTTTATCCGCGAGAAATTTGCGTGGATTGGTTGAATTTGCTTTAATAGTTGCAATCGCGACATGCAACCTCCTTGAGGGACTGAGCAATAGATTCACTCTGAGAACACGGCGGCATGGAACGGTACATTTCGATATAGCGACAATCATTAATCTGGACGCGTAATTTCGTGCATTTATCACCATTATTCAAAATTGCACGCAGACGTTTCAAATAGTCTCTCATTTAATTAATTTATTTATTTATTTTCTTATAAACGATCATGAAGCGCAGTTAAATCACTTAATGTGTGGAAAAAGTAGCGCAGACGTTTGAGAGTAGTTTGTCTTTCATAAAGCATTGAACAATTTTTGAGTGGCCTGAATCTTTTTTTTTTTATCTGAATTTATCCCATTATTTAGTCGTCAATAGATCACGTGCAGAGAGAAACCGTAACTTTGATTGCCAGAGGATTATTATCAAAATTGGAAAATGTGTTAATAACTGAGTACAAGCCAGGAACAATGACTGACGCAAAGGCATGGTCCGGGCCCCACCAATTATCACTTCCGGAGACGCCACTGCATAGCACATGGACTGAACCTGGTGGTGAAAAAGGCCACTGAGCTGACACCTGGCCTTGAAGAGTTGCGGACCAAGGCCAGGAACATCACAGCATACTTCCGAACCAGCACTGTTGCCAGAGAGCGGCTTCTTGGCCTCCAAGAGCAGATGGGGGTGCCAGCTCGCAAGCTGATCCAAGAAGTCGACACAAGGTGGAACAGCACTAATGACATGACGGCAAGGCTATATGAGGAGAGGGAACCAGTTGGTGCAGCCCTGGTCTCACTGAACACAGATTTGGCTCTCCTGACCTGTGCTGAATATGAAGCCATGGCAGAGTATGTTCAGCTGTTGTCACCTCTGAAGGAGGCAACAGTGGAATTGTCAGCCGAACAGCATGTTTCTGGTTTAAAAATAATTCCACTGAGCAGCCAGATAGCTCACTCAGTTAAAGCATCATTTGATGCGAAACAGAAGTGTCTGTCACGGCGCGGGTTTGAGACCTGGTCGTATCAAGTAGCGCGCAATTGGCCATTGCACTACAGGGATGCACATTGGGAAGGGTCTGCCGGGAAGGGTAATGCATGTTGCTTTGTTCGTTACTTAGGCGCCTCCTGTTGGCCAGACGGGCACTCGTCAGGAAGATTCTACGCTTGTTCATGTTCAGGTATCCTCTGCCTTCATTCTGAACTTGCAAGGATTCGACCAATGAGTGTATAAGAAGCAGTGGCTGACGGGCACGTGCTTCAGAGGAGAGCCACGAGCTGTCTTCACCCCTCTGAGTTGGCAACAGGGGGTCGCATATGCAAAAGCCTTGTACATAGTTCCCAAATTGGACATTCCAGATTTGGGTGGGACTGGAGATGCCAAATTAAAAAATAATAATAATAATTCATTCCAGTGATAAAGATGCTTCAGCACAACATCACGCTAAGGCAGCAGCAGGTGACTGGTGAAATGGCCATGGTCCAGAAACCTTTTAAATTTCATGTTAGAGAAGCTGGGCCAATATGAAACACATAGTCAGAAGTCTTTGGCCACTCTCCTGGACCTGCGTTTAAATCAATGGGGTTTTGTAATATGACAAATCAACAGAATGCTATCAAAAGATTTACTGCTGAGTGTGCTGCAGTGATAAGAGAGAGAGCACCAGACATTGCACCATCAGGGTTTGCTGCACCTTCGACCTCTGATTCATCCCTGGTATTAACCTATTCTCAATATTGTAATCTTTATTCATGTTTTATATATATATATATAAACCCTATATATAATTTTATTTAAAATTGTTTTTAACACCATTTCAGGCCTACGGGATCTCCTGGATACCCAGGTATTGATGAAGAGGAGGATGAAGAGTGCCGCAGCCAACGCCACTGTGGAAACCACTAGATATCTGACGGAACACAACATTCCAGAAGACCCTCTGCAGTACTGAGCTCAGAACAAACATGTTGACCCACACTTGTATGTGCTGGCATGTAATTTATTGTGCACCCCAGCTTCCTCCGTGCCATGTGAGCACATTTTCTCCAAGGCGGGCGAGCTGGTCCCCAAAAGAAGAAACCGGCTCAGCCCTAGTTCAGTTGAGAAAATTACTTTGTATTTTTCTAAATAAATATCAATTTTAATTCCATGCCCCACACCACCCCTTGTCCACAAGCACTGTTCACCAGCACCACCACTCTCAACACTTTATAACACTGTTCACCAACACCCCTTCTCCACAAGCACTATCACTGCCCCACTCTCCTCACCACTAAAGTGCTCCCCCAACACATTGTTTCAATAAGTCACCACTACTATAAATTCTGCACAGGCAGAAGGCAGCCTATACATATTTTAGATTATATAGATCACACATCCTGCCTATTTCACATTTGAGTGACACGGCAATGCTGCAGAATTATGAATGCACAATAATCACTAAAATACCCAAGCAGATGCCCATGTCTTTGTTCATTTCCTTCCCCATTTGACAATCATAACGATTCATATTCAAGATGCAAACTTTATTTTTATGTGAAGAAGGAAATATTTTATTTATACATGAATTCATGTCGACTTGTTTTTTCATTCAATCATTTATTCATTCTTTCATATAAGACATGTATTCAGCCTCATCCAGTCAGCGACGATAAATACCCATGCAACATTTTGGGCAATACAATATTTTCACCAGCAGATGTCGTCATATAGTTTTGACGCTTTGAATGAATGAACCTTTTTTTGATACAACTGAACTAAAAGCTTCACTGGTTCTGAAATCTTCACTTGGCCATCACTAGTACTTTGTTTAAAATATTGAAATGCTTTCAAAAACATCATGCCCATAAAGTTTTAAGGGAATTAAACACATACAATAACCCCGATCATAGTCAAATTAGTTTTAACTCATTCTATTACAACCCCAATTCCGAAATAGTCGTAAACAGTTATCAAAACCACTTAGTGCTGGGAGCCGTGTTTACTCGCGGACAATCGCCAGGCTTGAGTCCCGGATCCGTCTATGAACAATAGCTCATGCAAGTCGTATTTAACGGGGCAGCAGTGAATGGCTGAAATCTTTGCATGAACGATGTTACTTTTTTGCAAATGGTCACACTTAGATGACATAGCGGTGGACGACAGTTAGCCTCCTTTGCCATGATTCTCAGTGCCACAGTGAACACTTGTGCCCCATGCACAAAAGCTCTAAGCTCCTTTACCATGCCAGTGACAGGTAAGCCCAGGTAAAACAAGCACTGCTGCACTTTATCTCTTATCCAGAGACATATATTGCCGTAAGACCGGCTTGCCACCATGGCGAAAACACCAGCACGTGCATTTGTTCATGTGCCTTAACTTTTGACAGGGAAGTGTCCTGACCTGCGCACTTGAAACTGTGAGCTCACTTCTACTCTTACTTTCTTTTGCATTTTTGTCAGTATAGACACTACTAAGGAGTATTACTGCCCTCCGTCGGTCGGAAGTTTAATTGAAATTCTAAATAAAACAGAAGTAATACTTAAAGCTGCAAGCAGCGTTGAGCTGGCCCTCGCACCCTTGAGCACGTTGGGGGTGGTGGTGAGATCCAGACGGGTGCAGGCGTGCACTCACGACCATTCTTGATGTGTCTGCCTATTTTCATGAGGTTATGACATCTGTAAAGCTATGAAAAAGCCAAATGTAATTTGATGGTGAGGGAACAATAGTCGCCACGCCGGCAGATGGACACCATTAAGCGTAGCTTCCCAGCGTTACTACTGTAGCTTCACCACATTGTTCTGCACATCATAGAAGTCGAAAGAAGTTGGAGGGGTCAACTATGTTGAATCAGCACATGGTAGAGTAAAAAGGTCAGTTCCTGTTTACCACTGGGGGCCGTTATGATTAAAGCGGGATATTAATATATGGGGGCATTCAGGCAGGAACCATCATCATGTCCATAAAATTTGAAGCTGTTGGGATAGAGTATGTGGGCGTGAGAACCAGTGGAAAATGGAATGGCGAAATCACGAAAAAAGTCGCCAAAGTTTGTCACACCCTAGCAGCCATGCCATTTGACCTACAGACATTCTTTGAGCTTTTTTTTTATCAGCATGCTCTCTAGATGATCTGTACCAAATGAGAGATCGTTTGGGCGAAATCCCTAGGAGGAGTTCTTACAAATACGAGGTGAGGAAATCGCCTGTAATCAAAAATTCAAATCAGAATGGCCAACTTCCTGTTGGGGTTGAACCATAATGTCATCAGAATTTTTAGTGCGTAAGGACAACTCATACTTGCATTACAATTTTCATCCACCAACTCTTAAAAAAAGCCCTATGGGAAGGGGTTTTGGAAAAATTCAAGGGGGTCTATAGAGTCACTTTGCCCTCACCATGGGCAACACCCCTACTGTATGTACGTACTTGCCATTCTTGATGTGTGCATCAATTTTCATGAGGTAATAATTTTGTTAAAGCCATGAAAAAGCCAAAAGTAATTTGATGGTGAGGGATTGATAGTCGCTATGCTGGCAGACGGACGCCATTGCTCACAACTTCCCAGCGTTCATAATTTAGCTTCACCAACTTGTTCTGCACATCATAGAAGTGGAATGAAGTTGGTGGGGTCAACTCTGTTGGATCAGTACATGGTAGAGTAAAAAAAGATCACTTCCTGTTACCACCCGGGGGCGCTATGAGTAATGCGGGATATTAATATATGTGGGCATTCAGATCGGAGCCACCATCATGTCCATAAAATTTGAAGCTGTTGGGGTAAAGTATGTGGACATGAGAGCTGTTGGAAAATGGATGGGAAAATCACAAAAAGTCGCCAAAGTTTGTCACACCCAGCCATGCCATTTGACCAACAGACATTCTTTGAACAACTTTTGATCAGTATGGTCTCTAGATGATCTGCACCAAATGGGTATTTGTTTGGGCGAAATCCCGAGCAGGAGTTCGTTAAAATACGAGAAAATCGCTGGTAATCAAAAGTTCAATTTATATACATGTTTATATACATGTTGCAGCAGATTGAATAACACCCCTGGCACAACCACCAAACAGGAGAAAACATAGCCTACCTCAAATCCCATAGTGCACCGGTTGGAGGAAACAGGCCATCCAACCTGGAAACCATAACAAAACGGTGTGCACCGGTGTGACTTTGAACGCACCCCAGGTGTAAATGTATGTTGTCAAACGCCATCCGATTGCAATCCGATCACAAAAAAACGCATGTTAATGCCAGGTGTAAACGGGGCCAATAATAAATGTAATTTAACGATGATATTCAGCTATATGAACGAAAATATAATTTATAATGATATTTAATTGCAGAGTTAAACAGGATACATAATAATTAGGCCTATGTGTAATTTATATAAGATTTTAAAACTCAAAATAGCTCCAAAGTTATGAAAAATATAATCCTTTAGCTTGCGTTCAGATGGCAGCAGACTAATTGCGCAAGACTCCTACGTCAGGTCTCGAGCACTCTTAAATTTTGTTCGTGCCTGAGATTAAAAATATGAGAAAATTGGTGAATGGGCAACTTCTCCTAAATTACTCAACCATTTAATGACGAAATTAATCTGTATGACTGCTTCTTGCATGAAGCCCAATGTCTTTAGATGAACGGTTTCCATCCACGCGATTTTAACCCAGTTTCTGAAGCGGAGCCGCATGTGTTTTTTTTCCGATTGGGCCAAGGGACAGATTCCAGCTCCTGCGCACACAAGTCGCAGGAGGAATTCCCTCCAATTCAAAGGTGTTTCCTCACTTTATTCTGTTAACAAATGAGTAACTTTGAAACAATGTATATTTATTGACCTGAACAGAGCAGAGCTGAGGTTTCTGCAGTAACACACATGTATTTTCCATTTTCAGTGAATCAAAAGCATTTAATTCCACAGTAAATTATGATCTGAGCTTTGCAATGACATGATACCTTCGTGATTTCTATATCAGAAGTGTTCCTGTATATCACAATCTTAAGTTTAAGATGATAGTGGTTTTTAGGAGACAGTTTTATGAAGTTTGGATAGAATTTAATCTAATACTAGCAATTTGGAGAATGAGGCAGAATCTACAGAATATCACTTTATTACTCAAAAAAACAAAATTCCATTCATCTTTATTCACAGATCCCTACTAACTCATCGAATTTCTGATAAGTCCTCCCAAATGGGTACTTTCAAATTCTTAGAACTACAATGCTCCTGTGATCTGGAAAATCCTAGTACCTGTGTCACATTTGGTAGAAACTGAGTTTAACCTTCATTTGCAGTAATTGAGAGCAGTGTTGCCAGATCTCGCGAGACAAATAAGCAACCAGGTCTTTAAAAAGAAGCCCAAAATAAGCAACTTGGAGTCTCCCTTTTTTTTTGGGGGGGGGGGGGGGGGGGTCATTTCATTGTCCATTTCAATTTCAATGTATAAATGACTGTTGACAGACTGTTTTGGAAACTGGACTGAACAATTTATTTTTCTTCCCCTGTGAGCGTCATGATGACCACAAGAGGGCGTTAAATCACCTTTTCACATTCTCACGAATCACGAATTTCACATTTACATACCCTGCACAGTGCTTTTGAGTTATCTCCCACAACAGGCTGAATCCACTCTTTTATCCCGCTCTCTTTCTCCCACTCTTTGTTATATTTTTTTCCGTATTTCGCCCATTTTGTCCCAGGGCCTGGCATTGTTGCTTAAAAAAATCTCTCCCTCAGTCAATCGGTCCGCATTCGCGCTCTTTCATTTAAACCTCACCAACGTGCTTTTACTGGAACAGTAAATAAGACTGCCCTGCTCAGTCTGATTGGCTAATACTTGTTGCCATCAGGATCAGAGCCAATTAGAAGCAGGACGTGGGTGGGAACAGACTCCGCTTCCGCTGTCTCCTCTGTGTGTGGGTGTGCCTGTGTGTGCGTGCGTATGTGTGTGTGGTGCGGGTTGGGGCAGAGGGAACAGGCAGAATCACAGGCAGGACAAACTACCCTACATTTAAATAACATATTGAAATTATCTGATTGACAGCTTATTACGGAGCTGGGAACAAGCCCAAAAAAACCACTACACTTCAGAAACAAGCCCAAGAAACCGCGACCCGCGACTACAAATATAAATAAGCGAATTCATGGAAAAACAAGCCCAAAGTCGCTTATAATAAGCGGACTTGGCAACACTTGGTGAAAATCTTAAAACACTAGCTATTAGAGTCATTTGAACTTTCAAAATCAAGTTTCAATGATGTTTTTTTTCTGTTAGGAAAAGTCCAGCACCTAAAATTTTGGTTCAATTGCAAGATCTTTGCCACCGATAAACTTACTAGGTTTCTCCAAATCACGGGACAATGGTTAACCAAAATCATATTCTATTTTCTTTAACATTTTTGCAATTTGTCAGCAGGCATCAAATCCTGCTGACTTCCTGAAACCATGCATGACAGTACCCTTCCATCTGGTGAAATACCCTTTGTTGTCATAATTTTTTTGGGGGGGGTGGGCTGGGCGGGTGATTATCGAGCACCCATCAATGGTGCTTTCTTTTCGTTCGCATCCTCTTCTGTATTAAAATGCAGCTTGTGTTTATTATGATGAGCTGCTTCTTCCACCATCAGGTGCTGTTGGAGTAGTGCTGTGCTGGGTCCTGCCATGACTACGAAAATGGATGAATAGCGAAGTTGAACCGTTTATATGGAAACACTGAGAGCGCTTGCAATGCCCCGTGTCTGCCCCGCAGCCCGTCGCAGCCAGACTTCAGCCGTACTTCTGGAAACAGCTCCAGCTTTTTTGTCGCCGCCCAATGCTGCCGACGGATCCCGCCCATTTTCCGGGCGAGGCACACTTTACTGGAATCACCATAGTGTTATATCAGAACCGATGAGAACACGCAAATTTCAGCAGGATGAATCACTCAGATGGATATGATCAAAGCTGCGATTTCTGTAAGATTGTAAACAAGGAAACTGACACCGAAATACTCCAAAGTGTAAGTACGCCTAGTCTTTGTCGAACGAGTCGCCTCAAAATGATAGTGCCAAAGGGATGCCTGATTTCCGCGTAACGACAAATCCGGTTCAGTGTACAGATCAGCTGTGGCGTAGCAGCAGTCTGCCGTATTTACAGCTTGTATTAAAAAGTCAGTTTTCTGTCTCAGTTGCTACTGCTCAATCTAAACATTTCTTGAGCCAATGGCTAATGACGGTTCGATGACTGTAAGTGTGGAACTGTGGTCAAGCTGTCACTAGATTGGAAAATGACGGTTTATCACCGCAAAAAATTCAATGAGCAAATACAGCAGGCATTGCGGTAGCAAAGTCACGTGACAAACTTGCTGTAAAATTACCGGCTTGTTGCTCTTTTATGAAGGTGAATTTGGTGAATTTGGAAGGTTCTGAGCACCTAATTTATACTTGTAATAAATAATTGTTCATATGTATAAGTAAATCTGAAGTCGCAGAGAAAAAGTCTCAAACTTGTGGAATTTTTTTCCACCCCGCAAACACAACACTTACACCTTCACAAATTTTTGTTGCAAGTGCACTAAATCTCTACAAGTCAAAAATCAAGGAACTCATTTGCGCACAAACTTTGCCACAGTTGTTGCAGTAAATATGATGCAAAACTACTGAGCGAGCACTTCTGAAAGTGGAAATTGGAATTGTAAAAAGATATTTGTACCCGTATTAGTATGAACTGAAGACAGAAAGAAAAAGTTTCAAACTTATGGAATTTTTTTCTACCCCGCAAACATATCACAACACTTTGACCTTCTCAAATTCTTATTGCTGGTGCATAAATTCTAATCTACCAGTCGCAAATCAGGGATAGAAATTGGATTTTATTTTTCCACTAGACATCCGGACTAGTAATCACACAGGTTTACTACTCCTCCCCATCTTTTACAAGACAGCCTTTTTTTTCCTTTAATTTACCGCGCTAATAAGATAACTGTATTTCAAATCTTTTTTATTTGGTTTTTACAAATGAAACTCACATCTATGCTCATTTGACTCCAATTATGTTCTAATATTAATTAATAATCACTCATGCTGATAAATGTAAGAGACAGATGACACAAGCCCTTCAGTAAAACAAGACTTGGTGCAACCTTGTATATGGCTGGGCCGCCAAGTGCTGTATGAAAATGTGGGCCCAAGAAAAGGGGGCTGGATGAGGCAAAGCTCACACAATTATATGAAGTGCAAGTTTGGTAATGAGCTGGAGCTGATAAATTATTTACAAAGTGAGTGAGAGTGTGAGTGAGGTAGTGGGAGTGAGTGAGAGTGTGGGAATGGGAGGTGGGGGAGTAAGGAAAACATATCAAAAGCAAGTTATACATTTGAATAGACAAAGAGGTAGAGTAAGGGAAGCAGCTATTGATTTTGTGAATGTCAGTTTGAGAGAGACAGCAGCAGTAGATGTAGAGGGCAGTTAAAGTATCTATGTATGTTCCTGAATCGTAATGAAACAATTAAGTTATCGTTACAGTTGTGCTAATCGGGGACATGACGTCACTTTCGTGAACACATGGCAGTTCCTATAAAGTGAGGGTGTAAGAACGAACTTCAGTTTCTATTTTCCCCCATGTTTTGTCTTTGAGTATGTTATTGTAATGTGAATATAGGCCACTAGATGGCAGTATTTACCTTTTTTTTGTTAAGCTCAGACTGGAGTCATGTTTAGACATGTCCTGGACATGTCTGGGGCAAGTCTCAGAAAATTAAAAAAAATAGGTCTAAATGTGGGTGGGGTCTGCAAAATAGTATATAAGGAAAAGAATTGAGACAGTAAAGTAGTAGGAGAAATTGCAAGAAGATGACCAGACCTGCCATTCTGTTCAAGACCTGTGACGTTTCTTTTGTGGATTTCTTTGCCTGAGTTTGAGCATTTTCATTATCCAGGACATCACCAAGCCACCCCACAAAAAGGGACAGTAAATATTTCTGTTTTTTTTATTATTCAATCTTGGTCTTTAGTTGTAGTCAGCAGATTAGGTTAGTTAGTTGTTATTGTCTTTGTCTGTTGATTAAATGTGTTCAAGTTTTTAAAACAGTTTCTGTCATCCCTTGCTGTTGCTGTTGCTGTTTGTGTTGTAAATGTAATAACAAATTGGGGCCATAACAAATTGGGGGCTCAAGGTCCGGGATAGACCATTGTGTGAGTAATTTATTGAAAATCTAACATTCCAAATTGTGAAATTGTTTTTGTGAATTTTCCTAGATATATATTGACAACAGCAATGGATGATTTCTTGGCATCACCAACCGTAGGGGTTTTGAAGTCTTTTAAAAAGACAGAACTGCTAGAAATTTGCAGACAGTTGGAGCTGACAGAGGTAAAACCAGCCATGCGAAAAGCAAGACTGGCTAGAGAGATAGTTGAATATTACATTGATGAAAATGTGTTTGCACCAGGAGATCTGGAACAGTTTCCAGTGGAAAATCCAAATATAGAAATGGAACTTAAATAAAAAATGCTAGAGATTGAAAGGGAGGAAAAAGAAAAACAAAGGCAGTTTGAGTTGGAAAAATTAGCAAGAGAAGAGAAAAAAGAAAGGGAGGAAAAAGAGAAACAAAGAGAATTTGAGAGGGAAGAAAAAGAAAAACAAAGGCAGTTTGAGTTAGAAAAATTAGCAAGAGAAAAAAAAAAAGAGAATTTGAGAGAGAGAAAGAGGAAAGAGCAGAAAGAGAGAGACAGAGACAGAGAGATTTTGAATTAGAGAAATTCGATAGAGAAGAAAGACTCCAAATGGAGAAACTAAAAATTAAAATTGAAACTAAAAATAAATTTTGTGCCAGTCAGGAGGTAAAACTGGTGCCTCCATTTTCAGAAAAGGATGTTGACAACTATTTCCAGTGTTTTGAAAAGGTAGCAAAGAGTTGCCAGTGGCCAAAGGAACACTGGCCTCTGATGTTGCAAACTGTCCTCAAGGGTAAAGCTCAACAAGCCTATTCGGCTTTGTCTGCAGATGATTCCTCTGATTATGAGGTTGTCAAAAAGGTTATTTTGAGAGCTTATGAGTTGGTTCCAGAGGCTTACCGACAGAAATTCAGAGGTCTGAAGAAATCTGAAAATCAGACTTATGTTGAATTTGCTAATGAGAAGCAGGTTTGCTTTGAGCGCTGGTGTACTTCTATGGAGGTCAAGGATGATTTCAACTCACTAAAAGAGATGGTGTTAGTTGAAGAATTCAAGAACTGTGTTAAGGATGATCTTAAGACCTACCTTAATGAGAAGCAAGCACTGAACTTGCAATCAGCTGCCAAATTTGCAGATGAATATGTTCTCACACATAAGTCCAAATTTCAGTCTAGCAGTAACAATAAATGGTCCCAATTTCAGAAAAAGGGTTACGGTGATACCCAAAATTCCTCACCCAAAGACAAAGACAAATCTGGTGATGGTGCTCAGAAATCCAGTAACAGGTCTGATCAAAGTGTGAAAGCTGACAGTGACAAAAGTGGTCTAGTTTGCAGTTATTGCAAGAAATCTGGTCATGTTACAACTAACTGTTGGTTCCTTAAAGCTAAGAAAGAAAAAGAAAAGGATACCAAACCAAATGCCTTTGTGAAAACAAGGTTAGAAACCCCTGTGGTAGATAACCGATCTGCTAAATTGCCTGCTTCATGTGGGGCTAAAAAGCCTGATACAGCTGACTTCGTGAGGGAGGAATTTCTTCCATTTGTGTCAGAGGGATTTGTGGCTCTGAATGAGCATACTACTCCTGTCCCCATATATATCCTAAGGGATACCGGAGCTTCTCAGTCACTTTTGTTGATGGACTCCTTGGAGTTACGTGATGAGACCGCTTCAGGGGATTTCATACTTGTACAAGGTATTGAAGGGAGGACTGTATCTGTACCCCTGCGCTCTATATTCTTGAAGTCAGATTTAGTTACAGGACAGGTAAAGGTGGGACTTATGTCAAGTCTACCTATAAAGGGTGTTTCTCTGTTGCTAGGCAATGACCTGGCTGGGGGCAAAGTAGTTCCCCCTGTACATCTTACTTCACAGCCGAGCACTGAAAATGGGGATGAGGACCCATCTCTGTATCCTTCTTGCGCAGTGACTCGTGCTATGGCCAAGAAGGCTAAAGAAGATGATGTTGTGGTGCCGTCCAGTACATTGAATAGTCAGGACTCAGGTGGTTCGCCTCATGACTCTGATTGGCCTACTATGGTTTCTCCGTTTGAGGACTTATCAGATACTTTTATCAGTTCTCTATTCAGCCAGCCGGATGGGTCTGGTGATTCTGATGTGTCTGGAGACTTGTCTCTGTCCAGAAAGCGGTTGATTGAGGAGCAAACTAATGATCCTGAAATTGGTGTACTAAAGAGGAGAGCCCTTCCTGAAAAAGAAATAGATGCAGTTCCAGTTGGGTATTATCTCCAGGATGGTGTGTTGATGCGGAAGTGGCGCCCTCCTGATATCCCTGCCAATGCAGATTGGGCAGTGGTCAGGCAAATTGTTGTTCCGAAGGTCTATAGGAATGAGATCTTAACAATGGCTCATAGTTTACCTTTAGGAGGTGTTATGGCCCCAATTTGTTATTACATTTATAACACAACAGCAACAGCAAGGGATGACAAACACAGTTTTAACAACTAAAACACATTTAATTTTTAACAAAGACAAAGACTAATAACAACCTACAACTAAAGACCAAGATTGATAAATAAGAAAAAACAGAAATAATTACAGTCCCTTTTTAGTGGGGTGGCTGGGTGATGTTCTGGATGAAGAAAATGCTCAAACACAGGCAAAGAAATCCACAAAAGAAACGTCACAGGTCTTGAACAGAATGGCAGGTCTGGTCATCTTCTTGCAATTTCTCCTACTACTTTATTGTCTCAATTCTTTTCCTTATATACTCTCTTTCAGACCCCACCCACATTTAGACCTCTTTTTTTTAACTTTCTGAGACTTGCCCCAGACATGTTCAGGACATGTCTAAACATGACTCCAGTCTGAGCTTAACAAAAAAAGGTAAATACTGCCATCTAGTGGCCTATATTCACATTACACCTCCATTCCAAAAGGGAAAAATTTTGACTCATAAAGGCAAAATTTTTCTTTTCAATACAAAATGGTTAAGTGAACACTTGTCTATATATACATATCATACAATATTCAAACACATGATATATATACACATTCAAACTCGGGATAAGCAATCAGCAATTACATTGTCTGTACCCTTCACATGCTTAATTTCCAAGTCAAACTCCTGTAAAATCAAACTCCAATTCAACAATCTCCGATTCTTGTTTTTCATCTTACTCAAAAACATTAACGGATTGTGGTCAGTGTACACAATCATTGGCTTTTGTCCTGTACAAACATAAACCTCAAAGTGTTGTAAAGAAAGGACCAGAGCCAACAGTTCCTTCTCTATTGTGGAATAGTTCCTTTGGTGGCGATTGAACTTCCTGGAGAAGTATGCCACGGGATGCTCAATGTCATCAGAGTCACTTCTCTGTTGGAGCACAGATCCACAAGCTTGGTCGCTAGCATCGACCGCGATGGAGAACGGTTTGTTGAAGTCAGGAGATTTGAGCATGGGGAAGTGACACAGCAGAGACTTCAGGCGATCGAAGGCTCTCTGGCATGCATCATCCCAAGTGAACTTTACACCTTTCTTCAGTTGGTTAGTTAGACTGAGAGCAATCTCAGCAAAGTTCTTGCAGAACTTGCGGTAGTACCCGATCATTCCAAGGAAGCGGCGCAAAGCTTTTTTGTTGTCAGGAACGGGAAAGTCCATGATGGCTTGGACTTTAGCATTTATGGGTGCCACCTTACCCTGGCCTATGACGTAGCCAAGATAGGTGACAGTAGCACAACCAAAGTCACTCTTGTTCAGGTTAACAGTCAGGTTAGCCTGTGTCAGGCGCTGGAACAACGTCTCTACATCTTTTAGATGTTCTTCCCAGGAGTCACTCCATGTGATCAGGTCATCGATGTACGCACCCGTGTGTGGCAATCCGGCGATTGTAGACTGTATCATCCTTTGGAACGTGGCTGGGGCATTTTTCATGCCAAAGGGTAGGACTTCATACTGGTACAATCCAGATGGTGTGGCAAAAGCAGAGATGCTCTTGGCCCTCTCAGTTAAAGGCACACACCAATAACCCTTCAATAAATCAATCTTGGTCAGAAACTTTGCTTGCCCTACACTATCAATACAATCATCAATCCTAGGTATTGGAAACACATCAGTTCTAGTTACAGCATTGACTTTGCGATAATCTGAACAGAATCTAGTACTTCCATCAGGTTTTGGAACTAGCACACAGGGTGAACTCCAATCGGAGTTGGAGGGTCTGATAATATCATGTTTTAACATGTACTCAACCACTTTCTCAGCAATCTTTCTCTTTTCAGGATTCATCCGGTATGGATGCTGTTTTATTGGTTTGGCATCACCAACATCTACATCATGAGAGGCTATAGTAACTCTCTTTGGAACATCAGGAAACAAATCCTCATATTTCTTGATCAACCTTTCAAACTGATCTCTCTGTGAGGGTTCTAAGTGCTGGAGTTTTACATCAAGATTTTGCAACACTTCAGTGTTTGACAATTTACATGAAAGAACTTCAGCTTTAATTCTTGGTTCATCATCTTGAAACTCCCCCTCATCTTCACACGTTTCGACCATTGGAGAATCTGAAGTGACAGCTGCAACCCTAGCATTTCTGTCATGATAAGGCTTTAGCATGTTAATATGACACAATTGTTTTGGTTTTCTCCTATCTGGAGTCTTCACAATGTAATTGAGATCATTGAGTTTTGTCAGAATTTCATAAGGACCATGAAATCTAGCCTGCAATGGATTGGACTGCAAGGGAAACAACACAAGGACCTTTTCTCCTGGTTTAAACTCACGGCTTCTAGCCTTATGATCATACCAAGTTTTCATTTTTCCCTGACTTGATTTCAAGTTCTCTTTGGCAAGGTCACAAGCTGCACGCAATCTTTCCTTGAACTTGCCAACATAGTCTAACAGACTGATATGCGGCTCTTTCTCTTGCCATTGTTCACTCAATAATAGCAAAGGTCCTCTCACTTCATGACCAAACACTAGCTCAAATGGACTGAATCCAGTAGACTCCTGCACTGCTTCTCTAGCTGCAAACAACAGCAAATGAACCCCTTCATCCCAGTCTTTCTCATGGTCATAACAATAAGTCCTCATCATTGTCTTGAGAGTGGAGTGAAACCGCTCTAAGGCACCCTGACTTTCTGGATGATAGGCACTAGAAAGAATCTGCTTTGCACCTAGTTCATACACAACCTGCTGAAACAATCCTGAAGTGAAATTGCTACCCTGGTCTGACTGAATTTCCCTGGGAAGGCCAAACAACGTGAAGAACTTTATCAAAGCCTTTGAGATTGCAGTTGCCTTGATGTTACGTAGAGGTATGGCTTCAGGGAATCTGGTAGATGCACACATGATTGTCAACAAGTCATGATTTCCAGATCTAGTCTTGGGTAATGGACCAACGCAATCAACAATGACCCTAGAGAATGGCTCCCCAAATGCTGGGATAGGCTGCAATGGAGCTACAGGTGGGTCTAAC
The DNA here is from genome assembly GCA_029721435.1 of Gymnothorax reevesii. NCBI lineage: Eukaryota > Metazoa > Chordata > Actinopteri > Anguilliformes > Muraenidae > Gymnothorax > Gymnothorax reevesii. Next base: position 59,134,933 of record CM056576.1, on the reverse strand, counting down.
TGGTGTTTTCCAACTACCTGACAAGTGTGACAGGTTTTGCAAAAGTTGGAAACGTCTTTCCGAAGCCCAGGCCAAAAGAAGTGTTTCATGATCTTATCAACAGTCTTGTTAACACCAAGATGACCTCCTAAAGGTAAACTATGAGCCATTGTTAAGATCTCATTCCTGTAGACCTTCGGAACAACAATTTGCCTGACCACTGCCCAGTCTGCAATGGCAGGGATATCAGGAGGGCGCCACTTCCGCATCAACACACCATCCTTGAGATAATACCCAACTGGAACTGCGTCTATTTCTTTATCAGGAAGGGCTCTCCTCTTTAGTACACAAATTTCAGGATCATTAGTTTGCTCCTCAATCAACCGCTTTCTGGACAGAGACAAGTCTCCAGACACATCAGAATCACCAGACCCATCCGGCTGGCTGAATAGAGAACTGATAAAAGTATCTGATAAGTCCTCAAACGGAGAAACCAAAGTAGGCCAATCAGAGTCATGAGGCGAACTACCTGAGTCCTGACTATTCAATGTACTGGACGGCACCACATCATCTTCTTCTTTAGCCTTCTTGGCCATAGCACGAGTCACTGCGCAAGAAGGATACAGAGATGGGTCCTCATCCCCATCTTCAGTGCTCGGCTGTGAAGTAAGATGTACAGGGGGAACTACTTTGCCCCCAGCCAGGTCATTGCCTAGCAAAAGAGAAACACCCTTTATAGGTAGACTTGACATAAGTCCCACCTTTACCTGTCCTGTAACTAAATCTGACTTCAAGAATATAGAGCGCAGGGGTACAGATACAATCCTCCCTTCAATACCTTGTGCAAGTATGAAATCCCCTGAAGCGGTCTCATCACGTAACTCCAAGGAGTCCATCAACAAAAGTGACTGAGAAGCTCCGGTATCCCTTAGCATATATATGGGGACAGGAGTAGTATGCTCATTCAGAGCCACAAATCCCTCTGACACAAATGGAAGAAATTCCTCCCTCACAAAGTCAGCTGTATTAGGCTTTTTAGCCCCACAAGAAGCAGGCAATTTAGCAGATTGGTTATCTACTACAGGGGTTTCTAACCTTGTTTTCACAAAGGCATTTGGTTTGGTATCCTTTTCTTTTTCTTTCTTAGCTTTAAGGAACCAACAGTTAGTTGTAACATGACCAGATTTCTTGCAATAACTGCAAACTAGACCACTTTTGTCACTGTCAGCTTTCACACTTTGATCAGACCTATTACTGGATTTCTGAGCACCATCACCAGATTTGTCTTTGTCTTTGGGTGAGGAATCTTGGGTATCACCGTAACCCTTTTTCTGAAATTGGGACCATTTATTGTTACTGCTAGACTGAAATTTGGACTTATGAGTGAGAACATATTCATCTGCAAATTTGGCAGCTGATTGCAAGTTCAGTGCTTGCTTCTCATTAAGGTAGGTCTTAACATCATCCTTAACACAGTTCTTGAATTCTTCAACTAACACCATCTCTTTTAGTGAGTTGAAATCATCCTTGACCTCCATAGAAGTACACCAGCGCTCAAAGCAAACCTGCTTCTCATTAGCAAATTCAACATAAGTCTGATTTTCAGATTTCTTCAGACCTCTGAATTTCTGTCGGTAAGCCTCTGGAACCAACTCATAAGCTCTCAAAATAACCTTTTTGACAACCTCATAATCAGAGGAATCATCTGCAGACAAAGCCGAATAGGCTTGTTGAGCTTTACCCTTGAGGACAGTTTGCAACATCAGAGGCCAGTGTTCCTTTGGCCACTGGCAACTCTTTGCTACCTTTTCAAAACACTGGAAATAGTTGTCAACATCCTTTTCTGAAAATGGAGGCACCAGTTTTACCTCCTGACTGGCACAAAATTTATTTTTAGTTTCAATTTTAATTTTTAGTTGCTCCATTTGGAGTCTTTCTTCTCTATCTAATTTCTCTTATTCCTCCCTTTCTTTTTCTCTTTCCTCCCTTTCAATCTCTAGCATTTTTAATTTAAGTTCCATTTCTATATTTGGATTTTCCACTGGAAACTGTTCCAGATCTCCTGGTGCAAACACATTTTCATCAATGTAATATTCAACTATCTCTCTAGCCAGTCTTGCTTTTCGCATGGCTGGTTTTACCTCTGTCAGCTCCAACTGTCTGCAAATTTCTAGCAGTTCTGTCTTTTTAAAAGACTTCAAAACCCCTACGGTTGGTGATGCCAAGAAATCATCCATTGCTGTTGTCAATATATATCTAGGAAAATTCACAAAAACAATTTCACAATTTGGAATGTTAGATTTTCAATAAATTACTCACACAATGGTCTATCCCGGACGAGCCCCCAATTTGTTATGGCCCCAATTTGTTATTACATTTATAACACAACAGCAACAGCAAGGGATGACAAACACAGTTTTAACAACTAAAACACATTTAATTTTTAACAAAGACAAAGACTAATAACAACCTACAACTAAAGACCTAGATTGATAAATAAGAAAAAACAGAAATAATTACAGTCCCTTTTTAGTGGGGTGGCTTGGTGATGTTCTGGATGAAGAAAATGCTCAAACACAGGCAAAGAAATCCACAAAAGAAACGTCACAGGTCTTGAACAGAATGGCAGGTCTGGTCATCTTCTTGCAATTTCTCCTACTACTTTATTGTCTCAATTCTTTTCCTTATATACTCTCTTTCAGACCCCACCCACATTTAGACCTCTTTTTTTTTAACTTTCTGAGACTTGCCCCAGACATGTTCAGGACATGTCTAAACATGACTCCAGTCTGAGCTTAACAAAAAAAGGTAAATACTGCCATCTAGTGGCCTATATTCACATTACAGAGGTCATCTTGGTGTTAACAAGACTGTTGATAAGATCATGAAACACTTCTTTTGGCCTGGGCTTCGGAAAGACGTTTCCAACTTTTGCAAAACCTGTCACACTTGTCAGGTAGTTGGAAAACACCAGTTAGACCCACCTGTAGCTCCATTGCAGCCTATCCCAGCATTTGGGGAGCCATTCTCTAGGGTCATTGTTGATTGCGTTGGTCCATTACCCAAGACTAGATCTGGAAATCAGTACTTGTTGACAATCATGTGTGCATCTACCAGATTCCCCGAAGCCATACCTCTACGTAACATCAAGGCAACTGCAATCTCGAAGGCTTTGATAAAGTTCTTCACGTTGTTTGGTCTTCCCAGGGAAATTCAGTCAGACCAAGGTAGCAATTTCACTTCTGGATTGTTTCAGCAGGTTGTGTATGAACTAGGTGCAAAACAGATTCTCACTAGTGCCTATCATCCAGAAAGTCAGGGTGCCTTAGAGCGGTTTCATTCCACTCTCAAGACAATGATGAGGACTTATTGTTATGACCATGAGAAAGACTGGGATGAAGGGGTTCATTTGCTGTTGTTTGCAGCTAGAGAAGCAGTGCAGGAGTCTACTGGATTCAGTCCATTTGAGCTAGTGTTTGGTCATGAAGTGAGAGGACCTTTGCTATTATTGAGTGAACAATGGCAAGAGGAAGAGCCGCAAATCAGTCTGTTAGACTATGTTAGCAAGTTCAAGGAAAGATTGCGTGCAGCTTGTGACCTTGCCAAAGAGAACTTGAAATCAAGTCAGGGAAAAATGAAAACTTGGTATGATCATAAGGCTAGAAGCCGTGAGTTTAAACCAGGAGACAAGGTCCTTGTGTTGTTTCCCTTGCAGTCCAATCCATTGCAGGCTAGATTTCATGGTCCTTATGAAATTCTGACAAAACTCAATGATCTCAATTACATTGTGAAGACTCCAGATAGGAGAAAACCAAAACAATTGTGTCATATTAACATGCTAAAGCCTTATCATGACAGAAATGCTAGGGTTGCAGCTGTCACTTCAGATTCTCCAATGGTCGAAACGTGTGAAGATGAGGGGGAGTTTCAAGATGATGAACCAAGAATTAAAGCTGAAGTTCTTTCATGTAAATTGTCAAACACTGAAGTGTTGCAAAATCTTGATGTAAAACTCCAGCACTTAGAACCCTCACAGAGAGATCAGTTTGAAAGGTTGATCAAGAAATATGAGGATGTTTCCTGATGTTCCAAAGAGAGTTACTATAGCCTCTCATGATGTAGATGTTGGTGATGCCAAACCAATAAAACAGCATCCATACCGGATGAATCCTGAAAAGAGAAAGATTGCTGAGAAAGAGGTTGAGTACATGTTAAAACATGATATTATCAGACCCTCCAACTCCGATTGGAGTTCACCCTGTGTGCTAGTTCCAAAACCTGATGGAAGTACTAGATTCTGTACAAATTATCGCAAAGTCAATGCTGTAACTAGAACTGATGTGTTTCCAATACCTAGGATCGATGATTGTATTGATAGTGTAGGGCAAGCAAAGTTTCTGACCAAGATTGATTTATTGAAGGGTTATTGGTGTGTGCCTTTAACTGAGAGGGCCAAGAGCATCTCTGCTTTTGCCACACCATCTGGATTGTACCAGTATAAAGTCCTACCCTTTGGCATGAAAAATGCCCCAGCCACGTTCCAAAGGATGATACAGTCTACAATCGCCGGATTGCCACACACTGGTGCGTACATCGATGACCTGATCACACGGAGTGACTCCTGGGAAGAACATCTAAAAGATGTAGAGACGTTGTTCCAGCGCCTGACCCAGGCGAACCTGACTGTTAACCTGAGCAAGAGTGACTTTGGTTGTGCTACTGTCACCTATCTTGGCTAAGTCATAGGCCAGGGTAAGGTGGCACCCATAAATGCTAAAGTCCAAGCCATCATGGACTTTCCAGTTCCTGACAACAAAAAAGCTTTGCGCCGCTTCCTTGGAATGATCGGGTACTACCGCAAGTTCTGCAAGAACTTTGCTGAGATTGCTCTCAGTCTAACTAACCAACTGAAGAAAGGCGTAAAGTTCACCTGGGATGATGCATGCCAGAGAGCCTTCGATCACCTGAAGTCTCTGCTGTGTCACTTCCCTGTGCTCAAATCTCCTGACTTCAACAAACCGTTCTCCATCGCGGTCGATGCTAGCGACCAAGCTTGTGGATCTGTGCTCCTACAGAGAAGTGACTCTGATGACATTGAGCATCCCGTGGCATACTTCTCCAGGAAGTTCAATCGCCACCAAAGGAACTATTCCACAATAGAGAAGGAACTGTTGGCTCTGGTCCTTTCTTTACAACACTTTGAGGTTTATGTTTGTACAGGACAAAAGCCAATGATTGTGTACACTGACCACAATCCGTTAATGTTTTTGAGTAAGATGAAAAACAAGAATCGGAGATTGTTGAATTGGAGTTTGATTTTACAGGAGTTTGACTTGGAAATTAAGCATGTGAAGGGTACAGACAATGTAATTGCTGATTGCTTATCCCGTGTTTGAATGTGTATAATATGTATATATAGACAAGTGTTCACTTTACCATTTTGTATTGAAAAGAAAAATTTTGCCTTTATGAGTCAAAATTTTTCCCTTTTGGAATGGAGGTGTAATGTGAATATAGGCCACTAGATGGCAGTATTTACCTTTTTTTTGTTAAGCTCAGACTGGAGTCATGTTTAGACATGTCCTGGACATGTCTGGGGCAAGTCTCAGAAAATTAAAAAAAATAGGTCTAAATGTGGGTGGGGTCTGCAAAATAGTATATAAGGAAAAGAATTGAGACAGTAAAGTAGTAGGAGAAATTGCAAGAAGATGACCAGACCTGCCATTCTGTTCAAGACCTGTGACGTTTCTTTTGTGGATTTCTTTGCCTGAGTTTGAGCATTTTCATTATCCAGGACATCACCAAGCCACCCCACAAAAAGGGACTGTAAATATTTCTGTTTTTTTTATTATTCAATCTTGGTCTTTAGTTGTAGTCAGCAGATTAGGTTAGTTAGTTGTTATTGTCTTTGTCTGTTGATTAAATGTGTTCAAGTTTTTAAAACAGTTTCTGTCATCCCTTGCTGTTGCTGTTTGTGTTGTAAATGTAATAACAAATTGGGGCCATAACATTATATACAAAGAATCCACAGTTTCAAGTAAAACTGCTTAGTAAAAATGTTCGAGTGAAGGAGTTGCCATGTGTTTACATAAAGTGTTAGACGATGTTGGTGATGGTTGAATATAGTTAAGTATGTGGCAAAAAAAATTGAAATGCCATGAATTTTAATGAATTTATGACCTATTGAAAGCTCTTGAAAAGGCATTGTAGTTGACACCAAGATCATGAGAATTGGCTGAGAAATAAGAAGGTTTTGGAATTTTATAGTGCCCCCAAATAGTGAATTGTTTGGTATTTATTTCATTCGCTGCAGATTCGCTGCGAAGTGAGCAATTAAGGTCAATTTTACCTCAAACATGGTAGACAGTCAAAAAATGATATAATGTTTAAAGAAATGAAATAAAATACAAGAATTCAGGAAAGAAAGCATGAACGATTTTCATAAGTGACTGTTACATCCTGATCGAGTATTGCACTTTGTTACATAGCTAATATGATAATCAGAGGTGTATTAAGTACTGGAAAAAATAACTAAGTAAAACTAGAAGTGCCATTACTGAAAGTTACTTCGGTAAAAGTTCACCCATAAGAAAATTACTTGAGTAAAAGTCTTATGTATATTTAATGTGAGCTACTTTAAGTACCAAAAGTATTTTGTGGAAAAATAAACATAAGTATCAAAAGTGCGAGTACAAGTACACAGTATTTTTCATAGTATGCATAGAAAAAAGCAAAGCAACCACTCTTTGTTCTCTCCTAGTGCTCTTTAATCATTCTTCAGATGAATGAAAAATCAAGTATTCAAAACACAAACAGGCAGTCTCTCCTGTATATACTTCTTCTTCTTCTTTAAGTTTATTGGCGGTTTAAAAACCACTATAATTGACTATAATTAATAATAGAAATACATAGTATCAATACCATGTCAAATTTATGCTTCAGAAAACTGATTTTTCTTAACTACTAATTGGAATATCATTTGCTCACTGTAGCTGTAGTGGTCGCTGCAGAGGACAATGATTATTTCTGTTGTCAGAGATATTTTATTTGAACTGCTGGATAGATACAATGGGCAAGTATATTGAGCAGTTTGCACATCAGGCTTAGCTGAGGAGTTTTATTCAGGCAACTTCCGAAAAACATGGATTTGATTGAACTCGTCCATATTCTAAACCCTGTTCGAGGTCGGCTTGGTTGTCAATATTCAATAACTGATACTGGTGTGCTATCTAGTGATAGAATATTGTAACTGCGTGCATAAATTTGCAGCTCCATTTCTGATGGTGGACACTTCGGCACAAAGATACCCCGCTGAGCACCGTTGTTCTTCTAGAACACGCAAAATCCAGATAATCCTTGATGAATTACAATCATATTTTAATTTGTAACAAGTAACAAAGTGACCAGTGTCAAAGTAAGGAAATGAAAGTATACTTTTTCTCTTGTAAATGTAGTACAGTAAAAGTCTCAGTTAAAAAAAACTCAAGTAAAGTACAAATCCTCAAACTACATAAGTACTGTAACGAAGTACATGTACTTCGTTATGATACATCTCTGATGATAATGTATCCCAAGTCCCTTCATTTTGCCTGTTTTCTCTCGTATTGGTTGCGAGATTCAATAGGAAGATGAAGGAAATAATCCTGGTACTGGCTGCAAAATTCTAAAGGGAGATTGGTACAATGTGTTACATTCCTCTATCTAGCGCGAAATAATCTTAACAATGGTCGGAATGTGTTTTTAATTTCCCTATTCAACCTTGCAAACAATACTGTCCTCCATGCTTGTTAAATGTCGTATCAGTTGCAGTTGAATGGGGAAATTAAAAATGCATTCCGAAAATTGTTATGATTCTTTCACGCTAGATTGGTACGATGTGTTTCATTCCTCTATCACTATGGAATCTTGCAACCGGTACCAGAGAAAACAAGCATGGAGAACTGAAACAAACCAAACCAATCTAGTGTGGAAGATGATGAGCCAAATAATGGTCGGATTGTGCTCCTAATGCAACAAAATCGAATTGAACTTTTTAAAAGACCAGGATGCTAGCTAGGGCAAGCACTTCATATGCATCCGCTAAATGAATATTAAGTCCACCTTTTGCTGTCCATTAGAAGAAAATACACATTAATTTTTGGAAAATGGCAACTAATATCGCCAAGAAACATTGATTTGTGTCAAACTTGCTAATTGTGAATATTCTACATGTAAAAAATGTGTTTTAATTTAACAGTACATTTATCTGAATATTGCAGTCTATTGCCATGTAAACAGCAGACCCATGCTCTGATAAACTAAACCAGAATAAGGTCATAGCAGGCAACAATTGGCTTAAGACCTGTGAAATATTCCAGTTTCATTTGCTTTGTGGAAAAGCATTGTAGACATGTATACATTTTTACCTCACAAAAGATAAAAAATTGGTGTGATACAGCCATGTCATACTTGTTTGATGTTACACACGTATAGTCAAGCTCTCTTGCGTCCAGACTGATCAGAGTCCTTTTACTGGCAATTTTCAACCAATATCTTCTCACGATAACATCACCAATCCTTCTGGTAACTGTTAACTATCGCTAGCATTAGCTTCTAGTGGTCTAGTCAAGTCAATGTGATGAATAATTAGCTAACTAGCATGCTAATGCTTTTCTTCGTTAAAGTAACAAGTTACACGTGTAACTGTGATTGTAGAAACTGGGGAAAAGCATCAGCATGTTGGTCGGAAAATTATTTATCCCATAGAATTGAACAGGCAGCCAATGAGAAGCTGACTTTTTTTCCATTTTCCCAGTTATACAACGCTGACGTTTATGGCAGTGGCGGTTCGTCGGCAGAAACACAGCAGTAACCTCCCCTTTCACTGCTTAATGACCTAAACCTCTCACAGTTTACCTCTCCCGATTAGCAACAGTTGCTCAGACTAATTGGTAGAACCGACAAGAGTGTAATTTATTTTTGAAAGCCTTGTTATTCTTTGCACCACAAAATTATATGGAGTTTTCTTCCGCACATCAGTGACAACGTGAAATATCAATATGTCTTTATAATTTCTACGCTCGTGTAGCTTATGAAACAGCGCCAATTTGCGTAAATTAGTTTGCGAGGCTCATTGAGCAAAAAGCCATGAGAATCCATTCTATAGTCTGAATTTAGTGACAGCTAAAAGGTGTTCTTAGGTGCAATGCACAGCTGAGTGATGTGGACAAAAATTGCTGCGAAGTCAGTGAAAGTTTCGTATTTTTTACGTTAATGTCTCCATCCTAGCAGTGTTGAATCAATTATATAAATGTTGGCAATAGGCTTTCATTTTTTCATTATCATTTCTTATTATGTAAAATGGATTGGTCTTGATCGTTCAGTTGATAAACTGTTTGATTATAAATCAGACGAACTTGATTGAGAACAGCGAGAGGACAGTTGAGCGGTACAGGGTAAGGTTATTGAAGCCCCTCTGAACATGTGACCACATGCCACTGGTTTATGTGGTAAAATAGGCTTTGAAATTTGTAAGCCCGAGATATGAAATTTATGAAACGAGAGCAGTAATTTTCATTTATTCCTGGAAAATTTTCATAAAATATTTTCATAAATTTTCTCATGCTCACTCATTAGAGTTCCAATATTAATTGGACCACAATGTCCTATTGGGCGTTTTCTCAACATTTTGTGGCACATGTGGCAGTCAAACTTTAAAGCACCAGAGGTCCCTTTTTTTTTTTAACTTAAAGATGACAGCGGCTGAGAAGTCCTAATATTTTTGCAATGATGCCAAATCTATTTATGTCACATGTTTTGAGGGACGTGGTCATCGTGAAGTATTCAGACGGGTGCAAGGACTGCAAAGGGGAAATTTTCAAAAACGTTGCTAACCAAATGAGGAGGGTTATATGTGTACGTTTGAGGGGCACCCCGTGGTATTCATTTTGTTACGTACAGGACTTTGTGAGAAGTCAATCCATTGCAGCTACTAATGTGTTGGTCCTCTGAATTATTTGAATGGCTGAATTTGAAGTACTCTGGGAATACTTCTGGTGATATAAAAAAATGAATGTCATCGACACTAATTAATGCACTTAATTACATAAAAGAACTAGAGTGCCAAGATGGTTGTCGGCAGTTACAGCCCCAACAGGAGAAATGTAACTAGCATGATCAGTCCGCGGATTCAACAGGAAGCCAACAGGAATTCTTGCGAAAGCAACATGTTTTCTACACGATACTGGCATTTATAAGCTCAAGCTCGGACCTCTGCGAAAAAATTAAACCTGTTTAATTTTTTCGCAAATTTTGGCGGTGATGGCGAATGGTCCCGCGCCACTGCGAATCAACTCTCGGTTCTTCAAACCAATTCTTCTCTGCAAAAGAAGACAACAATTTCCTCACACACACTTCCGCAGGCCAACACAGCTCAGTGAGAAAGGGGTTTTAGTTGCCATTATCGGGCAACTTGACTGAGCGGTCACACTTTTTCATGAGTGACAGACAGCAACATTTTCTTATCACTTTTCTGCCATTTAGCAAAAATATAAATATTTAAGGCGAGACACGGCAGGCAAAAACATGGATTTTCCATGCAATGGTCAAATTTATGTATTATATGTATATGTAATATGTATTCTTTCAAACTGCAATAAAGAAAACATAAAAATTATACATTTAGACGTTTATTTTATTACATTTTGTCTACTTGCGGCAGTGAGTTTCTTCTGAATTTACCAAAAAGTTAGCATTCCAACGCAACGAACAGTACTTCGCCTCTTCACTGAAGTCTGTCATGTCCGGCATCGTTAAAAAGCTCTGATTCTCCTGCACAACGCTGTGTAATCCAAATAAGGGTATTTCCTTTCTGTCAGTCACGAATTGTGAAAGTTCATATGGGGATTTAAAGCTAATGACAAAATCTCATTGGCTACTGCTGGTTTCTACTAACGAGATTAGGTCAGATGCATCACGTGGTGCGCTCTGACACTTCCGTCTTTAGCTTGCCGCGGAACCATGGCTGCGTCCGAATAGTTAAATAATCGCGTCCTATCGTTTAATTCCGAACCACTTTTCTTTAACCCCTGTGTAAAACGTCATGAGATAAAGGAAAGGTGTAAAGGGGACTCTTTTACAACTTAGGGAGAGAACCGCGCTCATAAGAGAATCCGAATGCACTTAACTTACACTGGGCACAGTGATCACCCGCCTCCTGTGCGTCATGTTTGTTTGTTTGTTTGAGATTAGGTGGCATGCTTGCGTTCCCGTGGTCAGAAATTAGTCAATCAAAGCAATGCATGTGTTCCACGATCGTTCAAGTTGTTCAAATCAAATAGGACAATTTGAAACGTTTTTATGCAATTCCATCGCTTTCAACCCATGTGTAAAGAAAAGCGTGAAAAGTCTGGAGTCATAATCATTTCCATGTCACTAGTGGTGAAATCCACCAAAACGCATGTGAAACTGATAAACCTCCATGCACAAGTGTGACAGAGTGGGTTTTATTTCCATCAACTTCCAGCGGAAGGGGAAGTTTTTTTTTGTTTCTTTGCCTTGTAGTTTCTTGCAATTGAGGAGGTGGGTTTTCGCGCGCATAAACGGGTGAAACCAACTCTCAAAAAGGGGGTTTTAAAATTAAGTTTGTTTCTTTCTCTCATGCTGTACCTTTTAATGTCCCTAGTAGTAATTTTTTTGGAAAGGTTTCTTCATGTGGGATAGAGATGTCAATGCTTTTAAGCGTTTGATTGAGCTTGAGCGTACCTGCTTAGTTTTAATGCGTTAATTGGAGCAGTCGAGTTCTTTCGCTCCCAATAGTTGAGTCCTGCTTCTCAGTCTGCCGTGGAATGCAACGAGAGCAGGTTCGTAATTCGTATCTCTCTTCACAAAAGAGAATTAGTTTGTTAAAATTAATGTTCAATGCTTAGTACATGTCATTTGTAATATAAAATCATAAAAGAAATTGTAGACTGTAAATAACGAGTGGGTAGTTGCATTATCCTCTGTTTGAAAAGCCGTCTGGCGAAAAGAATTTTTATATGCGGGTTAGCATTCTATAGCTACTTGTTGCTTGTGATCTTAGAGAATTACTGCGAGAAACCGGTAGACGAACTGAAGGCATGAAATAAAGGTTATGTAATAAAGACAGTGTAATACCTGTGGAGATAGAGACGTACGTCAAATAATGCTTTGAGTTGCTCTGTTTTTGTTGCTTGATGTGTGTAGCTTCTGTTTGAATTGAAGTGAATGATGCCTCGTGGGCTGTGCTACAAGCCATCGCCATTTTCTTTTGTGATGCAGGTGATATCCATGAGGTTGAGAGACCGTCTTGTCTAAAGCCTTTGTGCTGATATCGTGTGTATCGCCTGAATGTGTGCCTCGGGACTGTGTCTGTCAGAAAACGAAAAGCTGTGACGTATCTTTCCTTTGCCACAGATACAAATAAAAGCTACAGTCTGCATCTAAGGTGTCTGGTAATATTCCTGAGTGTGTTACATTTTCTGGTGCCGTGACCCGGATCCTGAAAGATCAGCCACTGCCGATCGCCGGGGATCATCTGTGCCTCAGAAGCCGTTGAAGAGCTGCAGTATCCTTGTTCAAGAACTGGCATTGGAACTTTTCTGTGAATCTCTTTTTGTATGACTTGATACGTCAACACCAGCTAAAGCAGATGCCTGTAATTGGCCTGGTATGGACAGTGTGAGCCCACCAGAGGGTAGGGGTGCTCAACTAGCCAAAATGGCTGAGCTCCGCTAGAGTAAAAGTCCTGATGTTGGCCGTGTTGTGGCAGCCTGTGTTCAAGATGATAGGAATGAAGGGGAAAGTCAAGTTAGCGAAAGTCCAACTCCTGTGTTAGAGTTAATCAAACAAGTAGGAAAATAAATTGGACAAAGTATTGCATCAAGCTTACATGGGGACAGTGTCAATGTGTCAAATGCTGCAAGTGCTGATGTATCCTCAAATGTTCCAGACTGGTCAAAGGTAAATCTCATTGTGAGATCTGATGTTAGAGAGCCTCCTATCTTTCGAGGGGATGGCACAGACAAATGTACAGTCTATGAGTGGCAAGAAATGATGCATACCTATTTTTGTAAAAAGGGTTGTAAAACAACAGAACAAGGTGTTGAAATCATGGACAGGTTGATGGGGCGAGCAAAGGACCTGGTTAAAATAGGCATCAGAAACAACCCACTAGTAAATATAAGTAGGTACTCTGAGGTTATATACAGTATCCTGAAACAGCACTTTGGTGAAGCCATTTCCCCCACAACTCCCTTAGCAGATTTTTAGGCTACGCTGCCTTACCATAATGAGGGAAGTTTAGATTATTGGGTTCGCCTCAACAAGGCTGCCGACTTGGCAAATGAGTGTCTACAGAGGCGAGGGAGAAGAATGGAAGATGTGGGGCATGAAGAAACTATGATGTATGTAAAGCACTGCCCAAGTAGTGAACTAAGGGCAGCTTTCAGGTGTAAACCAAGGGAGAAGTGGACTGCTAGTGAGGTTCAGGAAATGCTTGACAGTTATCAGAATGACAAACGGGTTATGAAGAAGCGCGCACATAACGCCTTAAGAATTGAAAATGATGCTGATATTCTAGATGATGGTCCGGAACAATGTGTACTTACCTCAGCTCAGCAAGGTGTAAGCAACAGTAGCGAGCCATCGTCCGTGGCCAAGCTAGTTGGCCTCTTGGAGCAATTACTTACAAATCAGAACTCCACCCACACGGCGGTTCAGCAGTCTAGCGGAAATGTGAGACCTTCCACGCCATCCCCTTGTGTACTATGCAAAGACCCTAACCATTCGACAAGATCCCATTGTCTCAATGACGGTCTATGTTTTAAATGCCATTCACCAGGTCATAGGAATGTGGACTGCCCACGAAAACAGATAGGTATGTTACAGACAGTGGGGAGATCGCAACACCCTCACAAAGTGCAGGCCCAGGCCTCCAAACCAGATGAGCCTTTAAATGGATAGACCTGCACCTTGAGGGGGCAGGTGCAGGGAAGTTCGAAGACCCCGTAAGCGAAGTTGACATAGAGGAGGAACTAGTTTCCTATCGAAATGAATGTCAAAAGAATCCTAATTTAATTTATCAGCGCACTCAGAAGGTAGCGGGTAATGAAAGTCTCTTCTACGTTCCGGTCACTGTTCATGGCTCAGTTGAACTACAAGGACTCATTGATAGTGGTTCAATGGCCTGTACTCTTAGCATAGCTGCAGAAAGCACATTGCATGAAAAGGGCATCATAACCGAATTTTCGAAAAAGACAACCCCTGTTGTACTCATTGGCTGTGGTGGGAAACAAGTCATTCCTAAGTGTGAATATGAACTTCTCATAAAAGTGATGAATTGTAACATGCTTGCACAAATTCTTGTTGTTCCTGGCCAGACGGATGATCTTATAATTGGGACAAATGTTTTGAAGCATGTCATGCATCAGTTGAAAAAGACCGAGAAGTATTGGGAAACAATTTCACGGCCCGTCACTTGCTCCTCAGGAGAGTCTGAAGCCCTCTTGAAAGTGTTAGCTAATGTTGAACGTTGGCTTTATCAGGTAAAATCCCTGATAAAGTCGGCACAGTTGTGCTTAGTCAATGTGTGACATTGTCCCCTAAACATGAACACCTAGTCTGGGGTAAGCTTAAAAGTAGCGTCCTTTTATCCACTGGTAGCACTGTCATCGCGGAGCCGACTACATTTAGGGCGGCTCCGAGGAGTGCGTTAGTGGGACGTATGGTGTGCCCCCTCTGGGGTGATAAGTGGATTCCCATGCAGGTGGTTAATTTCCAGAACCATGCTGTAACTCCGAAACACAATGCAAAACTTGCCGATGTCTATCCTTGCATTGCTTTAGAAGACCTAGAATCTTGGGATAGCTGTTGTGGCCAGCGTGATGATAAGCAAGTTATTAAACAGAATGTTGTTGAAGCGGTGCCCAGTAGACCCTGTAAAGACATGGAACGCCATGAGGATATTTTGAAGTCAGTAGGCCTCTCAGATGTTGATCTTAAAGGGATAGTTCGGGATTTTTCACATTAATCTGTATGGCATCACGGTCTTTAGTCTAGTGCACACACACTGACTTTCCCCCGACAGTGTCCTGTGAGCCGAGTTCTGTCCAGTTTTGGTCAAAGCGAAAGTAGTTCCGGCAGGTTTCCTGGGGTCTGCAAAGTAAAACGTTTTTCTTCTCAAAACAGTATGTGTTCGAACGAGTGATTTATTTGCATAACAAAACCCTGGTAATCCAAAAAGTCACATCTTGTAATTGCTTGGGGCTACTTTCTCTCAATAGCGATTACTGCGCGCTGTCACTGCTAACACCTGTGCGCACTAGCCAAATACTTTCATCAGTTGTTCGACAGTGTTTACCGACTACAGACCTACGACGCTAACGAGCTAGTTCGAGAGCTAGAGTGAGAAGTTCATCAGCTTCTCCAGAAAATACTTTCCACAAATAATAACAATGACAAATATGTTTATGTACAATTATTCCACTAAGAAACATTCTCTGTTATAGAATACCTAGGCAGAAAGCGTAAGCTTCGACTTTTCATGTCCTTTTTTGACTGATTTCCAAATGACACGGTCACTGACCATCCTCGTCATTTGGAAACTTCCTTGCAGCTTACATATTCCAGCCAGAGTAGGATGTCTCCTTACGGTCGAGGACGGCAGACTCGAGAGAAACTACTACTTCTTACCGAACTGACCCAGGGATAACCGGAGCACTCGGAGTAACTTTCCAAAGGATTTCATTATTATTTCGGGAAGACGCTGGTGCGTCGACACCAAAATAAATATGTATGCTGGGTGCTGCGATCATCCCTTGCTCTAGTAGCTGAGAAAGTGACGCTTATGAAACATAATATGTATTGTTATCTTACCTAACGTAAAAATCCTTTATTTTGATTGGCTGACAGACGTTTAATTCTTTTCCACATATGATCATATGTGAGAGTGAGAGTATGATTTTGAATTCCTTACATTCGATTCAACCGCTTGTTTGCCGATGTAACGGAACGTAAATCTGAATTGTTTACCGCGTTTCGTCTGCTTTTGACAGCTGTCAAAATGGCATCGAAACGTTTCGCTAGTCACACAGACGACGACATTCTTGAGAAACGCGCATAAGTGATCCCCCAAAATACAAAGTAGTCAAATACCTTATCTTCGTCTATGTTGCCTGAATACCTAACAGAAAAAGGAGAAGATGTGGACTTTGAATGCTTTGACAGCGTTCGCTTGGCTTTGTTATCTGTCACAACAATATTCTGCAGTAAGCATAATGAATTCTGTTTATATAAGTTAGGTTGCCACCGTAAGATAAAAACGGTAAGATAAAAACGTTGGACAGCTCTTTCAAGGGGATCTTGGGGAACATAGATTCAGAGGCAGGGTACATCACGCCATATACCCCTTGAAAGAGCTGTACAACTTATATTACTGTTACTGTTGTAACAGTTACTGTAATTACAATCGTCAGAAACTACGTGGACGGGTGTGGATGGTTTCTAGGTTAGAATGAGAAGTCCATGACTCCAGTCACAGCGTTGGCTAGCATAATCAAGACAAACTTGGCTACCACTCTCAGCTACTAGAGCGAGGGATGACCGCAGCACCCAGCATACATATTTATTTAGGTGTTGACGCACCAGCGTCTTCCCGAAATAATAATGAAATCCTTTGGAAAGTTACTCCGAGTGCTCCGGTAATTCCTGGGTCAGTTCGCTAAGAAGTAATAGTTTCTCTCGAGTCTGCTGTCCTCGACCGTAAGGAGACATCCTACTCTGGCTGGAATATGTGAGCTGTATGGAAGTTTTCAAATGACGAGGATGGTCAGTGACCGTGTCATTTGGAAATCAGTCAAAAAAGGACATGAAAAGTCGAAGCTTACGCTTTCTGCCTAGGTATTCTATAACAGAGAATGTTTCTTAGTGGAATAATTATACATAAACATATTTGTCATTGACATTATTTGCGGAAAGTATTTTCTGGAGAAGCTGATGAACTTCTCACTCTAGCTCTCGAACTAGCTCGTTAGCGTCGTAGGTCTGTAGTCGGTAAACACTGTCGAACAACTGATGAAAGTAGTTGGCTAGTGTGCACAGCTGTTAGCAGTGACAGCGCGCAGTGATCGCTACTGAGAGAAAGAAGCCCCAAGCAATTACAAGATGTGACTTTTTGGATTACCAGGGTTTTGTTATGCAAATAAAACACTCGTTCGAACACATACTGTTTTGAGAAGAAAAACGTTTTACTTTGCAGACCCCAGGAAACCTGCCGGAACTACTTTCGCTTTGACCAAAACTGGACAGAACTCGGCTCACAGGACACTGTCGGGGGAAAGTCAGTGTGTGTGCACGAGACTAAAGACGGTGATGCCATACAGATTCGTGTGAAAAATCCCGAACTATCCCTTTAAATCTTGTGATGTGTCTGATGAATGGCGTGGGAGGTTGGCTGCCCTTGTTGTTCAATATGAGGGAGTGTTTTCCAGGGGAAGACTTGATTGTGGCGAAGCAAAGGACTTTGTGCATAGAATCAGACTGAAGGACGAACGACCGTTTCGACTGCTCTTTCGTAGAGTGCCGCCATCTGACTTTCATAAGTTAAGGGAAACCTTGAGTGAGATGGAGGAGCGTGGCATTATCCAGAAGTCTAACAGTGAGTGGGCATCACCACTCGTTCTTTTTTGGAAACACTCAGGTGAACTCAGAATCTGTACAGATTTCTGGTGGCTCAATAGTAGAACTGAAAAGGATGCGTACCCTTTGCTGAATCAAGCTGATGCACTGGCGTCACTAGGTGGAAATTGCTTATTTAGTACGATGGATTTAACATCGGGATTTTATAATATACCCATTCATGAGGACGATCGGAAGTATACCGCTTGTGTTACTCCAGTAGGCCTATTTGAGTATAATAGGATGGCACAAGGTCTTTGCAATAGCCCTGCTACGTTTGCAAGAATGATGATGTCAATTTTTGGTGGTCAGAATTATTTGTCACTTCTGTGCTACCTAGATGATCTGTTGGTATTTGGTAAAACAGAGCAGGAAGCACTTGAACGGCTTGAGCTGGTCTTCAGCAGACTCCAGAGCAATAACTTGAAACTTGCCCCAAAGAAATGCCACTTTCTCAGACGCTCAGTGAGATTCCTTGGGCACCTTGTGTCTGAGGAAGGAATCCAAAACGATGATGGGAAGGTGGCCGCTTTTACTAGTATAGCAGAGTCTGATCTTATGGAAATGGATGGTAGGACCCCGTCTGTGAAGAAGATAAGGTAATTCTTAGGAATGGTAAATTACTATTCCCATTTTATCAAGGCTTTCTCTGCCATTTCAAAACCCTTGTTCCGTTTATCAGCCGGACATTGTAAGAAACGAAAAGGCAATTGTAGCAAAGTGAGAAATTCACCACCTCAGAAGCTTAGGCCAGAGGATTGGACTGTGGACTGTCAGCGGGCTGTAGAGCAGCTGAAGACAGCTCTGACTAATGCCGTTGTTTTAGCTCATCCAGATTTTAGTAGGCCATTTGTACTTTCAACTGATCCCTCATCCGATGGGTTAGGTGCCGTTCTCAGCCAAATCCCAGAAGGCGAGTGTAGAAGTAGACCTATCGCTTTTGCTAGCAAGTCACCTTCCAAGTCACAAGCTAAATACCCTGCACATTGTTTAGAGTTTCTTGCGTTGAAATGGGCGGTGTGTGATAAATTTAGCCATTGGTTAAAGGGTGCTCGTTTTACGGTTTTGACTGACAATAACCCTCTTACGCACATACTAACAAAGCAAAGGTGGGTGGCAAAGCTAGCACCCTACGATTTTGACTTGAAGTATATCGCTGGTATGCAGCATGTGCCTTTTGACCTTCTCAGTCGAGAGCTATTTGCTATTTGCTCCGGCAATGACAAAACCCAGCATATAAATGCCGAGAGCATTCAAGAAATCCTAAGGTTGTCAGTCAATTGTCATGTTCCGTCGCCTCGTGCCGCAGTGGCTAATGGTGATGATCACCTGTCCAAGTTAAGGGTCATGACTGTCTCCAGTGAGGAGGTAACAGCTCTACTAGAGAGCTGTTCGGAGAGACAAGGGACTGTGTCAATATGCCTTGGGCCACTTGCACGGGACAATCGCAGACTTTTTCAGGGTGGTCAGCCACTTCTTCCACTCTTTTCTATTAGGGACTTGAAACAAAAACAAGATGATGATGAGACGATAGCGAGAGCCCTCCATTTTGTTAATCGGAATCGGCAGCCGTGTCTGCGTGAAAGGCAGCACAAGACTATAGCTGTTCAAAGGCTTTTGAAGCACTGGGAGAAGTTGGAAGTTAACGATGGAATTCTGTACAGAATATCTAAGGACCACACTGGTAAGAAGAGGTACCAGTTTGTTGTGCCCTTGTCTCTAAAAGCAGATGTAATGTAAAGAACACATGATGATGCTGGCCACCAGGGTCTGGCACGAACCCTGTATCTTGTCAGGCAGAGATTTTTTTGGGTTGGTATGGACGAGGAAGTGAAAGAGTATGTTGCGAGATATAGACGTTGTGTGGTTAGTAAAGCCAGAGAACCTAGAGCGAGGGCACCCCTTGAATCTATTCGAACCAGTGCGCCGCTGGAGCTTGTATGTATAGATTTTTGGTCTGCCGAAGGGAGATGTGGAGACAACATTGATGTGCTGGTTGTGACGGACCATTTCACAAAAATAGCTCATGCGTTTCTGTGTCCCAACCAGACAGCAAAGCAGGTTGCCCGCAAACTATGGAACAACTTTTTCTGCGTGTATGGTTTCCCCCAGTGCCTACTATCTGATCAGGGTGCGAATTTTGAGAGCAAATTAATTGGAGAGCTCTTAGAGTTAGCAGGTGTCAAGAAATCCCACACAACCCCATACCACCCTATGTGTAATGGGCAGACAGAAAAGTTCAATCGCACACTGGGCAACATGATTCGTGCGCTTCCCTCCAGACCCAAGGAGAAGTGGCCACAGATGCTAGAAACCCTTACTTTTGCGTATAATTGTACTGTACATGAGACAACTGGTTTTCCTCCTTTTTATTTGATGTTTGGCAGGACACCACAGCTCCCTGTGGATGCTATGTTTGCGAGTGTCCTGAAGGATGAGAGTATCGTGGGGTACAGTGAATTTGTTGATTCCCTACAGAGGGACCTGAAAGAGGCAGTGGAGATTGCGCAAGAGAATGCGACAAAGGCCCAAAAGAAACAAGCCTGGCATTATGACAAGAAAGTGAGGGGTTGTGCCTTAGATGTTGGGGATCGGGTTTTACTTACCAACAGGAAGGAAAGGGGCAAGAGGAAATTGGCTGATGTCTGGGATTCCACGGTTTATACCATTAGCTGGGCGAACCCTGAGCTGCACATCTATCGAGTCATTGATCCAAAGACACAGAAAAGTAAGGTTGTCCATCATAACTTTATTTTCCCAGTAAACTTCCTCCCGATAGAAGTGGAAGAGGGTAAGACTACTAACACTGGGTCTTCGACAAGGAGCAGCACTGCTGCAGTCTCCTCAAGACGGAGACCTACTAAGGAAATTGATGTGGATAGTTGTGAGCAGCGAACAGCTGTCTTGGTACTCCGTGGTCAAGGCCCAGTTGGGTGTGAAAACAGGACCAATGTGGCCGTAGACCCACCTGTGTGTGATATTGCTGTTGCGTCAAGTGGAGGGCCTGCAGGGGGTTCCGTTGGAATATGCATGCCTAGTTTAGACGAAACGTCCAATTCAGCGAGTGATGTTGGTAGTGAGATCAGTTCGGAGAGTTTGAAAGGGAGTGATGAGGAAGCTAGACGGTCATCTAGTAGTGATGAGATGGAGGACCCTGAAGATGAGTTAGTGCAGACAAGTGATGGAACTCGGGAGTCTGTTGGTGACCAGTCTCAATGTAGCCTAGTGCCCACCAGTGAGCCAGTGCATCCTCCCAGGAGATCACCTACTTTAAAAAGTAGAGTTAGAAACAGAAGGTCATGGAACACACTGTCTTCCCATAGTTCTGGGGGTGATCTTGAACGGGGGAGTGTAGTACGCACGCGATATGGGAGGGCTGTGAAACCAGTAAAAAGGCTGATAGAAGTGATGAAAATGATAGTGGTAGTGCCTGACTTGACTGAGACTGTGGGGACGCTTTTGGACGTTCTAGTCAAGATGATTGATTGTTGGTAAAGGACTCTGCTCGTTTGCTCCTGTGTAAGGCTGTAATCTAAGGGTAAAGGTAATGTGTAACAGGCATGTTACTCCTTTGAAAATTGGGGGGGATAGGTTCCCTCACTAAGTCCTTTGGACAGCCTCTGGCTAAGGTTTAACCCTTAGATGTCATTGTTTAGCATAAGTCCCTATGACAGATGTACAAACGTTTTGTGAAGGAGTTGATGGAATTCAGGAGGGGGAACAGTGTGACAGAGTGGGTTTTATTTCCATCAACTTTCAGCGGAAGGGGAAGTTTTTTTTGTTTCTTTGCCTTGTAGTTTCTTGCAATTGAGGAGGTGGGTTTTCGCGTGCATAAACGGGTGAAACCAACTCTCAAAAAGGGGGTTTTAAAATTAAGTTTGTTTCTTTCTCTCATGCTGTACCTTTTAATGTCTCTAGTAGTAATTTTTTTTGGAAAGATTTCTTCATGTGGGATAGAGATGTCAAAGCTTTTAAGCGTTTGATTGAGCTTGAGCGTACCTGCTTAGTTTTAATGCGTTAATTGGAGCAGTCGAGTTCTTTCGCTCCCAATAGTTGAGTCCTGCTTCTCAGTCTGCTGTGGAATGCAACGAGAGCTGGTTCGTAATTCGTATCTCTCTTCACAAAAGAGAATTAGTTTGTTAAAATTAATGTTCAATGCTTAGTACATGTCATTTGTAATATAAAATCATAGAAGAGATTGTAGACTGTAAATAACGAGTGGGTAGTTGCATTATCCTCTGTTTGTAAAAACCGTCCGGCGAAAAGAATTTTTATATGCGGGTTAGCATTCTATAGCTACTTGTTGCTTGTGATCCTAGAGAATTACTGCGAGAAACCGGTAGACGAACTGAAGGCATGAAATAAAGGTTATGTAATAAAGACAGTGTAATACCTGTGGAGATAGAGACGTAAGTCAATGAATGCTTTGAGTTGCTCTGTTTTTGTTGCTTGATGTGTGTAGCTTCTGTTTGAATTGAAGTGAATGATGCCTCGTGGGCTGTGCTACAAGCCATCGCCATTTTCTTTTGTGATGCAGGAGATATCCGTGAGGTTGAGAGACCGTTTTGTCTAATGCCTTTGTGCTGATATCGTGTGTATCGCCTGAATGTGTGCCTCGGGACTGTCTGTCAGATAAAGAAAAGCTGTGACATATCTTTCCTTTGCCACAGGTATTGTAATGAAATGTATGTTTGAATGCTACAAAACTATAGGATTAAGAATATTTTTCTTTGTGTTTTCATTTGAATATCGGAAAAGGATGTATTTTTTTTTAAATAAATTGTAAAACCACTATACGATCACTAAAAAAGGAAAAGTTGTATATTCAATGTGATATGATACTATTTCTGAAAGGTATTTTTATACTGATCCCAGGGCTTAAAGTTCTCCATCCTGGGGACGGATTTCCGTCCTGGAGATTCCCTAGGGGCTATTTATGAGATCGATGGAGATTTGCAAAAAAAAAAAAAAAAGTTATATGGGGGGTGGGGAGGGGGGGGGGGGGGAGCCATTGCCGCGATGTCAATGAAAAAATGTTAAAATGCTGCATATACTTGCTAGTGAAGTGATTTCCAAACTGCGATGCATCCCTCCCCAAGGAAATAATGTAAATTTAAACATCTATGAAGATACGCAGCACAGAGTGCACTCAGTAGGTTGCCGCTGGCTGCTGAGCTCTGATGTAACCTGACACCAAGCATTACCTTAGCGTCAACTAGCTAGCGATTGTTGTGTCGTGTTGGAGTAACTTAAATGGCAGATCAGCAATGTGACTTCATGACTCATACTGCTACGGATTTTAACGGTGAAGTTATGAAATTCGCACAGTATGGATGACGGTGTCCAAAAGATGAAATCACACGGAATAATGGCAGTCAGTGCATTATTTTCTTAAACATCGAAAGTGGATTACACCATGTGAATATCAGGTATGATCTAAATATATAACGTTAGCGTATATTTACTGGGAAGGTGGCAGTGGCCAAATCCTCATCATAGAAGCGCACCAAAACGTTCAGCACATGGTCCAGGTTTGTATTGGTGGCCTCGTCAGCATTTAGAGAAAAATAAATCATGTTCAACTTGTCTGATCACTGCTTTTTTATCTGAGTGGAAATTCCATGGATGTACACATATGACGCCTGTGTGTTTTAGTTTTAGTAGACCATGTACTAGTGAACTGTACCGTTATGAAACTGTATGAAACAGCAAACTTTCAATAAAGTCATTAATCAATGACTGTGCAACTGTGAACGAAAGGTCGTGCTCTGCGATAAATGTGCAGATACGCACTTTATGATTGCACACATGATCGGTCATTGATTCGTTGTTGTAATGTATTCTTACGTTATCTTGCATTAAAAAACCATTGTTACGAGTGCAAATCTACTATTCTGGGTAATGTTTTAGATCAACCGCGTCTGCAACTACTGTGTCATCATTGGTTGGTGTATTCACCGCGTTGCATTGTTTGACTCAAAATATTACCCACGTGTGTTGTCACTGCTGTGGTACCGGTTCAGTCTGCGAAAAATCATGGAGCGGTGTGATGTGAATAGAGGCCACTAGATGGCAGAATTTACCTTTCTTTTATTCAGCTCAGACTGGAGCTATGTTTGGACATGTTTCAGACATGTTTGGGGCAAGTCCCCGAAAATTAAAAAAAAAAGGTCTAAATGTGGGTGGGGTCTGCAAGAGAGTATAAAAGGAAAAGAATTGAGACAGCAAAGTAGTAGGAGAAATTGCAAGGAGAAGGATACATGTGACCAGACCTGTCATTTCTGTTCAAGACATTTGAAGTTTCTTTTGTGGATTTTTGCCTGTGTTTGAGCATTTTTTTTCTCACCCAGCACATCACCAGGAAATCCACAAGGACTGTAAATATTTCAGTTTTTTTTTCTAATCAATCTTGGTCTTAGTTGTTGGTTTGTGTTAGTCTTTGTTTGTTAATTAAATGCGTTTAAGTTTTTAAATTGTGTCTGTCATCCCTTGCTGTTGCTGTTGCTATTGTGTTGTAAATGTAATAACAAATTGGGGCCATAACAGCGGTTAGTTGTGAAGGAAGGATCAGACGTGATTAATATTGACAGCACTGTCAAAAACAAATGGAGATGGGCTTGGTTGGATGAGATAGGTGACACAGGAAAGCCATTCAGGTCCTGGTGTCAAAAATTGAAGGAACCAGGAGCCTGTTTCTGTGGTGTTTGCAACAGAAAGCTGTTGTACAGTTTCAACGGCAAAAAAAAAAAAAAAAACGCTTTTCAAGCATAACAATGAACCAGGTTTCAGATCAACACTGAAAAGAATGTCTGGTGTAGCCACGCTTCAGGCTTTTGCTTTTGTTGCAAAAAAAAGAAAGAATGAATAGTATTTGCTTATCATAATCTGAAACAGCTTGTTGAATTCTTGAGTTTGTGACTTTTATGTTTATGTTGCTAAAAAAAGAGAATGAACAGCATTGTTTATCAGAGAATCTGAATAAAACGGCTTGTTGAATATTGATGTTGTTTTAGTTTTAATACATAGTATTAATAATGGGAACCCTAAAATATAAAGTAAAAGGTCAAATGTTATCCACTAAAGGTACTAACATTTTCTTTTTGAGCTGCCAACCAATGGGATTTAAATGTCTCTTGTAATTGACTCGTGTTCTCACTTGCAACCATTCCTCTCCCCTAATGCAAGGTGCATACTGGTTCATATGACTACTACTTTTTACACTCTGCTCAGCAGCGTGTAAAAAGAATAACATGATTAGACTGTTTTGCTAGACTAGTGTTAACTAAGTCTGAGCAGGTGCTGTTAGTATATTAAAGATTTGTCAATGTTGCCAATGCAACATTACAGCCTGGTAATACCACTTTTTCTCTGCACTGGCATTTTTATTTATAAGGTTGTAACAGCTTGCCTCCATTCAGTGTAAGTCAACTTACAATTTGCTCCCACCCAAAAAGGCGTGCGGGGACTGGGGACCCCCCAAAATATACGCGGTCTGTGTGCATTTCATGTGGGAAAACCACAAAATTTGCGCCGTGGGCCCTGCGGGTGCTTCGCGCCCGCGCTTGTGTACTCAAAAAAAAATTGCCAAGGTTGGCAGGTCTGCTGCTGCTACGCTCTTTTGCTTTAAAGTCCTACAGTAATTTTAATATTTGAAATAGACCAGACTAGCAATAGACAGACTACAACTTCAGCAGGTGTTTATGTTAAAATGAAGCACGAATTGTACACATTCACAATTAAGGCATTTGAAAACTGTGAAGTAGCATATCACCCAATTTATTGGTGTTTGTTGGGCGCACAATGTTGTTTATATTTCTCCTATATTGCCATTGTCTAGGACAGGGGCCAGGGCTAGACCGTTGCAAACTTAGAGCCCCTTTCAGAATGTCTTATCCCACGTCTGAAATTTTCAGTCCTGGGATTTTTTTTTGCTTTAAGCCCTGTGATCCTCAGAGGAAGTATTAATTTCTGTTGTAATATGCAATATTCGGAGTCTGCCGTGGAATGCAACGAGAGCAGGAGATATCCGTGAGGTTGAGAGACCGTCTTGTCTGATGCCTTTGTGCTGATATCGTGTGGATCGCCTGAATGTGTGCCTCGGGTCCGTGTCTGTCAGAAAAAGAAACGCTGTGACGTATCTTTCCTTTGCCACAGATACAAATAAAAGCTACAGTCTGCATCTGAGGTGTCTGGTATCCTTCCTGAGTCGGTTACACCTCAATTCCGCTCGAGATTCTCTTACAAACGCGTTGGTTGAATGGTTGCTGACATACGGGACGGGAACGTGAATATGACACTTCAACTGCGAATGCGTGAAAGTTGATTGCCTTTTGTCCTAATTATGCTGCGCCAGGTGAATAAACATTGATACAGAAAATCATGGGTTCTGCAGCAGTTTATTGCTCGAGTGCAGTAATTGCAAAGAGGACACTCGTGCAGACGAAGCGTCTTTACATCTACACCAGTGGTTCTTCAGTGTCTAATTTGATCAGTTTCAAATGTTACAATGCTGGAAATTTCTTACAGTATAGAAATAAAACCACAATCTCCAAGGATATTTTATTCTTCATAGCATGTATGGATGCTTCTATGAAACATTTGGCTAAAAATAGTCAGTAACAACGCTAAATATGAAAAACAACTAATTAAGACATTAAGATTAATTAAAATTAATCTTGTGATAACAATTGTGGTTGGAACAAAAATCAGCATACACAGTGGGTCCCTAGGAACGACGTTGAAGACCACTGATCTACATGATTGTAGAGTGAGAGTAGAAGTGTTGTTGCATTTGACGTGAGTTTTTTCTGCAAGTTTGAGCAGTGTAGGCCAATATGTTTATTAGTTGAATAACTACAGGTGTAGGCCTTAGATGCCTGTTATGTTATTAAATTATCAATTTTCAGGAGCTTAAAATATACCACATTACTATTTTTAAGGGCTTATTCTGTTTGTGAGTAATTGTTTCCAACAGAAATGTATTAAATTCCCTATGTAAATCTTTGAATGCCGTTTTCTCAAAACAAGATTTTTGTCATACTCCAAGTCTAACTTCTCTGCCTCTGTAGTACCTATGTATACCAAATTTTGCAGTTATACACTTAGCAGTATTCTGAAGATAATTATGGAGAGATTTGTTAATATATCATCCCTAGCCTGTTTTATGAGACATATTCCCAAAAATATGGCAAAAATTGATTTTTTGAGGCCATGGACAGCATATTTTGATTTTCTCAGTAATAAAAGCAGATATCTTTAAATCCCTCAGTAATTGTTTTTTCATCTTATATGTTAACAAAATGAAAAAAAAATTTTGCACCTGACTTTATCAGATGTTTAGATTTATCTTCCTAAAATATATGCAAATTAGCGCATATTTAATGAGAGAATGCCTGATTTGCATATTTAAACATAAAAATTTCAAAAACTTGTAATACAAATTTTTTTTCATACTATTGCAAGTAATAAACTGAGGAAGTTTTATGATGATATCTATTATTTAAAATTTTTACCCTATTCACCTGTAGTGTCTCGCCTTAAGAAGTTTAGGCTACATCATGTAATCCCATTAGTTATTTTTTTTCTAACCTGCACTTTCACTTCACTTTTCACTTTTGACATCGTCTGCTGTCAATTTTTGAGGTGCATCATCTTTTCAATTCAACTCTGCTTTTATACAATGATTTTTTTTAGAGTAGGTCTAATTAGTATTATTCTTTCTATTCTATGACGTTATTAGGAACAAACACCCAAAATGGATTTTGACCAATTTTTATTGCTGCAATTGATCGCCAAAAAATGTCAACCATACAGTTACAATGCCCGTTAAAATTTTAATTATGTATGGGTTAGTGCCTAATACATGCTAATGTCTAAAGACATTATTAAACGAAGAAATAAATAGATTGATTTTGTCACATGACCTCGACCTTGAAGACCAAAGTCAAAATCAATATGGAGTGTTTGATCAGCATACATGAATTGTCATTAGTAACCAATACATACGAAGATCTAAAGCCAATATTAAAGGACTTGTAGGCCGTTTTTGTTATAACCTGGATCTTATTGCCCAAGGTCAAATCCAATATGTCCAAAACAACCAGTATACATGATTTTGCATGAAAATTATGGAGAAAAAAAATTCTGGAGCCGTGTCGGAAATACTGCGGAATGCCCCCTGAACAAATTTGCTACCACTAGCAGATGCTAAAAAATCCGCTACTATGCCTCAGCAAACCAGAGCAGAACTGGCAACAATCCTTCCATTTTCTCATTGTTATCATATAATTAAGACATGTTCGGTCCATTGACCTTCATCTAACATATCGGAGAATGTAGTGGACATAAGATGTGACGGTCGCTAAGATCTGAAAATATTGATGTAAATTTGAAACTTTTGCAAAATTATGGAGCAAAGACTCAAAAAGTAACATGGTAGCATGTATTTAAGCAAAGACAGGACATTCAGATACAGCAGTACTTTCGTTGGATTCAGAAAAAGCATTCGATCGAGTTGAGCATCGATACCTCCACAAAGTACTTGCAGGTTTTGGCTTTGGTAATTATTTCTCTAACTGGATTAAAGTTTATATAATAATTCTGTTGCATCAGTATTAACAAATGATATTATACAGTCCCGTGAAAAAGTATTTGCCCTCTTCCGGATATCTTATTTTTTTGAATATTTGTCACACTTAAATATTTCAGATCAACAAACAAATTTAAATATTACACCAAGATTACACATGAGTACAAAATGCAGTTTTTAAATTATGATGTCACTTATTGAGGGGAAAAAAGCTATCCAAACCTACCTGGACCTATATGAAAAAGTAATTGCTCCCTGAACCTAATAACTGATTGTGCCACCCTCGGCAACAACAACTGCAATCAAGCCTTTGCAATAACTGGCAATGCGTCTTTCACTTAGCCGTGGAGGAATCGTCGCCCTCTCTTCTTTGCAGAATTGTTTTAATTGAGCCACATTGGAGGTCTTTCATGCATGCAGGGCCTGTTTAAGGTCATGCCACAGCATCTCAATCGGATTTAATTCTGGACGTTGACCCACTCCAAAACCTTAATTTTGTTTTTTTATGCCATTCAAAGGTGGACTTGCTGATATGTTTTGGATCATTGTCTTGTTGCATAACTCAAGGGCGTTTCAGCTTGAGGTCACAAACTGATGGTCGAACGTTCTCCTTCAGGATTTCTGGTAGAGAGCAGAATGCATGGTTCCATCAATTACAGCAAGTCATCCAGGACCTGAAGCAGCAAAGCAGCCCCAGACCATCACACTGCCACCACCATGTTTGACTGTTGGTATGATGTTCTTTTTATGAAATGCTGTGTTGGTTTTATGCCAGATGTAACGGGGTGCACACCTTCCAAAAAGTTCAAGTTTTGTCTCGTTAGTCCACAGAATATTTCCGCAAAAGTCTTGGGAATCATCAAGATGTTTTTTGGCAAATGTGAGACGAGGCGTTGTGTTCTTTTTTTTCATCAGTGGTTTTTGCCTTGGAACTCCCCCATGAATGCCATTTTTGCCCAGTCTCTTTCTTATTGTTGAATCATGAACATTCACTTCAACTGAGGCCAGTAAGGCCTGCGGTTCTTTAGATGTTGTTCTGGGTTCTTTTGTGACCTCCTGGATGAGTCGTTGATATGCTCTTGGAGTAATTTTGGTTGGCTGGCCACTCCTGGGGAGGTTTACTACTGTTACAAGTCTTCGCCATTTGTGGATAATGGCTCTTGCATGGTTCACTGGAGTCCCAAAGCCTTAGAAATGACTTTGTAACCCTTTCAAGACTGATAGATTCAATGACTTTCTTTCTCATCTCTTCTTGAGTTTCTTTGAATCACGGCATAATGGGCTCAAAATTCGTAGACCAGGGGCAGGCACTGCGAATGGGGGGTGCGCCGCGCCAATGAGGTGTGTCCAGGCGCATGTTGCAATTTCGTGCCCGGCATAGCCTGGTGCAAGTACTCCTCTGTCCCGCCTCTGTCCCTCCTTCTGGCGCAAGTGGCAAAGGCGGCGTGTTGGGTATAACACAGCCAAGTCAAATCTCCACCAATCAAATGAGCTCCTCTCCTCACCTTTAATGCGTTGGAATATAGAAGCCTCTGTCCTATACCTGCATGATGAGTAAATGTTGCATTTTACTTTGCTGCTTCAGGCAGTGGTGTTTTTTGCACCTCTTACATCTATAGGCCTGTCGCGATAATCAATAAATCAATTAATCTAACGATAACAAAAAATGAGGTCGATAAGTTTTCTGGGGTCGATAATTTTCATTTATCAAAGACGCTGGATGTCAAGAGAGTTAACTCCAGTGCATTGATCTTGACCGATTACTCGCGGTTCCTTACTCATCCGTGGAGTGAACCGTCTTCTCTATCACTCATTCTTTGTCTCAGGGATGTGAGTTTTCCGCTAATTTGCGGAATTCCGCTTTTTTATCTTCAAAATTAAAAAAATAAATAAAACTCTGATTTTTCAGTCGTGAAAATCCGATTTCATATCTACAGCATTCCGACTTTTAGTATTTCCGTAACTGAATTGATCTTATGCATGATGCATTCTACAGAACTTCCGTTTTCAAATTAGTTAGGTAAGGCACTCAGGTCAAATGTCATGCTGTGTGGGCAGGGGCTGCGGCGGCAAGTTTCAACACTGCGGAAAAGAAACAACTTAGATATTGCGGATATTCGAGACGACAGATGGCTTGTAGTATAGTAATAATAATTAATAGTGCGTATACCTGTATTTTGTGTAGCCCATTCGGCTAGTGGAGCGAGGATGAAGCAGTCTTGTAGCCTAAGTTTCAGTGGCGTGAGTGGTTGACGGCTGAACACTGCTGCATCCCTTTATGGAACTCGTCGAGACAAATGCTGTACACCGCCGGTAAGTTGCGTGGTTGCTTCAGTATGTATCAGCATCCCCCGGGAGTGCGAGCAGGTGCTCGTCTTAGCTCTTTGAGGCACTTTCGCCAGCTCCCATTAATGGTAGTATGGCCAGTCAAACCATAACTTTGCATTACATAAGCCGACCAACAAACCTGATGGACCTTTATTTTCCTGCCTCACTTTCGCACACTTTAATATGAAGCATTATCACCCTACATTTTGACTTCGGTGATGCTGAATTAATTGGTTTCTGTGGCCAGCATGCGCACGGGTTATCAGTGCAAACGCAGCTAGGCGTCTCGCTCCAAAGCTAAATCATGGTTATTTCATCAGCTGCCCAGCTAATCCATGACCTTTAGCAATATTAGCGAACGATACCACTAACTTTTCTATCGCTTCATAAAGATAAAAGTTAGTGGTATCGTTCACTAATATTAAAGGTGCTTCAGCCCTTCCTTGTAGTTTCACTTTTGTTTTTTCATGTAAATGGAGCGTCCCTGGACACCGAATGTGGCTAGATAGTGACACTGTTTTCTGTTGTCGTTTGGCTTATTCACTAGGTTAATTTGTAATGCGTAATATGTAATGCATATTTCCAGGAGTTCCATCAAGATTGTGTTTTTAGTCAATAATTGGAAGTTGAAAATACACACAGAACTCATAGATGGTTTCTACAGATGATT
Source organism: Gymnothorax reevesii (assembly GCA_029721435.1). Lineage (NCBI taxonomy): Eukaryota > Metazoa > Chordata > Actinopteri > Anguilliformes > Muraenidae > Gymnothorax > Gymnothorax reevesii. The sequence goes on along the minus strand of CM056576.1, from coordinate 59,103,695 downwards.
GGATAAAGAAAAAAGATTTATTAGTGGTGTGTATCTGTAGTGATTATGTTCTTATTTTTCATTTTTGCTATTACACAATACATTCAGGCTAGTCTAAATTAATAAAATCCCATGAGCATGTGACTTGGTGATATGATTTTGGAGTTGAATGTGAAGTCAATGATTTTATTGATATATTGGCTATATTCAATGAATGTTATTTGACTTTTATCTGAGTGCAAAAGTGGCAGATTAAATTCTTTACAAGCTTTGAGCTTGTGACTAATTTTGACTTGACTTAGAAATGAAAGATTACATGTGTTTGTTGGCTTGAATATACATTGGATAATGATTCTGCTTTATTTTATTTTTTTGAATTCTTAGTACACTTGGCACCAAAAATCACTAAAACCTAGGAGCTCATTGATCTTTAAAAAGGGTGAATTTGCATTTTTATAGAATATCATTATATTTGAAAAATGGCACCGAACCGACAATATTATTGTTTATCGCAATAAATTTTGGGACAATTTATCGTCCAGCAAAATTTGTTTTCGTGACAGGCCTATATATATTAAGCGTTACGAATATGAGTTAGCTGGCTAGCTAGAGCATTCGCTAATTATTACCATTAGCGAACTTGAATGGAATTTCAAAACGGAACTACGTCAGGTCATTCAATCTTATGAAGTTGGAATGAAATACAACGGTTGCTCATTGGGAAGAGAAACGATGGATAGCATGTTCCTATTATTACACCCTGTTGCTGCTTAAAATTTTGGGATTAAAATGCATGGACAACAATGCAAGATACGTTACACATTTATTGCCAATATGTGATCTTAATTCAGTACGACATCATAGCAATCTGGCTGTATTCCTTTCCCACACAAAAAACGATAAAACCTAAATGACTATAATAGTAGCCTAGTATTAAGCTGTTTGCACACTGGACTCGAAAAATTTTTTTGCACAACAGATTACGTTGAATGCTGTGTCTCGTGTCCAAAAGTCTGACAGCGTTTTAATATATCTCCGTGTCCGACAGTCGATTATTGTTTTTAATTTGGCAGGGTCTATTTAGCCGTCCGACGGTTCTGGTTTTTTTCTGCTATTTTGCCGTCGCTTCCGCTTGACACGCGCAGTTGTCACAGATGTGGATTTTGGGGTTTACAAATGATTTCCCTGCACTACCTTGAAATAATTTCATCCCCCTCTACAAATTGTTGTGGCCAATAAAGCCGAAAAAAGGCGGAGATTAAATAGGTAATTCTTTCCAGTAGAAGTGATCAATTTGCTAGCTCCACATAAGCAACTTGTCTGCGCTAACAGAAATTACTGTTCGCAAAACCTGTATTATGTTCATAGCATAACAGAGCTCTCTCTATCTGTCGTGTACTGTCCATAAAGCTGCTTTCTCATCAGACATGAAACAAATTTTTCGCAAGACGGATTAGCCTACATTCAAAGTCAATGCAAAGACGCGTATATTGGCATTATAGTCATGTTAAGCAGCTTTCACACCGGACGCGAAACGAATTTTTCGCGTTAAGCAGCTTTCACACCGGACGCAAAACAAATTTTTCGCGCGACAGATTACAGTCAAACTAAGTCATGACCGCTTCTCAGCTACTGCATGTTAGCTCGCGTGCTCTGCAAATTAAAAATGCCTCTGGTTAACTTAATTGCCGACGCCGTGTATGCCTGCAAACTTTAAGTCCACATCTGTAACAACTGCGCATGTCAAGCGGAAGCGACGGCAAAATAGCAGAAAAAAACGGGAGCCGTCAGACGGGTACCAAGAATTTCAATCAATTTTTCTGTTTAAGCTCTGCTCAATAAAGTGAGTCGACATTGGCGCGGGACAATATACAATGCCTCCATGTCTGACAGCCAAAAAAAAAAAAAGAGGACGATTAGAACAGATTGATAACGAAATAAAGAATAAAAAGAAACATTTTAACAGCAGAACATCCAATGAACACTGCGATTTATTTATTTGAGGGTCATCTTTTTTGGATGTTCCGTTTGTTGGTGATATATTTTTATTCTTTATTTCGTTATAAATCTGTTCTCATATCATTACTTTTTGCTGGCTGCTTGACATGGAGTATTTTGCATTTCGCGTCGGACAGTCTTGATCGTGCATGCGATAATTTATTCACACAATGGTCATGGAATTGATTTACTCATGCACTATTTTATCTCTGCTGTGGAAATAAAGCGTGCATCTGTTCGATCCATCTGACTAATTTTCAAAATAAAGACCGAATAAAGACTGTTGTCTATCTTCAATGGAAGAAAACAGGAAACAATAGATAGCTATCAATTTGCATTTTGTGAAGGTCGAACACAAACGTGGTCAAGTTTGCACATCTTATAATTCCTGTAATACTCAGAAAAATTTGAACTTTTATGACTTTTGGACACGGAGCTATATTAAAATCCTGTCCGACTATTGCGTCTTTGCATTGACTTTGACTGTTATCAGTCGTGCAAAAAATTTGTTTCGCGTCCAGTGTGCAAGCGGCTTCACTGAGCATAGAACGCAAGCGTTCTATATATATGCATATACATATATATAATTTTTTCTTGTGGTTGGCTGAGAAAGATGTGAAGTCATTAGTTTGCATCACAGATTCAGCTGCGTTGATTAAGCCAGGTCAAGTTTCCATTACGCGTGCCAACCGCCTTAAATGTGACATCAGGACAATCGATATAGATACTATAATTTATGTCCTTGTTCAGATGGTTACATTAAATAGTGCTTCCTGAAATTATTTATTGCATTGAAATGTGCCTGACATTCTCGAAACCTGCCTGTGAGATTGCGGTGACGTGTGCGCTCTGTGCGCCGGTCAGCCAAATTACCACTGCATAGAAAGTAAACCAGGTTGGAGCTGGCGAGCTTTCTGCGCAACTCCAATGGAGACTTTTTCTACAAAATTGTCACTGCTTCTTGATGAATATGTGACACCTCCCCCTACTATGCCGCCACACCCATCTCGGCGCACGTCCGTCTACCAAATTGCCAAACTTCACTTTGCCAGACAGGTTCTATTTAAGGGATTTCTTGATTCAACAGGTCTGGCAGTAATCAGGCCTGGCTGTGGCTTGTGAAGTTGAACTTAAAAAATGTGGTTAATCACAGTTAATTCATGATTCACGCGGACGCGGACGTCAGGGGTACGACAATAGCTCTCCGGACATTCGTCCTGGCGAGCTAAAAATTGCATTTTGTATTTATTTGGGTTATCTTTATGTAATGTTAAACTGTCTTTGATCGGAGATATTTTACTTACCGGTGCCTCTGAATCTGACTCCATTGACCCGTTTCACTGATGCTGCTCATTTCCTCGCGCCACACGCTATATTTCTCTTTTCGTAGGAGAGCAAAACGGGTCAGTGGAGTCTGATTCAGTGGCACCAGTAAGTGAAAACTAACCAACAGTAATGACATAATATTCCATTCTATATGAGGTATACAATAAAATTCCCTCGTAACGTTTAGTAACCTTTGTAGTCTGACGAACTACCATTAACGTTATTATCGTAATTATAGCTTTTCAGCACCCGTTTGTTTACAGTCAAATGTGTCGTTTTTTTTTTTTCTGCCAGAGAGGCGCGTGACTCGCATGTGGTGACAGCTATAGGCAACTGGAAGGGGGCGCTGCGACGGATGACAGACAGAAAGCTCGGCAAATCATTTTACTCGGACCGAAGAAAATGATTGGTCGGACTTTTATCAGAAATATATAAGAATTGAATGTTGAAGAGTTTCAGCACCTGGTGGATTTCTTTTAGATTTTAGTAAGCCATGTGGTTCTTGGGAGCATTTTAAGATTACAAAAGAAAAGTGTAAAAATGCCAGAAAGGTAATGTAGCATGTGCGCACTAAATTTGGAACCCTATGGGTGCTAGGTTGCACAAAGCAAGGCAGTATTAATTGTTGGGCTAGTTCAGGAGATCTAAGTTCGGCTCTAGAAGTGGAGAGAGGAAGAGACTGAGACAGAACTTGCGGTTTAAAATGGTACCATGTATTGGAAAAAATAGAACAAACAAAACAAAAGGAATAATTAACATTCAATACATTCAATGCAATCAAATGAATTCAACAAGTTCAATCTAGTCAAATGAGCCCCATCAGTTTGGTGAGTTCAGTCCATTCACATAATGAGCTCAATAAAAGTTCTGGTTGCCCACAACGCGAAGGGTTGTGAACACGATGACTTGAGGCGGCTCGAGTGTCCAGCGGGATAGTGTCCAAAGTGGGGGAAGGGAATGTGTGAGTGTGTGTGTGTGGGTGACAGGCCGCTCAAGCATACGAATTGCGGGGCAAATAATAAAGAAAACTGGCTGCAATAAAGAGCCTCCTACCAGCCCGACCAGAGCTGGAGGATCAAGTCCTGGGAAGTGAGTAGTGTAGCAGGTGACTTGCGGACTCACTGCCCAACGTGCATGGACTCAGTTCACATGGATTCAATTCCTAGCTCTAGCTTGCCATCAGACCTGGCCTGAATAAAAAGGAGCAGGACCAGTGTCAGTTCCCGGTGTACACCAACATATATATAAACAAATAAACCAGTTAATAAACAATGCAGGTTGCATCACAATTAATGACATTCCCCATATTGTACAATATTAACAAGCCATATCATAATAAATAACAAATGCATTCAAAGGTATTCATTATCAGTTCAAATATAAAAAGACAGTGCATAATATTAATAGAATAGAATAGAAAACCAGCACTCTTTTTACCATTAAAGTGCATTGAAGTGCACTGAAGTGCATGGAAATGCATATGTGCAATGGCTGCAAACAATTATTAAGTTTGGCCTTTTTTAAAGTGCTTTCAATTGCAACATAACAATAACCAACAGTGAACATCTTAAAAGTGACTCAACAGAAGTTACACTTCATTGAATAGCATACATTTTGAGAAAACGGGCATAAATGAGCATGCTAACCGCTCCAGCTAACGTAATGGAAGTGGCTAAGCTAATTAACCCCATAGTATGAATGCAATGCAAAGCTAAATGTTAACACGACTCACCAGTTCCGCAGTTTAAACTAATTTAACTGCTTCGTCTTCCAGCGCTGGTAGTCAGCTCCTGTAAGTTGACATTAGTTTAATAAGTTAACGAAGTTTCAGACGTTGACATAGCAAAATTACAACTTTTAACCGTAATGTACCTGCAGCGTTTGTCCGTCTCGGCGTGCCCCGCTCGCATCACCCGACTGACTTCCTGTAGCGCCGTTTTAGGCACACGGATAGACTGCGCGTGGTCATGTGACAGCGTGACGTAAAGACGCCCAGACTAACGCTAGGCGTGAAGTAACGACGCCCAGACTAACGCGAGGAGACCTGAATGAACTCGGTTTTTTCCACCAGGGTTACACACTCCCCCCTTTAGACCATGCAACTCCTGGTGCATGCTAATCTTCGTAAACAGGAGGGCGCATGAGATTATTTGCTGCAATGGTACCAATCGCTCCACTATACGCGTCAACTAACCCGTGAAAAGGGCCTGCACAACTGAAACAAGAGGGTTACCCAACGCTGCGTACTGCAAACGATTCTGTAGTTGACCTTGACGATTCGAATGTCTGACAACTTTGTTTCAGGGCGCACAGTGTACACAGGCAAATCCCCAACCTGTTTCAAGACAATGTAGACATCTTGTTCCCATTTGTCTTCAAGCTTGTGCTTGCCGCGCAGCCTGACATTGCAGACAAGTACTCTGTCACCTTCATTCAAACTTGAAGGTGTAACTCGTTTGTCGAAGCGCATTTTGTTTCTCTCACCCGATCTGACAGCATTCTTGGATGCTATTTGGAAACTTTCCTCAAGATGAGATTGGAGCTGTTCAACATACTGGGAGTGAGAGACGGACTGATTTCTCTGCAGGGGCAGACCAAAGGCAAGGTCTACTGGAAGACGTGGTGAACGACCAAACATCAATTCATATGGCGTGAAGCCAGTAACGTCATTCCGGGTGCAGTTGTACGCATGCACTAGAGGCTTCACATACTCTTTCCATTTGGTCTTCTGCTTTGGTTCCAATGTTCCAAGCATGCCAAGAAGTGTCCTGTTGAACCTCTCAACCGGGTTTCCCCTAGGATGATAGGGGGTTGAACGGGTCTTTTCCATTCCTGTGAATTTGCAAAGTTCTTTGATTAATTTTGACTCAAAGTCGGGTCCTTGATCGGTGTGGAGACGCTCAGGTATTCCGTAGCACGCTATAAAGTTCTCCCATAAACACTTTGCCACTGTCCTGGCCTTTTGGTTTGCTGTGGGTATGGCAACAGAATATTTTGTGAAGTGGTCAGTGAGAACGAGGATGTCTTTTGTATTGCTCTGGACTGGTTCAAATGAAAGATAGTCAATGCAAACCAACTCAAGGGGACGAGTGGTCTTGATATTAACTAAAAGTGTGGATCTTTCTGGGAGGGCTTTGCGTCTCACACATCGGCTACAAGTCTTGATTTTGCACTCTACATCAGCTGCCATGTGAGGCCAGAAGAATCTGGAGGGTACAAGGTCTAAAGTGCGCTCAATGCCCATATGGCCCATGTCGTCATGCAGGCTTGTTAGAACAACCGATCTCAGCTCCTTAGGCAGCGCCAGCTGGAACGAGGCCCGTTCCCCGTCCTGCCTCCGCCGGTACAAGATGTCCTCATGCAGCTCAAGACGATTCAGCTCCCTCAACAACAGAGCTTGGTCTAGAAGCTCATGCCTTGCAGTGGGAGGTACTTTCTCTCCAGTCTCTATCTGGTGAATCACCTCTCTTATAGCTGGATCAGCTCGTTGCTGCTCTTTGAGGTCCAGATGTGACAAGGAAGGAACAACCGGTAGCCCATGGTTGGTTTCTCTGGCATAACAATCTGGAATGGCCTTAGCTGACAGGCTCAAGGACTCAACTAAGGTAACAGAACTCTCTGCTGAACTGCTAGGCTGACTGAAGACAAGGCAGCGATGGCAAATGGCAGACACAACATCAGGGTCCACTTCCTCCACTTCACCTGGTTCGCTCACATGCTCTTGGGTGAATTTGTTGATCAAATCCCAATCTTTCTGTGATGAAACATCAGTAAGTTGGCTCTGGGGACGGCGAGATAAACCATCAGCGTCGGAGTTCTGCTTTCCAGATCTGTACTGCAATTTGAAAGTGTAGGTGGACAGGGCGGCGAGCCACCAGTGACTGGCGGTGTCTAACTTTGCTGAGGTTAACAGGTAGGTGAGGGGATTGTTGTCAATTACCACTACAAAGTTGGCCCCATACAGGTTGTCGTGCAGTTTCTCTGTCACACTCCACTTCAGAGCAAGAAATTCAAGCTTGTGTGCTGGCTATCTCGATTCGCTTGGCGATAGGCCACGGCTGGCGTAAGCAATGACTCTCAGCTGACCTTCTTGCTTTTGTTACAGCGCCGCTCCCAGTCCAGTTGTGCTGGCGTCAGTATGGAGGATGTAAGGTAGCTTGGGATCAGCAAAGCCAAGAACTGGGGAACTTGTCAGCTTTATTATCAGCGTTTCAAAGGCATTTTGGCAGTAAGATAACCATTGCTCTCCAAAGGGCTGCTTTGCATCTCGAAGATGGACTGAATGGGGTTTAGATCTGGACTTGGACATAGGCGCATAGCCACGTGTGAGATCATTTAGAGGTTTAGCAATGGCAGCATACCCTTTGATGAATCTCCGGTAATATCCAGCAAAACCTAAGAATGACTTGAGCTCTTTCAGGGTCTGTGGAACCGGCCAGGATTTAAGAGCAAGAATCTTGTCGGGATCGGTTTCAACTCCTCTCTCCGAAACAATATGTCCAAGATATCGGATGGATGTCGGGAAAAACTTGCACTTCTCTGGAGAGAGTTTCAAACCATATTCTTTTAAATGATTGAGCACCCGCAGCAGCCTCTGCTCATGCTCTTCCAGTGAGCTTGAAAACACGATAAGATCATCAAGGAAAATGAGGACTTCTTTCAAATGGAGATACCCCATGCACTTAGCCGCTGGAATGTACTTGGAGGATTTGTAACTCCTTGAGGCATTCGCTGTCTTTGCCTTGTCAGCCTCGTCCATCTCGATCTGATAATAGCCTGATTTTAGATCAAGCACGCTGAACCACTTGGAACCGGTCAAGGCCGAAAATGACTCCTCCAGGTTCGGCAAAGCGTAGGCGTCTTTTATCGTCTGTAAGTTCAGCTTGCGGTAATCGATGCACAACCGAATGTCTCCGTTCTTCTTGCGAACCACGACGATAGGTGTTGAGAATGGTGAATCAGATTCTCTAATGACACCCGCTTCCAGCAGATCACGCAGATGTTGGCGCACAGCCTCAACGTCTCGAGGGTGAATCGGTCTGGCCCTGTGCTTGAAGGGGGTTTCATCCAAGTCGTGGTGCGAGAAAACTTCAGGAATCTTGGTCAGTTTACTGACGATCCTCTCCTTCCACTCTGGAGGAATGGGTGACTCTCCAAAATCCAACTTCAGAGTATTCGATGTTTCAAATGATAAATGGTTCGGGAACACTTGGTGGGACAGGATCTGGGGGGATAGGGCAAGTTCGGCAATGGCACAAAGAGGTGGGATGGTTACATCATGATCTGAGTCATTAGTAAGAACAACCAGGATTCTTTTCATGTGACCTTGGCTTGGGAGAGTAATCAGCGAGTTTTTGACACACAACCCACCTGGCAGTGGGGAAGCTGGATGCTCCACAAGCGCCCATTGATCAGGTGCTGCCGTACTGGAGTGAACAGATCCTTCCACGACTGGTGTGCCCAGCAGGGATGAGGACAGGGGACTTGGTGGCTAACCTCACAACTCCATCATTACCAGCTTGTTGTCGGTGGCGCATCCGCAGAAGTTTGAGCACGGCTTTGTAGCCATGGGCAGCTGCCTGGAACTCTGCAACCTCACTCTCCATGTATTGGCTGTACAGTGGTTCCAAAGTGTTCATACCGATTAACACTGGGCACTGAAAATCAGATCTTCCTTCAGGAGCAACAAGTGCAAGTGTGGCTACATCAAAATCTGCACCTAGGAACTCCCGAGGAAACATTACCGTCATCTCCACAAACCCAAGATAGGGGACAGCTTGTCCTGCTGCTCCTTACACTTGTAAGATGTCACATAGAGGTTTCACTGGCTGGTCTGCAAAGCGCTGGTTATAGAATGAAGCCGGGATGGTTGTAACTTGTGACCCTGTGTCTAGGAGGCAGTTGCATTCTTGATCAGCGATCTTGACGTTAGCTGTACAGCGGGAACTGATCAAGCCTTTGGGTAGTCGAGATGTCACGACTGGTGTTGTCTGAGTCAGTTCTTCACAGTGTACAGCTTTCTTCTTGTTGGGACATTTTGGGTCCACAACAGTTCCGGTTCGCCCCGTTACTGGAGCTGGATCTAGTTTAAAGACTGTCTTGACTGGGGATTGGACTTTTGTCATTTTGCTTGTCTTTCGGCAACCTGTTTTTTCTTGGTGGCCACAAGAGAAGAGTTCGAAGGGTTTTCACAGTGCGTCCTGATATGGCCATCTTTACCACACCTTTACCAGGCTTGGGTACAGAAGGCAGGGTCTTTGTTGGCTTGCTTGCCCTCTGACTCCCCCCAGCGTACTGCCAGACATGGACTTGAACGCAGCTGACTTACTGAAGCTTGAGTGGCTGGCAGTGAGTGATGCAAGCTGTTTCTGGATGTCTGCCAGTTGCTGTGCGAGCCGCTGCGTAACTGTGGTGAGAGCAGCAATTTCTCCCTTCTCTGCACTATCTGTGTAGGCATACTGCGCATGGGCTGAAGCTCTGGGTCTTGCTGAGCCAAGATGTTGCTTCATCCGGGTAGCCTTTGCAGCCTCACGATCTTCCTCAGTTCGCAGCAGTAGCAAGAACTCTGCAAATGTTGGTGGATTATGTTTCCGTTGTTTCAGCTGTAACTCAGTAATCAGGGAGCTATCCCAGCAACCTCGGCAGAACAGGGTTAACAGGTGTCGTTCAATGTCTTTGTTTATTACCTTCCCACGCTTGACCACTGCGTTCAAAGAAACCTGCAGACGTTGAAGGTAGGTGGAGGGCTTCTTACCCGCATCTTGAAAGGTGTCTAAGAATTTGGCATAAAGCTCCTCCCCATCCTGAACAGTGCCATACGCTGAGTCAAGTGTCTGCAGATAGATGGTAGGTGAAGTATCTGGTTGCAAATGCTTAACCATGTCAGCAGCAGGCGACAGCAAACTGTCAAAAATTTTACAGGAGCGCTGAAGATCAGACACTGCAGGATCTTTTAATAACAGTTCTATGCTGGAACGCCATGTGTCGTAGTCTGATTCATTCGGAGGTCACGGGGACCAACCGGAAAAGGCTTGGATCCGGTGTGCTGAATAGTGCCCTGTGCCGTCTTCATTCTTCACTATGGGGTCTATTCTCCCATTAGCGCGTAAGTCTTTTTTTACGCGCTTCGAGTTAAGCGCTTTTGAGTTACGCGTATTCTACCCTACTCGCTTCGATCACGCCCACAGCGCTTAACTTCAGAATGTAGGCGGCCTTATGAAAGAGGTGTGACTGATCCAAAAGAGAGGCAGACTCTGTACAAAGCTCATTGATTATGGCTATCAGGAAAACATGGAAAAAGGATTTTCTGATTAACCATGAAAACGCATTTGTGGTCCATGGAAAACGCAAACCAGACTTTAAATTTGAATATCGTCGGCCTGCTGATAAAACCTCGTATCTCCAAACTGATAAGAAACGAAAACTCGTATGTCCACTATTCTTACATGCAAAATTAAACATTTTTATTTTAAACTATATTTATCCATTTATATTATTATAATGATTATTATTCTTTTATTTTATTTTTATTTTTTATTTTCCTGTGAAGTTTGTCATTGTGAAGATACGAGGTTTTATATGCCGCTGTAATAGTAGGCCGTACCAATTACAAGACGTAATTCAGACATGTCTTTATTTATCCCCCGCCGCGCGATTAGCGCGGGATATAGCATTGGGCTCAGTCCGTACGGACACATAAAATTGCGGCGGCGGGGAATATGTTAGTGAAAAACTCTTGTTATTTCTTACTCTAGCCACCATGGCATTAAAGCTATGCATACAAACAAATTGCCGCGATAATGAAATAATAAATAAAGAATTTAGCGCTTCTCAATCAGCGTAATCTGATCATTGAAAATGTGCCCCTCCTACACCAGCCTGTTTGTTCCGTGGAAGACAGGGAAGAAGACAAAGGGAACATTCTAGTCACACAAAGACAATCAAAGACAGTTTATACGATCTCATTTAGAAATTGCGCACTTGAAAACCACTCAGATGTCAGGTTTGCAACTAAAGGACATGGAAACGCTTTAACAAGGATTCTTACCCCGCACGCGATCATCTTCCCGCCCCGAAACCGACTCAGTAATGACGGAATTCCATATCCATAGCCGATCATCCTATTTGATTTGAGTGACACATTCACTTGAACTTGTGCCTAATACTTTATAATAATCAATTATCCCATTTACTGATAATGATTCTTCCCATGTCGGCTATTCTTTAAAGGCTAAAATTGATTAACAAATGGATAGTGCTTTGGTATTTACCAGGGTAGGGCTCAATCTAGAGTAGCCTATTTAATAATATCTTTATTCACACATTAAATTACACAGTATTACCAATGGTAAAAAATTACTAGGACTCAAGTTAGATAATACAGATATCCTCAATTAGAAAATCAATCCCCTCACTCGTGAGAATATAACAACTTTTTAGATTATCACGAACATACAGTGAAGTCGCATTTGTTAATAGAACATGGAAGACAATGATGGCGACGTCGAACCAAAGCCGAAAACCAAATTTCACAGATGTTGTTGTTGTATGGCAAGCAAGCAATGAAGGCTGATCCGAGGAATTAAGCTGCAAATCGTTCTGGACGTGGCTTCGGTGGGGAGATGTAAGCGCAGTATCCCCGATTTAAAGCATAAATGGAGAGATCTGTGGGGCGCTGTAAAAGCCAGGTTCTCTGCACACCGGAGAAGCATACACGCGACAAGTGGTGGGCAACCATCATCCCCTGTGCATTTCATTGCACAGGAGGAGGGGCTGGCACCTACTCTTTCTGCAATGGAAGTGCATGGAGAAGAACTTGAAGCGCCAACGAACTGCGTCAGACACCTTGACACAGACGCCTGTGATGTGAATGACATCACCAGCCACTCTCTGGAACCACCCAGATGCCAGGAGCGACAGCGCAGTTCTGACGTTGATGACCACGGGTATGTTTTGTGGATAATTGCTGCGGCTGGATAGTTGTTAATCCAGAAGTCGGCAAAGATAGATGATTGCCTCATGCACGGTCCAGGCGAAAGCGCTGGATGCACTTGATGTTTGTTTGTTCCAGGATGTCCAAACGAAGCTGATATATGCGTGTTCGTCTTCGAGCTCGCGCGCTCCTCTTACTCTTTCCCAATCACGCAAGAGTGCAAGCAAATGCAGGACTGACATTTTGGCTTTAGATTTTGAGAGCATGGTTGAATAATGGTCTTAAGTATATTCGTATTAATGAATTGTTTTGCGTTTGTAATTTAACTGATTGGAGAAGAGGCTGATGCGTAATATCATGTGATGATTTTGTTTGATAAATTATCATGGCTTTGAGAAATGTAGTTTAGAAATAAGGAAGAACAATCGAATATTAAATGTCTCAACCTTTACCATGTTAAATAAAATAAAAGTAATGTTAAAATTCGGCCTATAACTGACATCAAACGCAATATTCAATTTTGCCTAATGTTGGCGCTTGACCTTAATACAGCCCTCAAAAGCGCTTAACAGAATAAGCGCGTAAGCCAGGGGGAGAACAGGCGTAAGTGTTATTTGCATGAGAAACGCCCAGAAACGCCCCGATTTTGGCCTTGCTCCGCCCCAAGCGCGTAACTGCCTTCAAGGCGCGTAATGCACAGACTTAAGTCGAGGGGAGAATACGCGTAGGCTTTTCGACTTAAGCGCATGGTAGAATAGACCCCTATGTGCTCAACCACATAGCGTTGAATCTCAGGTGGATTCAGATCATGCTGCGTCAAAGCTGGCAGTTTTGGTGCATTCGGAACAGTGGGATCTGGTTCTACCTTGAACTGGGTTCCACTTAGGCGCGAGGCTGCAGCAGCGGGATGGCCCACTCTGACAGCCGAGGGTAGTGATGAAGGCAGCCCAATGCCAAGGTTGGCGGCTCTCTCTTCGTGTCATCAAGGAGAACTCAACATCTCCAGCAGGGGGGTGGAGCTCAGTGACAGTCTGGCCAAGCAGAGACATCACCCCATTTAATACAACAGCAAAATCTTGCCCCATTACTTTGGCGACTTTTTGGAGTTCAACCAGGTAATTCTGAGTCTGCATTTTTCCTATCTCCTTGGCAGAAACGGCAGCTAAATCCAAAATCTCATAGGTAACCTTATCGCTTTCACAAATGTAAGTATAAGGCAAAAGCTTGCGAAGTGCGACCAAAGGCGCGCCTGAAGTGTACTCGACTACAATACAATGATGGAAAAGGGAATGAGGCTCATCTATAAATTCTGCTTTAGAAATTGAACCGTACTGCCTCAAAAAGTCAACAACTTCGTCATTGGTTTCAGTTTTTTTCGCGTCCTGAATCAAGACTGAGTTAGGGATTTTGATGCCACGTGTCTCAAATGTTTCCATGTTTAAATGTACACAAAAAACCTCAAAAATAGCGTTCAGCTCTACCTACTCCACTCCTGGCTGGCTCGCAACGAATTATGTAGCATGTGCGCACTAAATTTGGAACCCTGTGGGTGCTATGTTGCACAAAGCAAGGCAGTATTAATTGTTGGGCTAGTTCAGGAGAACTAAGTTTGGCTCTAGGAGTGGAGAGAGGAAGAGACTGAGACAGAACTTGCGGTTTAAAATGGTACCATGTATTGGAAAAAATAGAACAAACAAAACAAAAGGAATAATTAACATTCAATACTTTCAATGCAATCAAATGAATTCAACAAGTTCAATCTAGTCAAATGAGCCCCATCAGTTTGGTGAGTTCAGTCCATTCACATAATGAGCTCAATAAAAGTTCAGGTTGCCCACAACGCGAAGGGTTGTGAACACGTTGACTTGAGGCAGCTCGAGTGTCCAGCGGGATAGTGTCCAAAGTGGGGGAAGGGAATGTGTGTGTGTGTGTGTGGGTGACAGGCCGCTCAAGCGTACGAGTTGCGGGGCAAATAATAAAGAAAACTGGCTGCAATAAAGAGCCTCCTACCAGCCCGACCAGAGCAGGAGGATCAAGTCCTGGGAAGTGAGTAGTGTAGCTGGTGACTTGCAGACTCACTGCCCAACGTGCATGGACTCAGTTCACATGGATTCATTTCCTAGTTCTAGCTCACCATCAGACCTGGCCTGAATAAAAAGGAGCAGGACCAGTGTCAGTTCCCGGTGTACACCAACATATATATAAACAAATAAACCAGTCAATAAACAATGCAGGTCGCATCACAATTAATGACATTTCCCATATTGCACAATATTAACAAGCCATATTATAATAAATAACAAATGCATTCGAAGGTATTCATTATCAGTTCAAATATAAAAAGACTGCATAATATTAATAGAATAGAATAGAAAAAGCAGCACTCAGTTTACCTTTAAAGAGCATTGAAGTGCATGAAAATGCATATGTGCAATGGCTGCAAACAATTATTAAGTTTGGCCTTTTTTAAAGTACTTTCAATTGCAACATAACAATAACCAACAGTAAACATCTTAAAAGTGACTCAACAGAAGTTACACTTCATTGAAAAGCATACATTTTGAGAAAACGGGCATAAATGAGCATGCTAACCGCTCCAGCTAATGTAATGGAAGTGGCTAAGCTAAGCTAACCCCATTGTATGAATGCAATGCAAAGCTAACTGTTAACACGACTCACCAGTTCCGCAGTTTAAACTAATTTAACTGCTTCTTCTTCCAGCGCTGGTAGTCGGCTCCTATAAGTTGACATTAGTTTAACAAAGTTATAAGTTAACGAAGTTTCAGACGTTGACATAGTGAAATTATAACTTTTAACCGTAATGTACCTGCAGCGTTTGTCCATCTCGGCGTGCCCCGCTCGCATCACCCGACTGACTTCCTGTAGCGCCGTTTTAGGGACATGGATAGACTGCGCGTGGTCATGTGACTGCGTGACGTAACGACGCCCAGACTAACGCGAGGAGACCTGAATGAACTCGGTTTTTTTCCACCCGCGTTTCAGTAAGAATTGCTTTAAACAATTTTTTTTTGATAATTAAGGTAATATTAATGTTGGGAATAATTCAGCAGAAATAAAAGCAACATTTTAAAGTAATTGTTTTTATGTATGTAAAACTAAGGTGCAACACCTGCTTTCTTGCCTTGAATCCTTCTTCTGGGCATTGTGAATGTGCATTTAAAGGGGCTATGTCAATAGCTGGGTATGCAGAGTTTGGTCTTCCGTGGGCCACAGGAAAGTCTGGCGATTGCCATGACAAATGGGGAGCACTACAATCTAAATGAATCCAGCTTTCTTACATGTCATCTGCGCAAAATATTTTAGAAATGATGAGTACTGCATTATTAGGTAATGTCATGGGAAGGACATTTTGGTTATTTTTAACTTCCCAACACCAAAATATGACATTAATGAATCTAAATGTGAGACGAGGCATTATCTTCAGACCGATGCTTTCACCCGATCACCTTAATGTCAAAGAAAACATCTGGAGCTTGGCAGCATTTTGTTCTAGTTGCAGAAGATCGATAAAGCTGGAATTACTTTGCAATCAACATTAAGCTTACCACAGTACAACAACTAACATGAACTATCACTTGAAACTGGTAAACCAGCCTACTTTATATCCTTTGTGTTTAATTGGTGAATATTTAAGATTGTGTTTTGTGTTAAGAAGACTAGCCATTTCAAATGCGTACAGAGTTTTTTGTGGCCTACTGAATTTCCCCGTTCCATCACAGGTCCCACTGCAACTTCAGGTTTAACACAAACTTAGATGAAGCCTGCCGCTTTCTCAGAAATAAGAAAATGAAAATGACTACTGCCTTCGTCTCCGAAGCCAGCCTGATTAGCTGAATCCATAAAATAAATGCACCGGTGGTTTATTTAAAAAATACTTTTTATGCAAACAGTAACTCAATGTAGTTTCCAGTCGCCTCCATCTTGAAAGTCACGATAAGTCGATTGACGAGCACAAACGAATAGGAAGGATAGGGGAACAGATTGCAATCTATTCATTCATGCTCGTCAATCGACTTATTGTGAGTTTCAAGATGGAGGCGACTGGAAACAACATGGAGGTACTGTTGGCATAAATTGTCTTTTTTAATTAACTACCTTTGCATTTTCAAAGTTCTCAGTGCCTAGTTTTAAATGTCAGGGCCCTCGGAATTCTACCGATGTAGTGTGGAGCTACTTTAAGCCTTGTTAATGATGAAAAAATAGCGATATCTTTGCATAGCAACGCGATGCCTGATTCACAACCATTGTAAGTCTGTTGGGAGCTTCGGCTAAAAATCCATTTATTTCAAAAAGTTGCATGCGTACGGAGGCGGGGTATCCGACAAAAGTTACTCATTATCATGTTTCAATACACCCCAAGTCAATTTCACTCCAGAATTCTCCTTTAAGGATGGCAAATGCCAATTTCTGAAAAATTGCATTTAGGGGAAAAATTTCCCAATTTTAAAGTCCTTTATTTTTTCAGTATTTTTTGAGATATGGGTCATTCTTGAAATCAAAGCCATCCTTTTGTGATTTAGATGAGTGTCAAACTCAACGGCAGATCTCATCTATTCGTTTTCTTTTTCCATCTGTTGGGGTTATTTTTCAACTTTTGCAGTAAAAGCCCCTGCAGACTTAAAAGTTGCCCTTTTAAGGGGTCAAAATATATGGTGGTAAATGACGTCACACATGTTACACATGGCAACAAAAGTTTTTCTAAAATTAATAAATCCAAGGATTTATTAGATATGAAAGATATGAAAAACCTGATATTATAAATTCATACCATACCTACCATGCTTGGAGGGCATAACTTCCTCAGTCCCACAAATAGAATCTGCTTTACAGCCAAAATGTACCCGTCACACACATAACATAGTGTTATGTGACATTTATGACGTTACGTGTGTGTCAAAAGTACAAAGCCTATGCCTACTATGACATTAATGACCTGTTTCCTTTATCTTCAGACAATAAAGGTTTTGTTCACACTTCTGTCAAAAGGAGGTCTAGGTTATCTCTATCCAGAACAACAACAACGACGGCGACTAAAGCCTTCAACATGAAGGTCAGCAACCCTATCACTTGTCCAAAATATTTTGCCAGATTTTTGCAACTTTTATATGTATACCTATATGTAAACATAACATGGCAAATGTTGAAACTGAGAAATTTTAGAATTTTATCCACAAAATGAGCTCATATCAAATTTGATGGCTGCTGTAGGTCTAATAAAAGTTGGGAGAGGGGCCTGTTTACCAAGATGTAGCATCCCCTCTGCTTTTTAACACAAAGTAGAGGCCTCTGGGCATTGAGGAGACAAGTTTCTTGAGTTCAGCCATTGGAATTTGATCCCATTCTTGTTTAATACAGGCCTCCAGCTGCTGGAGAGTTTTGGGTCTCCTTTGACAGACTTTTAGACCCCAAATGTTCTCAATGAAAGATGAGGACTGCAGGCAGGCCAGTTCAGCACCTGGACTCTTAAACTACGAAGCCATGCTGTTGTAATAGCTGCAGTATGTGGTTTTGCATTGTCCTGCTGAAATACACAAGGCCTTCCCTGGAATAGATGTCATCTGGAGGGGAGCATTTGTTGCTCTAAAACCTTTATATACACTCAACAAAAATATAAACGCAACACTTTTGTTTTTGCTCCCATTTGTCATGAGATGGACTCAAAGATCTAAAATTCATTCCAGATACACAATATTACCATTTCTCTCAATCATTGTTCACAAATCTGTCTAAATGTGTGATAGTGAGCACTTTTGCTTTGCTGAGACAATCCATCCCACCTCGCAGGTGTGCCACATCAAGATGCTCACTAGACACCATGATTAGTGCACAGGTGTACCTTAGACTGTCCACAATAAAAGGCCACTCTGAAATGTGCAGTTTTGTCTCACAACAAAATGCCACAGATGACGCAAGCATTGAGGGTGCGTGATTTGAAGAATGACTCGTGGCTTAGACTTTGGGAGTTTAGCCTTTCTAACTGCTGCTATGACACAGTGGTCAATTTGCAAAGATTCCCATGTCTGAGAATTTATGTGGGGCGTTGGTAAGAATTAAATCAAGCAAGGATGATCTCTCAGGACATTTAACATTAGGACGAGTTGGACCATCAATTAATTGAGTCTGATTAAAAGAATCGCAGATTGATTTAAAGCTGTCTGAAGCCGAGGACAGCCAGTCAATATTAAAATCTCCATCAAGAAGCAGCTCATTCGATCTAAATCTAGATAAGTGTTGAGTTAAAGAACCCAGGGCTTCTTTCCAGGCTGATGGTGGTCTATAACACCCAATTACAGTCATGAACTGACCCGGCATGAACTCGAGCTTCAGGCCAAGGAGCTCAAACTGCCCGCTAATAGACACAGCGGTTACGGTGTTGCAGTGGAATTAGTTTTTTATATAAATAGCGATGCCACCGCCCTTCCTGGGGAGATCGCAGCGAAAAACATTGTAACCCTTTATGAAAATATCTGTTATCTGAGATATATCTGAAACATGGCTTAATAAATCTAACAAAAATATCAGTGTCGGTTGAATTGACCCAAATTCTGACTCGATCCATTTTTGAAAGCAAGCTTCGAACATTGACGTGAATAATACCGAGACCAGATCTAGTTTTGAATACATCTGGCCGAGTAACACAATTAAAAGTAGGTTCTGGGTTAGGCTGCACGTCGCCTGAGAGTATAAGTAAAAGGAGAACAAAATATTTTTGCATGATACAGAGCAATTCAATACCGAATAGGTCATTCATTCTTGGCTTAACGAAATCAAGAAAAGAATTTTCAGAAAGCATCAAACAATTTTTCAAAACAGACAGGTATATAAAGTGAAACAATTGTGCATAATTAGAAGACACTACGAAAGAAAGTTCCAACATCTGCACAACCATTTCAGGGTGGAGCACAGCGCTGGTAATGGAATTCGGATTGAAGCGAAGGATACCGCACACTCTTGTCCTGCTGCGAAGTTTTTATTCAGACAACGTTTCGGCCTGTATGGCCTTTCTCAAGTCCATACAGGCCGAAACGTTGTCTGAATAAAAACTTCGCAGCAGGACAAGAGTGTGCGGTATCCTTCGCTTCAAACTCAACTACTACCCACTACCTGCACCTCGTAACTTCTGGTGTGCGTTGGCTTTCCTTCTTCAAAAATAGAATTCGGAACAACCGGAGGAGAGAGCGCCTTCTCAAATGCACAGCCCCGTTGGGAGGCTGAATTCCAAGGAATCCATAATGACATTGCAATGAACAGCAGCTGATGGGAGAGGGCCACGATTGCAGATATAGCGGGTCACCTTCCAAAACCGACTGCAAAGCAACAGGCAATAGCTGAGTAGAGAAGAAACGACCAAACCTAGCAGCTGATCGCCGAAGGCAGCAGGCAGGTAGCAGTGGAGCAAGTCGCAGAGTCGGTCGGCCACCAGTGGAGAAGACTTGCCGGAGAAGATCCTGCTGATTTTTTTTTTTCAATCCATATGTATTGATTTAAAGTATTTCAAAAGATAGCAGGGTGAATTTTCAAATAACTCTATAAGAACCTAAATACAAAGCGCAATAAAAAAAACAACAAGACTATATTCACAGGACAAACAAACGAGGAAACATGCGTGCTGCCATCTTGGATTTTTCCGCTGTTAGCATAATTACTGGTGAAATCAGGAAAAATTTACTCCATTTCAAGAGTAAGCTCTCTGTAGCAGCCAAATTTCGTAGTTCTATTTCCAGCTTTGAACCTCACCAGCTCAGCAAAACTTAAACCTGAGCTAGGGATCTCACTTTCTGGCAACAGTCCATGCTCCTCTAAAGCAGCCACCACTTCCTTTCTAATCAACTGCCCTGCTTAAGCCAAAACGGAGTCGCTCATAACATTGATTAAGAGGTGATTGTGACAAAAAAATTCCTTTACGTTTATGCTTTGATTTGAGATTGCAAAGATGGAAATCTTGATAATTAGGCTAGTTAGAAAATAAAAATTCAACTCTCTCAGTAATTTCACGTATCGTTTTGACCTTTTGTTTATCAGATTATGAAAGAGGACTGAAAATACACTCCCGATACAATTTTTTTAATGGCATTATAAAGTACATACAGTATTTAAGACGGGAAACATTATTGTAAACATATAGACCACGCATTGAATGCAGCGTAAGAAAAGTTTTGATATTTGTTAATGCCATTCCGTTAGCTTCCTCTAAGCAAATATGAACAAATTGAACTGTTTTGAACAAATTCGCTGTCTCGTGGGAAGTATAAATTCAATGCACTTAGCAATAATATGGATGAAATTGGCACGCCATTCTGCCGTTCAGTCTTTTAAAATTGTTTGATTAACAATCAGAGGATTGATAAACTAAGTAATAGGGAGTTATCGTTTGTTTAACGGTGAGGATTCTGCCTCGCTTAACTGAGCTCTAATGGCTCGTCACTGCTCTTTATCGACTCAGCTTTCAATATTGGAAGAGGCTATTCGCCCCGCGGCAGTTCAGTGCGGAAGATCAAAGAGAGGGGCAAATTACAAAATCAAATCTCTTCTTGGCTCAACTGCGGGGAAAATAGCAGAAGTGCTTCTCTTATCCGTCCCACCGCGGTGCAAATAGCAGAACTGCTTCTCTTGATGGCCTCGTTGCGGAGCAGATAGCCACTATCTCTTTCCCCAATTCACCCCACTGCGGGGCGAATAGCCACTTCCTTAATGTTTTGACTCCATACAAACGAAAGACATGATCAGCCCTGGTGACATCACACACTGATCTGGGCAGAGTATTTCTAATTGTTTGATTGGTCGATTATTTTCTTTGGTGGCAATGGCAGATTCTGAAATTTATAGGATTATGCAATGTTTGACAGCAGATTACACAATGTAAAAAAATAATAATGGCTTATCATTAAGGATAGCAGATATTATATATTTTATCTGGCAATGTAGGTTTACCAAATGTTAACTTTTCTTTTAAGGGCATGGCCTATATTGATATGAAGAGCTGAGTATCTCCTTAATGCAATGTCCAATCATCACCAAACTTGAGATCAATCATCTACTGGTCATGCAACTTCTTCACACCTAATTTGGTTTAAATCCATCCACAAATGGTCATAACTCTTAAACCAGTTGTGCGAGCAACTTTAAATTTTGCATGCTTCATAATGTTGAATGTTGCTATGAAATCCTGGAAGTGATAGTTCAAACAAGATGGCTGACATCAGCCATTTAAATTTCATCAGCCCATACACTCACTTTAACTGTCATCAATTATGAAACTTCATACTATTTTTAAGGATGTGTAAAAGAGCAGTCTTAATGCAAATTACATTGATTTGCCGAATAGTAGTGCTATAGAAAGGTACAACAAATTTGATTCCAGTTGGTCATTATGTGACGCTGCAGTAAGAAAAACTATCTGAAATTGTGTATTTGTTTCCAACCATTCGACTCAATGGTTATCATTTTGCATATTAGGTCATTCCATGTCAATTCAAGCCTGGTGCCCGTGCCTCGTTGCGCTTGCGCTCAAAGTGAGGCCCTGGTAACAATGACTCAATGGCTGCCTCCAGTGAAGGAAATCGAAGATGGCGGACCAGGTAGGTTTATCATTGAAATGTCTTCGTTTTGATATTTCTAGGAGGTGTCATGAAACGTCATTGTGGTCATAAATACATTTCGATATACCATGTTGATTACCGATCTCTATAAATTTTTAGAACAAAGGGATAATTTTATTTTGGCAAGTGTACTTGCCAACAGTGGCGTAGCCAGCGGGGGTGCTGAGACACGTCCCTTTTTGACTGCAATTAGTAGTTCTCAATCATTTTCATTTATTGACGCGTTTTCCAATTATCGTAATTGGCAACCGAAGACACGGTTTCTCTCCGTATGCGATCTAACAGCGATTAAATCATGGGCTAAATTCAGTCCAGTTGCGGAACACAGAGAATTGGGTTGCACACAACTTCCGTTTAAAACAATTATTAGTCCTGACCTGTTCTCAGTCATTTTCATAATTAACAGAAGGTTCACTCCGAGAGCGCTCCGCAGTTAACAGGTGCGGCTTGTTCTCCCTGATTAGGAACATGTCATTTTATTAGTTTTGTTGCCTATTGGCTAATTTAACAATTTTGCTCATTCTTTTTTCTCCTTTCTTTCTTTCCCCTTCCTCTCTTTTTTCTTTTCCGTCTTTTTTTCTCCCTGTCCCCCAATTCATTTTGTGTCCTGTCCATGTCTGTCCTTATCTGTACTTTTCTACTGCAATATGTATCTTGGTTTTTTTGTTATACCCTTCCCTCATTTTGGGTTCACTTATTAAAACAAAAAGGAAAATAAAGCTGACCTCCCAAGAGGGGGGGTGGTGGCGGGGGAAAAAAAAGAAAGAAAGAAATATCAAAACGAAGACATTTCAATGATAAACCTACCTGGTCCGCCATCTTCGATTTCCTTCAGAGGAGGCAGCCATTGAGTCATTGTTACCAGGGCCTCACTTTGAGCGCAAGCGCAACGAGGCACTGGCACCAGGCTGTGTCAATTCACCAAATGCCTAACACCTGACCATCTCAGATTTGTCTAAAATTATCACAGAAAAGTCATATACTTAATAGGTTGTGTGCCAAATTTCAGTTAAATATGTCCATTAGTTTTGGCAGAAAAAAATTATTAAGATGGTAGTGTTGTGCGAATTTTCACACTCGTTTTTGCAATGTCAAATAAAAGGGAGTTTTTGCCATTGCCTCAAAATTGTCCACAGTGTAGCATCTAGGCCCAGTAAACTAGGCAAGCACATTTTCAGTGGCTTTTCTCTTTTTCTTAGGGAGCTATGGCAGTTTGAAAATGTAAATTTATTTGATAAAGTTGTCTGTGGCACCAACTTTGAAGTTATGCAGGTAGAGAGCTGATTTTTCTGGGCAAGCTCTCCTCACATAGTGCTATTGGTGCAATAAACAGCAAGCATGTCAATTTCATGGTTGTCCAGAAAATACACAGCAAAATCCTAAAAAAGCCAAATTTTTCATGAAATTTGACATCAAATTACCAAGGTGTGACAACTTGAAAATTCTTGAAATCTTCACCATCTTCAATCTAACATTCCTGACTATCTTTGGTTCAAAGGTGGTTGTGGACCAACTCTTCTTTAAATAGTTATGAATTTTTTAGTAACACCTTAGGTAGGTCTTTATAGAAAGATAAAGAGATGGAGTCTTATCCCATTGAGAGTGTATTAAAGACAAAGATTGGTCATTGTATGAGTAATATGATGGAAAACAATTGATTATGTAAGACTTGTTCAGTGTAGTAGATATCACAGATTAATGAATTTTACACGTCTGTTTTATCAATCCAACAGGGAAAAGTTTGGATATTGATGATGGCTGGTATGAACTGATAGTGGATTAAAACATTGGCCGCAACTTCAGTCATTTGATGCACTTAAAGGTTATGTGCTCTGTCTTTGGCAGGATGAAGTGCTGTGCTGCTTCCGAGATGTGAAACCTGGAGCTGAGCATCACTACCTGGTTGTGCCAAGAATGCACATAGACAGCTGCAAGTCTCTCAAGAAGGAGCATGTGTCCTTAGGTAATAAAAATGAGAAATGGCTGTTGTGGGATTTTACATGAAGGAAAAGAGATTAAGTTAGTTTCCCTCAGTTAGTTTAATGGTTGATCAACCAGAGATGAAGGCTGAGACCCTTGCTGGGCCCCATCTTGTAATACCGACCCATTTTGTATTATGTGCCCTTTTGTAATAAAAAAATTACCCATTTTGTAATATGTGCCGATTCTGTAATAACAAGAGGCCCATTTTGTAATAAATGTTGGTACCCATTTTGTAATAACATTAGGCCCATTTTGTAAAAATGTCAGATGTGCCTATTTTGTAATAATAAGAGGACCATTTAGTAATAACTACACAAAGAGTCATCAACGATAGCAGCAAAAACGAAAGTTTTATGAGACTCTTCTGGCTATCAAGTCACATGGAGAAAAATGTCAACTCGTTATCGTCAAAAGGTTTATGACAACCTAGGTTCTACGCCATAGATATTCAAAATGTAGTGAAAACACAGACTTGTCAGGAACTGACAACCATTGGGTTGTCACGCCACGGTACCAAAGACAACTATTGCTCTCCACAAGTTTTCAAGGGTCATTGACAATTTAGGTATAAATAATATTATACTATTAACAGTTCCTAAAAATGTTGTCTGAATGTTGTCTCTTCTCAAGAAAGGTCAAACCAACTCAAAGACTGCAAAGAATGTTTAAAGGTCTATATTTTTTGATAACTAGTTTTATCCAGGATCAAAACCCATACGGGAATTGCTTGTCCATTTCTGCCTGCTTCCGGCAGATTTAGAAATCAAGCCTTGGGGGTAAAGGACAGAAATCTGGATATTTGTGATGCGGCACAAACAAATACTGATGTAAACAGGCAGATAGATACAACAACGCGGAAACAAACTAATCCCTAGTACATATTGAAGTCTTAAAATTTTGGAATGTTAAACTGTCAGCTTATAAAGAGAAAATTACATCAGTAGAAACCAACTCAGATAGAAACATTAGAAGCTCTTCACAAGAGAGACCTGACGTTTACGGTCGAGAATTGATGGTAATCTGTCTACAATGAGCCCGCCGGATTGAAACCCTGGGACAGACAAAGTGAAACCCTTTATTTTCTTTGAAGAGAAATGTTTTAATTGTAAACACGATACCAATTGTGTATAAATGGTGCAGCAGAAACAGCTTTCACATTTTAAAGATTGATAAAAAGACCAAGGTAACTGCAATTGAATAATAATTTTAAAACTGTTGTTTAATAAAGTTCTACAATTTTTATTCATTTGGTTTTGAAAATAACCTCCTCAAAATGGTGGCCTCTATTCGCCATACACTGTTGCAGACAATTTCTGACGTTTTCCATCACTCGAAGAGTCATTCTGGTGGTTTTCTGCCACTATTTGACAAATAGCATCCTTTAATACTTCAGTGGCCAATTTCCATTGAAGACCAATTCCCAAATTGATTAGTGCTTATTGTTAATCAACAAGTTTCAGCCCTAAACTATGTAGCTTTGTAGCCTCAAGCCACCAATCACTGACTTATTCACCCACAAGCATTTTGAGCGAAGAAATTATCAGGGAGAGGGGTTAATAGGTATAAGTGACACGTTTATTGATTTATTACATTTTAAGGTCTGCCTAAGTTCTAAATTAGATTAAATATATATAATACACAGTGCCCTCCATAATTATTGGCACCCCTGGTTAAGATGTGTTAAAAGCCTTAAAATAAATTCAATTTTTCTCACACTGAAAATTGTAGAAAATGTAACCTTCAACTCAAGTGAATTTTAAGCAATACAAAAAATCCCTGACAAAGAAATAATTATTTTTCATAAAATCACCTGTTCCACAATGATTGGCACCCCTAACAATTCCAAGGAAATAAATGTAATTGAAGTATTTCTGTCATTTCTACAGTAGTTTACAAAGTTGATCCGAGTATATAGGAACATTTAATTAGTAATTCATCACTTCCTGTTTCCCTGGGATATAAATATGACGTGACACAGAGGCCATTTCTCTTATCCACTCTTCAACATGGGAAAGACAAAGAAAAACACCACTCAAGTAAGGCAGATGTGTGTCGACCTTCACAAGTCAGGCAATGGCTACAAGAAAATAGCCACTCGCCTGCTCCTGCCAATATCTACTTTCAGAGGAATCATTAAGAAGTTTAAAGCAACTGGAACAGTGGTAAACAAGCCTGGACGAGGACGCAAGGTTATTTTGCCATCACGCACAGTGAGGAAGATGGTAAGAGAAATAAAAAGTTCTCCAAAGCTCACTGTTAAAGAATTGCAACAAATGGTAGCATCTTGGGGTCACAAAGTCTCCAAAACAACCATCAGATGCTATCTACATGCCAACAAGCTGTTTGGGAGGCATGCACGGAAAAAACCTTTTCTCGCTCATTATCATAAATGCAAATATCTGGAGTTCGCTAAGCGGTACTGGAATTTCAACTGGGACCGTGTGCTTTGGTCAGATGAGACCAAGATAGAGCTTATTGGCAACAAACACTGTAAGTGGGTCTGGCAGAACACAAAAGATGAGTATGCAGAAAACCACCTCATGCCCACTGTGAAGTATGGGGGAGGATCGCTGATGCTGTGGGCCTGTTTTTCTTCCAGAGGACCTGAGAACCTTGTTAGGGTGCATGGCATCACGAACGCTTTGAAATGCCAGGATATTTTAAATCAAAATCTGGTGGCCTCTGCCCGAAAGCTGAAGATGGGTCGTCACTGGGTCTTTCAGCAAGATAATGACCCTAAACATGTGGCCAAATCTACACTGAAATGGTTCACCAGTCACAGAATCAAGCTCCTCCCATGGCCATCTCAGTCCCCAGACCTCAACCCCATTGAAAACCTGTGGAGTGAGCTGAAGAGGAGAGTGTAGAGGAGAGGGCCCAGGTCGCTGGATGATTTAGAGAGATTGTGCAAAGAGGAATGGTCAAAGATCCCTCTTTCTGTATTCTCCCATCTTGTGAAACATTATAGGAGAAGATTAGGTGCTGTTTTGTTGGCAAAAGGGGGTTGTACAAAGTATTAACATCAGGGGTGCTAATAATTGTGGAGCACATGATTTGATGTAAAAGAATTATTTCTTAATGTGGGATTTTTTCCCACTGAATAAATGCAGTTGAATTAAAGGTTTGATTTTTCTATTTTTTTTCATTGTGGTCCTATATTATTTAGAAAAAAACTGAATTTATTAGAAGCTAAAGAACACATCTTAACCAAGGGTGCCAATAATAATCCAGAGCGCTGTTTAATAAGATAATATAAATAATGGACATTCCTCCAGAGCAGAACCGCTGCCAAAATACAATATAATGCTTATACCCATGAATAAATAGTTCTATTTTATTGATACGTGAGTTTTACTGACTGAGCTGAAAGCAACCGTACTTGAGCACTGAAGATTAGTGAGAGTAAATGAGAATAATCAACTTATTTGAGCGTATGGTTAGAGGTCAGGTTGCAAATGCAGTGGCGAAAGGATCTCTCCATTGAAACATGGAAATTCAATGCTTGCTCAAAATTTAGGCAGAAGAAAACATAGGCCACAATTACTACTGGATACTATACATAAAAAATTAGAGTTTTATGGAGTAATTTGCGAAAGTCTGGCCACTCAAGTTATGACAAACATCAATTTTTGTGGTATGAGGCAGTGGGCAGCATAATTGGCCAGAAATGCAAAGGCGAAAGAATTTTGTATTCAAAATCCACCAATATATACATATGTCTTTATTTCATACTCGAAGTACATAAAATCACGTAACAACAACAAAAAACATCAGTGAACAGGAACATATTTACAGGCCACCCCAAAATGTCAAATTTTTTCAAAAGTCATCATGCCTCAGATGTCTCAGGTCATGCAGGAACGTGTCATTAGCATGCTGGATGCAGAGATGTCCACCAGAGCAGCTGCTGAGCAGCTGAATGTTAACTATCAGGCGATAGACCGTTTGAGAGTTTGTTTCTGACAGAAGGGCAGTACTGCGAATCGACCTCACCCATGTCGGTCACGTGTGACCACACCAGCACAAGATCGCTACATCCGGTTTGTCCACCTGCGGGATTGGCTCAGATCAGCGACACGCACAGCGGATGAGACCATTGGTCTGTACAACAGACGCATCGCACCACAGACAGTCCGTAACTGCCTGCAAGAAGCCAACTTGCATGCTCAGCGTGCTCACCGTGTTCTGGATCTCACCGCTGTCCTGGCGTCGGAACTGACTCGCATGGGCAAACGCACACGTTCGATGGCCCTTGGCACGCTGGAGAAGAGTGCTATTCTCATACGAATCCCGGTTCCAGTTTTTTGTTATTAAAAACTCAAAAATTTGACATGGGGCGTTAATATTTTTGTTCAGTGTATGGCTATTTTTACCGGAGTTCTCCTATCTAATTAACGGCCCAGTTCCTGATGCTACCACCTAATCGCCCAACCTTGGTGAAGCAAGTAGAAGCCTCGGAGACGAGATTTACCGCCATATTGACTTGATCGACAAAAATGGGAGCAATCTGATATACAATATGGCACATTGCAAGGCGGATATGATCGTGGATAATGACAGATCAAAGTTCAAAATGTCGACAAGCGAACTTCTGCCCATAACTGTGCGTGGTCGAACGCTAGCTAATATAATTGCGATTTATAGCGCTTAGTTCCAAGATTTGAACACCGGCTTTCATTTCAATTTAGCGTTTGTTTGAATGAGTTCAGACCCCACCTTCTGTCAGAACTCGCTATGATGGACTCAGCTGGCAAAGGCCAGTTCTGGACCTACCTGGACAGAGCAGGCATGTTGCTGGAGCGGCACCAGGCAAAATTGGAGAGCATAACCAAGAACCTGGAATCCTTCGCCGCCTGTATGAATTGTTTCTTAGCTACAACTTCCAGCTGAGCCCTCACCAGTGATTCCTTGCCTTCCTCTTCCCAGTCCATAGACCAATCATCTAGGTTCCTATTGGTTCTTCCTGTCTGAGTGTTTCTGTGGCCTTCGTTTTGCAGCCTGCAGTGTTCACTGACTATGACTATGTTCGGTGCGATTAATCTGCGTGGGTTTGCTGGAACATCTATTGATCTATTGATCTTTGGTTGTTGATATTTGTTCTGTTAGTGGATTAGAATTTGAATTATCCCTTTTGCGCTGCAATTCTAGTGTGTGTCCCTGAACCAGACTGTCCAACCCAAAACCAGTGAAGTTGGCACGTTGTGTCAATCGTAAATAAAAACAGAATACAATGATTTTTCAACCTATATTCAACTGAATACACTGCAAAGACAAGTTACTTAATGTTCGAACAGGTAAACTTTGTAATTTTTTGCAAATATTAGCTCATTTGGAATTTGATGCCTGCAACATGTTTCGAAAAAGCTGGCACAAGTGGCAAAAAAGACTGAGAGAGTTGAGGAATGCTCATCAAACACTTATTTGGAACATCCCACAGGTGATTGGGAACAGGTGGGTGCCATGATTGGGTATAAAAGCAGCTTCCTTGAAATGCTCAGTGATTCACAAACAAGGATGGAGCGAGGGTCACCACTTAGTGAACAAATGCGTGAGCTGATTGTCGAACAGTTTAAAAACAACATTCCTCAATGAGCTATTGCAAGAAATTTAGGGATTTCATCATCTACGGTCCGTAATATCGTCAAAAGGTTCAGAGAATCTGGAGAAATCACTGCACGTA
Organism: Gymnothorax reevesii; assembly: GCA_029721435.1. Lineage (NCBI taxonomy): Eukaryota > Metazoa > Chordata > Actinopteri > Anguilliformes > Muraenidae > Gymnothorax > Gymnothorax reevesii. Next base: position 59,074,177 of record CM056576.1, on the reverse strand, counting down.
AGCGACAAGGCCAAAAACCAACATTGAATGCCTGTGACCTTCGATCCCTCAGGCGGTACTGCATCAAAAACAGACGTCAGTGTGTAAAGGAGATCACCACATGGGCTCAGGAACACTTCAGAAAACCACTGTCAGTAGCTACAGTTCGTCGCTACATCTGCAAGTTAAAACTCTACAATGCAAAGCAAAAGCCATTTATCAACAGCAACCAAAAAACGCCTCCGGCTTCGCTGGGCCCAAGCTCATCTAAGATGGACAGATGCAAAGTGGAAAAGTGTTCTGTAGTCTGATGAGTCCACATTTCAAATTGTTTTTGGAAACTGTGGACGTTGTGTCCTCCGGGCCAAAGAGGAAAAGAACCACCCGGACTGTTATAGGCGCAAAGTTCAAAAGCCAGCATCTGTGATGGTATGGGCGTGTATTAGTGCCCAAGGTATGGGCAACTTACACATATGTGAAGGCACCATTAATGCTGAAAGGTACATACAGGTTTTGGAACATCATATGTTGCCATCTAAGCAACGTCTTTTTCATGGAGGCCTCTGCTTATTTCAGCCAGACAATGCCAAGCCACATTCTGCACGTGTTACAACAGCATGGCTCCGTAGTAAAAGAGTGCGGGTACTAGACTGGCCTGCCTGTAGTCCAGACCTGTCTCCCATTGAAAATGTGTGGCGCATTATGAAGCGTAAAATACGACAACGGAGACCCCGGACTGCTGAACAACTTAAGCTATACATCAAGCAAGAATGGGAAAGAGTTCCATCTGAAAAGCTTCAAAAATTGGTCTCCTCAGTTCCCAAATGTCTACTGAGTGTCGTTAAAAGGAAAGGTGATGTAACACAGTGGTAAAAAGGCCCCTGTGCCAACTTTTTTGCAATGTGTTGCTGCCTTTAAATTCTAAGTTAATGATTATTTGCAAAAAAAAAAGAAAGTTTCTCAGTTTGAACATTAAACATCTTGTCTTTGCAGTGTATTCAATTGAATATAAGTTGTAAAGAATTTGCAAATCATTGTATTCTGTTTTTATCTACGATTTTCATAACATGCCAACTTCACTGGTCCCACCTTCTATCACCGTGACCCATACAATGGACGTTTTTACAAAATTTAATGACTTGTCTCCCAGGCATGATGAAAAGATTATGCAGAAGAGTAAATATAAGTAAATCCAAATTGCAGTGGTATCACACAATCGTGTGAAAAATCATTTAGTACCATAAGTAAACATTGTCATCCACCTAAGTTTGTCGGCCACGAATTATGTCGATCTAGATTGGTCTGAGATCAAGGCATTCTCGCAATATGGCTGAATAGTCGATGAACTGAGTAAAAATATTTTGTTTTTATGTGTTTATACATTGTTGGAGGTATACTTAGTGCCATTAAAAATGCAATTGTAAGGTAGGTACTGTATTTGTTCAAATGGAGGAATCAAATTCTTTCATTGATTTTCCAGTGAGATATGAGCGAAATTGAGAAAAGTATGTGATATTGTTTTCGGGACATGCGTCTGGTGGACATGCTGAGCACTTCTATAATAACGAGCATTGAGTTGCTTGTGATGTGTACAGTGGTGCTTGACTTGTTCTTTTGGGTGTGGTCAATGGCCTGTACAAAGCAAACTATGAAATGCTACAGCTTCAAGAAAACGGCATGGTTTACAATACAGGAGAAGGAAACAGCCATTGGCGTGCTACAGGCAGGTCTCAGCCGCATGGAGGTGGCGCATCATCTGCACTGTCACTGATCACCACCCCTTTATTTTTTAACAGTGAAGCCGTTAATTGCTGCAATATTTTGTCAATGGTGGGGTAGCGTTCCATCATAATATAACAGGAGTCTCGTCAATAGCGGGGAAGTGTTCTGTCATAATTGGAGGAAAATCTTTTGTTGAATGCTCTTTTTTTTACGAGGGAAGATCTGTCTGATTAAATTCTTTTCTTAGCCCTCTGTAACTGACACTATAAACCCCTTACCCTTAAAATAACATCCACCGATGAAGGAGCATAATTATCTTGCCTCTGTTAGACTGGGAGTTAGGTTGGACAAGAAATGGATCAACACAGATGAAATAAGAACAAGAAGAACTGCTGGGCAATATCAGGTAATTGACTAGAAAGACCAAGTCAGATTTATTGCAGAAACTCAGAGTAATTATCGATAGTAACAAAAATGTAAATCGTGGCTCTGTTGCTTGTAAAACAGGGGCGATGCAATAATGAGCTTTGCAAAACTGGACCCCTGCAGGGCTCTCACCTTACTTGTCTACACTTCAAAAATTCTTTGTTTTTGTTTTTGATAACTCAAGCTGTAGGCTTGATATAGGCCTACGATAAATAGAGAATATCATATGGACATTTGCATATCACATCCTGTATCAACCCGAGACCCTGATACTGGTCAATCATACTAAACGTATTTTTTTAATATCTTGATGTGCCCAATAATGGAGCATTAATAGCAATAAAATATTGACCATTAACTTGAGACCAGGTTTTTATTGGGCAATCGAGCAATTTCTCTGTTGCCTCCGGATAGCAATGCACCAACAATACACCTGACCACACCTCATCTTAAGACCAACATGCCCATGGGCCCCGAGACTGGTGCAAGTGCATTTTCTATTGAAACAAAGTGGATGCTGGATTAGGAAATGACTGCCACGTCATTCTGAAACTTGCAAAGACGCTTGCATTGCACTTGGAATCGCTTGGCACTGGGTGTAAAATAGAGCCCTTAGTATTTGATTGTTTGATCAGTTGATTGTTTTTTTTTGGCAGTGAAGAAAATGGTGGAGATGGGGAAAGATGTGCTTCTGAAACAACATTTCACTGACCTTAGCGACATCAGGTAAAGCCCACAGAGCCTCAACCAGCTGACAAAAATGTAAAGAATACACCAGTTATTAAAAAAAAAAAAAAAGATCCCTGAAGGACTGAACAGAACAGTCCTAACAGAAACAGTTTTTTTTTCAGCATTTTGGTGGAAGGGTCAATAGCGTGAGATTAACAGTTTTGGATGTTATCTTCTACATTGTTGGTAAAAGATGACCTCTCATCGAATGGCTTTTATTGCCGCTGTGTATTAAATATTTTTCTTACATTTTAGTCATTGAGGACACATTCGGGTAGATCGCCCTGACCCAGCTGTATTTATCAGGTTGATTACCTAATCTGGGAGTGGTGTTCTGGTATCACGTCCTCGAAAACAAAGTTTTCTGGGATATTGTATGTTCTTCTTGGATGCTACCACAGATGCTATGTGTATGAACGATAACTACAACAGTTTTTATGGGAATCACATAAAACTTCGTGTTCATTCAAGGTGCATAGGACAGACCATATTGTTTTTTGTGACCCAATAAACTTTGCTGACGTGCCACCATGAGGCCCAAATTTACATTATCAAATTTAATAACTCAAACTGCTTTGATTAGAATCATGTCACATTTATAGTTATTACTTCTGGTGCATGGATAAGAGCTTTGATTGATGTTTGTCACTTTATGGCCTTTGCCGTAGTGTTGCGGTCAATGGGCTAAAATTGGCAGGCCAGCACTAATATCTGGCCGTCCAGATAATTTTTATAATCACATGCATGCCCTCCCCCGTTTTTTGAAGTGACAATAATTATTGGTACTCCTAAATGGTTTGAGAAACTTTAGACATGACCGACTTCATAGTTTATCACTGCATGCATGGTTTGAATAGACCTATTCAGAGTACAGCCCACCCAGGCCTATCCAGCCAATGAGATCCAGGGCTGCAGTCACGTGACTGCACCCAGCTCGCGCCCGCCATAACCTCGGACAAACACTTATCCGAACTGCTTTCTCTATTGGGAAGAGTACATTCGCGCTTTGTTTTAGCATTTTTGTTGTCTTTCTAGGTTGGGGTTCCATATCCCTCCTTTCTACACTGTGCCACACCTGCATCTGCATGTGTTGGCTCCTGCCAGTCAGATGGCTGACGGATCTCTCCGCACTTATGGGCCTCAAGCCTTCTGGTTTATTACAGTAAGTGATTATTATGCATGGTGCCATTCCCCTCATAACAGTGAGAACCTTATGACAAACTTTTTGTTTGCGAGTAAAAATACTAGCCATTTTCAAAACAAACCACCACAGTGTTCTGACCTTGGTTTATTAATCATGGCAACACAACTTGTGGGCTATATTTCTAAATGATTTTTGTCAGGATTTCATTTTCCCAAGTTCTACAGGGCTCGATCTTCACACTCGTCCGGGAACCGCGGTGATTGAAAATTGTTCGGGCAACCGAAGCTCACCCAGCCGGCAAGTGAAAATTCTGAATGATCTTCAAATAACATTCTTACACTCCCACCATCAGTGGCGGCCTTATCCATGTTTCCACTGTTTCAACTGAACTGGGCCTCGCCCTCCAGGGGGCCCTCAATTGACAGGCAAGAATTAACATCCTGAACCTTGATTGTATAAAAATATCGATGAATCCACCGTGATGTCACCTATCGGTTTATTTAAGCATTCTGACCAGCGCCGTCTTATCTTTTTGATACCAGAGGTGATTCTTAATTGGAAACATGTTGAGAGTCAACTTGCATTATGGTAATGTCACTGGTTGTGGACGGAGTTTTATTTTTTTTTTTCATCAAACTTCGCATGCGGAACTAAGTCAGCAAAGCTGCATTTTATTAAAAACATTTTCTTAGGGATATCAAGCCAACCAGACACTGACACAGAAAAAAGAAAAAATATATGAACAGGTGCGCTCAAACATTTGCATACCCTAGCTGAATTTGTGAAATGTTGCCATTTATTTTAAAAAATGACTCATCATGCAAAAAACTTTCCTTTTATTTAAGGATAGTGATCATATGACGTCATTTCTCATCACACACTGTAGGTGTTTGGCTCCTTTTTAAATCCTACGATAACAGCAAAAAAAAAAATGACCCTGATCATAAGTTTACATACCCTTGAATGTTTTACCTTGTTATATGGACACAAGGTGACACAATCAGGTTTAAATTTCTGTTAAGGATTTATTTTCCACACCTTTTTAAATTGAACTGGTGAATTCAATAAGGGCCCAATTCCACACCATTTCAACATGGAGTTGGGCCCTTATTGAATTCACCGATTCAATTGTAACTAGTGTCTGTGCAAAGTCATTGGGCTCTAATTTCTTGGCGCAGCGCAGGGTGGCGCAGCGTGGCACAGTGTACGCAGTTATAATTTCGTCCGTTGCAGCCCGCACAGTGGTGATTTCCTGCGGTGCAACACCGTGCGCAGCCACTTTGGCAATTTGGTCAATGGACATGCGCTGAGATGGGTGTGGCGGCGTAGTAGGGGGAGGTGTCACATATTCATCAAGACGCAGTGACAATTTCGTAGCAATAGTCTCCGCTGAAGTTGCGCAGAAAGCTTGCCAGCTCCAACCTGGTTTATTTTCTATGCAGTAGTAATTTGGTTGACAGTGCACACACGTCACCGAAACCTCACAGGCAGGTTTCCAGAATGTCAGGCACATTTCAATGCAATAAATAATTACAGCAACCACTATTTAATGTAACAATCAGAATCAGGACATAAATTATTGTATCTTTGTAGATTGTCCTGATGTCAGATCAAAGGCGGTTGGCACGCGTAATGGATACTCGACCTGGCTTAATCAACGCAGCTTAATCTGTGATGCAAACTAACGACTTCACATCGTTCTCAGCTAATCAAAAACTGCCTTGGCATCAGGCAGTCCAAATATATATATATATATATATATATATATCTAAAAACGCTTGCGTTCAATGCTCAGTAAAGCCGCCTGCACACTGGCCACGAAAATAATTTTTCGCACGACTGATTACATTCAAAGGCCACGTTTCCCAGATTCATTTAAGAAGATCTTAGCACTAAGAGCTACTTTAGATCCTTCTTAAGGCCCCAGGAAGAAGCAAACGCGTTTCCCAGATTCCTTCTTAGCCTAAGATGATCTTTTGTTCAGAAGAATTTGAAAGAGGGGTCTGGAACACTCTTAACACCCTTCTCAGGGATGAAACACTGCAGATGCAGCCGCGTCAGGCAAATCAATGTGACACTAAGCAAGGAGATATTAATGCAGCGCGTACGGTTCGTCCTTATTTTACGCCCCCCTCCCCTTTTTCATGCACCCCTACTACCCATTAAGCATTTAAAATGAGGGAAAACTTAACATCTCTCCTCTTTGGTTCCATGTGTTGAAATATTTTATTGTATTTCCCTAATTTTTCCTGAATATTTCTGGTCGTCTACTTGACCACTTGTTGTACGCCACTTTTATAAAGCAGCTTGAGCTGCATGTCTCAAATCAAGTTGAATTAAGTTTAACCGCATGATTTCACACATGTAATGTAATGATTTTATTTTAGGTTTTCATTTTTCTAAGTTCTTAGCTGTGTTATTGGTCTGTATTTGCGTTCATTGTTCTCAGACATTCTGCTGCGTGCGCAGTGGCATTACGCACGTTCATTTTTAACATTATACGCCATTTGCGACATCAAAACTTCATTTTTGTGTACGCAAGATTGTGTAACACTCGGTTACTCTGACATACATTGATCAATTTAGCTCCAGTTAAGAAGGGCACAAATCCACTAGTTAAGAAGGGCACTAAGAACACATCTGGGAAACTCTCTTATCTTAAGGCTCCCTCTTAGCTGAACTCTTCTTTGGAGCCTCCTTAACTCCTGAAGAACACTGTTAACTGGGAAATGTGGCCAAAGTCAATGCAAAGATATGAATACACGCGTGTATCGCCTCTTTGCATTGACTTTGAATGTAATCTGTTGTGAAAAATTCGTTTCGCGTCCAGTGTGCAAGCGGCTTAATAGCATTATTGTCACTTAGGTTTTATCGTTTTTAGTGGGGGAAAGGAATATAGCCGGATTGCTACGATCTCATACTGAGTTAAGACCACATATTGAAAGTAAATGTGTAACGTATCTTGCATTGTTGTCCATGCATGTTAATCCCAAAATTTTAAGCAGCAACAGAGTGTAATAATAGGAACACGCTATTCATCGTTTCTCTTCCCAATGATGCAGGCAGAAGAAATAAATGAGCAACCGTCGTATTTCATTCCAACTACATAAGTTTGAATGATATGACGTAGTTACGTTTTGAAATTCCATTCAAGTTCGCTAATCTTAATAATTTGCGAATGCCCTAGCTAGCTAGCCAACTCATATTCGTATTGTTTAATATAGACGTAAGAGGTGCAGAAAACATGCCTGAAGCAGCAAAGTAAAATGCAACATTAACGCATCATGCAGACATAGAACAGAGGCTTCTATATTCCAACATATTAAAGGTGAGGAGAGGAGCTCATTTGATTGGTGAGGATTTGATTCAGCTGGGTTATACCTGCTCAGGCCTTCTCTCCTCCCTCTTTCCCAGATGCGCCAGAAGGAGGGACAGAGGCGGTACAGAGGAGTACTTGCGCCAGGCTGCACCGGGCACGAAATTGCAACATATGCCTGGACACACCCCATGGGTGCGGCGCACCCCCCATTCGACGTGCCTGCGCCTGGTCTACAAATTTAGAGCCCCATATGGCCTAATGGTTCATAATACCAGGAGTCACTTAATAAATAGTCACTATTTATTTATTTAAATAGACACCTAAATAAAGTTTGTACCAGCGCCACTAAATTTATCGTGATATCTTTTTCAGTCGTGCTTGTAATATCTTTTGCGGGCTTGCTGACTTTTTTCTGCCTCAAGCCTGACTGGAGAGATCGAGAGAAGATCGAGCCCTGTTCTAGTATTCTTGTAGATGTTCACATCAAGTGGATTGCGCAATATTTGTCTAAGGGTCATATCTTGGGATGATGTCTGTTGACACACAGGCTCTCCACAGCCATATTGAACACATTTTATTTTATTTTTTTAACCAGCAATTATTAAAGGCAATTATTAAAGGCTTAATAATTTTTGGTGGCCTTTACATGACACAGCAAAGTAGATAAGTGTTTGTCAAACACGCTAGCAGTTTGTCTTGTTGTATGCTTATTGTACTGCTCTTATGGGTAAATAACAAGTAGTTGAGAGCCGTGCTGACATGTATATGATGAAAGGGATTTTTGACTTGATCTTTTGCAGGCTGACAAGCTGATCCAGAAGCTGAACTCCAAGAAGGATAACTCTGGAAAACTCTGGTTTTGATTCTTCTGTATTGCCAGCTTACTGTTGCAACAGTGTAGTGTAAGGCCCCAGATAATCTGCTTATGTTTATGTACAGCTGTGCATTTTAGAAGATAAGTACCACCTATGCTAGGTTTTATTTAAATATGGCTAGCTCTATGAGTATTTCTGAGTGTATTTTCTTTCTTTCTTTTTTTTTTTTGTTCATGTAATTTTCTACATTTTTTTTCGAACAAAAGTGAGAGTTCGTTAATGGCCGCTTTCTGGTTGTCTCATATAATATCTTGGGCACATTTCATCAGCCAATGAGACCGCGAGTGAAAGGTCATGGAATAGCAGTTCTGGTGCGAGCTAATCTAGTGGAAGAGTGTGGCCAGTTGGAGCTTGAGTGGAGTAATACGTGAAATATATTTGGTGCCTTAAACGCGACATATTCGCCCAAATAGTGATTTACTATTAGGGCAGAGTGTAGCGAGAAGTGCTTGTCAACTTCATTTTTTTCCTGAATTACTTCGGGTTCCGAGCGTGTAGCCTTGCTGTAGCTACGTTGTAGCCAGTGTGACATTTTATTTTTTTTATTTCCCGTGCCCCATTTGGCTAAAGACCTCTTCACTTTAGCGGTACTATTCTTACGGAATCTAGCAAAACAGTATGCGGTTTTAGGCAAGGTCCTTCGTGTATGTGAAGTCTGGGACGCTTGAAGATGCGTACGTCTGCCTGTTGTAGAAGCTAGTTGCTAACTCCGAAGACCGCGTCTTCCACTGGAGCTCGGCGGAATTCATTCGCCCAGGAATTGGGTTCTCGGAACTGCAGCGAGAAGAGCGTTAACCTGCAGCTCACACCACTACAAGGGATTCGTGAGTACTGTTAGTCACCGACCACCGAGTTGTATTCAACAAGCGAACAATTGGAAGTTCGTACATTGGAGAGTTACTGGATATCTGTGCACCAACTGGGCCCCAACGAAAGAAAAAAATCCAAGCGCTTGGTAATTACTATTTATGAGTGACTGGCCATATTAGAGGGTTTTGAGAGCCATCTAGAGGCTAGGTTACGTACCTGGGTTGGGAGTATCACTTCGAATAAGGCCATCTGTTTTCTCTGGCTAAGGTCAACTTTAGTGTGGTGACCCGACAGTTTTGTTTTCTCTAATTCTCGTTCAAACAGGTGCCTGTGTATTTTGGGATTATTAGTCATTTATTTTATTTTTGTCCATTTTTTCTTATTCGGGTACTACATTGCTGTACATTTTTATGAGTTGTTTTTTTTCTATTAAAATTTACAAGGCATTTGAGTCTTAAGCAGGCTCATTAACTTCAGTATTGTGTCTGGCAAGTTCGAGGCGATTCATTTCAGGCCTACCAAAGAAAACGTAGCCTCAGCACACAAAAACTTTGAAATGCCTACATTAATCGCGGAAATAGCAACAGAAAAATAATACCCCGCTACCGAAACTGCAAAAACCGCAACATAAACTGTTGACTCGTAGCATAAGACTATGAAACTGCAACATCTTCTCTCGCATCCGTCTTTGCCATTTACTGCACTCGCACGTACCGGCCCAGGCTGCTTTCAGAGATGGCGGAATCAGTCGTGTCTCCTTCGGTTGGTAAGTAAAACTTCCAAATATGACGTTATTGTTAATGCAAATGTTTAACAATGAATTGTAAGACGTAGCTGTTACATCCACATTCTCGTAAATTTGCTTATTTTAGCATGTCACCCTGCCGAAAATGAACGATGCACTGTCGATTTCGCTAAAGTCTTAAAGTTGCTAACTTGAGACTTTCTCGCTAAATCTGGCGACTTTCCAAATCGGGATTGTTTGTCCACTCAAGAGGTATGTATACGTCTTGAGAAAGTCGTCAAGTTGGCAACTCTAAGACTATAGCGAAATCGACAGTGCATCGTTCATTTTCGGCAGGGTGACATGCTAAAATAAGCGAATTTACGAGAATGTGGATGTAACAGCTACGTCTTACAATTCATTGTTAAACATCTGCATTAACAATAACGTCATATTTGGAAGTTTTACTTACCAACCGAAGGAGACACGCCTGATTCCGCTATCTCTGAAAGCAGCCTGGGCCGGTACGCGCAAGCGCAGTAAATGGCAAAGACGGATGCGAAAGAAGATGTTGCAGTTTCATAGTCTTATGGTACGAGTCAACAGTTTATGTTGCGGTTTTTGCAGTTTCGGTAGCGGGGTATTATTTTTCTGTTGCTATTTCTGCGATTAATGTAGGCATTTCAAAGTTTTTGTGTGCTGAGGCTACGTTTTCTTTGGTAGGCCTGCATTTGAATAAAGAAATGCATAGTTGAATGTATAGACGCGAATCGGTTAGATAAGGAGCTAAATAGGTTCTTAAGGTTAATGTGACGTTTAAGTTTAAAAAAAAAAGAGCATTCACTGCACAGTGATACAGCCTGGGTGATGGGGTAACAAAAAAAATACTCTTGGGAAAAAAAAAAAAATAACCTACTAAAACTTCATTGTTTTGAAAATAGAAACTGAGAATAAAACTAAATTGTTTGAGGACTCTGGAAACCTTGGTAGTTGGGTTTTGTGTATTTTTGTTTTTTTTGGTTGTGTGTGTAAATCAGACTAGGCATAACTAGTCATTTCTGGGGAATTACATTATATACCAGGTACCATTTGGTGTAGTAGTTCCACAGTGGAGGCACCGCGCTGGTTGTTGGTCAATTGGTTTCCTTGGATGGTAAATGAAAATGAATCACCACTGTTTACTTTTAACTTAATCTCTGCAGGGGTTATAATTCAAATAATTTTAGGAAGTATCAGCCATTCTACCATCAAACGCTGAGGACCCAGGATCCTGTTCCATTGCAAACACAGAGTGTAGCCCTTATTGAATATTGCTGACCCACGAAAATAGGGGTACATTTTGGAGGCACCGCTGGGATCTCAGACACTTCCTAATATATATATTTATTTTCTTTATTTTCTCTGGTGTTGTCTTGAAACATTCCACATTTAGCCACAGACTAAAATGGAGCTTTCTCAAGTTGTTGCATGGTGCCAGAAAGCGCAGATTAGCCTTAACCGAGCCATTGTACTAGTTGATGCTCCTCTTGATGTAAGTGATGAGGCTATCACTAAGGTCTTAGACACAGTGAAAGTTTTTGGGCGAACCAAAATCAGTGGTCGGAGAGGGGACACCACTGGCACCCATTTATTCATATTAGTGGAGACCAGCACCGATTTAACTCCTGACCTCGTACCTCCTCAAATAGGAATTGCGGGAGAAGCTGGGCCCTGGACTGTGAAATTAGTTGACAGTCTAGTTTCTCCAGAGCCCACCTCTGGTGATGTAGCATTCCATAGAAAGCTTATGTCATTATCACAACAGGAAGGCAAATCTATGGATGACGTTAGAGCCATTTCCTCAGTCAGTCAGTCCCCCAGACCCGATTTGAATGTGGAGTTGTTTGACGCGATAGGCAGACTAGTAGATAAATGCAACCAAGTGTCTACTGATGGGCCTAGCTACCGAAAACTGAGGTTGTTCTCGGGAGTGAAACCTGTACCAGCAGGGGAAGAAGAATACGATCCTTGGATGGAGCAGGCTACTCAGATGATTAGTGAGTGGCAGTGTTCTGAGGCAGCTAAGAAGCAGCGCATCACTGAGAGTTTGAGAGGGCCCGCTGCAGACATTGTCAGGTTCTTGAAAATAAGCAATCCGTCTGCCACTGCAACTGATTACTTATCTGCTCTGGATATTACGTACGGCACTACTGAGAGTGGGCCTGACCTTATGGCACAGTTTCGTCATACTTACCAAGAAGAGGGAGAAAAACTTTCTGCTTTCTTATATCGTTTGGATAAGCTGCTTCACAGAGCTCTGCTCAAGGGAGGAATTGACGCTCAAGGCATGAATAAGGCGCGCATGGAACAGCTGGTAAAGGGTGCACTCGTAAACGACATGGGGGCCCTACGTGTGCGCATGATCCACATGGCACGCGATCCTCCTTCTTATTCAGAGCTAATGAGGGAGGTTAGAGAGGAAGAGAATTGGATTAGTGCTCGACAGAGTGCGAAACCAGCTGCTAAGGTTTCCACTACAACTGTACCTCAGATGTCTGTGCATCCCGAATTTGATAGTCTGAAGCGTGAGGTGCGGGAGCTGTCGGCAAATGTGTCCAAACTGTTGACTGTGGCCTCAGCTACTTCAAATCCTGAAAGGTCATCAACCCCGACAAGGCCAGACATCAGGATATCAACCACTGCTGCCAGTGGTGCACCCCCAAGGACAAAGACCCCTAGACCGGCTCGACCAGGTATTTTTTGTTACAAATGTGGCGAGGATGGGCACACTAGGAGGGAATGTCAGGGCTCTGAGGACTTGAGGAAGGTAAATCAAAAGCTGATACAGAATCGGCAGCAGGAAAACTGCTCAGGAGACCTGTGAAGGAACAGCATGGGGCTCCAATTGACACACGTTCCACCCAATGCTTACCATTCAAAGAGTCTGGCTTGCCAGAAGGCTTAGTTGGACCGCCCTCTATTGTACCTGTGCAAATAGAAGGGGTTTATTCTAGAGCTTTAATCGACAGTGGATCCCAAGTGACCATGTTATATCGTAGTTTTTATGACACTTATCTTACACATCTGCCCCTTCAGCCACTTAGTGCTCTTGAAGTGTGGGGTATGAGCTTTAACCAATACCCCTATGACGGGTTTCTGGTCCTCAAGCTAGAGTTCCCAAAAGCTGTTGCCGGAGTGTCCCAAAGCATGGAGACTGTGGCCTTAGTGTGTCCAGACCCCACCAAAACTAATAATGAAGCTCTTGTTGTTGGGACGAACACTAGTCTGGTGGGCAGAATGTTTGAATCGTGTAAAGAGCAGTTTGGAGATTCGTTCCTTCGCACATTAAGCATTCATCCAGTCTTGAAAGAAGCTTATGAGAACGTTAGCCGGACAACCTTTTCCTCAGAGGAAACCGATAAACACGGAACTGTATGGTTTACTCAGCGCAGGCCCCTTACCCTTAAACCTGGGCAATCACTAGAAGTTTTTGGTATCCCAAGATTTCCTGGTGAGGTAATTGATGATCTAGTGCTTCTAGAGCAACCCCTAGACACATTTTCTCTTGAAGAGTTTCAGGTTAGACCTGAAGTCCACTCTGCCTCAGAAGTGTCTAGTAAACGAATCATTGTAACAGTCAGAAACATGTCTACCAGGGAATTATCCTTGAAACGGGGGACACCTCTTGCTCGCATTTCCCCTGTAACTCTAGTGCCGCCGCTAACTTCATGTAGTGACAGAGACTCACCCGACGCCTTGTCCCCTGCCTCTTTTGACTTTGGCGACTCCCCTATTCCCACTGATGCCAAGCACCGCCTCTGTGAGAAAATGTTGGAGAGGAAAGAAGTATTCTCATCCCATGAGTGGGATGTTGGGTGCTCAAAAAGCACTACACATAGCATACGTCTGAAAGACGAAACCCCTTTTCGAGAGCGATCCCGTCGTCTTCCGCCTGCTGACATGGAGGATGTGCGAAAACACCTACAGGAACTACAGTGATAATGGTATTATCACTGAGTCTAGGAGTCCTTACGCTTCTCCAATTCTAGTTGTGCGGAAAAAGAATGGGAAAGTGCGAATGTGTGTGGATTATAGGACTCTCAACAAAAGAACTATACCAGATCAGTACACTGTCCCACGTGTGGAAGATGCTCTTCATTGTCTCTCAGGAAGCAAGTGGTTCTCTGTGCTGGATTTGAAGAGCGGATATTATAAAATCCCCATGAGCGATAATGACAAGGATAAAACTGCTTTCATTTGTCCCCTAGGCTTTTACCAGTTTGAGAGAATGCCACAGGGCATTTGCGGAGCCCCCGCCACTTTTCAAAGGATTATGGAAAGAACTGTGGGGGACATGAACTTTCTTGAAGTTTTGGTTTACCTTGATGATGTGATTGTTTTTGGACGAACGATCGAAGAACATGAAGTAAGACTACTTAAGGTTCTTGACCGGTTGAGAGACGAAGGTTTAAAATTATCACTTGATAAGTGCCAGTTTGGCCGGACCTCCGTCACTTACGTCGGGCACATTGTGTCTCAAGACGGCATAGCAACTGATCCGTCAAAGATTGAGGCAGTTGTCTCTTGGCCACAACCCAAAACCGTCACTGAGCTACGGTCGTTCTTAGGATTTTGCGGGTATTACCGCCGATTTGTGAAGGACTTTTCCAAATTGTGTCGCCCTCTTAACGAGCTTCTCAAAGGCTATCCTCCTCGGGCTAAGTCAAGCAAAGCTACCAACCTGTCCAGAGCCCAGCCGTATTTCAGGCTCTCTGAGTCATTTGGAGCTCGCTGGAGTGATAAGTGTGAAAGTTCTTTCCAAGAGCTTAAAACACGCATGACACAGGCTCCCGTGTTGGCATTTGCGGACCCCCAAAAGCCGTACATATTACATGTGGATGCTAGCATGGACGGACTTGGAGGTGTGTTATACCAAGAGTGCGAGTCTGGACAGCGTCCTGTTGCATTCATCAGCCGAAGCCTGTCTGTTTCTGAGAGAAACTACCCAGTTCATAAACTGGAGTTTTTAGCTCTGAAGTGGGCGGTGGTGGACCGACTGCACGAATATCTCTATGGGGCTACCTTTAAAGTTCGCACAGATAACAACCCACTCACGTATATATTGACCTCAGCAAAACTGGATGCCACGGGCCACCGATGGCTATCAGCCTTGTCGACCTATGACTTCAGCTTGAAGTACAGGCCCGGGCAGAGACACATCGATGCAGATTATCTGTCTAGGCGTCCTCACTCCAGTCTATCCCCTGAAGATGACTGGAAAGAGATCCCAGTCCCTGGAGTGCGAGCTCTCTGCAAAGCTGTGTCCCCAGGGAAAAGGGAGGCTCATTTCCCTTTCTCATGTGTTGCTGCACAGGTTGGAGCACATGCATCTGCTGTCCCAAAGGCTTATTGTTGCCCTATTGCTGTAGTAGCTGAACAAGTACCAAAGTTCAGCTCTAGCGAGATCCAAATGGCTCAGCAAACTGATCCCTGTTTAGGTGCCGTGTGGCTGGCTGTTAGTCAGTGCCAACCAGCTAGTAGCCTTCAGATGAACCATCCAGATCTTAGACTCTTAAAGAAAGAGTGGGCCAAACTGTCAGTTAAGGAAGGCTTGCTGTACAGAACCACTAAACAATCTAATCAGCGTTGTAGGCAGCAACTTGTGCTGCCCACTTCATTTCATAGGTTTGTTTTAAAATCACTACATGATCAGAACGGGCACTTAGGGTTTGACAAAACCTACGCATTAGTGCGTGACAGATTTTTCTGGCCCCATATGAAGCTTGATGTGGAGGCCTATTGCAAGTCATGTGAACGTTGCATAAAACGAAAAACACTGCCCCAAAGAGCTGCTCCTCTGTCCCACTTGCAGAGCTCAGAACCTATGGACTTGGTGTGTATCGATTTCCTTTCAATTGAGCCAGACTCCCACAATGTGTGCAATGTGTTAGTAGTCACAGACCATTTCACACGGTATGCCCAGGCCTTCCCTACTAGGGACCAGAAGGCACTAACGGTGGCAAAAACTTTATGGGAGAAATATTTCATTCATTATGGTTTACCAACACGCATACACTCAGACCAAGGGAGAGACTTTGAAAGTCGGCTAGTGAAGGAAATGCTTACTATTTTGGGAGTTAAGAAGTCTCGTACCTCGCCCTATCATCCTCAGGGGGATCCTCAGCCTGAGAGGTTCAACCGAACCTTATTAGACATGTTAGGCACACTGGAGCCCAGCCAAAAGTCCAAATGGAGCCAGCACATATCACACCTAGTGCATGCCTACAATTGTACCTCAAATGAGGCCACTGGGTACTCGCCCTATTTTCTTATGTTTGGGAGGGAGGCCAGACTACCGGTAGATGTCTGTTTTGGGGTGTCTGCTGATGCCACAACAGTTGCTTCTTATACAAAGTATGTTTCAAGAATGAAACAAGAACTGCAAGCAGCATACCAGTTGGCGCGATCTGCCTCAAGTAAGATGAATGAATATAACAAAGGCAGATATGATCAAAAGGTGCGCTATCATAGCCTCAATCCAGGAGACAGAGTGCTTATTCGAAATCTTGGCTTAAAGGGAAAACAAAAACTTGCAGATCGCTGGAGCCAATGCCCTTACATTGTTGACAGCCAAATGTCAGACCTCCCAGTATATCGACTTAGGTCTATTGACGACAATGGCCCCGTCAAAGTGATGCATCGCAACCACATCTTACCGTTGGGACAAGAAGTCAGAATTGGTCTACCAGCGGAACCTGTGCCTTCTCCTTCATCAAGGGCACTTCGACGCAGGAAAACTGAGAAAAACAACATTCAGGAGGCACAGAAATCAAGCACCCTGGAGGGTCCAGCTTTGAGTGACCAGAGTCTTTCAGATTCAGAATCTGAATATGGAAGCTATTTTGAGGATGTGGTCAATTTTGCCCCTCAAGTGACCCAGATGTCTGAGCGAGTTGCTGGAGAGGAAGTGCAGGAGGTCACCGCGCCAGTTACAGTGGAGTCACCAGTTACGTCAGACCTACAGCAATCCACTCCATTGAGGTCAGCACTGATGGAAGACCCGCCTACTCTAACAGGTGAAAGATTTGAGGTTGCAGAGCCGGAGGGTACTAATGACGATACCTGTTCTCCTGACAATTTTGACTCTGTATACCCAGTCACTGTGCCAATAGAAGTGCGACGGTCTGATAGAGCAAGAAAAGTAACTGAACGGTTCTCTTATGCAAAGCTGGGAGAGCCAGATCAACAGGCTGAAGAAATAAAAAGACCTACAGTTATTAACTCAGCAAAGTCAGACACACAGCCTTTACCTGAACATAACTATGTTTCTCATGCAGGGTGGTTTTGTGCAAGAACGGTTGCTGTTTTGATGTCAGATTCCATGTGCATTCGTCCAGCCACTTCATACCCGCACAGGTCAATTGTGTCATGTATGGGCATCCCGAGCCGAAAACCTGTATGTTAATGTATGTTAGGAGGGGTAGAGTACTTGCTGTGATGACTCATTTTATATTGAGCTGCCCAGCATGGGGGCATGCTGGATATTTGGTGGGGGGAGTGTGTAAGGCCCCAGATAATCTGCTTATGTTTATGTACAGCTGTGCATTTTAGAAGATAAGTACCACCTATGCTAGGTTTTATTTAAATATGGCTAGCTCTATGAGTATTTCTGAGTGTATTTTCTTTCTTTCTTTTTTTTTTTTTTTGTTCATGTAATTTTCTACATTTTTTTTTCTAACAAAAGTGAGAGTTCGTTAATGGCCGCTTTCTGGTTGTCTCATATAATATCTTGGGCACATTTCATCAGCCAATGAGACCGCGAGTGAAAGGTCATGGAATAGCAGTTCTGGTGCGAGCTAATCTAGTGGAAGAGTGTGGCCAGTTGGAGCTTGAGTGGAGTAATACGTGAAATATATTTGGTGCCTTAAACGCGACATATTCGCCCAAATAGTGATTTACTATTTGGGCAGAGTGTAGCGAGAAGTGCTTGTCAACTTCATTTTTTTCCTGAATTACTTCGGGTTCCGAGCGTGTAGCCTTGCTGTAGCTACGTTGTAGCCAGTGTGACATTTTATTTTTTTTATTTCCCGTGCCCCATTTGGCTAAAGACCTCTTCACTTTAGCGGTACTATTCTTACGGAATCTAGCAAAACAGTATGCGGTTTTAGGCAAGGTCCTTCGTGTATGTGAAGTCTGGGACGCTTGAAGATGCGTACGTCTGCCTGTTGTAGAAGCTAGTTGCTAACTCCGAAGACCGCGTCTTCCACTGGAGCTCGGCGGAATTCATTCGCCCAGGAATTGGGTTCTCGGAACTGCAGCGAGAAGAGCGTTAACCTGCAGCTCACACCACTACAAGGGATTCGTGAGTACTGTTAGTCACCGACCACCGAGTTGTATTCAACAAGCGAACAATTGGAAGTTCGTACATTGGAGAGTTACTGGATATCTGTGCACCAACTGGGCCCCAACGAAAGAAAAAAATCCAAGCGCTTGGTAATTACTATTTATGAGTGACTGGCCATATTAGAGGGTTTTGAGAGCCATCTAGAGGCTAGGTTACGTACCTGGGTTGGGAGTATCACTTCGAATAAGGCCATCTGTTTTCTCTGGCTAAGGTCAACTTTAGTGTGGTGACCCGACAGTTTTGTTTTCTCTAATTCTCGTTCAAACAGGTGCCTGTGTATTTTGGGATTATTAGTCATTTATTTTATTTTTGTCCATTTTTTCTTATTCGGGTACTACATTGCTGTACATTTTTATGAGTTGTTTTTTTTCTATTAGAATTTACAAGGCATTTGAGTCTTAAGCAGGCTCATTAACTTCAGTATTGTGTCTGGCAAGTTCGAGGCGATTCATTTCAGGCCTACCAAAGAAAACGTAGCCTCAGCACACAAAAACTTTGAAATGCCTACATTAATCGCGGAAATAGCAACAGAAAAATAATACCCCGCTACCGAAACTGCAAAAACCGCAACATAAACTGTTGACTCGTAGCATAAGACTATGAAACTGCAACATCTTCTCTCGCATCCGTCTTTGCCATTTACTGCACTCGCACGTACCGGCCCAGGCTGCTTTCAGAGATGGCGGAATCAGTCGTGTCTCCTTCGGTTGGTAAGTAAAACTTCCAAATATGACGTTATTGTTAATGCAAATGTTTAACAATGAATTGTAAGACGTAGCTGTTACATCCACATTCTCGTAAATTCGCTTATTTTAGCATGTCACCCTGCCGAAAATGAACGATGCACTATCGATTTCGCTATAGTCTTAGAGTTGCCAACTTGAGACTTTCTCGCTAAATCTGGCGACTTTCCAAATCGGGATTGTTTGTCCACTCAAGAGGTATGTATACGTCTTGAGAAAGTCGTCAAGTTGGCAACTCTAAGACTATAGCGAAATCGACAGTGCATCGTTCATTTTCGGCAGGGTGACATGCTAAAATAAGCGAATTTACGAGAATGTGGATGTAACAGCTACGTCTTACAATTCATTGTTAAACATCTGCATTAACAATAACGTCATATTTGGAAGTTTTACTTACCAACCGAAGGAGACACGCCTGATTCCGCTATCTCTGAAAGCAGCCTGGGCCGGTACGCGCAAGCGCAGTAAATGGCAAAGACGGATGCGAAAGAAGATGTTGCAGTTTCATAGTCTTATGGTACGAGTCAACAGTTTATGTTGCGGTTTTTGCAGTTTCGGTAGCGGGGTATTATTTTTCTGTTGCTATTTCCGCGATTAATGTAGGCATTTCAAAGTTTTTGTGTGCTGAGGCTACGTTTTCTTTGGTAGGCCTGCATTTGAATAAAGAAATGCATAGTTGAATGTATAGACGCGAATCGGTTAGATAAGGAGCTAAATAGGTTCTTAAGGTTAATGTGACGTTTAAGTTTAAAAAAAAAAAGAGCATTCACTGCACAGTGATACAGCCTGGGTGATGGGGTAACAAAAAAAATACTCTTGGGAAAAAAAAAAAAATAACCTACTAAAACTTCATTGTTTTGAAAATAGAAACTGAGAATAAAACTAAATTGTTTGAGGACTCTGGAAACCTTGGTAGTTGGGTTTTGTGTATTTTTGTTTTTTTTGGTTGTGTGTGTAAATCAGACTAGGCATAACTAGTCATTTCTGGGGAATTACATTATATACCAGGTACCATTTGGTGTAGTAGTTCCACAGTGGAGGCACCGCGCTGGTTGTTGGTCAATTGGTTTCCTTGGATGGTAAATGAAAATGAATCACCACTGTTTACTTTTAACTTAATCTCTGCAGGGGTTATAATTCAAATAATTTTAGGAAGTATCAGCCATTCTACCATCAAACGCTGAGGACCCAGGATCCTGTTCCATTGCAAACACAGAGTGTAGCCCTTATTGAATATTGCTGACCCACGAAAATAGGGGTACATTTTGGAGGCACCGCTGGGATCTCAGACACTTCCTAATATATATATTTATTTTCTTTATTTTCTCTGGTGTTGTCTTGAAACATTCCACATTTAGCCACAGACTAAAATGGAGCTTTCTCAAGTTGTTGCATGGTGCCAGAAAGCGCAGATTAGCCTTAACCGAGCCATTGTACTAGTTGATGCTCCTCTTGATGTAAGTGATGAGGCTATCACTAAGGTCTTAGACACAGTGAAAGTTTTTGGGCGAACCAAAATCAGTGGTCGGAGAGGGGACACCACTGGCACCCATTTATTCATATTAGTGGAGACCAGCACCGATTTAACTCCTGACCTCGTACCTCCTCAAATAGGAATTGCGGGAGAAGCTGGGCCCTGGACTGTGAAATTAGTTGACAGTCTAGTTTCTCCAGAGCCCACCTCTGGTGATGTAGCATTCCATAGAAAGCTTATGTCATTATCACAACAGGAAGGCAAATCTATGGATGACGTTAGAGCCATTTCCTCAGTCAGTCAGTCCCCCAGACCCGATTTGAATGTGGAGTTGTTTGACGCGATAGGCAGACTAGTAGATAAATGCAACCAAGTGTCTACTGATGGGCCTAGCTACCGAAAACTGAGGTTGTTCTCGGGAGTGAAACCTGTACCAGCAGGGGAAGAAGAATACGATCCTTGGATGGAGCAGGCTACTCAGATGATTAGTGAGTGGCAGTGTTCTGAGGCAGCTAAGAAGCAGCGCATCACTGAGAGTTTGAGAGGGCCCGCTGCAGACATTGTCAGGTTCTTGAAAATAAGCAATCCGTCTGCCACTGCAACTGATTACTTATCTGCTCTGGATATTACGTACGGCACTACTGAGAGTGGGCCTGACCTTATGGCACAGTTTCGTCATACTTACCAAGAAGAGGGAGAAAAACTTTCTGCTTTCTTATATCGTTTGGATAAGCTGCTTCACAGAGCTCTGCTCAAGGGAGGAATTGACGCTCAAGGCATGAATAAGGCGCGCATGGAACAGCTGGTAAAGGGTGCACTCGTAAACGACATGGGGGCCCTACGTGTGCGCATGATCCACATGGCACGCGATCCTCCTTCTTTTTCAGAGCTAATGAGGGAGGTTAGAGAGGAAGAGAATTGGATTAGTGCTCGACAGAGTGCGAAACCAGCTGCTAAGGTTTCCACTACAACTGTACCTCAGATGTCTGTGCATCCCGAATTTGATAGTCTGAAGCGTGAGGTGCGGGAGCTGTCGGCAAATGTGTCCAAACTGTTGACTGTGGCCTCAGCTACTTCAAATCCTGAAAGGTCATCAACCCCGACAAGGCCAGAGATCAGGATATCAACCACTGCTGCCAGTGGTGCACCCCCAAGGACAAAGACCCCTAGACCGGCTCGACCAGGTATTTTTTGTTACAAATGTGGCGAGGATGGGCACACTAGGAGGGAATGTCAGGGCTCTGAGGACTTGAGGAAGGTAAATCAAAAGCTGATACAGAATCGGCAGCAGGAAAACTGCTCAGGAGACCTGTGAAGGAACAGCATGGGGCTCCAATTGACACACGTTCCACCCAATGCTTACCATTCAAAGAGTCTGGCTTGCCAGAAGGCTTAGTTGGACCGCCCTCTATTGTACCTGTGCAAATAGAAGGGGTTTATTCTAGAGCTTTAATCGACAGTGGATCCCAAGTGACCATGTTATATCGTAGTTTTTATGACACTTATCTTACACATCTGCCCCTTCAGCCACTTAGTGCTCTTGAAGTGTGGGGTATGAGCTTTAACCAATACCCCTATGAGGGGTTTCTGGTCCTCAAGCTAGAGTTCCCAAAAGCTGTTGCCGGAGTGTCCCAAAGCATGGAGACTGTGGCCTTAGTGTGTCCAGACCCCACCAAAACTAATAATGAAGCTCTTGTTGTTGGGACGAACACTAGTCTGGTGGGCAGAATGTTTGAATCGTGTAAAGAGCAGTTTGGAGATTCGTTCCTTCGCACATTAAGCATTCATCCAGTCTTGAAAGAAGCTTATGAGAACGTTAGCCGGACAACCTTTTCCTCAGAGGAAACCGATAAACACGGAACTGTATGGTTTACTCAGCGCAGGCCCCTTACCCTTAAACCTGGGCAATCACTAGAAGTTTTTGGTATCCCAAGATTTCCTGGTGAGGTAATTGATGATCTAGTGCTTCTAGAGCAACCCCTAGACACATTTTCTCTTGAAGAGTTTCAGGTTAGACCTGAAGTCCACTCTGCCTCAGAAGTGTCTAGTAAACGAATCATTGTAACAGTCAGAAACATGTCTACCAGGGAATTATCCTTGAAACGGGGGACACCTCTTGCTCGCATTTCCCCTGTAACTCTAGTGCCGCCGCTAACTTCATGTAGTGACAGAGACTCACCCGACGCCTTGTCCCCTGCCTCTTTTGACTTTGGCGATTCCCCTATTCCCACTGATGCCAAGCACCGCCTCTGTGAGAAAATGTTGGAGAGGAAAGAAGTATTCTCATCCCATGAGTGGGATGTTGGGTGCTCAAAAAGCACTACACATAGCATACGTCTGAAAGACGAAACCCCTTTTCGAGAGCGATCCCGTCGTCTTCCGCCTGCTGACATGGAGGATGTGCGAAAACACCTACAGGAACTACAGTGATAATGGTATTATCACTGAGTCTAGGAGTCCTTACGCTTCTCCAATTGTAGTTGTGCGGAAAAAGAATGGGAAAGTGCGAATGTGTGTGGATTATAGGACTCTCAACAAAAGAACTATACCAGATCAGTACACTGTCCCACGTGTGGAAGATGCTCTTCATTGTCTCTCAGGAAGCAAGTGGTTCTCTGTGCTGGATTTGAAGAGCGGATATTATAAAATCCCCATGAGCGATAATGACAAGGATAAAACTGCTTTCATTTGTCCCCTAGGCTTTTACCAGTTTGAGAGAATGCCACAGGGCATTTGCGGAGCCCCCGCCACTTTTCAAAGGATTATGGAAAGAACTGTGGGGGACATGAACTTTCTTGAAGTTTTGGTTTACCTTGATGATGTGATTGTTTTTGGACGAACGATCGAAGAACATGAAGTAAGACTACTTAAGGTTCTTGACCGGTTGAGAGACGAAGGTTTAAAATTATCACTTGATAAGTGCCAGTTTGGCCGGACCTCCGTCACTTACGTCGGGCACATTGTGTCTCAAGACGGCATAGCAACTGATCCGTCAAAGATTGAGGCAGTTGTCTCTTGGCCACAACCCAAAACCGTCACTGAGCTACGGTCGTTCTTAGGATTTTGCGGGTATTACCGCCGATTTGTGAAGGACTTTTCCAAATTGTGTCGCCCTCTTAACGAGCTTCTCAAAGGCTATCCTCCTCGGGCCAAGTCAAGCAAAGCTACCAACCTGTCCAGAGCCCAGCCGTATTTCAGGCTCTCTGAGTCATTTGGAGCTCGCTGGAGTGATAAGTGTGAAAGTTCTTTCCAAGAGCTTAAAACACGCATGACACAGGCTCCCGTGTTGGCATTTGCGGACCCCCAAAAGCCGTACATATTACATGTGGATGCTAGCATGGACGGACTTGGAGGTGTGTTATACCAAGAGTGCGAGTCTGGACAGCGTCCTGTTGCATTCATCAGCCGAAGCCTGTCTGTTTCTGAGAGAAACTACCCAGTTCATAAACTGGAGTTTTTAGCTCTGAAGTGGGCGGTGGTGGACCGACTGCACGAATATCTCTATGGGGCTACCTTTAAAGTTCGCACAGATAACAACCCACTCACGTATATATTGACCTCAGCAAAACTGGATGCCACGGGCCACCGATGGCTATCAGCCTTGTCGACCTATGACTTCAGCTTGAAGTACAGGCCCGGGCAGAGACACATCGATGCAGATTATCTGTCTAGGCGTCCTCACTCCAGTCTATCCCCTGAAGATGACTGGAAAGAGATCCCAGTCCCTGGAGTGCGAGCTCTCTGCAAAGCTGTGTCCCCAGGGAAAAGGGAGGCTCATTTCCCTTTCTCATGTGTTGCTGCACAGGTTGGAGCACATGCATCTGCTGTCCCAAAGGCTTATTGTTGCCCTATTGCTGTAGTAGCTGAACAAGTACCAAAGTTCAGCTCTAGCGAGATCCAAATGGCTCAGCAAACTGATCCCTGTTTAGGTGCCGTGTGGCTGGCTGTTAGTCAGTGCCAACCAGCTAGTAGCCTTCAGATGAACCATCCAGATCTTAGACTCTTAAAGAAAGAGTGGGCCAAACTGTCAGTTAAGGAAGGCTTGCTGTACAGAACCACTAAACAATCTAATCAGCGTTGTAGGCAGCAACTTGTGCTGCCCACTTCATTTCATAGGTTTGTTTTAAAATCACTACATGATCAGAACGGGCACTTAGGGTTTGACAAAACCTACGCATTAGTGCGTGACAGATTTTTCTGGCCCCATATGAAGCTTGATGTGGAGGCCTATTGCAAGTCATGTGAACGTTGCATAAAACGAAAAACACTGCCCCAAAGAGCTGCTCCTCTGTCCCACTTGCAGAGCTCAGAACCTATGGACTTGGTGTGTATCGATTTCCTTTCAATTGAGCCAGACTCCCACAATGTGTGCAATGTGTTAGTAGTCACAGACCATTTCACACGGTATGCCCAGGCCTTCCCTACTAGGGACCAGAAGGCACTAACGGTGGCAAAAACTTTATGGGAGAAATATTTCATTCATTATGGTTTACCAACACGCATACACTCAGACCAAGGGAGAGACTTTGAAAGTCGGCTAGTGAAGGAAATGCTTACTATTTTGGGAGTTAAGAAGTCTCGTACCTCGCCCTATCATCCTCAGGGGGATCCTCAGCCTGAGAGGTTCAACCGAACCTTATTAGACATGTTAGGCACACTGGAGCCCAGCCAAAAGTCCAAATGGAGCCAGCACATATCACACCTAGTGCATGCCTACAATTGTACCTCAAATGAGGCCACTGGGTACTCGCCCTATTTTCTTATGTTTGGGAGGGAGGCCAGACTACCGGTAGATGTCTGTTTTGGGGTGTCTGCTGATGCCACAACAGTTGCTTCTTATACAAAGTATGTTTCAAGAATGAAACAAGAACTGCAAGCAGCATACCAGTTGGCGCGATCTGCCTCAAGTAAGATGAATGAATATAACAAAGGCAGATATGATCAAAAGGTGCGCTATCATAGCCTCAATCCAGGAGACAGAGTGCTTATTCGAAATCTTGGCTTAAAGGGAAAACAAAAACTTGCAGATCGCTGGAGCCAATGCCCTTACATTGTTGACAGCCAAATGTCAGACCTCCCAGTATATCGACTTAGGTCTATTGACGACAATGGCCCCGTCAAAGTGATGCATCGCAACCACATCTTACCGTTGGGACAAGAAGTCAGAATTGGTCTACCAGCGGAACCTGTGCCTTCTCCTTCATCAAGGGCACTTCGACGCAGGAAAACTGAGAAAAACAACATTCAGGAGGCACAGAAATCAAGCACCCTGGAGGGTCCAGCTTTGAGTGACCAGAGTCTTTCAGATTCAGAATCTGAATATGGAAGCTATTTTGAGGATGTGGTCAATTTTGCCCCTCAAGTGACCCAGATGTCTGAGCGAGTTGCTGGAGAGGAAGTGCAGGAGGTCACCGCGCCAGTTACAGTGGAGTCACCAGTTACGTCAGACCTACAGCAATCCACTCCATTGAGGTCAGCACTGATGGAAGACCCGCCTACTCTAACAGGTGAAAGATTTGAGGTTGCAGAGCCGGAGGGTACTAATGACGATACCTGTTCTCCTGACAATTTTGACTCTGTATACCCAGTCACTGTGCCAATAGAAGTGCGACGGTCTGATAGAGCAAGAAAAGTAACTGAACGGTTCTCTTATGCAAAGCTGGGAGAGCCAGATCAACAGGCTGAAGAAATAAAAAGACCTACAGTTATTAACTCAGCAAAGTCAGACACACAGCCTTTACCTGAACATAACTATGTTTCTCATGCAGGGTGGTTTTGTGCAAGAACGGTTGCTGTTTTGATGTCAGATTCCATGTGCATTCGTCCAGCCACTTCATACCCGCACAGGTCAATTGTGTCATGTATGGGCATCCCGAGCCGAAAACCTGTATGTTAATGTATGTTAGGAGGGGTAGAGTACTTGCTGTGATGACTCATTTTATATTGAGCTGCCCAGCATGGGGGCATGCTGGATATTTGGTGGGGGGAGTGTGTAAGGCCCCAGATAATCTGCTTATGTTTATGTACAGCTGTGCATTTTAGAAGATAAGTACCACCTATGCTAGGTTTTATTTAAATATGGCTAGCTCTATGAGTATTTCTGAGTGTATTTTCTTTCTTTCTTTTTTTTTTTTTTTTTGTTCATGTAATTTTCTACATTTTTTTTTCGAACAAAAGTGAGAGTTCGTTAATGGCCGCTTTCTGGTTGTCTCATATAATATCTTGGGCACATTTCATCTGCCAATGAGACCGCGAGTGAAAGGTCATGGAATAGCAGTTCTGGTGCGAGCTAATCTAGTGGAAGAGTGTGGCCAGTTGGAGCTTGAGTGGAGTAATACGTGAAATATATTTGGTGCCTTAAACGCGACATATTCGCCCAAATAGTGATTTACTATTTGGGCAGAGTGTAGCGAGAAGTGCTTGTCAACTTCATTTTTTTCCTGAATTACTTCGGGTTCCGAGCGTGTAGCCTTGCTGTAGCTACGTTGTAGCCAGTGTGACATTTTATTTTTTTTATTTCCCGTGCCCCATTTGGCTAAAGACCTCTTCACTTTAGCGGTACTATTCTTACGGAATCTAGCAAAACAGTATGCGGTTTTAGGCAAGGTCCTTCGTGTATGTGAAGTCTGGGACGCTTGAAGATGCGTACGTCTGCCTGTTGTAGAAGCTAGTTGCTAACTCCGAAGACCGCGTCTTCCACTGGAGCTCGGCGGAATTCATTCGCCCAGGAATTGGGTTCTCGGAACTGCAGCGAGAAGAGCGTTAACCTGCAGCTCACACCACTACAAGGGATTCGTGAGTACTGTTAGTCACCGACCACCGAGTTGTATTCAACAAGCGAACAATTGGAAGTTCGTACATTGGAGAGTTACTGGATATCTGTGCACCAACTGGGCCCCAACGAAAGAAAAAAATCCAAGCGCTTGGTAATTACTATTTATGAGTGACTGGCCATATTAGAGGGTTTTGAGAGCCATCTAGAGGCTAGGTTACGTACCTGGGTTGGGAGTATCACTTCGAATAAGGCCATCTGTTTTCTCTGGCTAAGGTCAACTTTAGTGTGGTGACCCGACAGTTTTGTTTTCTCTAATTCTCGTTCAAACAGGTGCCTGTGTATTTTGGGATTATTAGTCATTTATTTTATTTTTGTCCATTTTTTCTTATTCGGGTACTACATTGCTGTACATTTTTATGAGTTGTTTTTTTTCTATTAGAATTTACAAGGCATTTGAGTCTTAAGCAGGCTCATTAACTTCAGTATTGTGTCTGGCAAGTTCGAGGCGATTCATTTCAGGCCTACCAAAGAAAACGTAGCCTCAGCACACAAAAACTTTGAAATGCCTACATTAATCGCGGAAATAGCAACAGAAAAATAATACCCCGCTACCGAAACTGCAAAAACCGCAACATAAACTGTTGACTCGTAGCATAAGACTATGAAACTGCAACATCTTCTCTCGCATCCGTCTTTGCCATTTACTGCACTCGCACGTACCGGCCCAGGCTGCTTTCAGAGATGGCGGAATCAGTCGTGTCTCCTTCGGTTGGTAAGTAAAACTTCCAAATATGACGTTATTGTTAATGCAAATGTTTAACAATGAATTGTAAGACGTAGCTGTTACATCCACATTCTCGTAAATTCGCTTATTTTAGCATGTCACCCTGCCGAAAATGAACGATGCACTATCGATTTCGCTATAGTCTTAGAGTTGCCAACTTGAGACTTTCTCGCTAAATCTGGCGACTTTCCAAATCGGGATTGTTTGTCCACTCAAGAGGTATGTATACGTCTTGAGAAAGTCGTCAAGTTGGCAACTCTAAGACTATAGCGAAATCGACAGTGCATCGTTCATTTTCGGTTACAGTAGAATAAAGGAGTTTATCTTTGATGTGGGTTGTTTGCATGGATCTTCTCAGTAAAAATCTAAAGGTGTTGTCACTCAAGTTAATTTTTGGAGCAGATTGTCACACTTATTCACTTTCATGTTTTTATTATTTTGGAATTTGAGGACTAGAAGTGTGCTGGCTGGACAAATTCCATGTGGAGATGTGCTCCAATGATGAACTTGAATTCGCGAGACAGCCACTCACAGAAATTTTACTGATTACTTAAATACTTTTACAGTATTTATAAGGCTGTCACATGCTTTCCCTCGTATTTTCAAAGATGTTACCTGAGTTCAGGACCAAGTGCCTTAATTTGCACCTGAATGTGCGACTGAGGTCTCTACGATTGAAATATAGCTGTGAGGTTTGCAGCAGTTCCTAACCAGTACTGACTAAACGGTACTCTGAGCACATCAATCAAACATTCGACAACAACAGGGAACATTCTAATGTTGGCAGTTATCTTAGAATGTTATTCAACGAACTGCCATGGCACAGACATCTCCTAACAATTCCAAATAAGAAGAAAAATTCATGGTGCACCTGTTATGGCCCCAATTTGTAATTAGATTTACAACGCAACAGCAACAGCAAGGGATGACAGACACAGTTTTAACAACTAAAACACATTTAATTTTTAAAACAAAGACAATAACGACTAAGCAACTAACAACTAAGACCAAGATTGAATTATCTACAAAACATAAATATTTACAATCCCTTTTCGTGGGGGTGGCTTGGTGATGTCCTGGATGATGAAAATGCTCAAACACAGGCAAAGAAATCCACAAAAGAAACGTCACGGGTCTTGAACAGAATGGCAGGTCTGGTCATCTTCTTGCAATTTCTCCTACTACTTTACTGTCTCAATTCTTTTCCTTATATACTCTTTTGCAGACCCCACCCACATTTAGACCTCTTTTTTTTTAATTTTCTGAGACTTGCCCCAGACATGTCCAGGACATGTCTAAACATGACTCCAGTCTGAGCTTAACAAAAAAAAGGTAAATACTGCCGTCTAGTGGCCTATATTCACATTACACCTCCATTCCAAAAGGGAAAAATTTTGACTCATAAAGGCAAAATTTTTCTTTTCAATACAAAATGGTTAAGTGAACACTTGTCTATATATACATATCATACAATATTCAAACACATGATATATATACACATTCAAACACGGGATAAGCAATCAGCAATTACATTGTCTGTACCCTTCACATGCTTAATTTCCAAGTCAAACTCCTGTAAAATCAAACTCCAATTCAACAACCTCCGATTCTTGTTTTTCATCTTACTCAAAAACATTAACGGATTGTGGTCAGTGTACACGATCATTGGCTTTTGTCCTGTACAAACATAAACCTCAAAGTGTTGTAAAGAAAGGACCAGAGCCAACAGTTCCTTCTCTATTGTGGAATAGTTCCTTTGGTGGCGATTGAACTTCCTGGAGAAGTATGCCACGGGATGCTCAATGTCATCAGAGTCACTTCTCTGTAGGAGCACAGATCCACAAGCTTGGTCACTAGCATCGACCGCGATGGAGAACGGTTTGTTGAAGTCAGGAGATTTGAGCACGGGGAAGTGACACAGCAGAGACTTCAGGTGATCGAAGGCTCTCTGGCATGCATCATCCCAGGTGAACTTTACGCCTTTCTTCAGTTGGTTAGTTAGACTGAGAGCAATCTCAGCAAAGTTCTTGCAGAACTTGCGGTAGTACCCGATCATTCCAAGGAAGCGGCGCAAAGCTTTTTTGTTGTTAGGAACTGGAAAGTCCATGATGGCTTGGACTTTAGCATTTATGGGTGCCACCTTACCCTGGCCTATGACGTAGCCAAGATAGGTGACAGTAGCACAACCAAAGTCACTCTTGCTCAGGTTAACAGTCAGGTTAGCCTGGGTCAGGCGCTGGAACAACGTCTCTACATCTTTTAGATGTTCTTCCCAGGAGTCACTCCATGTGATCAGGTCATTGATGTACGCACCCGTGTGTGGCAATCCGGCGATTGTAGACTGTATCATCCTTTGGAACGTGGCTGGGGCATTTTTCATGCCAAAGGGTAGGACTGCATACTGGTACAATCCAGATGGTGTGGCAAAAGCAGAGATGCTCTTGGCCCTCTCAGTTAAAGGCACACACCAATAACCCTTCAATAAATCAATCTTGGTCAGAAACTTTGCTTGCCCTACACTATCAATACAATCATCAATCCTAGGTATTGCAAACACATCAGTTCTAGTTACAGCATTGACTTTGCGATAATCTGTACAGAATCTAGTACTTCCATCAGGTTTTGGAACTAGCACACAGGGTGAACTCCAATCGGAGTTGGAGGGTCTGATATCATGTTTTAACATGTACTCAACCTCTTTCTCAGCAATCTTTCTCTTTTCAGGATTCATCCGGTATGGATGCTGTTTTATTGGTTTGGCATCACCAACATCTACATCATGAGAGGCTATAGTAACTCTCTTTGGAACATCAGGAAACAATTCCTCATATTTCTTGATCAACCTTTCAAACTGATCTCTCTGTGAGGGTTCTAAGTGCTGGAGTTTTATATCAAGATTTTGCAACACTTCAGTGTTTGACAATTTACATGAAAGAACTTCAGCTTTAATTTTTGGTTCATCATCTTGAAACTCCCCCTCATCTTCACACGTTTCGACCATTGGAGAATCTGAAGTGACAGCTGCAACCCTAGCATTTCTGTCATGATAAGGCTTTAGCATGTTAATATGACACAATTGTTTTGGGTTTCTCCTATCTGGAGTCTTCACAATGTAATTGAGATCATTGAGTTTTGTCAGAATTTTATAAGGACCATGAAATCTAGCCTGCAATGGATTGGACTGCAAGGGAAACAACACAAGGACCTTTTCTCCTGGTTTAAACTCACGGCTTCTAGCCTTATGATCATACCAAGTTTTCATTTTTCCCTGACTTGATTTCAAGTTCTCTTTGGCAAGGTCACAAGCTGCACGCAATCTTTCCTTGAGCTTGCTAACATAGTCTAACAGACTGATATGCGGCTCTTTCTCTTGCCATTGTTCACTCAATAATAGCAAAGGTCCTCTCACTTCATGACCAAACACTAGCTCAAATGGACTGAATCCAGTAGACTCCTGCACTGCTTCTCTAGCTGCAAACAACAGCAAATGAACCCCTTCATCCCAGTCTTTCTCATGGTCATAACAATAAGTCCTCATCATTGTCTTGAGAGTGGAATGAAACCGCTCTAAGGCACCCTGACTTTCTGGATGATAGGCACTAGAAAGAATCTGCTTTGCACCTAGTTCATACACAACCTGCTGAAACAATCCTGAAGTGAAATTGCTACCCTGGTCAGACTGAATTTCCCTGGGAAGGCCAAACAACGTGAAGAACTTTATCAAAGCCTTCGAGATTGCAGTTGCCTTGATGTTACGTAGAGGTATGGCTTCGGGGAATCTGGTAGATGCACACATGATTGTCAACAAGTACTGATTTCCAGATCTAGTCTTGGGTAATGGACCAACGCAATCAACAATGACCCTAGAGAATGGCTCCCCAAATGCTGGGATAGGCTGCAATGGAGCTACAGGTGGGTCTAACTGGTGTTTTCCAACTACCTGACAAGTGTGACAGGTTTTGCAAAAGTTGGAAACTTTTGAAGCCCAGGCCAAAAGAAGTGTTTCATGATCTTATCAACAGTCTTGTTAACACCAAGATGACCTCCTAAAGGTAAACTATGAGCCATTGTTAAGATCTCATTCCTGTAGACCTTCGGAACAACAATTTGCCTGACCACTGCCCAATCTGCATTGGCAGGGATATCAGGAGGGCGCCACTTCCGCATCAACACACCATCCTTGAGATAATACCCAACTGGAACTGCGTCTATTTCTTCATCAGGAAGGGCTCTCCTCTTTAGTACACAAATTTCAGGATCATTAGTTTGCTCCTCAATCAACCGCTTTCTGGACAGAGACAAGTCTCCAGACACATCAGAATCACCAGACCCATCCGGCTGGCTGAATAGAGAACTGATAAAAGTATCTGATAAGTCCTCAAACGGAGAAACCATAGTAGGCCAATCAGAGTCATGAGGCGAACCACCTGAGTCCTGATTATTCAATGTACTGGACGGCACCACATCATCTTCTTCTTTAGCCTTCTTGGCCATAGCACGAGTCACTGCGCAAGAAGGATACAGAGATGGGTCCTCATCCCCATCTTCAGTGCTCGGCTGTGAAGTAAGATGTACAGGGGGAACTACTTTGGCCCCAGCCAGGTCATTGCCTAGCAACAGAGAAACACCCTTTATAGGTAGACTTGACATAAGTCCCACCTTTACCTGTCCTGTAACTAAATCTGACTTCAAGAATATAGAGCGCAGGGGTACAGATACAGTCCTCCCTTCAATACCTTGTACAAGTATGAAATCCCCTGAAGCGGTCTCATCACGTAACTCCAAGGAGTCCATCAACAAAAGTGACTGAGAAGCTCCGGTATCCCTTAGGATATATATGGGGACAGGAGTAGTATGCTCATTCAGAGCCACAAATCCCTCTGACACAAATGGAAGAAATTCCTCCCTCACGAAGTCAGCTGTATCAGGCTTTTTAGCCCCACAAGAAGCAGGCAATTTAGCAGATTGGTTATCTACTACAAGGGTTTCTAACCTTGTTTTCACAAAGGCATTTGGTTTGGTATCCTTTTCTTTTTCTTTCTTAGCTTTAAGGAACCAACAGTTAGTTGTAACATGACCAGATTTCTTGCAATATCTGCAAACTAGACCACTTTTGTCACTGTCAGCTTTCACACTTTGATCAGACCTGTAACTGGATTTCTGAGCACCATCACCAGATTTGTCTTTGTCTTTGGGTGAGGAATCTTGGGTATCACCATAACCCTTTTTCTGAAATTGGGACCATCTATTATTACTGCTAGACTGAAATTTGGACTTATGTGTGAGAACATATTCATCTGCAAATTTGGCAGCTGATTGCCCCAATTTGTAATTAGATTTACAACGCAACAGCAACAGCAAGGGATGACAGACACAGTTTTAACAACTAAAACACATTTAATTTTTAAAACAAAGACAATAACGACTAAGCAACTAACAACTAAGACCAAGATTGAATTATCTACAAAACATAAATATTTACAATCCCTTTTCGTGGGGGTGGCTTGGTGATGTCCTGGATGATGAAAATGCTCAAACACAGGCAAAGAAATCCACAAAAGAAACGTCACAGGTCTTGAACAGAATGGCAGGTCTGGTCATCTTCTTGCAATTTCTCCTACTACTTTACTGTCTCAATTCTTTTCCTTATATACTCTTTTGCAGACCCCACCCACATTTAGACCTCTTTTTTTTTAATTTTCTGAGACTTGCCCCAGACATGTCCAGGACATGTCTAAACATGACTCCAGTCTGAGCTTAACAAAAAAAAGGTAAATACTGCCATCTAGTGGCCTATATTCACATTACACACCAAACAAACGTGTTTGTCAGAAAATGTTTTGTTGGAGTGCTCTGGGCCTTACAAAGCCATACAGGAAGAAGGGTGTTGCAAATAATATGCGATCGGACCCAAAATGTATGATGGGGCATGCTCATTCAAAACTTTAAAAAACTACAAATCAATTTGAAATTTTACACTACTTCACAAAATTCCATCTTGGCTCAGTTTGCCACTATGGTAAAGAGGCCCTTCTCCCAACTTTTTAAAGGCCTGTAGCAGCCATCAAATTTGAAATAAGCTTATTTTATGGATAAAATTGTAAAATTTCTGTTTCACGATTGCTATGTTATCTCTGTTCTATTGTGAATAAAATACTGGCTGATGTGATTTGAAAGTCATTACATTTTGATTTTATTCATAATTTTCACTTTGTCCCAATTATTTTGGAATTGGTGTTGTAATCAAGAGGCTATATTCAGACGCACACGCAAGGCTGATAATCAATGCAGAGCAATTTGAGCCCATCAAGTATAACAGTGGTGTAAGGCAAGGTTGTAAGCTGGCCCCTATACTGTTCGGTATATACGCTGCTGTATTGCTCTATCTTGCTTTCAAGAACATAAGCCCTATGCATGGTATCAAGGTCCACTTTAGACCTATTTGATCTTCGCTGTCTGAAAGCTGAAACCAAAGCTACTTACAAGATATATAAGAGAAGCCCAGGACGCTGACAAAATTGCCCAATATCTTCTCCCATGATGTTGATTCACTTCAACTCCAATTGTCTACTACCAACAGCCTGTCAGAGAGAATGGGTTTGCGAATCAACACCAGGAAAACATAGAGATATAGGCGCTCTAGAGAAACTTCAGAGAACAGCCACTAAGCTAATTCTGGGTATAAAAGATGAAAGCTATGAGAAGAGGCTGAAGATCCTTAATCTCTTTAGTCTTAGGAAAAGGAGGCTTCGGAATGATCTGATTGAGGTCTTTAAATATGTTAAAGGGAATAACAAAGTGAATTATGTAGGATTCCTTCAACCAAGTGTTGCGAGTAGAACTTGGGGTCACAAATGGAAGCTGACCAAAGGTAAATTTAGCACTGATATTCGGAAATATTTCTTCACCTAAAGTGTAATTTCGATGTGGAATATCTTGCCTGACCATATTGTTGAGGCAGAGACCTTGGGAGTTTTCAAGAGCACGCTTGACTTAAAGCTAGATACCATGATATATTCACAATAGTATAAAGTAGGGACGCACCGATATGAACATTTTGGCTGATATCGATATCCGATATTAATATTGCTGCTATGGCCGATAACCGACATTTACCGATGTAAATATGTTTTAAAAAAAACTTTGAGATGATAAAATTTTGTACAGACTGTAAATCATGCTAACTAAATTTTAAATGTTTTTATTTTTAAAATGTGTTTTACTTCCAAATAACAAGGTTACAGAGCTACCATAAAATACAAGTAACCAACAGTGTTACTTTACCACTAGGAGCTGTGCTTGTGCTAGCCATTTGCCACATCGCCATAGGCGATGCCATATTCTGTATGGCAATGACTTTTTTAGCCCGTTTAGCCACTGTGGCAAAGCTAAAATCTACTGCAGTGATCAGATTAGGCGGATTTGCATCGCAAAATGCGAATCAAATTTCAGCAGTTTTGACAAAATGCTAATCATCATAACGATCCCTTCACAAAAATTGCGATTAAAAAAAACCAATGGGTGGGGTCACGGTTGCTTCGTCCATCTTTTTATACAGTCTATGTGTGCAACAAGTCCACATGAATGATCGAATATTAAGAAGTAAAACAGTAGATTGGGATGAGATACTACACAAAGTCAGGTAATTTTATGCATACAAATTCTGCAAAACTTCAACTTTGATGTACAATGCCATACCTGTAAACCAGGGACATGTGGTCAGGATAGGCAGTGACTTTTGCCAACCCGTTTCCACTTACGATGCATGATTGTCGATCAATCAATCAATTTGACCTTTTTTCTGGTTAATTAAGCTTGTAATGATTAAGAGGTGATGGTGACAAAAAGATAAATTTACCTTTATTCTTTGATTCGAGACTGCAAGGAAGTAAATCTTAATAATTAATTAGGGAAAAATTTCAGCTCTCAGTAATTCCATATATTGTTTTGATCTTTTGTTTATAGGATTATGAAAAAAAGACTGAAAACAAATTCCCTATTTAAAAAAAAAAATGGCATTAAAAAGTATGTGTTTAAGAAGGGAAATATCGTAAACATATTGACCACACATTGAGCGCCACATAAGGTTTTAATATTTGTTAATGGCATTGCGTTAGCTTCCTCTAAGTAAATATGAAAGACTTGAACAACGTGTATTCTTGACACTCATATGAGGAGTGAGTAGTCCTTATTATTATTATTACGTTCGATCATTGACAAGTCACTTCCTTCCTGTATGATTTTATTTTAATATTAAAAAATATTTTACAAAGGTAATGCCTGTTAAACTATATGATGATGCCCCTCTTGCATTTTTTAAAAATTAATTTCGCTTTGCGCGCTGCATTATGGACCCAGACCAACATTGTGGCTGAACAATTTTTTCTGACTTTAGCCGCAGTGGCTACACATATTTTTTCCCTAGTGCAAGCACAGAGTAGCAAATGTGCAACTAAATTAAAGTACACGACAATAACTGATCTGGCTGTGCCATCTAGTGATACAATATTATAACCGCGTGCATAAATTTGCAGCTCCATGTCCGCTGGCATCAACATCTACACAAAGCAGCTCTCCCCCTCTCCCAACACACATATACAAACGGCAACTAGATGGATTTAAACATCGGTTGTTTATATCGGCCCAGTTTTACTCATCGGACCGATGCCGATATGTCAAAAAATGACGAACATCGGCCATTACAGATATGAATGCCAATATATCGTGCATCCCTAGTATAAAGAAACTGACAAGCCTAGTTGGGCTGAATGGCCTGTTCTCGCCATTCATGTCATGTCATGACATGTCATGTTAAAACAGAAACTATGAGTGTCGCCGAACAAAATCACTTTTACATCGATGGACAGAAGCTGACAAAAGTAGATCACTTCAGATATCTTGGCAGCTACAATAATAATGACTGCAAGTCAGACAGAAATTACTGCGCGTATACAAGCTGCCTCGTGTGGTGCGGGCAGGCTCAGGAACAGAGTCTTCAACTGCAGGGATCTGACAAAAGAAACCAAACTCAAAGTGTACAACCAGCATGTTATTCCAGTGATGATGTATGGAAGTGAAAATGGACTTTATTCCGCCATCAAGTCAAAAGTCTAAGAACTATTCAACAACAATATTTCAGATCCAGTCTCAAGATTAAATGGGTGACTACATTAACAGATGATGAAGTTCTAGAGTGTACTGAGACTGAAGACATTGAAAACACACTGATCAGGTACAGACTGCATTTGGTAGGCCATGCCAGATGACCGGTCAGTCAAAGCACTACTCTATGGTGAACTTGCAAAAGGTTCTAGAAAGATTTGCCGTCCATTTCTTAGATACAAATTCTGAGATGTGGTGATGCACTGCAAACATGGAAGGATACTGTAACTACGAGGCCTGAGTGGCAGAACTGCGCATACAATTTATGCAAAAAGGTGGACAATGACAGAATTGAAGAAGAAGAAGCCAAAAGAAGAAGAGCCAAGCGTCACAAGAAGAGAGTTTTGATAGTTTACTTGGTGGTCTTTCCTATCTAATGGACTGTCTATCACTGATCGATCAATTGACTTTCAGAATTCATATCTATAGTTTATGCACAAATCTATACATGTTTATTTATAACATCTCTTTTATATTCCTCTTATTTTGTAATTTACCCGCACTGGGTCATAGGCGTATATATATCAACTATAGTGCTCTGGTAGAAGCATAGTGTTAGCCAGCCGCCTGTCTACCCGTCTTTGAGACGGGCAATGTTTACCTGAGACGCTGAGATGGGTAAGTCTGATTTGAGAGGGGTCCGGCCATTTCCAGCATTAAGTTGCCTTTATATGAGACGGGCAAGCATTTGTATAGATAACTATGGTTGTCCTGAAAATCTGCGCAGTCGATTTGACTTCAATTCTTTAGTGAACTGAAGTTCTGTAGGCTGGGCGCAAAATTGGGCTCAAATATAAACTCATTAACATATGAACAATCCGCACACTTGTGTCTTATTATACTATATGTAGTGTACAATGGCGCCATGGCCAAGTCTCTGTTGGCAACTGGGCATTGTCCACCCATGCAAGAGTTGAATAAAGTTGTTTTAGAGGTAGGTCAGAAATTCTATTGATAACGTGGATGTCCAAGATAATTTTATTCACTGTAATGTAATTTAAAACGCTCTGTGTTGCATGGATTTGTTAGATTCAATGCCTCTTTTAAAGCCCCTTCAAGTAGTTTTTGTTCATATCGGTGTGCGGGTGCCTGGGAAATAGAAAATTATATACCAGAAATCGGGCATGTGAGTAAATGTAGCCTGAAAGAAATACATGTACATTGCCTACATCACGGTTATCGTGGCTCTGCTTATTTTAGATTCATGTCGCCGGCTTTCCTCTCTTAGAAGTTCTACAGTCGGCAGATGTCATCCCTAGCTGATTGACTTGTTGTGGCGCAAGACCCACATCATTTCCTTCTTGGCTCTCCCTTGAAATCCAAGCCCACAGGACATAAAATACTATTCTCACGGGGACACGTTTCATACAAGTGGTAGAATTGAGTGAATATTCCTATTAATTTGAAGTGACAATCTTAAAGCGAGATGATGTTCCATCTACTGCTGCTGATACAAATTACATGTAGAACTAACAGTTCTGCCACTTCAAAACCGGTTGTCTCTTGATCACGTAGATGGCGATTCCCTACAAGTTATTTTCATCATGTTTATGGAGTTCTGAAATTGTGAGGCGAGCTACAAAATGCAAATTTGTGTGATACAGCCCATACATCAAAAAGGCTTCCAAGAGCAATGTTCGTCAGTCCAAGTCCATGCCAAAAGGCTTCCAATTGTTAGCTGTGTTATTTCAAGTTTTTATGTGAGTGGCTCTGAAACTTGAAATGATTGGTCATATTTTATGTGTTATATTTGCGCTCAAAACTGGAGTTGGGGGAAAAAATTGCAGGCCGGGCTACATTCTCAACTGAGAGATCGCCCTGGATACTGCTGCTGGGAGCCCCAGTTGAGAGAAATACCATCACTTTGATAGGTAAATTCGAAGGACAGCACTAGTAACAGCGCTGTTGTGTGCCAAATGAGATCTATATAAAAATTTTTAAATAACAAGATTTAGTTACTGATGTGCATTCTCATACTCATTTAGTTACTTTAGAAAAATGCTTGACGCTGTAACACCAAGAAACGACCAAAAACAAAAAAACGAAAGATAGATCGGCAGATGGAGCGCCGAACTTGATGTCCTTACAAGATCTTATCATCAATTGAATAGGCTACTGATGTCGGGGAAATGACCAGTCTTTCCATTAGAGCCCATTCTTGGAGAATCTCTTCTAAACAAGCTAAATAAACGTGCGAAATTACTAGTTGTATTTATTGAAAGTTCGGTCTTCAGGCATGTATTGAGTCTGAGGGCGCTTTCACACCAGGATAGTTCGAGGGATTCGGATCGACTGAGTGGAGAATGCCAAAAAATTTCATTTGGTTTGGTTCACCTTCACATTGCACTTTTGAAAGCGGACCAAACTGCCTGGACAATGTCATGCATTTACAATAGCTGCTCGTTTGTGGCGGTATTGCCTGAAATTAGCACTAACAAGCAAGAAACAAAGCATGAGGAAGAAGAAGACAACCTGCCTCATCGACTGGCCAGGACCACCCTTTGGTTTGCTTTCATCTCTTTGGTTTGCTGGATAGTCCATTTGCATTTCCCACTGTAAGCGAACCGCAACAGGGTTCACTTGGAAGCGTACTGAGATCCACG
The DNA here is from genome assembly GCA_029721435.1 of Gymnothorax reevesii. Lineage (NCBI taxonomy): Eukaryota > Metazoa > Chordata > Actinopteri > Anguilliformes > Muraenidae > Gymnothorax > Gymnothorax reevesii. The sequence continues at coordinate 59,034,525 of CM056576.1, read as the reverse complement.
TTTTCAGGCGAACCAGAGTTCGCTTGTTTGGTCCGCACCAGAGTTTGGATGAGCTTTGACACCCGCCCAAACTAAGTGGACTATCCGAGGAAACAAACTCTGCTCCGTGTAAAGTGGACCAAACAGCGCTGGTGTGAAAGGGCCCTAAGGCAGTGGTCTTCAACATCATTCCTGGGTACCTGGGGACATTCCTAAGTAATGTCTTACATAGGTTTTTTTCATGTTCAGAGTTATTAATTACTCTCTTTAGCCAAATGTTACATAGAAACATCCATACGTGCTATGAAGAATAGAATACCCTAGAAGATGGTGTGTTTATTTCTATACTGCAAGAATTTGAAGTAATATAACATTTCAAACAGATTAAATTAGACAATGAGGAAATAAATAAACCCCAAATTCGGCTGCTGGACTGTTTCAAGTTCTTTCAAAAAACTTCAGGTGAACTTAATTAGATTAACATAACACAAAACTGGTTTGACTCTTTACCATTTGCTTGTTGAATAAATTTGTCATGATGAACAAATTAGTTTTCACCAATTAGGAGCTAACTAAATCTTTAATTTGATCGTTTACATGGATTTCTCTCATTTTATGATGTTATTTCTGTTACATTGCAATGTGGGTATGGTATTTTTTTATTCCTGTTTCTTATTCTTGATGGCAAACAAAGATGTTTCTGTTAAAGTTTATCTATTATGCTACTTTTCCAAGTCTATATTTTGGTCTTTGACTCCCCTAGAGTACTCCTTATCACGCAAAGTAAAAAAAGGGTACTGATTTCGCTCATCCTGCCATCCTCAAAAAACCCCATTTGTATTCCATAGTAGTCTGCCTGAAATGCATCATTGGGGTGGCTCTTCCGTTATGACCCCACTCCCCGTGTGCCCACTTTCTTCTGACTGCCGAGCTTTGTGGAGGGCGGATCTAGGCAGGACGAGGCAGCAGGACACAGTTTTCCTGGTCCGGCTCCTGGGTGAAATTGACGTGTCTCCCGAAGCAATCGACGGGCATATTCTGCAATCTAACACAGTACTTGTGTATAGATCTAATGAAATTAACTTGTTCTAATAAACGCAACAGTGAAAGTGGAGGATGCATTGCGAAAGTCTGGCAGCTCAAGCACGAATTTGCTATCGGCAACACTGGTGAGTACTCTGTCGCTAGGATGCAGGGAAAGCTTGAATCCACCTCATATAGATACATTTGTAGAACGGGTCGACATGCCTAGACACTGTAGAAATCCGGTGGGTCTGAGTTTAGAGGGAAACATGGACAGTGAGGAGCAGCTAAAAGTGGACCAACAGCTTATGGACTGCTTCGGTTTGTATTAGGACCTGCTGGTTCGTGTGCAGAGCTGTGGTGTGTTGTTCGCGTGGAGAAATGAACAGCTTCCGCGCTCGTATATGACGGAGGGGCGAAAGCTCCAGGCTAAATGGCCTTTTCAGAAATTGTCCACGGTAATGGTTTACTTATTGCTTTCGAATGACCAGCATTTCCTCGCGGAAAATGGGCGCATTATGGATGGCGTGCGAGAGCTAGATAGAGCTCCGGTTATGTCATAAACATAATACAGGTTCCGTTTGTGTGAACCGTCGCTTATGTGGAGCTAGCGAATTGATCACTTTTACAGGAAAGAATTTAATGTTTAATTGATGACAATGCAGAGAAATCGTTTGTAATACCGGACACGTTATGGCCTGTGCACTTCCCTATTGCTTTCACCGGTAGCTTCAGAGAGCTTGCCCAGACATTGGAGATGCATCAGGCAGAAACCGGTCATGTATAAGTAAAAGCACTCAAAAACACACCCCAAGCTCTGCAAAACCTACGTCTGGTCTAACTGCAGCCCAACTCGGCAAACACATACAGCACCTCTCCGGATAGCTTCAACTGTAGTGGCTACAATTAGGCAACGTTATGATGAAACTGCCACGTTAATGCTTACTGAAGTAACACAAGCATACCCATCAGAATTGCTGCATATAAGTTAACTAGGTGAGGAGCATTTTTAATTAGCAAGGCATGCAAACTAACATGCAGTAGCTTGTAACCGAGCCGTCATCACCACGGAGGCCAACCCTTACAATACAGGTTTTACAGACAGCAAGTTCTGTTACTGGGAACAGTTGTACCAAGCTTCCAAATTACAAACAATTATTAAAAGTTAGCTTCAAATGAGGTTGATGATCACACACCTTCTGTAGAATTTCCCCTGATATCACTCTTGCATATTTAGGACACAAACATTAGCAACAGTAACTTGGCTACATTAGCCGCTGTGCTACAGCCACAATCAACTGGCTATCACGTCAGGTTGGCTAATGCAGTCAAAGCAACTTACAGCTTCTGTGTCAGTGAGTCACGGACAGTCGAAACCGATACAGGCTTTATCTTCAGATATTTTACAAAGCCTGCGTTTGAGGCCAGTTGTTAGTGCTAACTATTGCTTGCGGCCCTGGTAGCCACCCGTAAAATGTTAGCTTCACTTACATTATTCGCTGTTATATCGTTACTTACAGCTGGTGGCTCCGAGCGCATGATTGATGCAAACGCTTTAGGTTTGAGAAGCAGCTGAAACGCTTATCCTGTGTTGAATTATCCTTCATAAAAGGAGAATTCCAGTGTGAAATTGACTTTGGGTGTATTGAAACATGAAAACAAGTACTAACTTTTGTCGAATACCCCACCTTCGTACACACGCAACATTTTGAAATTCATGGCTTTTTAGCCGAAGCTCCCAACAGGCTTCCAATGGTAGTGAATTGAGCATAGCATTGCCATGCAAAGAAATCACTATTTTTTCATCATTAACAAAGCTCAAAGTAGCTCCACACTTCTTCTTCTTCTTTTCCAAAAAGCACATCCCCACTAATCTGCCGGGTTGGCTGTCTTCATTTTACTTCATCAGAGCCGCTTGTTTTGGGCATCTTCTGTCGTCAAATCAAAGTGGTTCATGTCTAGTTTTATGTTGTCCTTCCACCGCTTCCGTAGTCTTCCTCTGGGTTTTTTCCCTTCTACACTGGACAACATAACTTTCTTTACTGGGTTGTTATTATTCATCCTCATTACATGTCCATACCATCTCAACCGTATCTCCTTTACCTTCTTAGTTATCTATTCCCAGCTCTTTCCTGATGTTTATACTCCTTTCTCGGTCTCTTAAAGTGACTCCTTTGATTCTTCTTAACATTCCCATCTCTGTTGCCTCTAGTTTTTGTTCTTCCTTCTTTCCCATTGTCCATCTTTCAGCCCCATAGAGCAGTTCAGGGAAGATTATTGTGGTGTAAATTTTGGTTTTCAACCTTCTAGGCATCCTCTTGTCGTTTATGACACCTAACAGCTCTCTCCATTTAGCCCACACAGCAGTCATCCTGGCTTTCACAGCTAAATTGGAGCTACCGTCCTCACTTATTATCACCTCCAGGTACTTAAACTCCTGTACCTGCTTTAGACCAATGTCATGCCGATCTTTGATATCTACCCTCTTCTTCTGTCTGCTACTAACTATTACTTCCGTGTTGTCGGTATTCACTTTCTGTCCTTTGGATTCCATACCCTCTTGCCAAACCAACCATTTTCTCTGCAACTCCTCCTCACTGTCTGCCAAAAGTGCCAAGTCTTCTGCAAACAGTAGCTCCCAGGGCAGTCCAACTCGGAATTAATCACTGATGACATCCAAAACTACGGTGAACAGAAATGGGCTCAGGCCTGATCCCTGATGTAATCCTACTTTGATGTTGAACTCCTCAGTCTTCCCGTACTTGGTCCTCTAACTGTTCTTGCTCCATGGTATGTTGTTCTAACCATTCTCACAAGTTTTTCTGGTACACTCCGTTTCCTTAGACATCAGCACACTAGGTCTCTTGGGATGCGGCCCTATGCCTTTTCCAGGTCTACAAAGGTGCAGAAAAGATCTATATTTACTTCCATGTATTTCTCCTGCAGCTGTTTGATGATGAACACAGCATCTGTTGTTCCTTTCCCTGGGCTAAAGCCAAACTGCATGTTATCAATAGTAATGAATGAACACAATCTCTTCATCATTATCTTTTCCAGGATCTTCATAGCAAGCTCTAGCAGTTTGATCCCTCTGAAATTTCCACAATCCAAGGGATCACCCTTATTCTTGTAGGTGGTAACTATCTCACTCTGCTCCCACTCTCTTGGCATTTCCTCTGCACTCCATACCCTCTGCAGGAGGGAATGCACCATCTTCTCTCCTTCCCTTCCAAGGTATTTTAACAGGTCTACTGGTAGGCCTGATCCTCCCGCTGCTTTGCCGCTTTTCATTTTCCTCATTGCTTCACAGACTTCTTCCAGTGATATATCCTGTACTGGTCTTTCTACAGGTGGGAGGTCCTCTAATGGATCTCTGTCATGCTCTACATTGAGGAGGGTGTTGAAGTATTCTCTCCACTTGTCTTTTATCAACTGTTTGTCTTTCAGCAGCTCTCTGTTCTTGTTCTTAATGACGGGTACCTCTCCAATATCCAGCCTTGTCCATAGCAACTTTGTATATCAGTCTCCATTTTGGTATACCAGTCTGTCCAAGCTTCCTCCATAGCCTTTGCTACTGTCCTCTTGGTTTCCTTCTTTGCTTCTCTGTATTTCTCTCTAAGGTCATCTCTCCAATCTTTCTGCAATGCTTTAAATGCATCTTTCTTCTTCTTGATGGTTTCCTGTACTTCTTTATTCCACCACCATGTCTCCCTACCTTGGTGTTTTCCCCTTTTGTAGTTCCACAGACTTCTGTTGCTGCTTCTAGCACTGCAGATTTCAAGGCTTTCCAGTTTTCCTCCACATTTTCTGTGTTGGTGTCATACTTTTCTTTGACCTTCCCTCTGTAGTCTACAATCTTCTGCCCCTTTAGTTTCCAGATTTTTACCTTCTTTCTTGTGTCCACCTTTTTGGGTTTCTCTTTTCTAATGTTTAGCACTGCACAAAGTAATCTGTGTTGAGCAACGGCTTCCTGACCTGGAATTACCTTAAAATTCTTTACACTCTTCAGGTCGACTCTCTTCACCATTATATACCTGTAATCAATCTGTGTTGAATGACCTCCACTCTTGTAGGTAATGAGATGCTCATCTGGCTTCTTATAGAAGGTATTCACTAAAGCTATATCCACACTTTCTGTACACTCAAAGATTCTCTCTCCTTCTCTATTCCTCTCACCATAACCTTTTCCACTATGTACTAGCTAAAATCCATCTGCTTCTCTAACCACGTGGCCATTTAGGTCTGCACCTACTATTAGCATTTCTTCCTGGGCTACACTGAGGATCACTTCTTCAAAGCTTTCCATTAACTCTTCTCTTGCTTCATCTGACTCCCCAACCTGCAGAGCATATGCTGAGATGATGCTGTATACCTCTCCTGATATGACTAATCTCATCTTCATCAGTCGATCTGATGAGCGTACCACCTCAATTACTCTCTCTTTGAAATTGGGACTCAGTATGATTACTACTCCATTCCTTTTGTTCCTTTCTCTGCTGTAGTATATTTTGTATCCCTCTCCTTGTTCTCTTGCACTCTTTCCTGTCCATTTTGTCTCTTGTACACAGAGGATCTTGATGTTCCTTTTCCCACACACTTCAACCACTCCCCTTCCTTTTCCTGTCATAGAACCAACATTTCAGCTTCCAACTTTGATCTCCACCTTCTTCTTTAACTTCGGTCGTGATTGCCGTGATACACCTTGCCCACTTGCCATGCCAACTGGGGGCTGTTGACACGCGTCGCTTTCAGGGGATACCCTAGCTCTTCTCTTCCTGATATATCTAGAGATACCATAGTTATTTTAGCATGTGTTTTTCCAGCCGGATGCTCTTCCCGATGCCAACCACAGTTGTCGGCAGAGGGCCTAGCCTTTGGTCATCCAAGACCTCCTTACAAGGCAGCAAATTTGTTGTCCGCAACCCCATCACCCAGGGTCCCGCTCGGTTTTGTGGCGTCGACCATACCCGCCAGTCACAGAGTGGTTCTACAGTCTTGTGTGCATTTTACAGAGGGTAGCTGGGACTCACTACACCCCACACACGACCTCCCCTTCTTTGCCCGGATGCAGTTTGACGTCATACTCGGGATGTAAAGTAGGTCCACACTTCATTAATAGAATTCCAAGGGCCCTGACATTTCAAACGAGCCACTGAGAACTTTGAAAAAGCACAGGTAGTTTATTAAAAAAGACTGTTTATGCAGACAGTACCTTGAGGTAGTTTCCAGTCGCCTCCATCTTTTTAAAATCATTTTTTATTGAATTTTTTCATTTTTACAAAAAAAATAGAATATCGTAAAGGACAATAATAAGCAACAGAAAAGAAAATCCCTCCCCCAAACTGGCCCCCCCCCCAACCCCCAAACTGGCCCCTCACATCAACATCCGACAGTTGCTGAAAGGGTAAATGAAAAATAAAATAAAAAATCAATGTGAAATTAAGTTCTTTATATCTTGAACAGCCTTTTCCCATACCTCTAATGTTTTAAATCTGGCACCATTTACTCTGGCAGTAGATAGCTCCATCATGATTACATCATAAAAATAAAACCTTTTTTTCATATGCAACTTATGACGTGGTAACCAGCGTTGTGAGACTAATTTTTTGGCTGCAGTTAAACCAGCCAGAAATACTTTACGTTGATTTGCCATTAGATTCAGATTTGAATCGTCACTCAAGACTAAGGGGGTTGGATTGAAGGAAATATTTTTCCCAATTAAGCCAGTCAACACAAAAGAAACATTTCTCCAAAAATTATAAACATCAGTACATTCCCACATATTATAACTCATTGTACCCAGAACACCATTTACACAGAAAGTAGACATTGGGCTGAAGAATCTTTTCATATGGAACCTTGCAACTGTGCTAAAGTAGGGTCTGTGACAGTACTTGTAATGAATAAGTTGATGATTTGGGTTTTTTGAAGATGACAGAATATTTTCCCATACAATATCCAAGTCAATTACCTCCTCATTAGATGAAAAATCCTACAACCACGCAGGTATAGCACTCATACTTTTGTACAGTGTGGAGAGAAAGCCTCTAGAAGATGTATCCGATATCCTGTTACACAACGGATGTGATTCCAAAGCTGTGTCCCAGGGGACACTATATGCTCAGAGTGCTGATCTCAGTTGCAGGTATAAAACAACATGGAAGCCAGTATATCAAATAGGTGTCGCATATCCTGGAAACTTCGGATACCTCTCGAGTCCAATAGATCTCCTAGCACATTAATGCCCTTATTAGACCAAGATTCAGACTTAAATGGTTTTTTTCCAAGAAGAATACTATTATTTCACCTTGAGGGCATGCGGGTGTGCCATTTCACATTTCCGCACCTCTGTTTCTCTACCCGTCTAGAATTAATAATGGTGTTTCAAATAATTGGACCAAAGCGAAGGCTACATTTATTGTCGGATATGCCAGAAAAAATAATATCTTTCAATTTGTTCGGATGGATTATCGAATCCTCCATTGCCTTCCATGAAACATCATGACACTGGTCTAACCAGGTTTTGATTGGACGCAGTTGAAATACTTGATAATATAACTGAAAATGAAAAATCATTGTAAGCTGGTAAATCTTATTTTTGGGTGTTTCCCATCCCAAATGTATTTACGCAATAATCTGTCCATTTTCTTCCAAAATCCGATATGGGGGCAGTGGTATCATCACACTTAGGAAATTAACTTGCAGTAAAATATTCATTTTGACCGAGGCAATTCTAGTTTGGAGGGAGGCTGGCAAGTTACCCCATCTGATCACATCATGTTCGATCTCTTTAAATATTTTAATATAATTAGAATATACTATGGACTGAAGGGAGGGTTGGATTTTAACACCCAAATAAGTCAGATGATCATGTATTGGGATACAAGCGGGAATGACAGTACGTTTTGCCTCATCATGCAAGAACATCATAGCGGATTTCCCCCAGTTAATTTTATATCTGGATAGCTTTCTGAATTCTTCAAACAGTTTTAGAAGATTTGAAATAGAATTTTGGATATTTGTCATATACAAAAGAATATCGTCCGCATACAGCGATATGACATGAGTAGAAAAAATTGAATGGGAGAGAGAACTTTGTACTGTCTGAGGTATTGGGCAAGGGGTTCAAGAGATAAGATTAATAATTTGATTGGACATCTTGAAAGTCACGATAAGTCGATTGATGAGCACGATCGAATAGATTGCAATCTGTTCCCCTATCCTTCCTATTTGTTCATGCTCGTCAATCGACTTATCGTGACTTTCAAGATGGAGGCGACCGGAAACTACCTCAAGGTACTGTCTGCATAAAGAGTCTTTTTTAATAAACTACCTGTGCAAGTTCTCAGTGCCTCGTTTTAAATGTCGGGGCCCTCGGAATTCTACCAATGAAATGTGGAGCTACTTTGAGCCTTGTTGATGAAAAAAGAGCGATTTATTTGCATGGCAACGCTATGTACAATTCACTGCCATTGTAAGCTTGTTGGGAGCTTCGGCTAAAAAGCCGTGTATTTCGAAATGTTGCTCGCGTACAGAGGTGGGGTATTCGACAAAAGTTAGTACTCATTATCATCTTTCAATACACCCCAAGTCATTTACAAATGCTTCGTGAAATTCTGAGCTCAATCAGCTCCCTTTGGCCGTGGCTGTTTGCTGCCTGCAAACAAAAAAAAAGCTACCCACTGATTTTTTGTGGCATGGTCTTTCGGAAGAGAAATATTTGGTTTTTGTGTCCAAAAGTAAACGGACAAGCAGCTTTGGGAGAGATACTGAAAGGAACAGGCTTAGACTCCAAGTGCAGTTCAGCATCGGCAGGGCGTTTATTAGGATTGACAAAGCTCATGGTCAAAAGACAGAAGTAGATCAATAGCCAGGCAAACAGAGTGTAATGCAGAATCGAAGTCAGGGGACAAGCAAAAATAATTCGGTAACCAAAGAGTCAGTCCGCACAAAGACAGTTAAATTGGGGGTTGAGCTACGGGAAAGGAAGAGGAAGGAAAAAGGCAGTTGGATGGGATAAGGGAGAACACAGGAGAAACTAAACAGAATGGTACAAAATGGGAATAAGGGGAAACGAAGTACTAATCAATCAATCGGCAATCAAACAACGTAATACAAACAATCAATTACGGGACTTACGGGAGAATCACAAGAAACGAGCAATCAACAATCGAAACCAGAAAAGCGCAGAAATGAGACTTGACCAAGACGAGCTATGGGAAGAAATGAGTCAACAAGAAGCTGAGGAAAACATGGGCCTTTTAAACACACAAACTAATTAAGTAGAATCCCAGCTAAACACAGGACAGCTGTAGAGAGAGGTGGAGCTAGAAAGGCAAGAACAGTGATAGGAGAGAGAGAGGGAAAGGGTGGAGTTCTAACTCTAATCTAACTAAACACCCATGCCTCACTAAACTACTCTCAGGTGTGGATGTTAATGAGAACAGCGAGAGAGAAGGAAGTGGAAATATCTAACTGAAGATTACAGGGAAGAGAGTGTGATGAAAAAGACAAGACTGCACAAGACAGAAATGAGAGGAAAACACTGAAGACCAAAGACAGCGCAATCTTTCAGAAACATACATACTCTAAAAGAATAAATATGATAAATAAATAAATAGCCTACTAAAAACTACTAAAACATACTAAAAACAAACATAAAAATCAGCGATTTCTAATAGAACCCCCCCCCCTCTATGACCGCCACCTGGCGGTCTAAGCTTGGGCTTTAAAGTCCTTTTGTGAAAGTCTTTGATGAGGTTCTTGTCAATGATGCGACATGCAGGGACCCATGAGTGTACCTCTGGGCCATATCCCTCCCAGTCCACTAAGTACTGTAGACCCCTTCCTCGTAGACGAATGTTCAGCAGCTTGTGAACAGTATGCGTTTCTCCTCCATTGATGAGCCTAGGGGGAGGAGGATTGGTCGGGGCAGGGGTGCGGGTGGAAACCAGTACAGGCTTAATACATGACACATGGAATACTGGGTGGATACGGCTCACAGAAGCTGGTAGCTTGAGTTTGACAGAAACTGGGTTAATGATTTTCTCAATAACAAAAGGACCAATGAAACGGGGGGCTAGCTTGCGACTTTGAGTCCTTAAAGCAATGTCCTTGGAAGAGAGCCAAACTTTTTGTCCTACTTTGTACTGCGGTGGAACTGAGCGACGACAGTTGGCCTGGCGACTCATCTCATCAACAGCCTTCAGGAGAGCGGAACGGGTTTCCTCCCACGTCCTTCGGCATCTCTGGAGAAATTCCTGGATGTTGGGAACATTGACTTCAACCTCCTGTGAGGGGAACAGAGGTGGTTGGTAACCGAGACAAGCTTGAAAGAGGGACACACCTGAGGCAGCCGTGGGCAGGCTGTTGATGGAGTATTCGACCCAGGGTAGTTGTTCGTTCCAGTCCCCCTGATCTCGAGAAGTGAGACACCGAAGGACACTCTCCATCTGCTGGTTGACCCTCTCTGTCTGTCCATTATTCTGTGGGTGGAATCCGGAGGTTAGACTGACCTTTATTCCCAGAGCTTGACAAAAGGCTCTCCAGACTTGTGAGATGAATTGAGGGCCATGGTCGGAGACAATATCTGAAGGGATGCCGTGTATTCTAATAACGTGTTGGGTGAGTAAGTCCGCAGTCTCTCTGGCAGAGGGAAGCTTGGGCAGCGGAACAAGATGTATTGCCTTAGAGAAGTGATCAACAATGGTCAGGATGACGGTGTTATCTCTGGAGGATGGAAGGCTAGTCACAAAATCCACAGCGATATTAGGTCTGGAAGGTACCGGAAGCGGCTACCTGAGACCAGCTGGTGCAGTGTGGGTGGCCTTTTTTTGAGGAAGGGGGTATGGGTTCTTAATGATAATGTTATTTAGGCCCCTATAGTCGATACAGGGCATGAGAGATCCGTCCTTCTTGCTTACGAAGAAGAAGCCGGCGCCAGCGGGAGAGGAAGAGGGACGGATGATTCCAGCTGCCAGTGACTCCTCCTGGTATTTCTCCATGGCCTCCTCCGGCAAAGACAAGGCACGATACTTAGAGAAGACTTCAGCTAGGTCGTGGTACTCACTGGGAACCCTAGACAAATCCGGAGCGGTTGGGGGCTCGCTGGACCCTCCCTCAGCCTGCTTGACAGGAGCCTTCTGGAGGCAGGAACGCAGGCAATGAGGACTCCATTCGGCCACCTGACCAGACCAGACCTCCCGTTGATGGTGGGGTTGTGTTGTTTCAACCAAGGAAGGCCTAGGACGATGGGAGCAGAGGAGGAGGTGATGACGTGGAGCCGGATCTGTTCCTGACGGTTGCCAGAGACAATGAGTGTGAGTGGGGGCGTAACCTGGGTTACCTGACCAAGCGGTTGCCTACAAAGGCCCAGTGCTTGGAATGGCGTAGGTAGCTTCTGTAGCTGGAGCTGGAGCTGGTTGCACAGGTTGGCGTCAATCAGATTGATGTCTGAGCCTGAATCAAACAAAACATCAATAACCACTGATCGCTTGCTAACAAGTAGGGTAACAGGAACCAGCTTGCGTAGATCATTGTTATCCTGAGTCAGCTTTCCGATCCTCTCACTCACCCCTTCCTTCTTCAGTAGGGGGCAGCACTGGATACGATGGCCCCCCTGACCACAGTGCAGGCATGCCCCCGTGCGCAGTCTCCTGTGGCGATAAACGGCAACAGTCAACCTGCATGGGTTCCCCCGACTCCTGGGGCTCCCTGGTCTCCTGGATAGGAGAGTCGCCCCGAGGAGATCGAAAGTTACCATGCTGGCCTGACCGTTGGGGCTCTGAATGGCTCCGACGCTCCCTCTTACGCTGCTGGATTCGGGAATCAATTTGGATGGCCACTCTTATGAGCCCCTGCAGATCAGATGGGAGTTTGTAGGATGCCAACTCATCCTTTATGTTCTCTGCCAAACCTCGATAGAACACATCAAACTGGGCATCTTCGCTCCAGTGCGTAGAGGCGGCCAAGGAACAGAATTGGATGGCATAATCGGAGACACTGCAGCCGGCTTGCTGTAAACTCAGTAGTGCACTTCCTGCCTCTCGCCCCTGGTAGGATCAGTCAAACACCTCCCTCATCTCCGCCATGAATTCTTCAATGGTGCGGGTGCAGGGGTGGCCAGCGTCCCACATAGAGGTTCACCAGTCCCTTGCTCTACTGGTCAGGAGTGTGATGATGTAGGCCACTCTGGAACATGAGGTAGGGAAGGTTAGGGGCTGTAGCTCGAATATGATTGAGCACTGGGACCGGAATGCCTTGCAGGTGGTGGGGTCTCCGTCATATTCCCGCGGGGGAGTAAGACGTGGCTCTCGAATGGGAGCTGCCTCTGCGGGCGCGACTGCAGGATTGGGAAAGGTGGAACCCAGAGTGAGACGCTGTAGAGTAGCTCTCATCTCCTGCAAGTCGGATGCTGTTGCTGAATGACGACCTCTTGTTGTTGACTAAGTCTCTGCAATTCAGCAGTATCCACTGGAGAGTGTACTGGTCAACTCGTACTGAAAGGAACGGGCTTTGACTCCAAGTGCAGTTCAGCATTGGCAGGGCGTTTATTGGGATTGACAAAGCTCATGGTCAAAAGACAGAAAGTAGATCAATAGCCAGGCAAACAGAGTAATGCAGAACAGGCAGAAATCAAAGTTAGGGGACAAGCAAAATAATTCGGTAGCCAGGGAATCAATCCACACAAAGACAGTAACAAATGGGGTTGAGCTAAGGGAATGGAAGGGGAAGGGAAAAGGGAGTTGGATGGGATAAGGGACAACACAGGAGAAACTAAACAGAATAGTACAAAATGGGAATAAGGGGAAACGAAGTACTAATCAATTAATCGGCAATCAAACAATGTAATACAAACAATCAATTACGAGACTTACGGGAGAATCACAAGAAACGAGCAATCAACAATCGAAACCAGAAAAGCGCAGAAACGAGACTTGACCAAGACGAGCTATGGGAAGAAACGAGTCGACAAGAAGCTGAGGAAAAAGTGGGCCTTTTAAACACACAAACTAATTAAGTGAAAAGCAAGGACGGTGATAGGAGAGAGAGAGGGAAAGGGTGGAGTTCTAACTCTAATCTAACTAAACACCCATGCCTCACTAAACTACTCTCAGGTGTGTATAGTTAATGAGAACAGCGAGAGAGAAGGAAGTGGAAATACCTAACCGAAATTACAGGGAAGAGAATGTGATGAAAAAGGACAAGACTGCACAAGACCAAAACGAGAGGAAAACACTGAAGACCAAAGACAGCGCAATCTTTCAGAAACATACATACTCTAAAAGAAAAACTATGATAAATAAATAAATAGCCAACTAAAAACTACTAAAACATACTAAAAACAAACATAAAAATCAGCGATTTCTAACAGATACTGACAAAATTGCACCTCAAATGATCTGCGGTTCTTTTTTTGTATTTCCAAAAGTATAGACGCTACTAAGGCATAGTATGATCTGCCATTGTTAGTGCCTTCTAGAATAGTTTCCGGTGTGGGCAGGTCCAGCGCAGTGATTAACTCTGGCTAGGTCTGTACAACCTGATGTCAGGTTTTGCCCAGATCTCGTGAAGATCTCGGGAGGAGCTATTCAGAGAGGAAATCATGCTCACAAAATCATGTTCTTGGATTACGGCAAAACCCCTGTATCTTATGTTTAGAAACTTTTCAGAGGTTGAACATGGACAACCAATATTATAACATTACTAATATGGATTAAAAGATGGATCAGCATAATAGGTCCCGTTTAACTTATGAGTTAAGAGGGTAAATAACTGCTTTAAACATTAAATGCATTTAGGACAAATTAAGAGCTTGTTAAAATCCTGCGATTACAATTGTGGTTGGAGCAAAAACCAGCATACACAGTGGGTTCCCAGGAGCAACGCTGAAGACCACAGGTCTAAGGTATTCGGCATTTGAGATGTCCTTCAGCTGTTCCCAGCATTCTTCAGGATAGTTCCAATTGAGGCTGTCCGCACTTGGCGCATGCATATCACCTAAGATCACTTTCGGTTTTCCCTGCGACGCAGATATAGCACTACACTGAATTCATTTAGATTTGAGGTTTCACTAATGCCTTGTTTTTCTTTAGAAACCAAATACACCAATGCACTCATGTTTCGATACAAGTATAGCTGTATACGTAAGATGAGTTTCTTGTATACTGAAATGTAGTCTTTAGAATTGGTGTCTTTGACTCTTTCATTTGTGTCAATGGCAGAAAAATACCAATCAGTAATTTCTTTTGTGTGCATCAAGTTGGTTTGATGGGATGAACAGCTACCGTAGGTGGTTTTGTCTTGGCCAGGTTGGCCTGGTCGCAGGGGTGAGACACCCTGACGTTCCATTCTGGCTAACACTATGGGTACAAGTTAATCCACACCTGCTTGCATGTACTTGTTAGTATCCCCTGCCACAAAGTGGAAGAGGAACGTAGAAATGAGTGTTGTCCCCCTATGTGTCCATTCATCCGTCCGTCTGCCACGCTTCTTTTCCAGGCCAGAACACATAAAATGTTGGACACAAAATTTAATATATGGACACATCTTATTGTGTCAATGTGCGCTTTCGTACTTCCATCCGTTGTCTTGTCCGTCTGTCCATCTCTCCTCCATGGTTTGCCTCTGGGCCAGATATTAGCCATCCCAAGGGGATCTGAATATTTCATACTTGTTTAGTATTGAACTGCTTTTTTTGAATGAGGTCCAGTACAACACTGGATTTGCTAAAAAGTCTAAGAAGTTGTGTCTGAAGGAAGGCTTCATTTTAAGCATCCATTGTAGTTAAGCAAAACTTAGTCCGAGCAAGTGGGAAAAGTGTTCCACTGACCCATGCAAACTGACCCATGCAAATCTATCTCCAAAAAACATATCCATTCTCCAGAGTCTGATTTAATTGTGTTTATTGTAAATACATCCAGAAGAAGCACAAAGAAACCCAGGCTGGTCTGCGCAAACCACATAGCATTCATTCTTCATCAATCATCCCACGCCAACTGACCTCTGGCTGTCCAAACCTTCATATTTATTAGCCTTTTGGCACGTTTCTTTAGGTGGGATTAAACATGACTTTATCTTCCTTGTGTAACATTATTAATTCTGATTGGTACATTTTCATATAGCAACCCTCCACCTTTAGCAACAAGTTTGCCATTACATCATAGTGTAAATTAATTTTAAGCCTCCAGGGACGCTCGAAGACCACATATGTGCCTCCCAAACCTTGGGTTCAGCTAAAGTTCAGTAACTTATCTGGGTCATGGATGGTTCCAGAACACTCAGATGCGCATGCCCAGGTATTGGGACCAGGCTGACCGATATGGTCATTCCGGAAGGTTTGCTCATTAGGCCGGCCTTGAAGGTTCTGCAGAGTTTGGCTTATCTAGGTTTCTTAGCAGCTTGATCAGTTTTTGCTTTTTCACTCCTACTCCTTGCACAGCAGTTTTTAAAAGGTTTTCTGGTTGAATTGAGATTAGGATTTTACTTTATTTAAAATGTTTTAGGATATTTTCCCACCTGGAAAACCTGGAATCTGTTGCTAAGTATTTCCAATTTCTATAAAGAGACCTGAATAACAAAAAAAAAAATCATTTTGACAAACCCTTTGGTTCCAGATGTACAGTTTTTAACTCATTTGGCGCCACTGACGTAGATCTACGTCTTTTACATAAATCTACGTTAATGGCGCTTGGTGTCATACTATTTGCCAGAATTTCAGTACCACTTATCTCCATCAGATGGCACTGAAATTTCATCATCATGCTCGTGGTCACTCAGAATGTTCTTGTGTCTACATTTCCCCCATGTATTCTGTACATAACAATGGCCTGCTGAAAGTGTGGCGCCAAATGAGTTAAACTAATGATTATAAAAGTGCAACACCCTGTGAGTGAACATATTTTTGCAGGCTTTTTAAAGCATCATTAAATATTGCTCACTGTCATTCAGTTGAGTTCAATCTAACAGAAGGCTGAGTCAGAACTCATAAGCTAGCGACATCACAGTTAAGTGGTTTTATTAGAGCTCTCAGTCAGACGTTCCAGAGGCATGTTCAAGACCAAAGGCTCTCACACTAGGTCTCGTGAGGGAAAGACACCTGAGTTTTGATCAACTCGGGACCTCTTTAAGTCAGGTCAATTCAAGGACCCTTATTATCCCCAAACAGCAATTTGTTGTACAGCCAGGAGTGAAAAGGACAACAGAATAAACTAGACAGATCGGTCGCCCATAACCAGTGGGTGTAGCCCACAATCGCCCGCATTTTTCATTTTGGCAAATTTTTGACACAAAATTGTCTATTATTTAATGAATTATGTTACCATGGCAGCCAAAATTGATAGGCACTGTCTCCTGAGATGGTGCCTATCAATTATATACCAATTATATTCCAAATATAAAAGAAAATGCTTTAAATTAATGGCCTATAGAGCGTTCACAAGGAAATCTCTCCGGGGGGTGACAGCAGCTGCGGACGTGTGACGAGGCCAAACTCATAGTAGCCTAGACTTTGTCTGGGGGCTACAATAAAACAACAATAGAGGACAGTAGACACCAAATTAGGGCAAACACCACTTGCATAGAATTATTTAACAGGCTAATTGCCACAGAGACAATTTTTTTTTTTTCCAACTAGGGTTTGCGTCAAAGTGTATTGAGCAAGCTGTGTGAAAGTGCGGGGACCAATTTTGACAATACTGGATGCCATCTTGAAAAACAAGGTGAGACTATTTGCAGCTGTTGTCGCTCATCTAAACAAGATTAAACATAGTTAAATCATTCAAGAGACAAGAACTTGCAGGCTCTCGCTCCACCCTGCAATCTTGAACATGCCTCTGGTCAATATCACGCAGGCAGAATCCAACAAATATCGGGAAATCCATATCATAGTCATTAAATAGTCCACTGGTCTGGTTAGGAGCCAAACTAGATATATGCCAAGAACAGGGGTCATCCATAAATGTAAATCAGAACAGCCAGAACTAATCATACACAAGAAATCAAACAAACACAAAAGACCTTGCAGAATGGTAACCAGTGGACAAGAATAAACTGAACCAATGAAATGGAATACAGAATTTTTCTGAGTAAGACAGTAAATTGGCAAACTCATGGCATTATGTCGACTGAATGGGGTTTATAAAGGGAAAAATGAGGCTTATATGAGTAGGAAACAAGTGAGTATACTGGGAGAGGATGTAATGGGACGCGTGGCAAGAAACAAGGACACGTGGTCCACTGACAGAAGAACAGAGAGTGGAAGGCAGGTGAGATTGTGCAGGGAAGCAAAACAAAAAGCATGTGGCTGGTGATGGAGGAGAGAAAGCAAAGAGAAGTATTACAAATATTAATTAATGAAACACAATATATACAGTAAATATACAACAATGAATAATAAAAACACTGTAACACACACAAAAACATGAAAAATATGTACAGATACTATCCAGAGGTTGCGTTAACCGGATAGTTTCCGTCATTGACAGATTTTTTTCAACAATGACGAAATATTTTGAAGGCCGTCCGTCATTTTGACAGAATGTAATTCACACCCCGGTCCAATTGGTGGTGGGTGTCATATTGTCTCGAACATTATCTTTGATCTGTATGACGGAGATGCCAAGTCTCACGCATTCGGTGTATGTCTCATGGATTTTTTAGGCTTAGCCTATTCACCGTGGTCTGAAATTATTCAATGAAAGTTTATTAATGAGATTCTCTCATGGAATTAAAATCCTTGTGAATTGAAGTTTCAATTTCACCTGCATAAAGGTGGACCTCATCACAAGTAACATGGAAAGCGATTATGACTCCGGACTTCTCGTGCTTCTCTTTACTCAGGGATTGGAAACAGTGCATGTGTTTCATGATCGTTTAAATTGTTTAAATGAAATAAGACCATTTGGAACATCTTTATGCAATTCCATTGCTTTCAATCCTTCAGTAAAGACAAGCGTGAGAATTCCCGAGTCATAATCAATTTCCGTGTCACTAGTGGGGAAATCCACCGTAATATATGTGAAACTTATTGACTTAATGTGCAATGACTTGCATTCCCAGAGGGAATTTCTACAGTTCACGTTGATTGAATAATTGTGGACTATGGCACAGGAGCGTCAATGCCACTAAGAGGCGAGAGACTCAAGTCGAATGCATCAGACTTGGCATTTCTGGTATGATTCTGTATTCCTCATATATTTGCAATGTGATCATTTGCTCTTCATTTATAAAATATGCTGCTCTGCTGCCAGTAGACGATTGGTCATATGCTACAAATGCCATCTCTGTTATGTGGACACACAGATATGTAGGTGGGGAAAGCCCCAGTTGACATAACGCATTGATAAGCAGCTTCGTAGGACCGCTTAGCAAGACTGCGGTTGTTAGGCTTAGTGAAGCCCAGCAATAACTGAAAACATTGTTCATTTGCGCACTGTTACTGTGTGCGGGGAGAAATCATTTGTGATGTTTTATAAAGTTCATACAGCAGTAAGTTCGAAAATCCACATAGTGCTGTATTTAAAGAGCTTAGGACATGAAATTCAGCTCTATATTTTATGTCATAAAATGCTATAATGTACCTATACTGAACAATTAGTGATGGTTTTACTATTGTGTACTTTATGCAATGTGTAAAAAAATTCACATTTTATCTGCTAAATTATCCACTTGAGGAAACGCCCCCTTTGCCTCAATCAAGAAAATTTGCATGTTGCATGGGCATGTTACTCCAATATAGATTCATTCTGAGGTACAGGGCCCATTATGATGCATAACAAGTTAAAACTAAAACTTTTCCTCTTAAACAAAACATGCTGAGATTTTGAGAAGCGTTGAGTTCAAGTGTCTTTTACCAGGGAAATTGTCTGAAAACAGATCAAGACTAATAAGCAGTTTAAAGACATGTTTATCACCCTCCTGTTCTCTGTCCACCGCCCACCACTGGATAAATGTCTAAGAAGCCTATTTGAAAATATGTATTCTCAAGGATCACAACAGATAAAATCATGAATATTGTTACATACATACTTAGGTAAATGTTTTGACAGGCCAATTAAAACAAAAAAAAACCATAAAGTAAGCTACACATAGCCTATTCATTTGACAAATGAAAGGCACCGCACTTTTCTAGTTGCAAAGTCATGTATAATATCAATCAATTCTCTCGGCCAGTTCATGTTCTATCGAGATCATCGCTAAAGCATTTAGTCTCTCTTGTGACATAGTGGAGCGCAAGTGATTTTTTATGAATGAAAGTTGACTGAAAGTACGCCCGCCTCCCGCCACCTTTACGGGCAATGTCTGTGTGGCAGTGCTTGGGAGGGGTTGTAAATCTATTACCAATATGTCATTTGTCATGGAAAATTAGCAAAATAGAATATATAAAGCTTTTATTTAACTGAGAAACACTGTGTTAAAAATTCACATTTATTTATTTTGATGAATTTTCCAGCAGATTATTTTAAAATCAGGGAGTCAATTTCATGCCCCCCCTCATTTGATGCCGGGGACAGCAGTCCCGTTTGCTCCCCCCCGTCGTGCAATCACCTTCATCAACAGAGGTTTGATCATCAGCTTCTGATTTATTATCAGATACAACCACCGACACGATCATTAAAAAAACCTAACTGCAGCAGGCACAAAGGATTTCCTAAACCTTTCTGTAGAGCAGCTCAGCAAAAGAAGTCTGTTACAAAATTAACTCCTCCATTCATGAAGTGTTGCATATAGGGTGGTCTTTGTGCTCCATCACTCTTCTGAGCTTCCTATGTGTTCTGATTTTAAACCCCACCCCCAACAAACAACAGCGTAAAAGAGAATACTTGCTAAAATACTTTGGTAAAACACATGCAGGAGTGACCTGCTGACATCAAAGCACCTCAACTTCCTGAGAAAAAACAACCTGGACTGAGCCTTTTTAAAGACAGCACTGCTGTTCTCTTTCCAGACAAGCCTGTTATCAACCAAGACACCAAGGTACTAATAAGAAGCAGCTGATTCAATAGCCACACCCTGAATAAGAACAGGAGTCACCATAGTCTTTTTCTTCCTAAAATTATTGGCTGAAATCACTGTGGTTGCTGTTGTAATTTTGAGATGCTCTGAAACTGACTGTTGAATATTTTCATACAGTTAGCTTTTGTTGTCATCTGGGAGGGATACTACGAAGCTGGCTTCGCGATTAAGCCAGACTTCAGCACTTAGTAAAACCAGGAACTTAAAATCTGGAACATGGACTGAAGTAAAAGGAGCTGCTCTGGCTTTTATTTGAGCTTAGTCACAAAGTGAGCTTTGCAATATACCCCCCTCTTGGTCAGTGGAGACACTGTGCGTTGCTGTTGTCGAGTGGTGAATAGGGAAGGACTGAAGAGATTTTACAGGTGAAATGGGCAGGTGTTTTCACACTATTTGCCATTATTGCCACCTGCTGGTGAGTGAGTGAGTGCTATATGAGCTGCTTTTTACTTGTAAGATGGCCTTTTGGTTGCGGAGAAAAGGGAAACATTTTGTGAATTGGTCTGACAGTTGAAATAGGTTGGTATTTTCATACAATTTGCCAGTGTTACCACCCAGTGCATAAAATGCAACTAAAACCACTATAAATTAACTGCTATATAAAACAGTGACAGCTAATGTATAAAAATGTATTTCCCTGATTCATATTAAAATTGAGGCATTAAAATTGAAAACCGGTCCCTGGAAATTTTTTAAATAGTATGCCAGTCCTTGGCTTGAAGTTTCTGGGCGACTTCCAGGTTGCAGAGCACAGAGTAGGAGTGTAGTTTCTTAGCTCCCGCAAAATATCCATTTTCCCTTTTCAGACCCTTTTTTCCAACAAAATCTGAACTGAAGAACTTTTACCATTAATAGCCCCAAAATACGACAGAATGTCAAAAACCGGGAAACAAAACAAAAAAGACCCGGTAACGGAGAGCTCTATGGCTACCTCTAGCAAGGACGCAAACGTTAGCATAATGGTGGCACACCTCTCAGACCTGCTCGACCAGCATTGGCTGCTGACCTTAAGTCTGCTTTTGCTAATCTAGTCAATAAATTAGACATAATCCAAGCTGATGTCTCAGGCCAGGGATGGCGCATAACTGACCTTGAGGCAAATGCAGAGGAAACTAGCCAGCGCCTACAACATTTAGTGCTCTATCTTTCACACTGCCCTACCCGTTGCCACTACCCGCTACCCATGAATTACGCATTTAGCAGCTTCCACTATCCCTAAACTGTATGCGGCCACACCACCCGCTATACATTACGCCAACTCCTTTATTTGCGCCTGGAGGTGAGCCCATGGGCGTGTTTATGCGCTTTCCCTACAATTGCTATCTCGACCACACATGTTAGGGAAAGCGTAAAGCGGGTCCTCAAACCACCTGCTACCCATTTGGGCTTTTACAAGAGCGCGCCCAGGCGGCTTCAATGCGCGTCCACTTGGACACGTGGATGTGCACATGCGGCTCCACCTCCCGAATTAACTCGCCTATAAAAAGCTAGCTTGCTTTAGCTTCATTTGAACCCCTGAGAAAATGGCAGAGATAGTACTAGATCGCCAGTTAAATAATCAAAGACGTCCAGAATGCGTGTACCGCCAGCGCACCAGCTACCTGGGCCTTTCAGGTAAGGCTATATTGTTTGTATTTTGTATCAATCATTTTTTTCCGCTTTTATAATAATATATGCAAAAGTAATTATATATATATTTTTTTTTTTATTGTGCCATTTTCCTGTTGCGCTTTTATGCTTGTCTTTTGACTGTCTCTATTAATTGTGTGCACTTTTATCTTTATTAATTTATCTGCTTCTGTTTGCGTTACATGTAAATTCTTTTGTTGATGATTTCGTTTAACAGTTTTATTGATTTTTATATTTGTTTATTTTTCCCATTTTATTTTCTTTTTGCCAATTGTCACTGTACAGCACTTTAGTTCAACTTCTGTTGTTTTCAATGTGCTTTATAAATAAACTTGACTTGACTATATAATGTACAGCGCTCTCAATAATTATTGGCACCCGTGGTTAAGATGTGTTGAAAGCCTTAAAATAAATTACATTTTTATTGGCGAAGCATACTCTCACATTGACAATTGTAGAAAAATGTAACCTTCAACTCAAGTGAATTTTAAGGGGAAAAAAATCCTTGACTAAGAATTAATTATTTTTCATAAAATCACCTGTTCCACAATTATTGGCAAGACTAACAATTCCTAGGAAATAAATGTATAGCTGTCATTTCTACAGTAGCTTACAAAGTTGATCAGAGTATCTAGGAACATTTCATTGGTAAATCATCGCTTCCTGTTTCCCTGGGCTATAAAAATGATGTGACACAGAGGCCATTTTTCTCATCCACTCTTCAACATGGTAAAGACAAAGGAACACACCATTCAAGTAAGGCAGATGTGTGTCGACCTTCACAAGTCAGGCAATGGCTACAAGAAAATAGCCACTCACCAGTACCTGCCCATATCTACTGTCAGAGGAATCATTAAGAAGTTTAAAACAACTGAAACTGCGGTAAACAAGCCTGGACGAGGAAGCAAGGTTATTTTGCCACCAGGTACAGTGAGGAGAATGGTAAGAGAAATAAAAATTTCTCCAAAGCTCACTGTTAAAGAATTGCAACAAATTGTAGCATCTTGGGGTCACAAAGTCTCCAAAACAACCATCAGGCACTATCTACATGCCAACAAGCTGTTTGGGAGGCATGCACGGAAAAAACCTTTTCTCACTCACAATCAAAAATGCAAACGTCTAGAGTTCGCTAAGCGGTACTGGGACTTCAACTGAGACCATGAGCTTAGGTCAGATGAGACCAAGATAGAGCTTTTTGGCAACAAACACTCCAAGTGGGTCTGGCGGAACACAAAAGATGAGTATGCAGAAAAGCACCTCGTGCCCACTGTGAAGTATGGGGGAGGATCGGTGATGCTGTGGGCCTGTTTCTCTTCCAGAGGCCCTGGGAACCTTGTTAGGGTGCATGGCATCATGAACGCTTTGAAATACCAGGACATTTTAAATCAAAATCTGGTGGCCTCTGCCGGAACGCTTAAGATGGGTCATCACTGGGTCTTTCAGCAAGATAATGACCCTAAACATGTGGCCAAATCTACACAGAAATGGTTCACACACCTGATGCCAGTTAACTTTATTACTTGCTAAATGTTCTTTCAGCTGATTCCCTTACATATTAATTGCTTTTTCAGCCTTTTGCCTGTGCCCCAACTTTTTTTAGACCTGTTGCAGCCAGAAAATTTGAAATAAGCTCATTTAGTGGATAAAAATGTAAAATTTCTGTTTCTCAATATTTGAAATGTTATCTATGTTCTCTTGTAAATAACATATTGGGTCATGTGATCTGAAAGTCATTACATTTTTATTTTATTCACAATTTACACTTCGTCCCAACTATTTTGGAATTGGGATTGTAGTTGTTTGAGAAATAAGCTACTCACTGCATCAGGTACAGTTAAATAACTTGTTGCCAGCTGCAACATGCTAATCATTGTAGTAATTATCCAGTGGAAGACTCTTGCCTAGTTAGTAAAATAAAGGTGGTGACATTTTTTTTTTTGGGCCAGGCAACGTAATTCCATCGTAAAGCCTTGTGCTGTCAGGGCCTGCACGGTGTACATTGGGACAGACTACACTGACTGATTAATGTGTACAGAATGTGTTTTTTAAAAAAGGGCAAAGGCACTGAAGAAAAATAAACGCAATGGCTTATGCATTTTGAGTAGGGGGGCAGTAACAATGGTCGGTATGTTGTCGGGGGGCATTGGTCCAAAAAATTCGTCTTACTTCAAGACTTTTGTGGTGGCTTACTCATTGTAAAGATGAAAAATTTGTCACTTCTCAAATACCTATGGACCTAACTGTAAAATGGTAGTTTTTGGAGAATTCAATCATAGATGAAAATGAGTGAGAATCCTGATTAAGCTGTTGAAAACCTCTCACCTTCAGGAATTTCATGGAGAAGAAGAGTCATTCTGTTTTCATCAATTTAATGAATTGGGGCATTTATTTCCATTTTTTTTTTAAATTATGCAATGTCTGAAATAAAGAATTCAAGAAGTTCATAGAGGTGTAATAAATATATGTCTCCACTTGAAGGCAGCAGAGGTCTATACTTTCCCAGCACTTGTATGATCTCAACTCAATTTATTCTCAGCTTTTGGCATATTAAGAAAAATGACAAATTTAGGGAAAAATCTACATAAAGTGTTGAAGTAAGGTATTAGGCAACCATGACCCACCAAAATGGCCTCAGTCCATCATTACAAGTCTACATCTCTGGGGCTTTACTTGAGGGTGGAACACCATTCCTCCAAAGTTATTCGATTTGGTGTTTTGAGGATGGCGGTGGAGAGTGCAGTTATACAAGGTAATCAAAAATGGATTCACATGGGAGTCCGGAGCAGGTGTGTTTCATCAGAGATTAATCTGCTGCTGTATTCGAAATCTGCAATGCAGGAACGCGAACGCAGTTGGCTTTTAGAGAATGGAAGATGACATTGGGTGGAAACATGCGCTAAACCAATCAAACACACCTATTAATCAAGCCATATCATCCAGTGCTATTGAACTTTGCGTTGATCATTGCATTTTAAAAATGTGTTGTCAAGTAGCAGACTGTGTCTCACCACAACCTTATTTCACTGCACTGCACCTATGGGTGCTTAGACTATGAAGGCAGGGTTGCTCTGGGGATCATTTCAAAAAGGACATATATCTAGTTCATGGTAAACTGGGCCGGCACAGAATTTTCAGCCCATAAACCCTGCTGCATCAGTTGTATTCAAACCTGTGTCAATAATCCCAAATATGACCTATGGAAATGTGTATAAGATTATTAATTTCCTTTATTACAGGGAGGTCCCACTGAGACCAAGGTCTCTTTTTCAGGGGAGCCCTGAATTCAATTAAACAATTACAAAGTGGGTTAACACACAGAGCATCGTAATATTCACACAATTACATAAAACAACTACAGAATAAAGGAAAATAAACTTTAAAATACAGTTGAAAATAAAATGAAAATAAAAAAATAAATCAAACGTTCAAGTGCAAAGGACAGAGAACAAGTCCAAAGTCAAAACTAAAGGCTAGTGCATCTGGTCTCCTCAAGTAACATCTCCCACAGTCGATTCTTGAAGGATTCATATGGAATAAGACAATCAAGCTTCAGAGAGTATTGGCATCTATTCCAGACATAAGGTGCAACTGAGCTAAAAGCAGAACGGCCCAAATTTATCTAAGTCCTAGGTGACTCAAACCAAATCCACCCTTGCGATCTGACAAGCTGGCTTCGGATTTTGAAGGACAAATGCCTAGTAAGATATGAAGGAAGTTTGCCAAGCAATGCTTCGTAATAAATAAAATACAATGGAACTTAAATAAATGGCTGGGAACTTGAATAAAGGGAAAACCACCCAACAGAACTACATAACACACAGTGATGAGTGCGGAAACAATCTCCAGTGATAAAAACGTCCAGAAGTCTTAAAGTACTATCAGAGGCATGCATGTAAAGGATGTCCCCATGGTCAATTTAAGGTAAGATTGTTGCCTATATGTTCTAGATGATCTTGATGTTTTCCATTTGATATAATACTGTGGCCATGATATTCTTGGTTTGAATATTTCCCTCGATGTAATAGTGATGTAGCTTCAGTGAAGTGATGCAACCAGCAGATACAGAATATGTATGTGACATTTTCCCATATAGAGCTAAATCCCATGGATCAGAAGTAGTTTTCCAAATTTGGAAGTAAACGCAATCCACATGATGAGCGGGACATTTAAATCGCGTTTTTCTAAATAGCATGATCGCTGCTCAGAGGTACCTTTTACCAGGGTGGGTCACATATAAATAAGAACATTTTAGAGATAAACTGCAATGAGATAAATACTGTATTTTACCTGTTTATGAATTTGTCAACCAAGGAAATCCATTTCCTCCAAAGCAACATTTAAAAATGAATGCCCCCCTGTTTTGGTAAAAGCAAGCGTGAGGGCAGAAGGCCTCGATCAGAGGCAGGTACAGAAGGCACCTGCAGTAAAGTGAGGCAGCAGAGAGGCAGAAACTCAGCATCTCTGCTGATGTTTATTAGTCATTGACTGCAAAGGATCTGGATCTAAGAATTAAAAAAGACAATTTAATTTATGTTCATGGTAGTTTCGACAATTACTTTTGGGGGCAAGATAATTCCAACATTGTTTTTAGAATACTTTTTACCAAACCCCTGAGTTAAAGCTGAAAGCCAACACACCTTGCTTGAATACCACAATAGATTTTAAATGATATAAAAGTATGAGAATTGCATTACTGTCCAAATACTTCAAGACTTGATGGTAACCAAAAGGTTTTACGATTTCAAAAGAAGCTCAACTAAAATAACAGAAGTATACTCCTGCCATGTGGAATAACAATACCAAACTGATTTTTTATTTTTTTATTTTTTACCTTTAATTCTGTTTTTATTGATTTCTGCCACTGAAAATAATGACCTGGCAAAATGCTGCATGATAAAGAGGTTATGTCTCATGATTAAAATCTTTTCCGTGCATCTTCTTTGTTTTGCCTGTTTGTTAAGCTTAGTGCCACGCCTACTTATCTGACAGTCACAGGTTAAACTGGTCCCTCCACCGACAGAACAGACAAGATCTGCTGGGTGGAGCGGCGGGCTGGCTCAGGCTAGCAACGTTTTTATTATACACGTCTGTAACTTGGAATGTTAACGCTTGTCGGAGAAATTCTAGTGTCATGTAAAAATGACTTCTCACCAGCATCATGAACTGGGTTTGCCTCAAACTTCTTTTTCATGATCACGGGTTGTCAGTCTGTGCAATGTGGTAAGCTATCTCTGGCTGTGCCACCACTGGGACACACCTGATCTCATACAACCAGGGGTAAGCTTGGTTTCTTAGAGTACACATTTACTCCCTCCCCTCTCCTATAAATATTACTAAGTCTCAGTTTCCAGTATGTTGTGGCATATTGGGTGCAAAATAGCCACCGACTCTCTTACAGTAGTTTAATGTATGGATTGTAATGCTGGTTCTTCTGTAGTTGTGAATGACCTGTATGCTTTCAAATAAACAAATAAAGTAGCTCTTTTCCACTACTCTTTCACCTGAATCTACTTCAAATGGTTTGATGGGCAAGGTCTGACAGTTTTATCTAAAATGGCATGAAAAAAGTTATTTTATCGCTCTGTTTCTATTTCTGCTCCTGATCCTTTGACGTGAAATCCTTAAGTTGTAGGTTGGAATACCATGGTGGTTTTAGAGAAGTGATTAACCGTGCGTTTGTGAATCTGTTTTGTCTACCTTGGCCAAAGTTGAAAGCTTATAGCATTGCAGCATCCAAAGGCTTAGCCTGCGTTGCCGGCGGTCAGAGGCTGGCGGGAGAAAGGAGAAAGGAGAGGAAAGACCGCCTGCACGATAACGTAGGGATTTTGAGTTGTCCGTTCACCAGTGAACGGGAATTACTGATTGGCTTAAGAGGTGTCAATCAAAATTGAACTGTCATCGAATGTAACGAATGGTTACGCCATAAACTGCCAGAACAAAGATGGCGAATATGGAGAACAACGCTTTGATAAAGAAATCGCTTGAATATCTTGAAATTCACGACCGAAAGATTACTTTAAAGAACGAACAACTACAGGCGATCAATCATTTACTAGATGTACTTGAAATTTTGCCGACTGGCTTCGGTAAAAGCATGTGCTCTCAAATTACACTCGAGTTTCATTGGTTTAAAAAAGGGGTGGTCCGTCGCGTCTCGTTGCGCAAGGAAGTGGGCGGCTACTCAAAATCCCTACGTTATCGTGCAGGCGGTCTTTCCTCTCCTTTCTCCCGCCAGCCGCTGACCGCCGGCAACGCAGGCTACCAAAGGCTATGATGCTGAGATTTTTCGCGTTCAGATGATGTACTTAGCTTGTACGTTACTACTACACTAGATTACAACACTAAATCTATTGTAATAACATACCACTGTAAATAAACATGTACACATTGCTGACATTGCAGTAAATTGCTTAAAGTGAAATTTGGTAAGGCACCCACAGGGGTTATTTGTTTTTCAAGTATGAATAGAAAAAAAATACTGAGAGTTTGTGTGCATTTTGTCAGGTCTTATGCTGTCTGAACAATAGTACCCCCTTGCAGAGCATTAATTACATTAAGAACAAGCTCTTTGATTAGCATAAAATTTTCCGAATTTAAAGTTACTGTTTCATGATTTTCAAAACGGAGGAAGGCATTTCTCACTGCTCAGAAGAATGTACCATGCCTACCTTTTCAAATTTTTCTGCTAGACATGTGCTATTCAGATCTGTAATTTAAACATTACACCCTAAAAAAATAAATCACACCCACCTAGCACAGAACAGAAAACCAGAAATAATGAACCAGGTTGAATTGCAATTGAGTGTGAGTATGACTCGGCGTTTACGGGTCTACTGTGAATGTAGCTTTTCATTTTTGTTATGTTAATATGAAAGAGGGAGTGGTCCATTTGAGTATGTTTACAAACCAGCTCATGAATAGTTCAAGTTTTTGTGTGTGTGCCTTTGAAGAGAGCTCTTGCACAACAGCAGATTTGATTTGTCTCGCTCAATGGACAGACTTCTGTTTTACTTGTTATATAGATCAGATAAATCCCATTAAATTGAATGAATAATTGCGCAGATTTAATGAATACTTGAGTGAAATTAAATATTAGTAAAAACGTAGATTCTGTGTAAAACTAAATCAGTGTGCTATTAATAAGTAGTAGCTTACAGTTGTACTGTAAGAGGATTCCTTTTGAATATCCACTGGTCTCCGGGAGTCTTCAAATTTGTAAAATGACAACAGTACTATCATGGTAAGGAGTACTTTTTACTGATGGCCTGTAATTATGTCACATTAGATCCTGTGTATCTAAAGGAGGAAGTGGAATG
The DNA here is from genome assembly GCA_029721435.1 of Gymnothorax reevesii. Lineage (NCBI taxonomy): Eukaryota > Metazoa > Chordata > Actinopteri > Anguilliformes > Muraenidae > Gymnothorax > Gymnothorax reevesii. Next base: position 59,005,564 of record CM056576.1, on the reverse strand, counting down.
TGAAGCCCACTTTCAGTTGTCTGGTTTTTTCACGTATTGTCAATGCCTTTTCTTGTTTAATTTTTATTCTGATGATTCTTCTCCTGATGAGCAAAAACTATAAGTCATATTGGCTAATCTTGTCAAATTTATCTTTGATTTTTTTAATGATCTTATATACTCATACAAGCAGTTAGCAGTTTTGAAAACAGTTTTTGAATTGCTTGGGTGTATTTATCACAAAACAAGAACAGACAAGCCTGGTTTTACCAGACCCACATGTAATTCTGCTCAAGTATTCGTTGAAAGAAACCTCTGATGACTGAAAATGAAAATTCACTTACGCATTCCGGGCAAATCTCAGTCAGGCAAACACTTATGAATCCATGGAGAGTATTTCACTGGCACAAAATACATTGGAAAGCAAACTTGGCTATGTAAGATACAATTGCCTGTTTTATTTTGTTGTAGTAATTTTCAAATAAAACCTTACAAGCAAGTTGGGTAGTGGAAGCAACAACAATCTCAAATAATACTGTACAAATATTTTGATATTTCTTGCTACATATTTTACCAGCTCTGATGAAATGAGCCAGAGTGTCCCCGAAGCACATTATGCAATGTATGCCAATATCCCATTTAAAGCAGGAGAATGTAAGCTTGATGGCACATGCATCTACCATCTGAGATATCAGGTGTATTATATCCTGTTTTCTCGTGCGTACTTTCTGGTATTAAAAAGTGAATTAGAGAAGTGTAGTCGAGGTGTACTTCCTACAACTAATGACACCTAGCTTCATAGGGCTACTGTAACAAAATGCTGGGGCTACCCAGTCATCTTACAATTGAAACCTTAGAAATTACTTATTTCCTGCTAGATTTGTCATTAAAAAAGACAGAAAAAGTTAAAGACATTTAAATTGCTGCAAGCAAGTACGTTGGAATCAATGTAGGGCTGAGCAAGCAACACCACTGCTGGTATAAGACAAGCTGATTACCATCCGAAATGAAGTTCCAGTTCCTCTTCTTTCGTTTATGTTTAAAAACTGCTTTTATCACAAACACTGACTTGATCATAAGAAATTTTCCAACAAACTTGTTTACATAATTTACATGTCAATTTTTGTGGCTGCTCTCAAGGATTGGAATTTTGCAGGAAGTGGGAGGGGTATTGAAATTAGGGAAAAAAGAGTCATGACTAAAAATGGTCTCTCTCCGCATATTTTTTCAGTAAGATCTTGACTCTTAAGCCTGAATGACCCTGGTACCAGGGTAAATCAATACGCATAATAAATACAGCAAATTTCCGATATGCATCATCATCATGCAGCATATCCTCTTAAAGAGAAGAAACACAGCGAAGAGCTTGTGATGACCGTTTTTACCTCAACCAAACACAATTCAAGCACCAAACAAGTAAATAAGCATGGAGCGAAACATACTAGACGAATGTCGATGGCGTGCCATCGCAAATCTCCGCACTCTGCAATGAATGCTATGGGAGTAGTAGTAATGTGTCAGAGGGCAATTCACTGAACTGGCATTTTGCAGTACAAATGATGATCTGCTTCTTGCAGTGACAAAGCACTGATACTGATCAGAGTTATAGCAATGTGATATAGTTCGTTAGTTGGATGGAGTACTTTTTGAGTGTCTGTTGGGGGCATAAATTACTGTTCATTTTGAAATGAGTATTATGAAAGGAAAGGACGTACGGTACAGCGATTGGCACACCAGATGCCAATTAACCTAGAAAACGGTCAAAATGAGATCAAATCAAAAAAAAAAAAAGTCTGATTTGTGATGAAGGGTCATCCCATACACCTCCCATAAAAATTTAAGGTCCTAGCTCAATGCATAAAGAACTTGTGGCCATTTTTCAATTTTCACAAAAAGGCCCCTGGTGGCCAGAAGAGGAAATTGATTTAAATTCTAAATGTGTTGTGCGCCCCTTTGGGTCACTGCCTTACACACACCTTAGTTTCAGTTTGATTGGTCCAACGGCCTAGGAGGAGTTACTGTTTCGGACGGACAGATGGACAGACAGACGCCAAACTGTATTACAAGATCCCCTCGTTTTTTTGGAAGCGCAGAGATAATAAAAATAATATCAGTTCTCCATCACTAGTATTTCTACTGAATTTGTGCCATGCATATAAATGACACATCCTATGAAAGAGGAAAGTTCACAGAATCTAACGATGTAAGCTTTGTCATTTTAAACTAACACTGCAATCAAAGAACAGCAAGCAAACACTTTCCATTCTACAGCAATGAGCAAAAATTGTTCCTTAGTTTTGCTATTTTGTTAAAAAAACTGTGTTCAAGGGTAAATCTGCGCTGTCTATTGTTAGTCCATCATGTCCATGATCAGGGTTCTGCCCAGGATTCTTGGAGTCCTGGACGGAAAATAACTGCCGTCTCCTAAACTGAAAATCCGCCTTCCTTGAGCTACAAAGCCTAATACACATTAAACCTACACCCCACGTATTTAATGAGTAGTCTGACAGTTCGTATGAGTATATGTAATGCGAGCACGCTGTGTGCGCGAGCAGGAAAAATTTTTGCAGCAATTTGGAAGCAAATATTGCCTCTGAGTCACCAGAGATTACTGTGTTTTCTGTGATTTTCTCTAAGGTGCATATGATGCCTCTAATTTTCATAGATTGATGCCATATTCATAAACTTGTTTTTCTATTTTGAATCCAAATATTTCTGATTAAATTACTGAATACGACTTCAGAAATGTTTGAAACATAAGTGACAGTTGATAAGTGGCGCCCATTAGACAGAGAACAAAGAGGGCAATAAATGTCTTTAAACTGCTTATCAGTCTTGATCTGTTTTCAGTTATTTTCCATGATAAATCATACTTTAACCCTCCCTTCTTAGGTGTAGATAATTGTCTTTGTTAAGACGAGAGACAAAATGCATCCATTGAAGACAAAAAAGTGTGCATTTTAATCTTTGTTTTTACTTAAGCAATCATGAAGCCAGGGTTTGATGGCTTGCCTTGTAGGATGTGGCAAAGTTAATGCAGAAAAATGCACGGTAGTTTTTTTCCTGAAGGATTACCTATTATCATTTTAATTTAATTTATTAATCTCTCGCCTTGACATTTTATTAAAAGGGAAACTGTGTACTTAACCGCCAATGGATTATTCATATTGTTGGAAAATGTGTCAACCAAGAACAATGATTAAAATCGGGTCAATTATCTTATCCATTTCAAGGTATGTTTTCCGCCCCCTCGGTTTTCCGTCCACTGACCGCCACTGTTATTAAACACTGATAGATTAACATGTAAAGAATGCTACTGTCCTCGACAGAGATTTATTTATCTTTGCTGTCATTTACATTGCAAGAAAACTTTTCTCTCGACATGCAAAGTACAGCGCTTCAGAAATCAACACCCTGCCCTGATTATAATTGCCTTTCTTTCATTAGATTGAGACAACCGCACCAATCATTTCCCCACAGCCTCAGATTCAATTCGCCCATGAATACCCAGCACACGTGCGCTCAGATGGCAATTGGTGTTTCAATCACTGTTGGGCAGGTTTTTCAATATGATTGACGACCAGCGCAGACGGGCACGGGGCGAAGACAAAAGTTCACTATTATGACAATAATAAGAAGGGGGGAGGATAGCTACTTAGGGTCATTCATGCTTTGTTTCTAGCAACTTTATTGGGCGCTGGATGCATTCATTTTAACAAATCTTTGAAAAAATAGTGCTGGTCGGGAAAAGCACGATCTGGACTGAGTGCTGATTGTTGCATTCTGAGTGCTGGTCGGGGCCGACTACTGCTGACCAGCATCGGCAGAACCCTGCATGTTGTATTAAAACTTCATATCCCAGTCTCCATCATTGTTTTTTTTTCCGGGGCGCTGCCTGAGCTTTCCCGTTGCACCAATGTATTTTCTCCTCTGTGATTGGCTTGTATTGCAATCAATTTGATTTTGGGGGTCATTTGATTCTATGGGCTCTGAGGTTTCCAACAAGCCCTCAATGATCGTAATCGCACAAACGTAGCCTGAGATGGAGCCTTGCGTTCCGTTACAAACCCTTTTTGATCCGCTGGGGACAAAGGGAAGCAACACAAAGGCGTTGGTAAAAATTTGCCGGTTAGCCAGTATTTGTTTAATGTATTCGTAAATAGGCATGAGAATACAGTGAATCTGAGCATATGAATAAGGTGGCCAGCAGATAGCAGCAAAATTAAGCAAAAACGCACACGGCAAACAATAATTTATAAGAAAAACAAATAATTGGCCAAAAAGCTATTTCAACAAAAACCCAGCTCCTGACAAACGAGTACCACATAAAAACTAAACAAAGATTCTACTAAGTAGACCAAAAGACCTGCATAAACAAAATACAAAAAGTTGTCAAATAACACAAGTGGCTCAGAGCATCAAGGCGGATTGTTCACATGAGATCACAGCCACCCCGAACAGATGGTGATGTGGCCTTTTGCTTTGCGTTCTCAGCCTCTCCCTGCATTTCCACGAGATCTCTCACACGTGCTTAATTGCTACCCTGCACTCATCGTCTGTGCACTTAGAACTCCTCGACCAGAGCTGTTTATCTGTTAAAGGTTGTCTGCGTTGATCCCGTCCGTGTCTTGGCTTTTGCTAATTGTTGTGGTTTAGGGCTTCCCCATGTGTGCTTACCTCTGTAATTAGTTCTCATCCAATTCACCTGTTCCCTGCATGGCATGTGACTTCTCTCTTGTTCATTTAAAGTTTTCACTGCAATTCAATCTTTGTCAGAACGTTGATCAGTATCAATTTGTGCAGAGCTCCTCGTATGCCTTTTGTTCTTTGCTTCTTCACGACTGTTTCGCCCAACCTTGAGATTGCCTTGCCATTCTATTCCTGTTTCGTCTTTTTGGATTTTGACCTGTTTTTGTATGACCACAATTTCTGTTTTGGATGCCCTGTGTATGACCTACTCTTCTGGATTTCGACTATGAGTTTTGGCTTACTGTCTATGTACCGTTGCACATTTTCCTTACTGGTTTTGACCCCTGTCTGTCTAGACGACTGCGCTTTTTAGGTCTCCAAGACAAAAGTCATGGAGACCTATTGTTATTGTCCTGTTTTTATTCTTATCATTTGTACTTTTTTTGTGCGCTTTCATTTGAAGTAATTACTGGGCTGATTTTTATTAAATTTTCAGGGATGATAGAGCATAATGAGGTCTCGGCACGTCAGGTAAAAAAAATATCATTTTTACTCTGCGTCAAGGGGGATAACTCAAAACGTAAAAATCTTTGAACCTCAATAGCTCGAAAACTATACAACTATTCACTAAACTTTCACCAAAATGTAGAGGACATCATTCCCCATTGATTGCACCCATAGCGCTTTCTGAGCGCCTGACTAGATTTTTCGCTATTCCAAAAAAACTGAAAATCTTTTGACATTTTCGAAATTTGACGGCGGTCCTCTTAAAAAATCTTCTTCTCACTTACGGCTATAGTGACAAATGTGTCATAGCACAAATGAAAGCAGATAGAATTCTCTACAAAGTTATCGAGGCATTTTTCCAATTTCTTCTTAGAACTTGAATTATCTTCCTTTGAAAATGGCTCTTTTCGGAAAGTGAAATTTCTGGTGTCATATTCTAATGCTTGTAGCTCAGTAACAAAACATGATATTTTGTATTAGGTATCAGAATGTTCCTAATATATAGATCTACAATTTCTCTGATATACTTTATTATATAAATGTGAACAGTTTAGCTGTAAATTGAGTAGAAATTAAAATCTTTGAAATTTTGCAATTTTCCGGTTTTCTGAGGGTGGTTGTGTTGGCAATTTTCTACTGCAGCAACCGATTATGATAACTGTGTGTTTCATAGCTCATTTTGAAGAAGATACATGTATGAATTTAGGAAAATTATTTGAAAAATCATCAGTCACAGTGTTCTGCTCTTATATTTGCTTGAAGAACCCCTTAAACCGAAAATCTCAATTTTGAGGGAACTTCGGACGATCATGACTCATTACTCATTCACTCATTATTTATCTCACTTGCATAACTCACTCTCTCATTGTAGCTTTCACTCATTCAGCATCTCTTTCACTCACTCCTTCCCCAACTTTTTCATTCACTATCTTTCACTCACTTGGGATCTCTTTCACCTATTCCCTCACTATCTCATTCACTCACTCACTACTTAACTGTCTCTTCACTCACAATCTCTTTCTCTCTCTATCTTTCAAACACTCACCATCTTGTTCTCCCACTTAATACTTAATGTCTCTTTCACTCACAATCTCCTTCACTTACTAACATTTTTTTTCACCTCAATATCTTTTTCACTCACCCAAAACACTCTCTGTCTTGAGAGTTATGGAAAAACCTTGAAAGAAAAAGCAGATTTTGAAAAAAAGGACAGAGAACTGTATTCCTCCAGGATTAAGCTCTCATCCAACTGACATGGCAGTTATTTATGCATTACACATTAAATTACTTGTATATTTAGGGGGGACTTGTTTGTCTGTATCCATGGCAGTATGACTTGCTAGATATTTTCTTTCCATAAATAAATGTAAAATAGCAATTATCAAAATAATGGACAGAAACCAAGCTATTATGTATCATGATTTCATCAATCAAACTATAGCCTTGGACACTCTGTGTAGCAGTCTAAAACTATTAAATTCAAATCAGAAGAGATCAGTCAGTAATTCCTGGTGGCGTCATCTTTTTCATTAAAGTTCTGCTCAAACAGTGCTCTGCATGGGGACTGACTGGATAGATCATAAGATAAGTATGCTGCTTCATAACTGGCTGATTAGACATGCTATGCTTTGTGATTATAAAAAATAGAAAAATTCAAGTGGAAAAAAACCAGTGAGATCAACTGGCTAGGTTTTTGCTTTGCCATCATTAAATACCGATAACTTGCCATGTTTTTCCACAGGGAACCAGGGATTTTTTTGTACAGTTGTGTGCAGAGATGATAATGTACATTGGAACCTAGTGCTATTCAACTATTTAATTAATGTAATTTTGGATCATATAAATGAAAATAAGTAAAGAGATAACAAAATAAAGTTAAAAAAAATAAATAATAACTAGAGCTGCGCTCAGAGAATGCAAGTACCTCCGCCAAAGTACTCATTGTTATTTTTGCCAGTATTAGCTAGCGACCCCTGTTTATGCAGTCCTGCAGTCTTTGCTCAAATATGTTTTTAATGTTTTTGACCTTTTGCATGCCCTTCACCTTGACTTCCGAACACCGAATCACCTCTTCCTTGAACAATACTTAATCATTCCACCAAATTTGAGTAAAATCCATCCATAACTTTTTGCGTACTCCTGCTTACAAACAAACCAACAAACCAACCAAGAGACAAACGGTAATGATCACATAACCTCTTCCAACTTCGTTGGGCAAAGGTAATAATGTCTTTTTGAGAGAGAAAGTCAATATCTAATGTGGGCACCCTTTGCTTTGATGACAGCATTTAATCTTCCAAACATACTTTTCACGTTTTTTTTTTTTCACTTGCTAATCTATTCCATATGATTTGAAGTTCACTGCAAAGAGATTCTTTTAATGTTACAACAGATTTGTTTATCTTGCATCAAGAAAATTCCAGATTCGCTCAATCAGATTAAAGTCTGGAGTTTGACTAGGCCATATCATAACTATTTTGTCACCAGATTATTTTTTTTCTACTGAAATAATCCTTGCACAATTTAGAAGTGTGTTTAGGGTCATTATCTTGTTGAAAATAAAATCCCTGACCAATCAGTATCTTTCCACATTGCAATACTTGTCTAATAAGGATGCTGTGATACGTATTTTAATCCATGATTCTGTTAATTTTATGAGATCACCAGCTCCTTTCGAGCAGACTGAACCCCAAACTATAATATCACTACCTCCATGTTTTACTGAAGGGGTCACACAGGCATTTTTGAAACATTCTCCAACTCTATGGTGCACTTAAGTTCTGCATACTGATGAGAACATCTAAATTTTTGATTCATCGGTCCAAAGGACTTGTTCCCAGTTCATTGGCGTCCGAGCCATCTTTGCAAACTCAAGCCCTTTTTTGATGTTGCCAGCTCCTGGCAGCAACACAGCCAATCAGACCATCTTCACGCTGGCATCTAGAAACAGTTGATCTTGATACTTTCATCTTTTCACTTCTGGCAGGATTAATATCATCATAAAGTTGTCATGCTGTCAACTGCCAGTTTTTTTTTTCACTTGTCATACTCAGAGGATGAACATCAGAGGCACCTAACTTCCGTTTTGCGCCTCTATTCCCACTAGTTTTCAGCGAAGCAGTCTCTTTGAAAAGTTTGATGGTGTTTCTTGCAGTTTTTGCCAAAACACTCAAGCCCTCCCTCGCCAATGCTTTTACTCGCTGACTCTTTCACCCTCTCACTCATTCACTCTCTCACTATCTCTTTCACTTGCTCACTCACTATCTCTCCCTCCCTGATTTAATATCTCTTTCAGTTTCCCACTCATTCAGTTTCTCACTCGCTCATTCGATGGCTTTATCTCTTGCACTCTGTCACTCACTCACTTCCTCTTTCACTCACTTAGTGACACACTCTCTCACTTTCAATCTCTTTCTTTCACTTACTCCAACTCCCAATCTCTCTCACACCCTCTTTCACTCTCTCACTTACTATATCTTTCACTGACTTGCTATCTCTTTCATTCAATCACTCACTCACTCACTCACTGAGCTTCTCTCGCTGTATATGTTCAGAGAATGCTGAGAAAACTTCCATTTTTTATTATACTGTTATTTCACAACAAACACTTCGTGCAATACAAGAAGAAAAATTATGAGTTTCCTAAGTTACCTAAAAAAACACGCACACCATTCTGACCACTGCACTTGACAATGGCACTTGTCAGTAGGTGAGATATACAAGGCAGCAAAGGAATATTTTGTCCTTGAAGTTGATGTGTTGGAGACAGAAAAATGGGCGAGCATAAGGATGTGAGTATCTCGTAAACTGCAGCTCTTGTGGGGTGTTCCTAGTCTGCAGTGGTCAGCACCAACCGTGAGTGGTCTAAAGAAGGAAAACCTATGAACCATCAACAGGTTCACGAGCAGCAAGGGCTCAGTGATGCGTGCGGGGAGTGAAGGCTGGCCCATTTGGTCTGACCCAACAGAAGAGCTACTGTAGCTCAAATTGCTGAAAAAGTTAATGCTGGTTCTGATAGAAAGGTGTCACGGCATAACAGTGCCTCGCAGTTTTGTTGCGTATGGGGTGTGATACCGCAGATCGGTCTGGGTGCTCATGCTAACATATGTCCACCACCAAAAGCACTTACATCATAACTGGACCATGGAGAAATGGAGGAAGGTGGCCTGGTCTGAAGAATCACGTTTTCTTTTACATCATGTGGATAGCTGGGTGCCCATGCATCGCTCACTTGGGGAAGACATTGCAGCAGGATGCAGTAAAGGAAGAAGGCAAGCAAGTGGAGGCAATGTGATGCTTTAGGCAATTTTCTGCTGGGAAACCTTGGGTCCTGCCATTCATGTGCATGTTATTTGACACGTACCACCTACCTAAACATTGTAGCAGACCATGTGCGCCCTTTCATGGCAACGGTATTTGCTAATGGCAGCATGATAATGCACCCTGCCACTATGAATACAAGCACCTCAAGGTGTTTACTAAGCCTCCAAAGTCCGCAAATCACAATGCAGTCAAGCATCTGTGGGATATGCTGGCCAAACAAGTCTGATCCATAGAGGCCCCAATAGTGGAGCACATTAATGAAAAATCGTTCACTTTGTGGTACAAGCGCCAAATTTGGTACACAAGTGCTTTTGGACCTACTATCTCATAAAAGTACGTTGCCCACTTGAACAAACAAAGTGGCCACCATTTTTCAAGATGGCCGCCATTCGAAGTGGTTTGAAACAGCGTTTGAACTATATTTTGATTGAATAGTCCTATTCTGATGGTTTATACATTGAAATATGTGTTTTTGCACATGAGAAATACAACTCTGCATTTAGAAAATCAAAATTATTGAATATTATGATGATACAATGCGAATTAAATGAAAAAAACACTCACAAACAAAGACATTAGTTTCACTTAAAGCTTTTGGACCTGTAAGCTACTTGTAGGAGAGGCCACGTAGAGGCTGTCTTTGTCTCCCCCATTTTTTATTTTTTTTTTTAATTTTTAAATAACGGTATAAAAACACAGAAAAGGTGTCAAAGCATAGGCTGCATGTTTTACGATCCAGAACTTGAATCAACATAACTTAAAAAATAATAGTACAAATATCCAACTCAATTCAACTTAAACTTGGTTGTTCTATTTTCTTAGCCCTCACATGCACAGGCACACAACTGCATGCACTTCAGGCCGAAGCGATAGCATTTGCATCGTCCTTGGCATTCAGTCTTGCAGCCACATTTTGTCAACTGCTCACAAGTCTGAGCAATGGGTGGAAGGGTTGTCCAGAGAACTTGCCAGATCTGACCATCTTTTTGCCAGCCCCAGTTGGCAAGACTTTCAGTTTGCATTTTGCACACTGTTGCTTGGCCCCATATGCAGGCAGCTTGGAAAGTAGACCGTTTCACATGCTGAACGAGGGATGCGCTTGTTGGTGGAATGGCATCATAAGACCTTTGCTTCCGAGCAAACAAGTCCAGTCTTGCCTCATCAACCTTGCATGTAGTACTTTGCTTGTCATACATGGTGATGACAAACTTCTCAAGGATGTTGAGGTCTGCATCTTCTATGATAGGTGGGTATTGGCTGAGCTTTTTGAAGACAGGACTAATTTCAGGGCAAACCTCCCATGCTTGCCATGCACTTTTCTTGCTTTTACCACGGAAAGCTGACACAACATCGCAGCCAGTGAAGGCATGGAAGAACAGCATGCCACTGGATTTCTCTGGGCCAAGATTCACCACCATATCATGAATTGGCAACCACCTAATGGACTGACCCTGGCCAAATTCTATCCAGATCTTTTCCAAGCCTGCATCCTGAAGAGTCGCAAAAACATTGACTGCAACCACAAGAATATCTGTGTTGCATGCCTTAATCAACACAGACTTTCTCTGTTGCTTGGCTGCATGAAGAGCATGTGTGAAGATTCTGGAGTCAGCTTCTTCGTGGTTGCAAGGACTTAAACCTTCAAGGCTGATGGGTTTGTTTGAAAGAGCCTGCTCTCCTTTGGTCACAACTACGACATTGTCAGGACACAAGGTCACTATCTTCTCTGCTAGGAACCCAAAGAGTTCAGTCTTGTTTTCATTGTCTCGCAAGAAGCTTTTCCAGTTGGGCGGTAGTTTGGTTTTGTCGGTCACTCTACGTCGCCCTCCCTTACCTCTGTTTGACCTTGTTTCAGCCTTCAGGCTTGAAGTCCAGTAGACATCGAAAATTATGTCTGTTCGCTCATACTTTGATGAGTATGCCTGGATCTTTGGAACTACATCTTGGACAGCATATTCCTCAAAGGTCTTTGATGTCTTTGGAGACAATGAATACACAAGAGAGGAACCATCAATGATAATAGCACCACATTCTCGTTGTTTGTCAGGAGGAGAAATGGTAGCTTCCAAAATGTTTGCAAGCTGAGACTTCTGGCCGTAGTAGAGTTTCCCTGTGTCGCTCAGTGCTGCAGGGAAAGACTGATTCTCATGCTTAAAGAACTCAAGCAGGTCTCACTCTCGTGATTGGCAGGATATAAAGAGCTGTGAGAACAGGCGACAGTCATCTTTGAGGACCTGCTTCTTCATGTCACTGCAAGCTGAAGCTGCTTCTTGGCGAAAGAAGTCAACTTTGTTCTTTTTAATCGGCCTATAGAAGGAAGTCTCATCACCCAGACCATTGAAAAAGTCTCTGAAGGCAACTTGACCTTTCTCAAAGTGAGTTCTTACAAGCTCAGCAGCACTGGGATGTGCAATGTTTTTTGTGTCCAATGTGAGCAGATCTTTGGACTCTTCCTGAAAAGGATTACCCAGATCCTTCATCACAGCAAACAACCTCTGGACCTTGTCAGTGAAGGACTTCTGAGACTGACGAGTCTGCTCATGATGCCTGATATCTTCAGTTGCTTCATTGACCTCAGATGCCAACTCACACTGGTTGACTAACTGGCTAACTTCTGGTCCAGACACCATCCACCGCCTCAGTGCAGATGGATTCTCAGTAACTCCAATGGCACCACCATCACCTTTAACAACTGCATTAGCCTGCTAGTGAGCTTGGTCAATGGCTATGCCTGAGAACTCCCTGTGAGTCTTGTGGACCACAAACTTTCCCAGCTGAAATTCATTGAAAATCTGAGGGTGAGTTTGCTCCAAAGAAACCATGTCTCTGAGGTGAATGGGGAGCCATCGAGCATAGTTCACATTGTTGTTTGCAAAGAAGAAGGGGATTAGAGCAGACAGTGCTTGACAATACAAGTTGAAGTTAGCCTCTCTGAAAGACCTGACCAGCGAGAAAATCACCAATTCCATTGACAACACAAGCTCCCAGAATTGAAACTGAGGACTCTCCTTCCTGCACTTCTCACACCAGTCATTGAAATTCAGCGCTCCATCATTCCGTTCTGCACAATGGTACTCATATGCTTCCTTTCGGAGCATGTACAGACAGCATGCTGTAACTTGGTGCATGTGGCGTGTTCTTGTGACACTTGAGGCAGAAAGAAAGGAGTCAGCTGTTCCTGAAGAGGCCACCCCAGCCTCCACAAGAGCACCTGTCCACCCACTACTCTGAAGCAGGGTCCCAAGTGATCTGAATGCAGCCATCTCTATGTGGAGACCGCCAAACATTACAACAAATTTTTCCTCACCATACAGGTCAGGCCAGTGCCACTGGACTTGTTTGGCAATAGAATAAATAGGCTGGTCTGCAGTCATCACAGGGACCTGACCAGGGTTGAGGTGTGCAATAGCATCCCTGACTTTGTTCATGGTATGCCTCACTGTGGCAATAGAATGGGCCTCATCGCGAAGAAGGGGGAAGAGTGAGGTAATGCTCACATCAAATGCAAGACCTCGCTTCTTCTCTGCATGGTGAGCTGACCAAGTGATGTTAACCTCATCATCTACATCTTGTGTTAGGCTAACCTTCTGCAGCCATTCATATTCATTTGTCAGGAGGAGAGTTGGCAGAGATGCATATGTGACATTGCCCTTTGGAGGAGATGGCTTCTTTTTTGTGAAGAAAGCAGGGTGGACATTTGTATAGGAATCAGGAAGTTCCGGGACTTTCTTTACACTACTGTTCTTAATAAGAATTGGTTCTCGAACTTCGCCTTGATTTTCTGATGATGTATGTTGGAAGATGGAGATGCTGAACCATGAAATGATGAAGTCGCAGTTGTAGATGAAGGATTGTGATCGATGTTATCCATTGCACTTGTGAAGAAGAGGCATTTTCTTAGTTTAAGGGGACAAACCAGACCTTCTTCAATGTATCTGTTTACAACTGCATCTCCCAACTGAGCTGATATGTCAAGTACTCGATTATATGGAATACTAAGACCATGGTCATGCAGCATTTCCACAAGGTGTCTCTTTCTGGTCTTAGCATGAATAGACATCCCTATATAGACCGGAAATGGGGTTTCCCTGTCTCTGGAATGCCTTTGTGTGGCAGCACCTTCTTTGCACTTGGCAAAGCAGTTGTATTGAAGGAGCTGAGCCATTGCCAGATCATTTGTAGTCGCTCCAAATTTCAGCTGAGATTTTATATCTGCCCCATGTTCAATCATACAGACAAACTGAAGTAGAGCTGGAGGAAAGGAATCGTGCACTGAACTCTCATAGAGATTGCCCTCAAACTTAGACTTGTGATTCACCATGTGCCTGCGCAATATCTGGGCAGCTTTGGCGAGAATAATGGCATCAGCATCGGATGACGCTTCTGACAAGACTGGACCAACATCTTTTTCAAATGCCAGAAGTATATCTCGCCCTTTCTTGTAGGCTACAAGTCCAGGTATCTCTGCCAAAAGCCTTTCTTTCAGTCGGGTCGCATTCACATCAGGTAGGTCTGTCCCAAACTGCTTAAGTCTCTCCCTGTAAAGACTAACCAATTCAGCAAGTCGGAACACAGAAGGCCCATCACTGTTTGTTTTTTTTGCCTCAATGACATAGGTCAGAAGTTCAGGGAACACCAAATGAAAGGCTTCCTTTTCTTGAGACGACTGGATTTTTTCTTGTTTTTCCGCTTTAATGTGTGCCCTCTCTCTGTGATACAGGTCCGTTAAGCAAGACCAGTGGTATTTAAGTTCTAGGGCCACCACATCTCCGCCACTCAATAATGCCAGAAGCTTTTCGTCATTAAGGTTACGAGCACATTCATTGAGCCTCTCATTCAGCTGGATGGTCATGGCTTGTCGCATCTCTGATGTTGGTTCCATCTTTTCGCATAAGAAACACTGCTGTACTTCAGTGCTAGCCCTTCGAATTTTTTGATGTCCTTCACCAGGATCATTTTGAGTTTCAGCTGCTCTTTTAGTGGCACGCTTGAGTTTGTAGTTGCTAAACATTTTGCGACAATTTTGGTGATACATTGCACCGTTTCGCCTCAATGTATCCTCAATGCCACCTCCATCATCCAATCTGGATGTGTCTAACCTGATGGGCAACAGGTTGATTGCCTGAAATAGAGGTATGTTTTTGGCTATCATGGAATAGCCGTCAGAACTACATTCATAACGGGTAGGGGGAGACTTCAATGCTGCTTTTGTATCTGTCTGACAGAGGCAACACTTGCTCCAGTCAGTTTTAGTAGCACAACTCAATGGATTATCGGCAGACATCTTATACAGTTGAAGGTCGAGGGATTATCCTTTTACCACCCAAACATACAAAATATCATAGCACATTGGAATATGGAATGCAACTAGGTTCAAGTATCTGGTGCCCTACACCTAGCCCGATCGTTCATCCAGTGCCATAAATCCCGTGCGATCTGTACACCATCCAGGTAACTAAAGCCCCGTTACCCTTAGCTCGGCTATCCCGCGCTGGCACATCCTGTCAATTCAGGTGCGGCTATCTAACTACAATACTACAACTAACTAAACTTCTAGTTGAGTCTATACAGGGGCTTATTAGATAGCATTTGGGACACTAAAGTATACTACAACTACAGTGAGTACACCACTACAACAGTTAGTAAACTACAACTACAGTTAGTACACTACAAGCTGACACTGAACCCCATGCTGAGTCTCACAGCAGTGATGTCACCAGTGTGCCCTGGTTGTGCTTAGACATCACTCTTATAAAAAATTACTAACCAATAAATGTTGACCACAGAATTTTAATGAATTACCATTTATATTGCTAAATTAGTACTTTTATTTCAGTAAAGAACGCTTGTGTTGCTGTATGTGTGTGTGTGCGTGTGTGTGTGTGTGTGTGTGTGTGTGTGGTGAGTGACAGTCAAAAGTTTGGACACATTTTCACAAATGATTCACACAAAAAACACATCCCTCAGAATTCTGCAGATTTTCACTTAAGATCATTGCAGAAAACTGAAGAAAAAACGCGAAAACGCTACTTTTTAGTCATTTAATAGCCATTATCTTGAAAATTGGTGGCCATATTGGAATTGAATTGACACCATCGAGTTATTCCAGTCATAATACATTCATTTTGATGCTTGGATCATTAACATTCTTCTGTTAATTCAAGTTCTACCTCGAAAACCTTTTTTTGGCGTTTGACGAGGTGGCCATCTTGAAAACTGGCGGCCCTCTTGGATTTTCAGCTGGGCAACGTACTTTTATTAGAAGGTATGTCCTGGACATCATTTGTACCAAATTTGGTGCTTGTACCATGAAGTGAACGATTCGGCTCAAAAATGGACTTAAGCAGCCCCACTACAACTCAGAACTTACCGGGCTTTAAGGATCTACCTCAAACATCTGGGTGCCATATACCAGAGCACACCTTCAGAGGTCTAGTGGAGTCCATGCCTCAATTGGACAGGGCTGTTTTGAGGGCAGGAACTATGAAAAGACACCTTTTGTCATTTCTGTTGGAAAGAAAAACTTTAAGCAGTAACTACAGGGCCCAAGAAACTTGAGGTAATTATCAGTTTTGAAACCGTGAAGACAGAAATTGTTTAAGTTTTCAAACAATTTCCAGTTCATGGCACATAACTGAGTATGGTTTACTTTGCCCTGCAAAGTTCACATTGATTAGTCATTGCCATGTCCTTGCAATAGCTATTGTTACCTGATTGACAAATAGCACCCTGATATTAAAAGATTTATTTTGCTCATCAGAAAGACTATTAGATCCTCATCCAGAGATGCAATATGCAAAATTAGAACCATTGAATCAAATGGTTGAAAACAAATATGCAATTTTCCATTGTTTTTCTTACTTATGCATATTGGCCAATTGGAAACAAATTTATTGTACCTTTGTATAGCGCCACCATTTGGCTAATCACAGTACGTTGTAGTTTCCATTAAGACTGCCCTTTTAAACATCCTTAAAAATTGTAAGGGTTTTCCCTTGCAGTCCCTCCCCTGCCGCATACTTCACCTCCACTTCAGCGAGCAACAGGTGTGGCTCCTTGAAGTGGAGGTGAGGGCGGCATATTTAAAGGCTGGCTTTGCCACTAGAGATACAGTTGCATTCTAGATTTTAGAACCCTGCTGTGTTGTGTCCCTGCTCCTCCGATTTCTTTGTATTAGTGTTTGTTGTTTCTTTTGGATAAGTTAATTAAAGCTCTTTAATCTTTTCTCAGCCTGTGTGTTTGCTCCTTTGGAAGTGTGAGTTTCTCTCTCTGATTTCTGTCTGTGTTTCCCACTAATTTTGCTATTCCTCCTTTCGTTCCGGCGACATTATTTGGCATCTCAAAAAACCGACCATCACATTCATCC
The DNA here is from genome assembly GCA_029721435.1 of Gymnothorax reevesii. Lineage (NCBI taxonomy): Eukaryota > Metazoa > Chordata > Actinopteri > Anguilliformes > Muraenidae > Gymnothorax > Gymnothorax reevesii. Next base: position 58,988,700 of record CM056576.1, on the reverse strand, counting down.
ATCTTGTTTGTACTATCACTTTGTTGTTCCAGGTTTTCGTGGCAACCTTCACCATTATGAAGCATGCAAAATTTGAAGTTGCTCGCACTTTATATAGTTTTTATAGGAGTTTTTGCTCTTTATATCAATATAGACCATGTCCTAAAATTTTATGTGAATTGATCTCACTGCTTAGAAGGAGGTAAGAAATCAAAGGTTTCACAAACAATTAAGAATGGCAGAAAGTTTGCACATACTAAAATGGGTGTAGTTTGCATGGATTCATTGGTCTCCACAGAATCCAACAAAAAAGAATTTTGGAACTCTGGGTTCCATGGGAACTCTCCCATGGATGCCATTTTTGCCCAGTCTCTTTCTTATTGTGGAATCATGAACATTGATTTTAACTGAGGCAAGTGAGGCCTGCAGTTCTTTAGATGTTGTTCTGGGCTCTTTTGTGACCTCCGGTATGAGTCACTGCGCTCTTGGAGTAATTTTGATAGGCCAACTCCCAGTTTTCTCCATTTGTGGATAGTGGCTCTGACTGTTGTTTGCTGGAGTCCCAAAGCCCTAGAAATGGCTTTGTATCCCCTTCCAGACTGATATATGTCAATGACTTTGTTTCTCATCTGTTCTTGATTTTTTTTAGATCACGGCATGATGTGTTGCTTCTTGACATCTTTTAGCCAACCGCACTTTATCAGACAGGTTCTATTTAAATGATTTCTTGATTCAACAGGTCTGGCAGTAATCAGGCCTGGGTGTGGCTAGTGAAATTGAACTCCAAAAACGTGGTTAATCACAGTTAATTAATGATTTTACAAGGGGGTGCAATTACCTTTTCAC